>VDFB02058242.1:456357956-456787900 GCA_007258455.2 Sequoia sempervirens
GTAATGTTCAGTGTGGTATTCCAATGTAATCTTAAGGGAGCTTTTTGCATAAAACACAAGCAACTTGAAAAATGATTGAAATCTCTTGTTAAAAAAATTGAGGATTTGTAATTTGTTGGACCTTTCGTCATCGAAAATTTGATTTCGTTTCCCTGTACGGACAATCAATAGGAGAGAGAGATCCTTGTGAGATCATGACTCTGGACACCAATAATCCTTGTTGGTGTTAAATTAGTGATCAGATTAGTGCACAGAAAATTAATTTAAAATCAGATACAGAAACACAGCATATACCCTGGGAAAACCCTCCTCTTGAGGGAGAAAAACCCAGCAACAAAGATCTCTCTTTTATATATATAAGTAAGGCAGTAATTCTCTTTACAATGAGGCCAAAACAAAGCCAATAATCAGCATCAACTCTAGATGCAATAATAGAAGATACACTGCTCTTCCTAGTAATCTGAAACTGCACTTAGAGAATTCACAATCTGCTCTCAAAGGAATTCGCACTTGAATGAGGGAATAAATCGAACTAAAAATAATATATTGATTGTGAAGTAGCGAACTCAATATATATAGCCAACAAAAGAAATATCTCAAAGGATGTGACCTTTCATATTGCAAAGTCGGCCTCATGCAAAACATTATCAAGAAGTCAGCCACTTAAAAAATTGCCACTTCATTATTGAACTCGTATATCTTTAAATGCATATGTTATCAAAAGAAATGTCTCTTCATTAAGTCGCATAAAATAATTAAATAGTCAAAGGCTATATTTAATTATTGTCTTCATGCGTATTGTGCTGGAAAGTATTCGCCTGAAGCTGCCATGATCTTCAACACTCCCTCTCAGCTAGGGAGGATACTTTCAGCTGTTTAAGACATATCACCTCATTGTGATGTTTGATATCGCCTCAATACGATATCAACCATAATGGCTACAACCATGCTATGGTGAATAAAGAAATATCACCTCAACGTGATATTGGATATCGCCTCAACACGATATCTACCATAATGGCTACAACCATACTATGGCATAAGATGAATATCACTTCACGTGATATCGGATATCGCCTCAACACGATATCTACCATAATAGCTACAACCATACTATGGTAAAAGATAAATATCACCTCACGTGATATCGGATATCGCCTCAACACAATATCTACCATAATGGCTACAACCATACTATGGTAAAAGATTAATATCACCTCACGTGATATCAGATATCGCCTCAACATGATATCTACCATAATGGCTACAACCATACTATGGTAAAAGATAAATATCACCTCACATGATATCGGATATCGCCTCAACACAATATCTACCATAATGGCTACAACCATACTATGGTAAAAGATAGAAAGGCTCACTGATACTGAGACTCTTTCTCAGTCAAGGCTATATTCTCCACCATACCAAGCTTATCTCGAAAGTATACAAACTTTATCCTGGAGAGAGGCTTGGTGAGAATATCTGCCGTCTGCTCATCAGTGCTGATGTACTTAAACTGTACAGCCTTTCGCAGTACCATATCCTACGATGTAGTGGTACCCCGACATGCTTTGTTACGTCATGAAACGCAGGATTGGCGGAAAGCTGCGCAACTCTGATTATCACAATGGATGATGGTAGGCTCCATTGATTGTCCAAGCAATCCTGTAAGGAGCTTACGAAGCCACACTGCTTCCCGAGTTGCCATACAAGCTGCAATGTACTCGGCCTCTGCTATACTCAATGCTACAGATGACTACTTCCTGCTGCACTAGGAAATCATAGGGGCAAGCGAAGCAACAACCCGAGGAGGAGGTGCTCTTCCGATGCAGCAGCACACCACCTTGTCGAGAATGTCGTAAAACCATAGCAAGTCACGCTCGAGTATACCTCTTCATATCCAAAGCGTACCCCGCATGAAGTATCTCTATGTTTAAACGCAACAAGATATATCATCTTGGATCCCACACTAAGCCCCAGCTAAGTGCACTCCTTTACCAACAAATATCGAGTCTAGTATTAACCGGATATCAAGGACCCAATCAATTTGTCTAACAGCATCCAAGTTCACCAAGTACGAGATTGTTGCTGACCTCCTTGAATCATCTCATGCAGTTTACGCGGACTTCTGAACCAAGGAAGTAATGCATGAGCCCAAGGTCCTTCTCTCAAATTCCGAAGTCAACTCCTTCTTGCATTCTAGAATCAGGTGATCTTCTCCAGTAAGGATCAAATCATCAACATATAAAACCAATATTAGTGCATCACCATTGATTACCTTGAAATAGAGATTTGAATCAACATCATTCTTCAGGAAGCCCAAACTAGATAGGTACCGATCAATCCTTTCGTACCAAGCACGAGGAGCCTGCTTAAGACCATACAAGGCCTTCTTCAGCTTACACACATGTGACTCCTTCTCATGAACTTCAAAACCATCAGGTTGCTCAATGTAAACTTCTTCCTCAATTACGCCATTGAGAAAAGCTGTCTTCACGTCCATCTGATGAATCTTCCATCCTCTCGATGCAGCAATGGCAATGATGGTTCTGACAGAAGTGTAACGGGTAACAGGAGAAAATGTTTCTTTGTAATCAACTCCCTCTTTTTGAGAAAACCCTCGAGCTACAAATCTTGCCTTGTACTTCTCAATGCTCCCATCTGCAGCATGCTTAATTTTGAAGAGCCATTTCGAAGATACCACTGATTTGCTCTTAGGTCTAGGAACAATGTCCCAAACATCATTCTTCAGAATTGATTGATACTCCTCTGCCATTGCATCTCTCCAAACCTGATGACTGAATGCTTCTTCAACACATAAAGGTTCTGAATCAATAATCTGACTCATCAAGGCAACATAATTGAAGAACTTATGAGGCCTTTTACTTTCTCTGAATGTGCCTCTAGGAGCTGCAAAGCTTTCTGCCTCTTGCATAGTGCGCCTGGCCCATAGAGGTCTCTTTCTTCCAATGACAATGTTAGTAGGCCCATCAGTAGGCTCCAAGGGTTCAACAGGATCAGTATCTTCTTTTGGTTCAACAGTCTCCCTCTGAATCTCAGGAGTATGGTCAACTTCCATATCCTGAGGAGACTCTTCATTACTGATCTCCAAGTGAGTGCCCTTGGATCTTCTAAATGCAATGTCTTCCTCAAAAGTAACATCCCTACTGATCTCAATCAACTTTTGTCCTGGAATGTAAATTCTGTAGGCTTTAGATGTCTCGCTGTAGCCCACAAAGATGCCCTTCTTTCCAGAGGGCTCCAACTTAGTTCTCTTCTCCTTTGGAACATGGATATAAACAGGACATCCAAAGATTCTTAAGTGACTAACTTCTGGCTTCTTCCCTATGAAGGCTTCTTCCGGAGTTATATTCTCCAAGACCTTGTGAGGACTTCTGTTTTGTACATATACAGCTGTCCTGGAGGCTTCTGCCCATAAGAAAGTCTGCAAATCTTGATCATGAATCATGGCCTTTGCTGCTTCCATGATTGTCCTGTTCTTTCTTTCTGCAACACCATTCTGCTGAGGATTATAGGGAACACAGAACTCCCTCTTAATCCCTGCATCTGTACAAAAGTCTAGAAAACTACTAGAGGTGTATTCACCACCATTGTCAGATCTAAGGACCTTAATTCTTTTACCAGAAAGGTTTTCTACTAAGGCTTTAAACTCCTTAAATCTAGCTAATACTTCCTCAGACTCTTTAGACCTCAAGAAATAAATCCAAGTTTTCCTAGAGTGATCATCAATAAACAGTACATAATACAAAAATCCGCTTGAAGACGGAACATACATAGGACCACATAAATCTAAATGGATGAGATCTAAAATACTCTTAGATCTACTTTCACTACTATGAAAAGAGGCTTTTACATTCTTACCTAGAGCGCAACCCTTGCAAGTGCCTTCATGCTCCTTGTCGAACTTGGGTAGACCTGTCACCATCTTTTCAATAATGGGCAAGGCATGAAAGTGTAGATGTGCCAGTCTTCGATGCCAAAGATCACATAGAGAAGAAGTATCATGAACCAAAGCTTGTAGAGGACGAGTGCAAACCCTGTAAATACTTTCATATCTCACTCCAATAACTTGACAATCTTTGAAACTAGAGTTCTCCATCCATACAAGAACTTTGCCTTTTGAGAAGGCAATTTGATATCCTTTATCTTCTAGGGCTGAAATAGAGATGAGATTGCGCTTGATCCCCGGAACATAAAGAACATTGCTCAATTGAAGTGTAATACCTGAATCCAAATGGAGAGTAGAGGTCCCAATCCCTTTCACGGTGTAGCTAGCATCATCTCCAATGATAACTTGTTCCAAAGAGTCTTTCTTCACCAAGCTTGATAAGTGCTCCTTGAACCCAGTGATGTGACGAGAAGCACCACTGTCAATCAACCATGTGTTGGTGTCAGTGGCAACATTGCTTGACAAGGCTGAGCAAAACAGATATTCATCCTTCTGAGGAGAAACATTCTCTACATCTGCAACGGAGGCTTGATGCTTAGGTCTGTCAGGGCAGTGTTTAGCAAAATGACCAAACTTATCACACCTAAAGCATTGAATTTTAGACAAATGTTGCTTCTTCTTGGGAGGGGAAGCATCATCATTTCCTTTATCACGATTCCTTTTGAAGTGACCCTTCTTTCCGCCTTTTCCTTTCTTCTTCAAAGCTTGGGCTACAAGAACATGGATTTCTTGATTAGAAGAACTTGGGCCAACACCTCTAGCCATCAACCTTGATTCCTCTTGGATGCAGTCAGCCCTCAAACGATCAAACTTCGGAAGTTTAGACCTTGCACTAATTCCTTGAATATAGGACTCCCAAGATAATGGCAAACCGTTGAGTGCAAGCATTGTCAAGTCTTTATCTTCAACCATATGACCAATTGTAGAGAGTTGATCTCTCAATTTTGCAATCCTCATGAAGTAGGCGATCACGGTCTCTCCTTTCGACATCTTCACATGATGAAGTTGTTGCTTCAGCGCAAGAGCCCCATTGGTGTTGTTGATTTCATACATTTCTTCCAAAGTTTTGAACATCTCCCTAGCGGTCTTCAACTTGGAAACAATAGGGACGATGTGGTCCTTCACGGAGTCAACTAGCAACTTCTTTGTTTTGATATCTTTCTTCCTCCATTGCAGCTTCTCTTCTTCCTCTTCAGGTTCGGGAACCTTGGACTCCGCAAATTCAACCAAGTCATTCTCCTCCAATGTAAACATGATTCGGAATCTCCAAGAGGTGTAGTTAGAGGCTCCAATGAGTCTATCTTCGATCTTCAATCCGTTCACCATTTTGAATGAAGTGATGATAGATAGGACCCTTCAACAAAGAATAGAATAAGCTGTGAAAGCACAAATCTAACCATGATCTTTCTTCACACCCGCTCTGATACCATGTTAAAGTAGTGATCAGATTAGTGCACAGAAAATTAATTTAAAATCAGATACAGAAACACAGCATATACCCTGGGAAAACCCTCCTCTTGAGGGAGAAAAACCCAGCAACAAAGATCTCTCTTTTATATATATAAGTAAGGCAGTAATTCTCTTTACAATGAGGCCAAAACAAAGCCAATAATCAGCATCAACTCTAGATGCAATAATAGAAGATACACTGCTCTTCCTAGTAATCTGAAACTGCACTTAGAGAAATTCGCAATCTGCTCTCAAAGGAATTCGCACTTGAATGAGGGAATAAATCGAACTAAAAATAATATATTGATTGTGAAGTAGCGAACTCAATATATATAGCCAACTAAAGAAATATCTCAAAGGATGTGACCTTTCATATTGCAAAGTTGGCCTCATGCAAAACATTATCAAGAAGTCGGCCACTTCAAAAATTGCGCCACTTCATTATTGAACCCGTATCTCTTTAAATGCATATGTTATCAAAAGAAATGTCTCTTCATTAAGTCGCATAAAATAATTAAATAGTCAAAGGCTATATTTAATTATTGTCTTCATGCGTATTGTGCTGGAAAAGTATTTCCCTGAAGCTGCCATGATCTTCAACAGTTGGATCCAATTGAATGGTTGAATTTGACTTGTTTAGCTGTTATATCTCAACAGGTAAGTGAAGCTCTGGTATAATAGCACAAATAATTATGATAAAACAGATCATTGCTTAATTGAAAGTGCATTTTTGGAAATTGTTGCTGCTGGATAAAATGGTACTTCATTTATCCTAGCGAATGATACTGTATTTTCTTGCATTCTAGATGAAGAAAATAACCCGTTGATTTCCCAGAATATTATTCAAGCTTGCTCATGTAGATACTTTTTCCAGGAACAGATAAAAATTCATCGTCCACCTACTGTACGTTATAATCAACAAGGTCAGCCTTGTGGATTGAATGCATGCCACAATACATGGTAAGCTACGATAAGGGACTTCTAGAGGCATCTTTGAAAAAAAGTCTTTTCATTACATGCCAAGCAAATGGGTTTGCCAACAACATACAACAAATCTTTTGAATTAACCTCTTAGAATTGGCTTTGGTTGGAAAGTTAATTGGTGCATGGCCATAACCCAAAAGCATGGAACAATGGTTTGACAATGATTGGTGACCCAAGATTGATGGATTGGTGGAAATGACCATGTGTGGGAGAGGGTTTTGTTTTATAGAAACCTTCTTTGGAAAGAGGAAAGAGATTTGATTTCTACGAGTATGTCTTGATTTTGGGGCCTTGTGGCTTGTAACGTAACCAACAAAACCCAAATGTTGACCCCTAAACATTATCAAAAGCTTATGCATAGGTTAGGTTGCCCTTTCCTCCAATGTGCCTATGGCATGGAGATGTTCTTAAAGCCATTGAAAATACAATTGGTATCTTCAAAACTTGGGTTGAACTTACAGAGAAAGTTGATTGCTTGAAATTGTGTGGAAGTAGAGTTGGCAAAAGGCTTTCTAAAAAATTAAATGTTTTATAAAAAATTAAAGGCTTTATAAACTTGAAATTAAATGCTTTGACCTTCACTCGAAAATTAGAGTGAGTAGATTCCTTTTAAATATAGTATGTGTCACAATCATGACCACTTTCAAAGGAAAACAAAGACAATAAAGGCTCAAAACGAAGGATTTAAGGAAGTAAAGCACATAAATCAACAATACATGGAAAAATCAGTGCCTTCAAACAAATAACCTTCATATTCAAATCCTTTAAACACTTTACAATTAAAAGATAGTCTAGGCAAACCAAAAATATTGAATTAAAGGAGGAAACATTATAAGAATATAAGATAGAGTTAGTGCTGCCCATACCTCTCAACTTGAGAGGTGCATTAACTCCAAAAATGTCCCAAGTCGAATGCCATTTTTCAACAAATTTCCCTTCTTCCTCCACATAATTGAATAATTTTAATTATTTGATTATTGTCTAAATTCATTTCTTCTATTAATTAAATAATTTTAATTATTTAATTAATTCATTTTCCCTTTTATTCTTCCTTTGATTAATTTACGCCGAAGGCGTATCCTATTTCAACAAGACAAGCTAAAAAGTGCAATAAGATGGTTGTTATTGTTTGCCAACCATTGAAATTTTTTACGCCGTTGATTGAAACTATCCCGAGTACCACATACACATGGAGGAAGCGCTACACAAGTCTTGAGGAAGAAGTACCCACAAAAATCTATATGAGATAATTAATTAGGAATTTAGTGACAATGTGAAAGCATTTATCTCGGGATAGTAAATGGTACTTTCATAGCAAGAGATCATCCCTCAACATTAAATATAAAACTTAAATGGAATGTTTTGATTTGTTGTATGATGTGTTTTTTGGGACATGGAAAAAAATTCTACATGTGTAGATGGTAGAGCTAATTTAATAAGGTGAATGTATGTCTATCCACTCTAGTTTTCATGAAAATTTAATATAAAAGTTTGTTAATTTAAAAAATAAATAAATTATAAGAGTTTGTGTTTTAAATATAATATTTTAATTTTTATATATTTTTAGCAATATATTTGATTAAGTTATTTTGACGAGGGTTTTAGAGTATGCCTATTAAAATGAAAATTATGGCCAGATCTTAATAATGAACACATTTAGGTTTTAACATTAGGACATCTTGTTTTATTTAATGAACACATTTAGGTTTTAACATTAGGACATCTTGTTTTATTTTTTAATTTTTAAATAATTGTTTTTCATTTATTTGAAAGAGTTATTTTATATTTTAGTTAATATAATATTTGATTTATAATTTGTTTAAGGTAAAATTTGATATATATATATATATATATATATATATATATATTAATATAATATTTGATTTATAAGTTTATTATATGAAATGTGGATTATATTTTAATAATAAAAAATAAACTATAAATAATTTAATTATACTTATTATTATTATATATTATATTTTAAAATAAAATTATTAATTACATAAAATGATTATAATTTATAATTAATAATTAATAATTAATAATTATTATGTTTTATATAGTACAAAAATAGATTAGAATTTATCCTAATTGACTTTCCACACTTCTTCGGCATACCCATTGCACACTAAGGTGCAATTGCTAGTTAAATAAATTTATATTTATTTAATTACATCACCAATGTTCCTTTCTCTCTATAATTAAATAAATTCTTATTTATTTAATTATTTATTTTCTTTTTCCTTATATAGTTAAATAATTGTTTTAGTTATTTAATTATTTATTTATCTATTTATCCTTTTCTTCCATAATTAAGTAAATCCTATTTATTTAATTATTTTCCCACTTTTTCCTCCACTATTAAATAATTATTTTAATTATTTACTAATTTATCTTTTTCCTCTACTTTTAATTAAATAGTTATTTTAATTAAAAGTCAACTTTCCCCTCTTCTTCTATAGTTAAGTGTTTAATTATTTAATTATTCACTTTCCCTTCTAAATTATAATTATTTAATTTACTCCAACAACCTCTTTTTTGGTGCCAATCTCTTCTTTTATTCTCAATTAATTTCCACCCTTGATAAGGTTTTATTGCCTTTCAATCTCCACCGTCCATCTTTAACTAAACCCTATTTTTGTCTTAACTCTATTTCTTTGCTTCTCAAAGCAATCTCATCCATTGATCTTCATCATTTAATCTTGGCCCTATTGAAATGAGAGAAAAAATGAGATTGCTCTCAAATTAAAATTCAGTCATTCACATTACTCGAAAAACTATTACATAGTATTGGCTTTATAAGGCCATTACTGTATGAAACTAGTTACGAGAATATAACTTCCAAAACCAAATTTATTTATTAAATTAACAATAGCATGTTAATTTATTTATTTGACTATATATATCAAGTACTAAATTCTAACATCCCCCCTTAGTATTGACATAGAGAAAAACTAAAAATTGGTACAAATATTCTTTGTCACTTGATGTGGAATTTCTGGCACATATCATTTGGATTCAAAAGACCTTCTTGAAGCATGATTTCACATTCCTGTTGGGTGTAAATTTCATGAACAAAAACTAAATTCCCTGTCGTGGGCCTCAACAACAATTCTCTGGCAATTTGAAAGAACTCATGTTTAAGTTATACAAATTCCTTCTTGCTTCGATGGATGCAGAAACCCTAATCCAAGGCTCCCACTTTGGCGCATAGATGCTGGTAAAGATTGGGAGTTTGGTTTTATACCTGCCTTATCTATGCTCTCACAATTTGCATGCATTGTTTCCAAACTTTCATTTTGGCGTGGAATTGCAAAATGACATTTGAATGAGAATTGCTATCTTTGTTGAACTGACCCTTTATCCTGAGTTTTGGATATCACAAGCTGTCATTTGTTACCTTTCTTCACGGCTTTTGCAGTAGCACTCGATAGACCACGCCTTTTGCAATGACACTTTGATACCCTCCTTTATTATATTCACTCAAATGGAATATCCCGAAACTTCCAATATGAATATTGGCTATGATGAAACCAACTAAAGTACAAAATAAAGACGACATTCACAGAAATGGTTACCAACATAGAATACATAATGCATAATGCCCAATATCGGGTCTGATGACCAAGACGTCAATGGAGTTCAACCGATATGCAACATATAAGAGCAATGCTAGCAATATGAACAATTTTAGAATCCTTAATCCGTATTCATTACAAGGCCCAAAAAAACATGAATCCTTCAAATTTTCAACACCCAGATATAAACACACTTCTACAATAGATTGGGGGAAATATAAATTTTAAATTTTAAATTTTTGGAATGACAACAATGAACAAAGTGAAGTGTTAAACAATGGCAAGAATGAACACAATGGAGAGAAAGAGAAGAAATGCAGATGGATGGAGTCAAAAAGGGTTTTGCACATGGTCTACATTGCTCACTTGTTGACAAATGCAAGAATGGGAGAAAACAATAGTAGTTGCACACGGTCTTCTCTACAGTATCATTGTAAACACCGTTGTGAGAAAAACAAATGAATAGAGAGAGATCAAAGAGAGGTCCAAGAAGAAACCCGCTTTGATACCATATCGAAATGAGAGAGAAAAAAAGAGATTGCTCTCAAATTAAAATTCAGTCATTCACATTACTTGAAAAACTATTACATAGTATTGGCTTTATAAGGCATTATTCCCATATAAAACTAGTTAAAAGAATATAACTTCCAAAACCAAATTTATTTATTAAATTAACAATAGCATGTTAATTTATTTATTTAACTATATATGTCAAGTACTAAATTCTAACAGGCCCTTCATTCAAATTTGTTTTCTATAAAAGAAACCTATCCCTTTCATTCCAACACTACAACCACTATCTTTGATATTTGGCTGTCATTGTTATCAGGCTTATTCTTGCATGCTACAAATCTGAGGGCAAGCTAGCATATAAAGTAAAATGGAGAAGAGCAATGAAGGTGATTCAATCATGGCATAGGAATTATGGTAATATTGCTTCATTATTTTTTGTTTCTATGTTCATTTGTGCTTCATTATTGGATTAGGGTCTTTAGGGCTTGAATCTTAGGTAGTTGGTGGTTTATACTATTGATTCATGCTTTGTACCTTGATTTTACCCTATTCTACATTGGTGAACCCGACATGAAATACTAACCCTCTTGATTAACATTCTTTGTTTGGAATTTTTTGGTGTTTTTTTGTCTTGAATGGTGTAGGTACTTTTGACAAATCTTGTAAATCACACTTTTGGGAGCCTTTTAAGGTCAAATAAACATTCACAGTTGCGTCCAAAAGGGTTGAGAGACGAATTTTCGTATATATTATACCCCATATTTTGGTGAAGGGTAGCATTTTTTACATGAAAAATACGATATTGTACGACAACAACATTGTGTGACACATTTGCCTAAAAATGTGACACATTTGCTTAATAGTGTGACACATTTGCTTAATTAACAATTTGACACATTTGCTTAATAGTGTGACACATTTGCTTAATAGTGTGACACATTTTCTTAACAGGGTGACACATTTGATCAACTATGTGCTGCATTTTTCGCACAGTACGATGTATTTGACTGATAGTCCATCACATTTTCCTGCATCATTTCATCACATTTGTTACATGGACTGATACAAATGTCTATCATAAGGTGAAAAAGGGTATGAATTTGGAGTTTTCCATTTTCTACCTTTTCCATTCCTTAGGACATAGGGTTTTGGTGTTACTAATATTTGATTTGTAGCCTATGGCGTTCATTGGAAGAAGGTATTGCTATCTAGACTACTAATCCATGTTCTTGCAAAATTTCACGTGTCTTTGATTTTTAAAGTAGGAACATTTGGATTTGGGCTTAAAAAGAACAAGTGTCTTCCGTGTTTGGTGCTTTTGCACATTGTGTTAATCCCAAGAGTGTTGTGTGCATATCCTCTCCCCTTGTGCTTCATGTGACTTTGGGTGCAAGAGAAACACATAGCAATCTTTTAGCGGGCCTTCCTTTGAGACACATCCTAATAGAGAACTCAAGGGGAACAACCTGAAGCACATTTTTTTCAGGCGGGTTATATCAAAAGGTGTGAAAACAAAAGTAGCACTTATCTGGTGACATACACCATGTGTGTCAAGGCTATTGGTGGATGTCTAGGTCCCAATCCCTTGACTAGAGGCTTTAGTGTCTCACGCTTGACATTGTACCGACAGTGTTCATTGAGTCATTAGAAACTTCTTGTTTTTAGAGACCAAGACTTGTTTGGCCATCTATTAGTGTGGTGCAAGGGATGAAAATCATAGCCTGAAGCTACGCACCACGTCTTTCCATGGTTGAGGTGTAAGGTGTCTTGCTAGAGTTTACACTCTTTCAAGGCTAGGGGTATCAAGGTGGTCCATGACCTTGGTATACCCTATTCACCCACTCCTTGGATGAAAATTTAAAATCACCCCTCAAAAGGTGAGGTACCCCCACTTTAGTAGACAAAACCTATTATTCCTTAGGTTGTGTTTGTCTTCATTGTTTGAAAACCAAGGCCAAACGAGTTTTATGTGAGAAAACTTGCAAAATAATTGCCTACCTTGAAGTCAAAAGAGTAAAAAATCAACCAAAATCTATTTTCCAAGTGTTTGCTGTGTTTTCCATCACATTTCAAAATTTCCCAAAATGAAAAAACACTTGAAAACATTCAACTTAGAGCCAAAAGATAGTGCACCACATCTGCTAGAAAATGCACTGCATCTACCAGATAGCACACCACATTTGACAGACAATGCATCGCATTTTCCAAGCACAATATATTGCATTTGAATGACAGTACACCACATTTGAATGAGAGTACACCGCATTTGAATGAGAGTGAGCCTCATTTGCTAAAACAATCCCCCACAACTGTGAAACATAGTGACAACTACTAGTTCTCAAAATTTTGGGGAAATTCCTATGTAGTCATATTCTTGATAAAATATTGACAATAACCATATCTTTAGATCATAGGCTTACTCAATCCAGTCCATCCATTTTCATTGCATTCACTTAGGTTGCCTTGCATTCCTTAGTTTGCCATCCTTGCATTGCTTAGTCGGTCCTAGACCTTTTAGATTTCAGATTAGGAAGCTTACCATTCTATTGATCAATTCATTGTCACATATCTAGATTGTCTTTGACCTTGTTCTTTTATCTATCAATCATCATCATCTAAGTTGGGCCTTCAAACTCGTGTCTAGTTAAGGTTCACTTTGTTAAATCATCATCATCCTTTTAGCTTTTGTCCTCTTAAGGTCTTGATAGTTTGATTTGTCACCTTGAGCTATCATAGCTTTATTAGTATCATTTTCTCAAGTCCAAAGGTGCATATCTATAGTCTCATTTTTCTTCCTTAGTTTTAGTAGCACACCATAGCTTGGGTCATACCATATCTTTGGTTATAGCTCCATTTTGCATCTTTGCATATCTTAGCTTTAGTCACACCATCATATTGACATATTTGCACCATAGAATTTGGTCATATTGAAATTACCATATCTTGATTACATCTATTGTCACTTTGCATCCTAATCGTGGTCAAAAGTGCATTAGCATTTGGCATCCTGATATCCAAAAATCCCCAAAACATAGCATAACCTCATTGCCATCCTGCATCCTCATTCTTAGTTTGCAACCATCCCCAAATCAAAAAAACCCAAAAATAAAATAAAATAATAATAAAAAATTGTAGCAAAAGCTCCACCATCCCATTATCCATTCCAATCGAAACTAACAACCATGTCTTCAATTTACCTTGATCTTCTTCATAGTCAATTTCAAAACCTCATGCTTTGAATCAATACTATCAAATTGCAAGCCTTAATAACCCATTCATCGATCCTCCATGCCAATCACCCATAGTCCCGAGTCAGCCAGCCATCTACCCCTCTTACCAACAATCCATAAGCTCTAGTTATCCATCCATCTACCCTCACTTTCAAGAGTTGGCTAACACGATCCATACCATTAATCCCCAACAAATATCCATTGGTCAACCTTCTCCTAACCTTGACAATGGAAATCAATCTTCCATCCAAATTATTCCTCAACCCCAAACCATATCGCAAATCCCTATTTCCCATGCATATCCTATGATTTCATCCTCATCACCAAACTAAGAAAGTATTATGGCCTCTACATCCTATTCTAGTCCTTCATTCACTAACCCATTACCATCCACTCCATCCCAATCTACAATACCATTGAATAAAGGCACATTTAGTAATGCTCTCCAAGGACATTTAACAAATAAACTTGTTCGAATCCCTTATGAAAACAAAGCTATGAAATCCAATCAAATTGTTAATGCTATACCATCCAACCATCTTTCGCCATCATGTCCTTCATTGCCTACTGACCCAAAAAATATCTTCTTATCAAAACTCCATTATTGCCATGCCAAAGTTTTGAGTCCATCGAAGAGAATCATATCATGCCATTGTCTAAACCATTGGATATATGTCAAGAGCATGGCCCAAAGCATGATGAAATAAATTCCAAGACAAATCGAGATCAAGTTATCCAAAAAACCCATCTAGGTGACCATAATAGCTATGATGATCCAATCTTGGACCAAGATCTTAGTCCTTTCCATGACATACATATTCTGATCACCCCCACCTTTGTAGATCTGAGACAATTGTTTCCACGAGACACATAGATGATCTTCCTCTAGAACAAGAGTCTCCTAGTCTAGACATATTTGCAAATGATCAATCTATAATTGAATCCATAGGACTCTATGGTGATGACCATAAGGAAGGTTTCTACATCGACTTGGAAGTACCAATATCTTTGAAGAACCATCAAAATCCAATATTTCACAAAATCTGGCCAAAGATATCAATCAGAAAGCTATCCCACATATCAATGGAGCTAAGATATCTTATCAACTAGGATCATATACTTTTAATTATTTTATTATTGTCTAAAGTCAGATTTATTTTATTAATTAAATAATTTTAATTTTTTAATTAATTCATTTTCTCTTTTATTCTTTCTTTGATTAATTAAATAAATTTATATTTATTTAATTATGTCACCAATGTTCCTTTCTCTCTATAATAAAATAAATTCTTATTTATTTAATTATTTATTTTCTTTTTCCTTCTATAGTTAAATAATTGTTTTAATAATTTAATTATTCATTTAGCCTTTTCTTCTATAATTAAATAAATCCTATTTATTTAATTATTTCCCCACTTTCCCTCCACTATTAAATAATTATTTTTAATTATTTACTAATTTATCTTTTTCCTCTACTTTTAATTAAATAGTTATTTTAATTAAAAGAAAACTTTCCCCTCTTCTTTTATAATTAAATAAGTGATTTAATTATTTAATTATTCACTTTCCCTCCTAAATTATAATTATTTAATTTACTCCAACAACCTCTTTTTCTATGCCAATCTCCTCTTTTATTCTCAATTAATTTCCACCCGTTAATAGGTTTCATTTCCTTTTAATCTCCATTGTCCATCCTTAACTAAACCCTATTTTTGTCTTAACCCTATTTCCTTGCTTCTCAAAGAAATCTCATCCATTGATCTTCATCATTTAATCTTCGTCCTCCATTCAAATTTGTTTTTTTATAAAAGAAACATTTCCCTTTCATTCCAACACTACAACCACTATCTTTGATATTTTGTTGTCATTGTCATTAGGCTTATTCTTGCATACTACAAATATGAGGGCAAGCTAGCATATAAAGAAAAATGGAGAAGAGCAATGAAGGCGATTCAACCGTGACATAGGAATTATGGTAATATTGCTTCATTATTTTATGTTTCTATGTTCATTTGTGCTTCATTGTTCGATTAGGGTCTTTAGGGATTGAATCTTAGGTAGTTGGTGGTTGATACTATTGATTCATGCTTTGTACCTTGATTTTACCCTATTCTACATTGGTGAACTCGACGTGAAATACTAACCCTCTTGATTAACATTCTTTGTTTGAATTTTTTTGGTGTTTTTTGTTTTGAAGGGTGTAGGTACTTTTGAAAAATCTTGCAAATCACACTTTTGGGAGCCTTTTGAGGTCAAATAAACATTCACAGTTGCGTCCAAAAGGGTCAAGAGATGAATTTTCATATATTATACCCCATATTTTGGTGAAGGGTAGCATTTTTTACATGAAAAATATGATATTTTGCGACTGCGACATTGTGTGACACATTTGCTTAATAGTGTGACACATTTGCTTAACAATGTGACACATTTTCTTAATAGGGTGACACATTTTCTCAATAGTGTGATGCATTTGTCACATAGTATGACGTATTTGACTAACAGTCCATCTTATTTTCCTGCATCAGTCCGTCACATTTTTTACACAGAGTGACGTAACTATTGTCATAAGGTAAAAAAGGGTATAAATTTGGAGTTTTCCATTTTCTACCTTTTTCATTCCTTAGGACATAGGGTTTTGGTGTTACTAATATTTGATTTGTAACCTACATGGCATTCGTTGGAAGAAGACATTTCTAACTAGACTACTAATCCATGTTCTTGTAGGATTTCATGTGTCTTTGATTTTTTAAAGTAGAAAAATTTGGATTTGGGATTAAAAAGAACAAGTGTCTTTCATGTTTGGTGCTTTTGCACATTGTGTTAATCCCAAGAGTGTTGTGTGCATATCCTCACCCCTTGTGCTTCATGTGACTTTGGGTGAAGGAGAAACACAACAATCTTTTAGCGGGCTTGCCTTTGAGACACATCCTAATGAAGAACTCAAGGGGAACAACCCAAAGAACATTTTTTTGGGTGGGCTATATCAAAGGGTGTGAAAACAAAAGTAAGTAGCACTTATCTAGCAACATACACCATGTGTGTGAAGGCTGTTGGTGGATGTATATGCCCCAATACCTTGACTATAGGCTTTAGTGTCTCACGTTTGACATTGTATCGACGGTGTTCATTGAGTCATTAGAAACTTCTTGTTTTTAGAGGCCAAGAATTTTTTGGCCATCTATTAGTGTGGTGCAAGGGATGTAGGTTGTACCCTAAAGCTACGTACCACGTCTGTCCATGGTTGAGGTGTAAGGTGTCTTGCTAGAGTTTACACTCTTTCAAGGCCAGGGGTATCAAGGTGGCCCATGACCTTGGTATACCCTATTCACCCAATCCTTGAATGAAGATTTAAAATCACCCCTCAAAAGGTGAGGTACACCCACTTTAGTAGAAAAACCCTATTATTCCTTATGTTGTGCTTGCCTTCATTGTTTGAAAACCAAGGCGAAGCAAGTTTTATGGGAGAAAACTTGCAAAATAATTATGTACCTTGAAGTCAAAAGAGTAAAAAATAACCAAAATCTATTTTCCAAGTGTTTTCTATGTTTTCTATCACATTTCAAAATTTCCCAAAATGAAAAAACACTTGAAAACATTCAACTTAGAGACAAAATATAGTGCATCGCATCTGCTAGATAGTGCACCACATCTACTAGATAGTACACCACATTTGATAGGTAGTGTATCACATATTCCAAGAATAATACACCACATTTGAATGAGAGTACACCACATCTGAATGAGAGTGTCCTGCATTTGCTAAAACAATCCCCCACAACTGTGAAATAGAGTGATAACTGCTAGTTCTCAAAATTTCGGGGAAATTCCTATGTAGTCATATTCTTGATCATATCTTGACAGTAACCATATCTTCGTATCATAGGCTTACTTAGTCTAGTCCATCCATTTTCATTGCATTCACTTAGGTTTCCTTGCATTCCTTAGTTTTCCATCCTTGCATTGCTTAGTCGGTCCTAGGTCATTCTTAGTTGCATACACCTTTCAAATTTCAGACTAGGAAGCTTACCATATTATTGATTAGTTCATTGTCACATATCTAGATTGTCTTTGACCTTGTTCTTTTATCTATCAATCATCATCATCCAAGTTGGGCCTTAAAAACTCATGTGTCTAGTTAAGTTTGACTTTGTCAAATCATCACCATCCTTTTAGCTTTTGTCCTCTTAAGGTCTTGACAGTTTGATTTGTCACCTTGAGCTATCATAACTTTCTTAGTACCATTTTCTTAAGTCCAAAGGTGCATATCTATAGTCTCATTTGTCATCCTTAGTCTTAGTCTCACACCATAGCTTGTGTCATACCATATCTTTGTTGGAGTTAAAATGACACTGAGAGGGGGGGGTGAATCAGTGTCTTAACAGATTTGACCAATTTTCAAAAATTCATGAACATAGCTCAGATTTGATCTCAATATTACTCTGATTAATGCATTCATGAGTTGAATGTAATTATTCATAAATAGAATTGAGAAAAGTAATAATCCCAATAGTGAACTGAAACAACAACATAGTAAAGTAGTGAGAACTCAGAAGAACAAAGAGACACAAGATTTTGCTGAGTGGAAAACCCTCCTAGGGTATAAAAACCACTCCCGAAATTCCTTGCAGGCTTAACTTTTAATCAACTGTTCACAATGCCTTATAGGCTAATTTTTGAGCACCCACTCAAGGAGCACCAACCCCTCGTTTAGAGATATCTATCTCAAGGAGCACCAACCCCTCAAATTATATTTCTGAACAATAATCATTTCTCAGAGAATCTCTCTATTTTCAGTTAAGCTCATAACTCTGTTTTCTCATCTACAAAATACCCTAAGGATTCAATAATTGAATCCTTAAAATATTAGATAGAAAAATTTATTACAATATATCTCTGCATCTTTGTTTTTCAGATTTTTTAATACAGAGTATTTCAATACATTTTTGATACAGCCAAAGAACAATATTCCAGAATTACAACCAGAAAGTCTACACTGTTTTCAACTCTGGTTTTTATATACGTTTCAAGTATGTCTATCATGAAGAAGTCTTCAAAATGCGTTTTTCACACGAAACTGAAACTCACTTGCCAATTTTAGAATAGGAAGCTGAATAATGACAATCTGTAGATGATGGTAAAAATCAAGAGTAACGCCTGTCCAGAGAGCTTTAATTTCTACGTTGAATCAAGATATTTCAATTTGTAACTGATAGATTTTCATCAAAACCACGACTACCCATCAGCTGAGAACCATAGCCTCCCAATTCTTAAAGAATATTTTTCCATGTAACCGTTCTGAGATTCGATGCCAACCAATGATGTCAGCTTGCAACTATACTTAGAAATTCACATGTCAGCCTTAGTGACAGTGTTTGTTAATTGTTCGTTGAGACATCCAGATAGTCCTGCCAAAGGAAATTAAATTGCCAGACATTCCCCTTAGTTATGCTTTTTCCATGACCCATCAGAGTCGGGAAGACCTCTCGCAGACCACATTATGTTTCACTGAAAGCCCTTTTATCTCTTATGTGTCGCTGTGACATTCTATTGTTGGGGAGACGTTTCATAGATGATGCTTTGTTTAACCGAAAGTCATCCTTTCATCCGGTGTCGCTGAGACAATCCATAATCGGGGAGACGTTTTGTAGATTTCGTTGTGTTTCACCGAAAGACTTAAACCTTATCCATTCTGAGTCGCTGTGACAAAAACACACTCTTTCCAAGATGTATCCTTCATCCACCTTCGCTAAGACAATGCATAGTTGGGGTGACTTCTCATAGAGCATCCGCTGTCTTACTGATAGCCCACGTGATCATTCCTATTCACCGAGACAACTCAATGCCTATGCCGACAAGGTCCATATGTATTTCATCGGTGAGACCCATAGGGTTTCGCTATGACATTATATCGATGCCACAACTCTTGTCGATGTGTTCCCATTCAACCTCCAATCGGTGAGACATAACAATCTCGCTGTGACCTCATACTGACGGTATAGCTCCTGCCGATAGGGATCACCCTCTATTGCCGAAACCATGGAGAAGTCCTGCCGAAAGCTACCTGAATGTAAAATATTCCATCGATGAGACCCACAACATTCGCCAAGACCACACTCCAAAGTCACATTAGTTTCACCGAGATGCCTTTTGATAGAAACTCCATGTGAAATGTCGGCGAGACTGAAGGTCACTTGCCAATACCTCACTTCGATAACCCTAACTCTTACTGATGTATCTTCCCACCACCGGTCGGTGTGACAATGTACAATCGCTATGACTTCACACCCAAAGCAATATGTCTGGCCGAAATGAATCTTTAATGTGCCAGTCAGTTGATGTAACAAGTCAAACTCCCCAAGACACGATGCCGATGAAGGATCACTTACATCGATGAACCACCTCATGTATAAGTCAGTGAGACCCGACTCATTCGGAAAGACCTCTCCTTGGTGAAAAATACTCATGTCGATAGACCTTTCCTTTGTTGCCAAGACCACGTGAATGTCATGCCGATAGATACCCAAAGGTGAATTTTGTCATCAAAGACAAACCAATCAGAACACAACTGAGAAACAACAAACCCCCCCTTTGACCTTGATAGAAAAACACAAATGACTCTCCCCCTTTTTGCCTCAATGACAAAGGATAGAAGAGAAGAATGTGCAATTCCAGGAAACACAACTGAGAAGCCAACCAAAAGTATCATGAGAAACAACTGCAAAAAAAGAGTAATAGTGCAGCAACCAAGATTGTAGGAGAGCTGTAAGTGAATCAAAATATATAACATGCTCCCCCTAAGCTGAAGCTTGGTGAATTAGAGAAGTAACGATTGAGAGATAACTCCCAATTGAAGTCTCAGCCTTTCAAATAACTCTTTTGCTAAGGGCTTAGTAAAAATATCAGGCACTTGATCTTGTGATCTAACAAAATGTAAACATACTTCATTAGCCAGTACCTTTTCTCGCAAAAAATGAAACTTGATAGCAATATGTTTAGTTCGAGAGTGCATAACAGGATTTTTGGAGATATTTATCGCACTTGTGTTATCACAAAGAATTGAAACAGGTTTATGAACTTCAATACCCATATTAGATAGAGTTTGGCTCATCCAAAGAACTTGAGTATAGCATGAAGTGGCAGCAATGTATTCTACTTCAGTAGTAGAAAGAGAAACATATACTTGTTTCTTGCTGTGCCATGCCACTAAACGATCACCAAGAAAGAATGCAACACCAATGGTGCTTTTCCTATCATCCAAACAACCAGCCCAGTCAACATTAGTATAATTAATCAAAGAGAAATCATTGCTTCTAGGATACCAAAGACCATAATCAAGAGTGCCCTGAATATATTTAAAAATCCTTTTAACAGCAGTGACATGGGATTCTTTAGGTGATGCCTAAAACTGTGCAACAATGCAAACTGCCTGCATGATGTCAGGTCAAGAAGCAGTTAAATATAACAGACTACCAATCATTGATCTATATTCAGTTTGTTTTGTATTAGGGGAATCATCAACCTTAGTAAGTTTGCATCCAGTAACCATTGGATTGCTAACTGGATGGCATTCATCCATCTGAAATTTCTTAAGAATCTCTCTAGCATACTTGGTTTGAGAAAGAAATATTCCATTTTCACGTTGAGAGATTTGAAGACCCAAGAAGAAATTTAATTCTCCCAATAATGACATTTCAAATTCAAATTCCATTAGCTGAGAGAATTTTTTACTCAAAGTAACACTGTTGCAGCCAAAGATAGTGTCATCAATATAAATTTCAAAAACCAAAATATCAGAACCTTCAGTTTTAACATAAAGATTATTGTCTACACCTCCTCTAACAAAACCATTTGAAAGAAAATGACTGTCCAACCTAGAGTACCAAGCTCTAGGTGCTTGTTTTAAGCCATAGAGGGCCTTTTTTAATCTGTAAACATGATTAGGATTATCTTTGCAAATAAATCCTTCAGGCTGTTCAACATAGACCTCTTCATCTAAGTAGCCATTTAAAAAGGCAGTTTTGACATCCATTTGATAAATAGTAAAGCCTTTATAAACACAATAAGCCAAGAATATTTTGATAGATTCTAATTTAGCAACAGGTGCAAAGGTTTCACCAAAATCAATACCTTCTTGTTGAGCATAGCCTTTGCAGACAAATCTTGCTTTGTTCCGAACAACATTGCCATTTTCATCAAGCTTGTTTTTGTATATCCATTTGCCTCCAATGACATTCTTGTCATCTGGTCTTGGGACTAACTCCCAAGTCTGATTTTTCTCAATCTGATCTATTTCTTCCTGCATAGAATTAACCCAACATGAATCTGTGAGAGCTTCATTAAAATTTTTAGGCTCAAACTGAGTAACTAAACAAAAAGAAATTTGTGCCTTTTCATCAAATTCTATAGCCTTTCTTCTAGTTTGAACTCCTGCATTTTTATCCCCTATAATATGATCTTTGGGGTGATATTTAGCGAGAGCTTTTGATGCAACCTTTTCAGGACTTGTTTCATTTTTAGGGCTTGCTAAATTGGTATTAGGCTTTGTTATTTCAGCTCCTTCTGAAATCATTTCTAGTTCAAGTTCTTCTTCCTCATTATCCTGTAAAGATTCAGTATGCAAATGTGGTCTTTCATCAAATTTTACATTAACAACTTCAACAATCTTACTAAGCCTTTTGTTAAGGCATTTATAAGCTTTGCTATGAGTTGAGTATCCCAAAAAGATTCCCTCATCACTCTTTGATTGAAATCTCCCAAGGTTATCATCATCTTTCTTGATAAAACACTTCCAAAAATTTTAAAGTGTTTGACAGAAGTATTTTTTCCATACCAAAGTTCATAAGGAGTGTGTTTAGATTTCACCCTAAGCTGCACTCTATTCAAAATGTATACAACTGTATGAACAACTTCTTTCCAATACATATCAGACAACTTAGCTTCATCTAGCATGGTTCTAGCCATTTCTTTTACAGTTCTATTCTTACGTTCAACTACCCCGTTTTGTTGAGGTATTTTTGTTGCAGCATACTGTCTTTTAATGCCGTGCTATTCATAGTAATCAATAAACTCTTGAGAAGTGAACTCACCCCCTTTGTCAGATCGCAGACATTTAAGTTTCAAATCAGATTCCTTCTCAACCAATTTATGAAAGATTTTAAACCTTTCAAATGCTTCTAATTTGTGCTTAAGAAATGTGACCCAAACCATTCTAGTATAATCATCCACAAACAACATAAAGTACTTTTCACCATTAATAGACCTTGTTTTGGTTGGTCCACATAAATCAGTATGCACAAGCTGTAAAGGTTTTGAAGAAGAATGTTCTTTTGTTTTGAAGCTGATTTTAGTTTGTTTACCACTTAGACATTCTTTGCACACAAAATTTTCTGGCTTGCTAAGAACTGGTAAACCTCTAACATTCTGATTTTTACTAATTCTAACCAGATTTTCAAAGTTTATGTGTCCTAATCTTTTATGCCATAACCAGCTCTCTTCAATTTGGCCCATTAAACACATACCTTGATTATTGTCATTGCTTGATGTGTCGAGAAGATTGTACACATTTCCTTTTGTCCTCCTTCCAGCTGCAATAGCCTTTCCTAGCTTGTTCTTAATCTCACATCCTTGCGAAGTGAAAAGAACATGATAACCGATAACCACTATCACAGATTTGACTAACACTTGGAAGATTGTGCTTGAGACCTTCCACAGTATGCATTATAGATAGGAGTGTCTTCATTCAGAAGAAGTGAACCTCTACCTTTAATTTGAATACCAGAGTTATCACCAAACTTAACATAACCACCTACATAATCTTCAAGATTTATAAACTTATCCTTGTCGCCAGTCATATGGTTAGAACATCCACTGTCCAGGACCCATAAGTCCTTTTTCTTGGAATGAAAAGCAGTTTGAACCAACATAGTTTTCTCAATGTTGTTAATAGTCTTAGGTTTCCAAACCTTTTTAATTTTTTGCTGTTTAGATTGCAGATCAGTTCTGCACTGTTTGACATAATGTCCCAAGGCATTGCATTTAAAACATTTGATCTGTCTAACAAAACCATAGTGTTTCCTAAGACCAAACCTGGGTATTCTAGGATTCATAAACCTGCAAGTGCTCACCTTATGGCCAAATTTGTTGCAAAAAAAACAATAACCATAGAAGAAAGGATTGACACTGTATGAAGATCTATTACCTCTTAAAGACTGAACATGATCCTTACCAAATTCTGAGTGATTTGAATCTGAACCTTTGACTTCAGAAGAGGGGTTTTGTTTTGCATGGTCAATTGAGAATTCACCCTTTTCAAAACCAACACCAGTTTTATCTTTGTACATCTTCTGCTTGCTAAGCATCTCATTCAGTTTTAGAGTGCTTTCATATTTTTCAATTTCCTTCCTAAGACAAACTACTTCTTGTTCCAATTTTTGAATTTCTTGATCTTTGCAGCTTACAGTCTCTTGAAGACAGTCTTCAACTCTTTTAGCTTCTTCAAGCTGAGTTTTCAGAGAGACCATTTCTTGATCTGGTTTATGTTCTTGAGCAAGAACTTGTTTTTTGAGTTTTCTGACCTCTTTTAAAGCACATTTCAGCTCACTTTCAAGATCTACCTCACCTTCTTCAATGTCAATGGTGTTTGAATCTTCTTGTTGAGTAATCTCAGCCATGAACAAGGTTTCATCTTCTTCTGTTGATGAATCTTCAGACTCAAAATCGGTTTCATCTTTGCTAAACAAACTCTTCTTCTTTATGAAGTTGAAATTTCGTTTAGGTTTAAAGGCCTTCTTCTTAGGCTGTTTTCTAGATTTCTCATTGTCACTGATTTGATCATCATAGGGACACTTTGTAGCAAAGTGACCTATTTTGCCACAATTAAAAAATTTAAAGGGAAGTTTTCCCTTATATTTTCTTGATCCCTTTTTAAATCTTCTAACAAAATGGGATTCATTAGAATCAGACAAATCTGATTCACTGACTTCAACTTTTTCTTTCTTTTCAGTGTTAAAGGAAATTTCTTTTCTTGTTGAATTATTTTTGCTAGTTCTCATTTCATAGGCAGCAAGTATTCCTTTTAGGCTGTCTAAGGTAAGCTGATCAAAGTGTTTCTTTTCTTCTAGGGCTGAAACCTTAGATTCAAATTTGGATGGTAAGGTTCTAACAACCTTTGTGACTACATCAAATTCGTTAACCTCTTGACCTAGACCTTTCATTGCATTGACAACTTCATCAACTCTTAGGAAATATGCAACCACTTTTTCATCATCCTTCATTTTCAACTCCTCAAACTAATGTTTGAGTGTAATGGTTTTTGACAGTTTGACTTTCTCATTCCCTTGTTATATAGTTTCAAGTTTTTCCCAGATATCATGAACATATTTGCAATGCATGACTTTAATGAACACATCTTTAGTTAACCCACACAAGATGGCATGCTTGGCTCTAGCATTTGTTTCATACCTCTTTTTTTCAGTAGGATCCGTGGGAATAGAGGCTGGTACATTGTAAGCATTTATAACAATGCTCCAAACATCAACATCAAAAGAAATAAGAAAAGCTTCCATTCTAATTTTCCAGAACACATAATCTGTTCCATCAAATAATGGAGCTCTGGTTACAGAGGCACTGTCTTGAGAATGTTCCATTAAAAAACAAACTCTAAGGCCAAGATCAATCCAAGGTGATTAAAACCTATTATAGGACCCTATGCTCTGATACCATTGTTGGAGTTAAAATGACACTGAGAGGGGGGGTGAATCAGTGTCTTAACATATTTGACTAATTTTCAAAAATTCATAAACGTAGCTTAGATTTGATCTCGATATTACTCTAATTAATGCATTCATGAGTTGAATGTAATCATTCATAAACAAAATTGAGAAAAGTAATAATCCTAACAGTGAACTGAAACAATAACAACACAGTAAAGCAGTGAGAACTCAGAAGAACAAAGAGACAGAAGATTTTTCCGAGTGGAAAACCCTCCTGGGGTATAAAAACCACTCCCGAAATGCCTTGCAGGCTTAAATTTTAATCAATTGTTCACAATGCCTTATAGGCTGATTTTTGAGCACCCACTCAAGGAGCACCAACCCCTCGTTTAGAGATATCTATCTCAAGGAGCACCAACCCCTCAAATTATATTTCTGAACAATAATCATTTCTCAGAGGATCTCTTTATTTTCAGTTAAGCTCATAACTCTCCGTTTTCTCATCTACAGAATACCCTAAGGATTCAATAATTGAATCCTTAAAATATTAGATAGAAAACAATATTACAATATATCTCTGCATCTTTATTTTTTAGATTTTTTAATACAGAGTATTTCAATACATTTTTGATACAACCAAAGAACAATATTCTAGAATTACAACCAGAGAGTCTACACTGTTTTCAAATCTGGTTTTTATATACGTTTCAAGTATGTTTGTCATGAAGAAGTCTTCAAAATGTGTTTTTCACACGAAATTGAAAAACACTTGCCAATTTTAGAATATGAAGCTGAATAATGACAATCTGTAGATGATGGTAAAAATCAAGAGTAACGCCTGTTCAGAGAGCTTTAATTTCTATGCTGAATCAAGAGATTTCAAATTGTAACTGATAGATTTTCATCAAAACCACGAGTGCCCATCAGCTGAGAACCATAACCTCCCAATTCTCAGAGAATATTTTGCCATGTAACCATTTTGAGATTCAATGCCAACCAATGATGTTGGCCTGCAACTATACTTAGAAATTCACATGTCGGCCTCAGTGATAGTGTTTGTTAATCATTCGCCGAGATATCAAGATAGTCCTGCCGAAGGAAATTAAATCGCCAGACATTCCCCTTAGTTATCACTTTCGCCATGACCCATCAGAGTCGGGAAGACCTCTCGCAGACCACATTATGTTTCACCAAAAGCCCTTTTATCTCTTATGTGTCGCTGTGACATTCTGTTGTCGGGGAGACGTTTCGTAGATGATGCTTTGTTTTACCAAAAGTCATCCTTTCATCCGGTGTCGCTGAGACAATCCATAATCAAGGAGACGTTTTGTAGATTTCGTTGTGTTTCACCGAAAGACTTAAACCTTATCCATTCTGAGTCACTATGAAAAAAAACACACTCTCACCAAGATGTATCCTTCATCCGCCTTCGCTAAGACAATGCATAGTTGGGGCGACTTCTCGTAGAGAATCCTGTGTCTTACCAAAAGCCCACGTGATCATTCCTCTTCGCCGAGACAACTCAATGCCTATGCCGACAAGGTCCATATGTATTTCATCGGTGAGACCCACAGGGTTCGCTATGGCATTATATCAATGCCACAACTCTTGCCGATGTGTTCCCATTCAACCTGCAGTTGGTGAGACATAACAATGTCGTAGTGACCTCATACCGACGGTATAGCTCCTGCCGATAGGGATCACCCTCTATCACCGAAACCATGGAGAAGTCCTGCTGAAAGCTGCCTGAATGTAAAATATTCCATTGGTGAGACCCACGAAATTCGCAAAGACCACACTCCGAAGTCACATTAGTTTCGCCGAGATGTCTTTTGATAGAAATTCCATGTGAAATTTCGGCGAGACCAAAGGTCACTCGCCAAGACCTCACTTCGATAACCCAAACTCTTACCGATGTATCTTCCCGCCACCGGTCGGTGTGACAATGTACAATCTCTATGACTTCACATTGAAAGCTATATGTCTAGCCGAAATGAATCTTTAATGTGCCAGTCGATCGATGTAACAAGTCAAACTCGCCAAGACACAATGCCGATGAAGGATCACTTACACCGATGAACCACCTCATGTATAAGTCGGTGAGACCCGACTCATTCAGAAAGACCTCTCCCCGGTGAAAAATACTCATGCCGATAGACCTTTCCTTTGTCGCCAAGACCACGTGAATGTCATGCCGATAGATACCCAAAGGTGAATTTTGTCATCAAGGAAAAACCAATCAAAACACATCTGAGAACCAACAATCTTTGGTTATAGCTCCATTTTGCATCTTTGCATATCTTAGCTTTAGTCACACCATCATATTGACATATTTGCACCATAGAATTTGGTCATATTGACATTACCATATCTTGATTACACCTATTGTCACTTTGCATCCTAATCGTGGTCAAAAGTGCATTAGCATTTGGCATCTTGATATCCAAAAATCCCCAAAACATAGCATAACCTCATTGTCATCCTGCATCCTCATTCTTAGTTTGCAACCATCCCCAAATCAAAAAAACCCAAAAACAAAATAAAATAATAATAAAAAATTGTAGCAAAAGCTCCACCATCCCATTATCCATTCCAATCCAAACTCACAACCATGTCTTCAATTTGCCTTGATCTTCTTTGTAGTCAAGTTGAAAACCTCATGCTTCATTAATACTATGAAATCACAAGTCTTAATAACCCATTCATCAATCCTCCATGCCAATCACCCATTGTCCCGAGTCAGCTAGCCATTTACCCTTCTTACCAGAAATCCATAAGCTCTAGTTATCCATCCATCTACCCTCACTATCAAGAGTTGGATAACATGATCCATACCATTAATCCCCAACAAATATACATTGCTCAGCCTTATCCTAAGATTGACAAGGGAAATCAATCTTCCATCCAAATTATTCCTCAACCCCAAACCATATCGCAAATCCCTATTTCACATATATATCCTATGCTTTCATCCTCATCACCAAACCATGAAATTTTTATGGCCTCCACATCCTATTCTAGTCCTTCATTCACTAACCCATTACCATCCACTCCATCCTAATCTACAATACCATCAAATAAAGGCACATTTAGTAATGCTCTCCAAGGACAACTAGCAAAGGAACTTGCTCAACTCCTATATGAAAAAAAAGGTTATGAAATCCAATCACATTGCTAATCCTATACCATCCAACTATCTTTTTCCATCATGTCCTTCATTTCCTACCAACCCCAAAAAAGATCCTCTTATCAAAACTCCATTATTGCCATGCCAAAATTCTAAGTCCATTGAAGAGAATTATATCATTCCATTGCCTAAACCATTGGATATATGTCAAGAGCATGGTCCAAAGCATGATGAAATAAATTCCAAGACAAATTGAGATCAAGTTATCCAAAAAACTCATCTAGGTGACCATAATAGCTATGGTAATCCAATCTTGGACCAAGATCTTAGTCCTTTCCATGACATCCATATTCTGATCACCCCCACCTTTGTAGATGAGATAGTTGTTTCCATGAGACACATAGATGATCTTCCTCTAGAACAAGAGTCTCCTACTCTAGACATATTTGCAAATGATCAAGCTATAACTTAATTCATAAGACTTTATGGTGATGACCATAAGGAAGGTTTCTACATTGACTTGGAAGTACCAATATCTTTTGAAGAACCATCAAAATCCAATATTTCTCAAAATCAGGCCAAAGATATCAATCAGAAAGCTACCCCACATATCAATGGAGCTAAGATATCTTATCAACTAGGATCATATACCTTTGTCAAAGTAGGCTTTAGGATCATATACCTTTGTCAAAGTAGGCTTTCTTATAGATGAGAAAATTTTGAGTAATGATTTCCACATACACAATGATGGGTTCACATCTTGCTTCCAAACCAACAAATACCCCATCACAAATAGAATATTTTAGAGCATGCAATATAAAGGAAGAGGACTAGGTGTACATGAGCAAGGCATTCTAGAACCAGTATAGATTCCAGAAAATCCTAGAAATCAAGGTCTTGGTTTTTCTTCAATCAACAAATCAAATGATGTTAGTGATACCTCTATGATATTGGGAGAAACTTTATCCAATACAATCATCAACATAGGGGCCATAGGTAGTCCTTATTGTAAGATTGGTACCAACACTCCTTCCATCCACGCCGCAAACCATCATTCCCAATTAATTAAACCTATCAATTGGAATCAACAAAAACAAAATTCTTGTAAATCCAACGTCCAAAATCAAATGTCAAAGGCCATTGAATGCACAAATCCAAGTGTACCAATAAAGTTAAAACGGATCCCAAAGAAAAATGGATCAAGTAAAGAAAATCCAATATTCAATAAGAAAGTGGACCCACAAGAAAAGAGGTATCCTACATATAACATATGCCCACCTCCTTCAAGATGGTGATATAAAAGTGTTGGTTCCAAACACTATCCCAATCAAAATTCCAAACTCCATCATCCACCACCCCATGTTTGGAAAATAAAAATTCCTACATCTAAAATTTAAAATAGTCCATCCACACCTACCATCATCTGTCATAATCCTACATCTCGCCTAAAGTCTAAAATTCCTACATCACAAATCCATCACATTTTGGCAGCAACTCTTTACCATAAGGACTCCCATGGAACTCTATCTCAATGTGCATATACCGATAAGGCCAACTTGAGTATTAGAAAGGATTACAATGACATTCATCAGTTGTATACAAGTGCTATGATCCTGACAAGGAAAACACTCCATAAAGGTCACTATTGGCATATCATGACACCAACATCTACATCAAAATCATTAAAGAATTCAAAACACATAGTGATCATCTAAAAAATACAAAATACAAAAAAAAATAGTAAAGAGAAATACTTTGTCCAATAGTGAATACCATTCTTATGGCACTTTGGATAAGTACCATAATGAAGACCTGGAAAACATGTGTCATGTGTAAGAGAAATTATCTATGTGGACCATTACAATTGGGTGCAAGTTTTCCCATCTTCTATATCTTTCTCATGACATTTCCATCTATCTATCCAATCCATATATCATTTCCATCCATCTTCCCTACCTACTTTGATTTTGATAGGGATTGGGGTATAAACATAAATCATGCTTTGAGAAAAATCTTGGCATGTTAATCCTTTGGTCATGCACTATCCTTGAAATATCATGTCATTGCATACATAGCATTTTCGAAATCCATATTTTGGGGAAAAAAATTTATTCCTATGCGACATAGTCCTTGGAGATCGTACGCTAATTCTACCATCCAATAATCCTCATGTCTCTTATCTTTTACCAAATCCACCCATTATCCTTTCATACCTATCGTTGCACTTGGTTTTCCCTTGTTAGTTTTCTAAGCAGGCCAATCCATTTATCCAACATCCATCCATCATCCCATTCAATCTTGAAAAGAGGTCATTCCAAATGCAACAAGCCTAATCCATACAATCTTGTTATGCAACCTAGCGCATCATTCAAAACATTCCCTAGCTTTGTTTCTAGCCTTGCTGCAAACCTTGATCCTTAAGTCACATTATCATCAGTGGGATATGTCTTTCCAAATCCTCACATTGTTTTGGGATGTGTCCTTCCCATATCAACATCATCATCATCATCATCACCTATCAATTTGTTTTCAACTTGACTAGGGGAAAGATCATGTTTGTCCTTGGATCCTTGTGCATGCTTGCTTGCTTGATTGTGGGTATCTTTCACATGCATTTTTCATGGTTTTGAAACAATGAGAAATGGGAGAGGGGGAATGAATGATCTCTACCTAGATTAGGGGATAGAGTCCCTCCCATTTCGCTCTTGTTTCACTCAAGGAAACCCTAGAGATCTCAATCTAATGATGGAATAAAGGAAAGAGATCTGCTAGAAGGGTGTCCTAGGGTTTGATAAATGACTAAAGAGGGGTTCACCACCAAGCTAGGGCTTGGAAAGACTAATGAAATGCAAGACCTAGTGTTAAAACCTAGTGATATGCAAAGCTTCTCTAAATGACCTAGAAATGCATGTAAATCATAATAGAAAGTAGAGAAACTAGAAGTGTGCACCTGGAAACTTGTAGAGTCTTGAATGAAGTCCTGAAATGCTAAATATGCTGATTTTAATGCTGACTAGGACTCATACGCTAGGTTGGGTGATTTAGTCCCAAATTAGGGTTTCTGGGCAAGAACAAAAATCTAGCAAAGATGTGTCTGAAACTCCTAAAAGCTACAAATTTCACTATACTAGGACTCATGTGCCAGAAGTGGCGTATCAATCCAGTTTGTATTTTTTGTAAATTCAAAGTTTGAATCTACTCTTCAATCTCCGCTCTATCTTCTTCACCTGATTTTTGAGTCTAAAACTCTGATTGGCAACCTGTAGATGTCTTTCAATGATCTCGAAAGCAAGGTGACAACTTTGAAAAGTTTGAACACTTTGACAACTTTCTCCAAACTTTGTCTTCAATATGTCTTCAACCTAAATCTACAAATCATACACTAAAGAGAGGAAAACATATTGTTTTGCTAGTAGAAAGGGGTTTGCCTTGGTCAAACCCCATTTTGGTAATAAAACCTTGAAATGAAATGAAATAGGAAAGGAGAATGATGAATTAACAAAATGTAATGTTGCAACTCACCAAACCCTAGCAATAAAGTGCTGCAAACATGTATGAGATGGCTTCGATGGATGTGGATCTTGACTCTTGCTTGAATGTTGTAGATCTTGACTTGAATTCTTGCTTGAATCATGAAACCCTACATCACAAATGTTAGCTCAAACACAAACATGATGCATGATGAATTTGAAATGATGCTTGATACTTGAATAATGCTCCAAAATGCTTGGTAATCAGCTCTTGAAGGCTTCCTTGACCACAAATTTGCTATAATGCATGAATACTTGAAAACTTGGGATAAAAATGAGCAAAATAAACTTGTATTTATACTTGTTTATGCCAAATTCCTCGAAATTACAACACTACAAGCCAACATCAGATCTAGGAGAATAAAATCCTACCAGTAATTTGAATTAGATTTGATTTTGGGCCACACACTCATATGCCAAAAGTGGCATATGAGTCCCATTAGGCTTAACTATGGGACACATTTTTCAAAAATGCTTAGAATGATGTAAAATATAGATTGGGGCCCCAAAACCTAGGTGGGACTCATATGCCCAAGGTGGCGTATGAGTCCCAAATCACTAAATCCGGGCCACACAATCTAAAAACACATCAATTATGATTAGATGTTGGTAAATTTTTGGGATTATCCTTAGAAAGATGCATTATTCAGACTTGTGGATGCAAAATAGGGCTAATTAAGGAATAGATAAACCCAATTAATTAATAAAACCCTAGATTAGTGTGAAAGTGTGGTACAACACTTTACAACACCTTAAATAAGACACCATTTAGTCCATTTAGTTTACAAGGGCCCAAGACCTAATATGAATGTGTTAAACACATTACAACACTAAATCAAGGAAAAATTAAGCTTAAATTAACAAGGAGGGCCTAGACAAGCAAGAAAATGTAGAGGGATGGGTAAACATATAAAGTTGTGTCACACTTTCAACCAACTTATTAGCACAAGTGAATTTAAGTATTTCTAACTAAAAATCAATTTTGGTCAAACATATGATCTTATAAGATCCATTATAGCTATGTTAGATATGTCCAAAACTTTTCCAACTAAAATTATTGGCTAAATGCATATGTAGCACCACTTGGAGGCCAATTTACCAAAAAATAGATTTATTTGAAAAAATTGATGTTTCAACAACTTCTACTCATGTAAATAACATTTTTTTTTAAAATATAAAAATATCCTTTTGTAGATCCATAAGTGTAGTTTTCAAGCATATATATTTTAATAATTTAATAATTATTTATTGTAGACATCCAAATTTGGACACTTAATTTATCCAAATTTATCACTTTTCATCTAAACATCCTCTTATCTGAGTTAATTAAGTAATATTACTATTATTTAATTAATATCATTAATTCTGCCAAATCCTAAGGTATTTAATTAATAATTAAATACCTTACCCTCCTTAATCCCTTTTCATCAAATAAATTAAATAAATATTACATTTATTTAATTCCTCACATGTCATTTTCATCTAATCCTAATCCATTTCCTAATCTCTTCATTAAGGATGTGCACATGCCTAATCCTTGATTAGGATGTGTCACATCCTCCAACTTTTGCAAGTTGGCTTCTAATCCTCATTAACCCCTAATTATCCTCTAATTACTAATTAGTAAACCTAATTAGTACCTTGGTCAACTCTCCCCATCCCCAAGAATTTTTAATTCCTTTTTATTCACCCTAGGCTCCTCTCTTCCCCATGTGAATTTTTAATTCACATTTTATTCCTTCTAGAACTTCCCATGCACTTCTAGAACCTTTGACTTGTCACATCAAGTCACATGTGACAAACTCCCACCTTTTGGGAACATTGTCTTATCCACCAGATTCTTCCAATCATTGTGAATTTTTAATTCACTTTTATTCTTCCCATCTCCCAATGTACTTGGAAGGTACTTGTCCTTCCTCCACCTCATGTACCTTTTTGACATGTCACTTACATCTCATATCCCCTTGGCCACTTCACCCTCCACATGTCAAGATGTGAGGGCTTGTGGGTTCTCAACCCACCATAGCCCTTCATCTTGACCTTGTTGGATCAATCTTGACTGTTGAATTCTCTAGAGAATTCAAGTTCCTCTATAAATACCCCCTCCTCAAAGGCATTTAGAACACTTTTTGATTTGAGCAACTACATGCTACCCACTTGCTTTCTCAAACACTTAGTCATTTTGCAACTACATGCTGCCATTTTGTGAACTCATCCAATTTTCAATTACATCCTTTTGCATTTGTATCCAAGCACATAGCAAAGATCCTCAATAGAGCCATCAAGGAGCACACATCCAATTCTAAGCAAGGGCCAATCAAAGGGGTATCAACAACAAAGGAAGGTAAAACCATTTGTCTTGTGCTATCTATTTTCCTTATTGTTTTGTCACTCTCTTTTGGCTAATCTTGAGGTGTCCTTGGTCTATTATCATTCGTATTTTGAGTTATTTTATGCATTAGAATAGGATAAATTCCAAGGTATACATTTATATTTTCCTTTTTATTTTTACTAAAAGTATAAGTTATCAACACAAAATATTAGGTTGATTACCATGTCAACGAAAAAAAGTAAAACTTATAGAAATAATTGAAAAAAATATGGTGCACTAGATAGAAGAATCTATATCAAGATGGTATAATTTTTTTTCCATTTTAGATAAATAGATAATATGAAAGTTGACATCAAATGGAAACAACTATGTTTTAACACACACACACATTTTTATCTTTATTTAAAAATTTATATTTATCAAAATTGGGAAAAATATATCCATGCGCTAAAGGTTAAAGTTATAAATACACACAAAAAAGATGAGGGAAAAAAATTAAAAATTACTATATAAAGACTGACGTCTCATGTAACTTCATTTTCCAACATTTTTCCAACAACTAAATTATAGTGTCAATTTATAAAAAACTATATTCAAATAATTAAAAAAAATAGCATAAAATATACTAAAAATAAATATTTTATTAGTTTACATCATTTCAAAATTCAAAACATGTCTCTTTTTTAGTGATTCAAACTTAAAAGTTAGATTACGGTTGACCATTTCCTTTAAAAAGTGTGACACTTGACTTTGTACTTTTACTGGATACATTTTTGTTTCCATAGGTCCTTATAGTGTATCATCCATAACTAAATCCCATTCCTGCACCAATCCATAATAAAGCTTTGTCATCCTTCTCATGTCCTGAGAATAGTTGACATTTTGTGTCTTTCATTTTCCATGTTTGATTATAATAAAGTCCATCCTTATCCATTCCTAATAATTTTGTCCTATACTTGATTGGGGGAAAATACTTGAATTATGTCTTCATGAGATCCTAGACTTGGTATTGGAGGTCATCATTCCAAAACCCCAAAAACATCCAAATAATCTTTCAAAAATCCAAAAACAAAAACATCCCAAAAATCCAAAAACATCTAAATAATCTTTCAAAAATTAAAAAGGTCAAAATCCAAAAAAATCAAAACATGTCAAAATCCAAAAAAATAATCAAAACATGCCAAAATCTAAAAAATCAAATAACCTTCAAAATACCAAAAATTGTGTCAAGTCGTGTCAATTTGAGTTGGTCGAACTATGATGTCTCTACACATGTTACGTAGGCAAGGCCATTATCGATGAGCCTCTGAGGCACTAGGTCAGTCCCTTAGGGTTTGTTGAGTCAATCATGAGTTAGTCCATAATAAATTATCCATGGTCAAAGGTCAGTCGAATTACGATGTCTTTGTGCTTCTACGTAGGCAAGGCCATCATTAATAAGCCCCCGAGGAACTAGGTCAGTCCCTTAGGGTTTGTCTAGTCCATCATGATCTATCATTATCCATATCATAATAAGTTTTCCCTTGCTAAGGTCGACACTTTGACAAGACACAAACAAATATCTGAGCATTGACCAAATCACTAATCAATGGACTAACTATCCAACTAGTCTTCAGTCCAAAACGATCAATTTCCTAATCATCAAATTTACTTCAACACTCATCGAATATCAATGGTCTTATACAAGAGGTGGCACTATTGAAACCATACTCAACATCTTATACGACTTGCCTCATTTCTTGAATCCAGACCCAATCCTATCATTTGTCTTATATGAATGTGTCCTTCCTAAAACTAGACATCATCATTTATCAACCCTATCATTTTCCTTATACAAGTGGTTGCATGATTGAAACCGGATTCGATGTCTTTTATGGAATCCTTCCTTTCTTGAAACCATGCATCATCAATCATTCATTCATTCAAGCAATCAATCTTATCAGCCCTATCATCAAACGATCTATATGGTTGTTGAATCTTTTGGTCTAGTTGGTCTTATCTTTTTTTGATTCATCTTTGGTCATGTTACTATGCATCTTGAGGATGTCCCAAGAAGGATTTAAAAGAGTGATGATGTATTATGACCTATTTTCTTTTTGATTGCTATTTGCGGTTTGTCTTGGCAAAAAGACTAGGGAAACTTTTCTCCTAGTATGTGTCATGACACTCCTTGTTTGTCAAATGTCTATTTTTGCAAGGGGTAACATTGCACACCTTGGTCTATGTCATACCATGGTGTTCATTATCCATTGCCATTAATCAAACACCCAATGATGATAATCATGCAAGCCTATATCTATCAAGGAAATATCATTCCCATTTCATCTATTCCATTCTTCCTTTTTCCCTTCCTTGCTAATCTTCTTTCCACCCTAACAATTTCCTCTCACTAACATTTCCTTTGTTAATCCTTGCATTCATGCCTATCAAATTTTCTTATCAGAATAATTATTCGAGGGGGCATAGTTCTATCCTGACTTCACCATGACACACTAGGGCATATTTTGAGTTGAATTTCTTTGTTCTTTGATACAACATCCAGATGATTTCACATTGTATCAAAAAGGGACAAAATATATACATTGAAGAATGTCCCAAGCTTGCACATGCCATTTTTCATCAAATTTCCTTTCTTCCCCCACATAATTGAATAATTTTAATTATTTGATTATTGTCTGAAGTCATATTTCTTCTATAAATTAAATAATTTTAATTATTTAATTAATTCATTTTCCCTTTTATTCTTCCCTTGATTTTTTTGATAGGTAAATAATTTTTATTGATAGCAAAAAGAGTTTACATCGTGCCCTTTCATGGATACAATTCTAGAGATTTCAGAACATAGACACACCAGAAAACCATATTAGATCCCAGCTATACACCTGAGTGCTATACCAGAGAATATACAAAAAGCTTCCAACCTTAGAACCTCTAGCCACCGAGGCCCTGCGCACCAAAGACCACCACCCAACACAAACACCACAATGGCTACCAAGGCTTCCCCAACATTGCACCAAAAAAATCGACCAACACCGACCCCTATCCATCCAGCTCCACACCTTTGGCCCTTAGATAGTCACTGAAGAGACCCCTCCAATCAACACCACCCGACGAATCGAAATGTAGGTGATGTTTTAGAAATATCAACCCACACATCACTCTGTTTCTATGCTCCATGAGATTCTTCCCTTTTAGGTCCAACAAAAATGGGTACCGTTTGGCTCTCACATTTGGCACGAGGTCCCACACCTAGCCTCACAATGATTATCACTTCCTCCACCCCCTCTGTCAAATTATCCCAAAACAATTTGTGAATTGTCAGTAGAGCCACCACCTTAGGAACCTCCAAATCAAGTAGTGCTACCAAAAATTGAGCGACAATTTCTGCATTGGTTCGCCAGTGCCTTTCTATCGTCGACATGAACTCCTTGCCAAGCAATAGTGTGGCCACTTCCAATACAAGAGGATCCTAGCCCTTGAACACATACTTGAGCCTCTCGTGACCAATCTTACCAAAGAAATCCTAGAGCTTTCTCCAAGATTGCAAGCACACTGGTGTCTGAGCCATCATCCACAACCAATGAAAAAAGCTTCACTTGCAAGGAATAAAAAGCCCAATAGTTCCCATAATTCTTGCGGGATGAATGCCTTGCATGAATGCGCCTACCACAAACCTCCTACGACCTCCACTTTGAGTTGAAAGATAACTCACCAATAGGTACAAATGCCTATTCCCAACAAGAAATACTTGCATGCAATTAATGCCCTTTGCCTCCAAGCTCCCCATCGGTGCCAACTAGGCCCTATGCAACCCACGTAACACCACTTGGGCCACACCCAAACCGAGACCTCCACCCAGCCACCGTGGGTTTATTCTTCCCTTGATTAATCAAATAAATTAATATTTATTTGATTATGTCACTAATGTTCCTTTCTCTCTATAATTAAATAAATTCTTATTTATTTAATTAGTTATTTTCTTTTTCTTTCTATCGTTAAATAATTGTTTTAATTATTTAGTTATTCATTTAGCCTTTTCTTCCATAATTAAATAAATCCTATTTATTTAATTATTTTTCTCACTTTTCCCTCCACTATTAAATCATTATTTTAATTATTTACTAATTTTTCCTTTTCCTCTAATTTTAATTAAATAGTTATTTTAATTAAAAGTCAACTATTTCCTCTTCTTCTATAATTAAATAGTTGCTTTAATTATTTAATTATTGAATTTTCCTCCTGTTGGGACCTCCAAAAATTGGCTAAATTTTGAGGGCCCATGTAAAATTTTGCCTAATGCACTCAGAAGTACCCTTGCAGAATAAGCTTAAGTAGCTCAATTTGAGATCTCATATTTTGACACCCACAAATTGTCATGAAAAATCACTTTGGGGAATTGTTGAACACCTATTACAGATGCCATATGCCGATTTGCAGCCTCCCATGAACATTTTTAATAAGTTTTTGATGCCCCTATTTGGAGGTCCAGAAGTTGGTTTGTTGTTTACACATTTTACACCTTTTTGAGTAGGCCATCTTTGTGATGTTGTATCTTTGTGCCTACTTAGTATTGAGCCCAACTGATATTTTTTCATAATTCTCTACACCTTAATGAAGCCCCATGTCAGATGACATAGCCCCGTTAATCCATTTGTCAAGTTTCCTAGCTTGATTCCATTTGCAAAAAGTTCAGATTTGCAAATTGGACAGTGTAAATCTGCAAAAAGTGCCCCTACATTTGAATTTATATTTGGTGACCTAATGGCCTGCACATCAAAGTGAATGTTCCCCATGATTTCCTATATAATCATCTACCACCTTCTTGGTTTGTAGCTCCATGGATCCTCATTTGATATTTTTTCAAAGCCCATTCCAGATGAATTTTTTAGGGTTTCAGAATCAACAGTTTCAGAAATGCCTGAGTGAGTAACTTTTTTGATTAATATCTTTCACCTCGGGATACATTTTTTTGAGCCATTGGTTGCACTAAATTTTTGGTTCAAATGGTAACATGCATGCTCAGTTTCGTGCCCCTTGGATGAGATTTGATGGGTTAACTAATCCTTTGCTGATCGCAATAGGGCTAAAAATGGTTTCCCAAAAAGTTTCAAATTTTTAATATCTAAGGACAACCCATTTCTTTTTTGGTCTAAAACCTCTATAGGTCCATTTTCATCAAAATTGAAGGTCATTTGATACATTATTTTAATGTACTTATGTTGCGACGAACATGTCTCGGGGCTAGTTTACAAAGAAGGTACCTGATTCTTGATGGTTGGGAAAATTTTGAACAAATGGGTTTTCTTTAAATAATTGATTATGGTTGAGCGCAAAAAATCTCAGCTCCAGGGGTCACCGTTTGTGTGTAGTGAAATTTCTCTATTTGGGCCACAGGCATAGTTAAAATTTGCCTATTCTCTAATGTTTTCAAATGATAATATTTAAAATATTTTGAGTATTTTAAATATTGGGAAAATACAAAGATGCATTTAGGGAAAACATAAATGCAATTTCACATGTTTAAAAGGAAAAGCAAGTTTAATTCTTGCTTTCCATTGGTCGAAGTCACGAAGCACGACAACAACTTCTTCACGGTGGTTTGATTTGTATTCACCATTTGAGATTGGGGATTAGCGATGGCAGTGCTCTCTCTCATCACCAATCGCTATTATGATTTTTCTTTCCCTTGTCTCATTGGTGATGCCCAATGAACAATGGTGGGATTGTGAAAAAACATTATTATTAAGGAGACTTTTGGGGTGCTTTCAAATCATAGTGCCTGAATCAATGAATGCATGATTGTGCAAGCTCTCATACTCATGGCTTCATTGGGAAGAAGATAGGGTTTCATGTCTAATGCAGTCAAAGCTCCTAAAGATGAAATGAAATATGATGTTGATGTTCCATTTCTCTCATCGCTAGTTGTATCCTAATTTCCCATTTAAACAGTATTGTTTGATGAGTTATTTTCACGATGGGAGATAAGTAAAGGTGAAGTGTGAAGTACATGGGTAAATATTTTTTTCCCGAATAAAAATGAATGCCCCCATGAGTGAATGATTTTAAATTTTAAATGTTGGGCATTTAGAATTTGTAAACTCATGGATAATTATTTTTATTGCCGGATAAAGTGAAATTAAGGCCTTCTTAATAAAGTTATTTTTTTTAAATTTTTGAGCATTGAAACAATGTATTTGATGGAGGTTGCAGATAAAACTAAAAGGTGAATACACAGATAAATCTGGATTTTCAGAAATAAGGCCTTTTTGACTATGGAAGTGAAAGTTTTGAGTTGCAGTTAACGACACATGGTAAATGCACTGGACATGTGGTTTTTACAGTCAAACAAAGGGGGAATGATGAGTTTTTAAGTAGAGGAATATTTGTTTGTTACAGGGCAATGGAGTAAGGAGCAAGAAAATAGGGGCAAGGATGAAGAGTCTTCAACAAGTAAAGGAGTTGTAGATCAACAAACCTAAATATGCCATGTTTCCTCTTTTGATTTCCATTTAGGGTTTTTGTACTTTCTTTAAGTGCAAATTTTTTGTTTCAGAAAGGAAGTTGCACATTGTTTAGTTTTTCACAAGAACATTTTTGTAACAAGGGTTTAATGTATATTGCTAGTTTTCAGGTCTCTAGAATAGTTTGAGTTTTGTAATGAAGAATGTAATTATAGCATAGTCATGGTTGAATGTAAATGACATATTATTCTGGACTAGTTGTCTCCATTGTTTACTTTGCATAAATTCTCAATATGAGTGATCAAAGATTGTTATTATTCAGTTTCTTGTCTTTCCCTATATGTTTGTTTGATGTTGTTTTGGATAAAGGTAAAAATAGGTTTTGAAGGGACTCGAAACCCTTTACAAACAAGAACAAAGCTGTAAAAAGATAGCTTGCAGCCATCCTAAAAACTAGCTCCCAAACAAGACCCTTCAAGGTTTACATTTAGAGCTACTCTTGTGGGAGCGAAGAGTCATGCCAAAAGAAGGCCTAGAGGATTTAGCTTTTTTTCCCTTAATAGTGATCCAACCTTCTTCCACTTGCGCTGCCTTATCATGCCAAGTTAGCTCACTATTTTCTAGAAGGTGAGTTCTTGCAACCATAGTCTTAGAGATTTCATCATTATTCCTTCGTCCAACCAAAGACATAACTAAAGAGCCGCTGGAAATGGAAGCTGAGGCGCTATCACCAGAAATGGCAGCCTGGGACCTAGTCACTTGCTCTTTAGGGGTAGACTTAGCAGCCCCACCATTTGGTTCATCTGAAGGGGATGCCCCAAGATCCTGAGAATCAAAAGAAACCACCTCAGAAAAACTCTAATGTTCAGATTTCTTCTCAACCGTGTAATGCTGTTGAGAAGCGCCTTTCCACCAAGTAACCGTCTTTGCTTTTTTCTCAAATCCACATTGTGCAGCAGCATGACCTATTTTAAAACATCTTCTACACCAGAAGGGAATCCCTTCATAATCCAAAGATTGTACCCAAGAGCCTTTAGAAGATATAAGTACAACCTTAGCAGGAAACCCTTTTGAAACATCAATTTCAACTAGTATGTGGGCAAAAGTGGAATGAAAAATGTCAGAAGATTCATCATCCACCAACAAAAATTCACCAAGGGCTTCACCAACATCCTCCAGAAGAGAGTCACTCCAAAGATGGAGGCGAAGATTAGGCAAACGAACCCAAATCAGGATCTTGTTAAAAGTTTCAAAAGCAGGGTTGAAATCCGAATGCCAGGGCTTAATCATCAACAGATATTTGTCCTCCCAGCTAAAAAAATTATCACATAAAATGATATTTCTATCCTGGGTATTGTCAAACTTAGCTACAAAAAACCCCTTAGCCATGGGGAAAATATGGACTTTACCAGAAATTAGAGGCTCCCATTCATTGGTGATCCAGGAATGCAGCTGAGGGAGGCTAGGCCAGAAACCCCTAAACCGATAGATCACCCCACAAGTGGAAAGCTCAACCGCATTATCATCTATTTCTTCCATAGTCTCATCCTTAAGCTTCACTGAGATGGAATTGGAGGGATAAACCTGCCAAATGACATCCTACCCTGTCTAAAACCTACATTCAACCCCTTAGCTTTCACCGCCAGGTCAATTCCCTTCACTCTCTCCCTGCCAGATCTTGTCTTAGCTGTGCTAGCAGACAAAGTTACTCTCATACAGGGTAGGATGTTGTTACCCTACCTTGTTTGTTTGATGTTGTTACTCTCATACAAAGTATGAGTTAATTTGTAATAACATGAATGAAGGTTTATGCAACAGTGTGCTAGGATTGCTAAGTATAACTAGTTTAGTTGTTGAATATCGATGGTGTAATGCATCATCTGATATATATGATTATGATAGATTGAATGCTGTGTTAGGTTTTAAATTACATAGTTTAGATGACTCCACTCTGGGATATAGCATTGGTCTCTTAATGTTGCAGTTTCCTGAAACTGATTGTGAACAACTACAACTTTTAAATCAAATTTACTTGTTTATCTCTATACGTGTGTGTGTGGAACTTAATGTATAACATGTCTCATGTTTAAGTTGGACACTACTTGAAAGGCCAGTCAAACCTTTAGGGTACTGTGTCATTCAAACAATTGAAGGAGAAAAATATGTTTATAGTGTATTTGATACTTTAGCACACAAGTATCTATAAATATACTGATTGGGATTACCCTCCCTAGTTTAACAGAGCCAGAAGTGTAGGAAACTTTAGTCCCTGACTGAATCTCGTTCGTTGGCCACACCAATCGATTGAGTCTGAATATGAGAGAGTGGCTACTCTTTAGGACTCATTGCATTTGTTGATTTGGGAACCAATACCTCCTAAATTAAATAATTAAATTATAATTATTTAATTTACTCTAGCAACCTCTTTTTTTGTGCTAATCTCCTCTTTTATTCTTAATTAATTTCCACCCTTGATAAGGTTTTATTGCCTTTTAATCTCCACCGTCCATCCTGAAATAAACCCTATTTTTTCCCTAACCCTATTTCCTTGCTTCTCAAAGCAATCTCATCCATTGGTCTTCATCATTTAATCTTAACCCTTCGTTCAAATTTGGTTTTCTATAAAAGAGACCTATCCCTTTTATTCCAACACTACAACCACTATCTTTGATATTTTGCTGTCACTGTCATTAGGCTTATTCTTGCATACTACAAATCTTATTTCAACACTACAACCACTATCTTTGATATTTTGTTGTCATTGTCATTAGGCAAGTATTCTTGCATACTACAAATTTGAGGGAAAGCTAGCATACAAAGCAAAATGGAGAAGAGCAATGAAGGTGATTCAACCATGGCATAGGAATTATGGTAATATTGCTCCATTATTTTATGTTTCTATGTTCATTTGTGCTTCATTGTTGGATTATGGTCTTTAGGGCTTGAATTTTATGTAGTTGGTGGTTGATACTATTGATTCATGCTTTGTACCTTGATTTTACCCTATTCTACAGAAGTAAAGAAAGTAGAAGAAGAGGAACCTTCTCTATCCCCATCCTCCAACCAAAGAGTTCAGTAAAGCAAGAGTTCTATATTGTAGTAGAGAAACAAGCAACATTGGACTCAATCATGAAAGCAAAACCCAAAAAAGGTGAGAATGAAGGTTCTTTCTTGGAATATTAGTGGTCTAGGAATAAAAAAAAGAGAATTTTCTTGAAAGACCTTTTGAAAAATGAGAAATTTGACTTCTTGCTAATAGATGTAATTAAGCTTCATAGTTGGATTTGAATTTCTTTGAGATATAATTCTTCCAACCTTTTGGTTGTAGTCTCTAATGTTTAATCTCCCAATGACATTGGTGACAAGAAAAATTACTAGAGTGTTATCAAAGAAAAATACAAACCTTACAAAGCCCAATAACTCGATTCAATGGGGAAGGGATCTAAATTTGGTTCTTAATTAGAGTGAGAAAAGAGGTGGGTTACATATGAGGGATAAATAAAGATAAGAGGTGGAAGAGATTATGAGTCTCTTTGATCTTAAATGACTTAAGACTAGTAAAGGAAAATATAGTTGGTCAACAAAAGAGTTGGCTCAACTCATATAGTGGCAAAACATGATAGATTCCTTGTTTTTTGGTGATTAGTTGGAGGATGACTTAAGCATTTGTTTTGAGTAGAGATTCAATTGAAGCCCCATCTCATTTAAATGTTCTTTTTTTTGGCTTATCCAAGAAGGCTTTGACTAGATGGTAAAATAGGCTTGGATTACCTCCATTTACTGATCTTTCTTGGGTTAGCAATGGGTTAACAAAATTTAGAATGGGCAATCTAGTATCATAGATTGGATTCATAAACACAACAAAATTTAGAACTTAGTGACCTTAAAAAAATAGTTAGAGGACCTTTGTGAAAGGATTGCTTTTAAGGTTTTGTGGATGAACTTATCAAGCAACAACATAACCACTCTTTCTTTATGCAACATAGCAACAATCCCCCCAACACAAGCAAGGGGTTCACACTTGTAACCCAGAATCTGATACCAATTTTTGCACAAATGGTTGCCATTGCACCAAAAGATCGACCTGTTAATGCTCGATTCAACTGCCATAGTTAATGAATCCTCGAGAGGTGGTTAAGCCATGCCATGAACCCGATTGCTACACTGCACACCACAAGGAGACCAAGGGTGCACACCTTACAACATTAGCATATTCTCACTCAATTTAATATCTTGTTTAGATGACCATTAGTTATATTTTGTGTTAACTAAAGTGCCATACAATTTTTTTGGAATTTGGTCCATCATCAATGCTAAGAACATAAAGGTTCACATGCACTACATTCAAGAGCTTATCCATGGATAGGTCATTGGTCTCTAATATTGTTTTAGTTTTGAGTAGATTGTTGAAATCTTCACCAAACCCTTCATAGAGAGTAAGTTTTTTAATTAATGACCTTTGTTAGGAGTGTGTGAGGCTATTCCTTCAAAGGGCTTCTTAGTCCTTCCTTTCTTTCTTTACTTTTAGGGGATCTTCTATCTCTTCTTGAGATACTTTTTTTCTTTTCTTGGGGGGATATATTTGTACACAAGTACCTCATCGAGATTCATTTGTTAAGACATATTTTCACCAACCTAAGTTGTAGTTGAAGGGGACATTAGCATAGGTTTTTTATCTTCCTTAGTTGGATATTATATATTTTGTACAGATTTAGTTTATTTTGCATAGTTATATAGTGGGTCATAGTAAGGGTACATGAAATTTATGAGTGTATTTCTTTATTATTTTTGGATAAAAGGAGTTACTTTTTTCATTGGTTGGTCTTGCGTACAATTTTTCTTGTATATATGTATTCACTCCTCTAGATTTTTCTTCATTCTTGTTAATGTGAACTCTTGTAATGCTATTTTACTTTTTGAGAATTTGCATTCTCTTGTGGGAAATTAACTCTATTGTACTACTTTGATTTCATATCAATGTTTTTGATTATATAAGCAACATTTATAGGGTGCTGTACCCTTTACACGGAGAGCCCATAGGGCCGAAAAGGAGCTAGTTCAAAACATTATCAATTTCATATCAATGTTGGCATTATTTTATTTATTCTATTTCTTGTTGGATAGGTTTAGTATATTTATGAATCTAAGCAATAAAAATACTATCAATCTTATAATGAATTATAATTTAAGAAAGAATTGACCTTTCAAATAAGTGCACTCGAGTTACAGTAGTATTAGGATGTTTGTCCTAAGTCACAATGTTTCATTCCTGTGAGCATCATGTAGATGCAATAAGCACTAAGTGGACCATTCATGCTCATTAAAGATAGGTTCACATGAACTAGTATCATGAGATATGAGTCAATGAGTTTGACTAAAAAATTATGTAGTTGATTTTTTGATAAAATACAATTATTTGACATTGTGAAGAATACCTCCTACTTGTCAATGGATAAGTTAAATGAATTATATAATGAATAATTTGTAAGAAATAACACTTGCTATAGATTTTGGAAATGAAATAGCAAAGTAAATTGGTTTGATTTTGGAAAAAGCTTCATAATTAAATGCACTTAAATCAAAATAATACTGTGATAATTAACCTGTCCAAAAATCTTTATATTAACTTTCTAAATAACATTGAAATGTAATAAATATTATATAAATTGTTTATACTTATAAAAAATAAATTTATATAAAATAGACATCGACCAATATCTAACTTACAAAATACATTGTAAAATATCATAATATACTAAAAGAATAATCAGGCTGTCCTTTTATAAAAATTAGGTCTGCTGCCCAACCTCCTCAAAGTCACTCTCCAAACAAATGTTAAAAAAGTCTCATGTATATCTAAAAAAAAGTATCCTTATCTACAAACAAAATACAGTTGAAAAAATAATGAAGCAAAGAAAGAATAAAATAAAAAAATTATAATAAACAACTAATGTACGACGGCTTAAAAGGCTAAAAATCAAACTAAAAAAACAAGATGTTGAGGAAGACAAAGAGCATTAACGAATAAAATGTAGAGAAATAATGAATAAGATAGCTATTGGAAGAATGAAGTGTATTACTTAGAAAATGGAATGAAAAAATAAAAATTCAATCATTGTGAAAGACATTTTGTTTTTAGTGTATTAGAAACTGATTCACTATTCAAATCAATGGTGAAAAAATATGACAATTTTATTATTATTTATCCATTTAAAAAATATATTTAATAACAAAAATGGATTGTCTAAAGGTCAGCCCTTTTAAAAAATCTTATTTATTTCCTAATTCATTCAACCAAAACATTCAAAATCTTAAACCTCTATTTGATGAAAAGACAACACAAAAAAAAATGCAAATTTTATATGAAGATTAGATATTTTACCACACTCTCAAAGATTTTTGTGCATGCTTGGTACCTTATTCAAATGATAGTTTGAAATCCAACATTTCTTTTGTACAACTTTAGGTGGCATAAAGAAAGTATTCTTATTTTGGTACCTGTTTTATCAGTCAATGCCAATAAATCTTTAGTGTGTGACCTTCAAATAATTTTCCTTTTGGGGTTATTAGGCTGGTAACTTATTGAATCCAAAGTTTGGTTCTATATTCTTTCTTTTAAGGGTGATTTTCTTGGAAGAGTAAATATCTTATTTTGTTCTTTGGGTCAATGTATTAAAAAAGATTGATTTTGATTGGTTTTTAAGAGTTCATTAATTTAATCATAGATTTTTTTGGTCAGCTATTAATCAAAATTAATATTATATTTTTAATAAAAATAATAATAAATTATTTTCAATTAGATTTAAAATTTGAAATTTAATAATTATTTATGATTATCAAATAATATTTAAATGATATTTATTTTTAGTCGATAGGTTATATAATGTGATATTTTGAGTTTGAAACAAGTGCAAATTATTATTGAGTCGTTGCAAAACAAGTTCCAACTGTCATTCAATGGTAAATCAGTTGTTGTTTAATGGGAAAAGCCTCCAAAATCTCACTTATCACATAAAATCTAGATAAATATTGATTTACAACTAGATGAGAACATTCTATTTCCATTTGTAGTTATTTTTTCTCAATTTGATGACAACTTTCTTTTTTCATTTACATTGCTTTTATGTTTTAAATCTGTATGCAAATATTTCATTATCAATAATACTTAATTTCTTTAAGGAAAAAATATAGATTTATCTTATCATTTATTATTGACTGTTTAATCCAACCACATGCAACTAGAATTTGCATGCACAAACACGTACTCTCTAACATATTAACATACATAGAGTTTTGATGTATTTTTTTGTAGAATGGGGAGATATGAAGATGAATGTTGGTGCCGCTCTGGGCGGGAGTGCATGTGGTGTCCAATGGGAAGAAGCGTTTTTAAATGGAGACGATGCACAAGGTTTGGGCGCGACTTCTCTGGTGCCACTGTCTATTGGGGGTGGTTGGGTGGCTTGTGAGGGCCCTTCTCCTCTAGTGGTTGGGGCTTCCCTTGCTCCTAATGGTTGTTGTGGAACCCCTTCCAAGTTAACTATGAAGGTGAATGGAGATTGCATTGATGCTATGTAGTTACCACCTTATGCTCCTACTTCTAGTGGTCTTCCTGCTGGCGGTCTCCCTACTTCAAGTTGCCATCGAAAGTCCTTTTCTGAGACAATTTCAAAGGATTGTGCTCAATCTATGCTTGCTTCGGCTAGGGTTAGACCTTTTCCCTATGCCTGTGCTTCCCTTGTTGTGGTCTATGGACCCGAAGTTGTTGAAAATGAGGATTACTATTTGAAGCAGGGTGTGGTTTGCAGGTTTAATGGCTTATGGCCCTCCCTTCTTGATCTCCATGATTGGGTTTCTATCTCTTGGAAGCCTATTGTATAAGGGTTCTAGATTGAGCTCTATTCCAGTGCTAGGGGGTTCTTCTTAGCTACCTTTGCCTCCTTTTTAGAGTAGGACTGTGTGCTGGACAGGGGGCGGATGTGGGGCATTCATTCATTGTCCATCAAGCCTTGGTATCATTCTTTCAATCCTCTTACTGAGGCACTGAATACCAGACTAGTTTGGGTTTGACTACCGAATCTCCCTCTCTAGTTTTGGGAGGATTCTTGTTATTCAAAGCTATTGGCAACACCATTGGACACCTTTTTATGGTGGAATCTACAAACTTAGAATCTAGGGCATACTATGGTGGCTCATATTTTAGTTGATTTGGACATCTCCAAACCTCTCCATGGTGATGTGATCTTAATGGTGGAGGAAAAAACTTGGATGCAACTGCTAGACTATGAAGGCCTCCCCTTTCGGTGTAGGAGGTGTTTCTCCATTGGTCATTTGGCCTCTGGTTTCCCTCTTGCTCACCGCAAGGGTGCTGCTACTTGGTGGAAGAATTCTCTCTCAGACCATCTCATTTTTGGCTCTCCCTCTTCAGATGATTCCTCCGAGAAGGGCGGCCATCCCTTGGTTGTTTCTCCATAGGAGTCTGAGTCTTACCAGGCTCCTCTTTTGACTATCCTTGATGTGGAACCTTTGTTGCCTTGATCTACTATTGTTGTTTAGGTGGAACCTACCCATCCCTCGTTGAATGACTCTACTGGTCCTTTGATAGTTCCTATCTCCTCTTCTTCATTGTTGGCCCCCTTGTTACATGGTGGCTCCTTGCCCAGGATGGCTGTTGAGGATCTGCTCCTCTCACCTCACTCAATGGATTTCGATTCCAAGTCTTCTTGGTCTGTTGTGCAGAGGAAGAGAAGGGACTTCCTTTATCCATCACTTCTTCACAGCCTTTGGTTAAGGGAGTCAGATTAGTCCCCTCAGGTTCCGGGGTTGTCTAGTCCTTGTTTGTTGTTCTACAACTGTCTATCAGATGTTTCTATATGTGGCTTGTTTGGCCTATTTTGCCAAGCCCTAGTGGCTCCTGTTTGTCCTTCTCCTAGTTCATGTTCTATTTTGAACTAGCTTCTTTTTGGCCCTGTGGGCTCTGTGTGTGAAGTGTACAACATCCTATAAATGCTACTTATTTAATCAAAAACATACATAGAGTTTTCTATCTAATCCTTGAACCTCCTTTAAGTGCAACTGCTAGTTAATATTATTTTTAAGCTATTTATAATTGTGAAGTATAAATTTTGTGTGATTCATTAGATAGATGATTATAATTTTTTTAATATATTACTTTATAAAGATAAATCTACTATTTATTTATATGTTTTTAATAAGTTTTTATTTATTTAATATAAATTATTGCAATGAAAATAATTACATTACATAAATAAAATTGAGTTAATTAAATAAAAAAGTTAATAAATAAGGATTAATTCAAATTAAATTAAGTTAAAATTTGATAATTCTAATAAATATTTAAAAATAATGATTTAAATAATATGTGAAATAATTGCCTTAAGAAAACAAAATTTAATTAACTAGCAATTACACCTTGGTGTGCAATGGGTATGCTGAAGAGTTGTGGAAGCTCAATTAGGGAACTTAGTTTTGATCTATTTTTTGCAATTTGTGGTGTACATGAGGTCAATCAGTAGATAGATATAAGGGTAGATAGAGGGAGAGAGATGGAGAGATCATGCGATAGAGATATATGGAGATATAGAAGAAGAAATATGGAGAGATAGAGATAAAGAGGCAGATATATAGATATAGAGGTCTAGGAAAAGGGAGAGGGAGAGGTAGATGGATGGATAGAGAGGAGGCATGCTTAGATATAAAGGAGGAGAGAGGAAGAGGGAGAAAAATAGATAGAGATGTAGAAGGAGGTAGATGGAGAGATAAAGATAGAGAGATATAATGAGATAACGAATGATAGATAGAGATAGAGAGATATAGAGGAAGAGGTAGAGATATAGAGATATAGACAGTGGGATATAGTGATAGAGAGATATAGATAGAGATGGTGAGATATAGGGATAGAGAGGGAGAGATAAAGAGATAGAGATAGGGGGGACAAGGATTATGTGTGTGTGAGAGAGAGTGAGAGAGATAAAAAGATAGAGATAGGGAGGGAGAAATAGGGAGTGAGTGTGAGAGATATATATGGAGAAAAATATAGAGAGGGAGATATACATATATATATATATATATATATATATATATATATATATATATATATATATATATATAGAGAGAGAGAGAGAGAGAGAGAGATGGAGATACATATATGGAGAGATCTAGAGGAATAGGGAGAGGGATAAAAAGATATAGAAAGAGAGAGAGAGAAAAAGAGAGAGCGAGAGAATGAGAGAGCAAGAGATGGAGATATAGAAAGATAAAGATATGAAGTTATATATATAGAGAGTTAGAGAGGGAGATATATATATATATATATATAGAGAGAGAGAGAGAGAGGTATATATATATAATGTTGTAAAATTGCACCCCTCATAATTTCACATTCTTGCGTCCACTTTAGTGTTCACTCCCTTAGCATTAGTGTAGGCTCATTTTAGCCCCTGCATCAGCCTTTTCCCCTCTCAGGATGCTCCAACACCTCTTTTCGGTAGCTACCCTTGTGTGTCCACTTTGTGTCAAACTTTGTGCTTTTCCCATTCGTGTTGTTTTGTAGCGTTATCTTTCCAGACACTAGTGCACCGTGCGGACGTCTACGTACCATGCTAACATCTTGAGATGTTTCAATGTTCAAATGACTGTTTCTTTGTGTGTTTTCCACTTGTCACTTGCTTTTGTCAATGGTAATGGCTGGGGATGCCCTGAAATGGCTCAGGAAGCTTCTTTTCCTTCCTTAAATTCTATCTTTTCCATCTATTTGGTCCTCTAGCTTCATTCTAACTTCTCACTAACTTCTCTTTGGCTTTGGCTCTAGCCTTCTACTCTCCAACTTTTACTTGCACAACTTCACACAACTTGTTACAGTAGCTTCAAACACTCTCAAGCCCTCTTAGCAACACTCTTTAAAGCTCTCTCGGCTCTTGCAACCCTCTCTTTTGTTCTTGCTCTCCCTCTTTGGCTTGCTTAAGCCGTGTAGCTCTATCTCCCTTACTTCGTGCTTGCGAGCATCTTGGGATTTCACACATCCTCTATCTACTGCATGTCTACTTCATTATACAGGTTCTCCTCCTCAAGCAGGGATTGCTTTTATCACTTAAATTTTGTTATATAGGTTCTCCTCCTTGAGCGGGGTTTTCTTTTATCACATCACATTTACTTCTGTCACTCTCTCTATCTTTTTGGCTATCCGTGGAGGTGGGAACACCAAAATGGGGGTTTGAGTTAGGAAAACCCCAATACAGCCCCAACACTTTCCCCAGATCTTATGCCTGCAGGTATTGAAGGCATTCATGTGCTAGAGGTTTCATCACTTGCATGGTTGTGATCATTTCCTTTCTATCTCTTAATCTCTTTACCATTCCTATTTCACTTTATTTTAGCTTTATTACATTCTTTTATTTTCCTATATTTTGTAAGCTCTTAGCAATCTAATTGTTGGTGTTCACTTTGCTATTTTTCTATGATAAAATTAGTTCTTGGTCCGTACAAGATGCCAGTGCACGTTTGAGATGCCAGCATGCCGCACTGTCATCCGTATTCCATGTTGACATCCTTTGGCCAAGAGCTTGTCAGTTTATCTAGAGAATCTTCATGACCTGCTCTTTCCGATTCTAGAACTCTCACGCTATTCCTTGGGGTAGTTTAGGGAAGTTCACACTACAAGGATATTTGGATGAAGAGAGCTCATGAGTAGTGAATCCCCCTTCTCTACATTTTGGTGAACTCGATGTGAAGAACAAATTTTTTCAAAAACTAGGAATTTATTTACCCCTACTTGGCACTGTCATAACTTTTGACTCAGTGCTCGAAATCAAAATTCAGAACCATTTGCATCGTTGGAAAGGTCTCCAAGAGAAATAATTTAGTCCTTAAAATACAATGCCTTGAACTATTGAATTTTAGGGACCAACACAAGTTTTGACCTCAAATTCTGCTCCAAAGACCTCCAAAAATGCAAATTACTAGAACCTAGAAAATACCGAAAAAATTTGGATTTCTAATTTTTCTTAGTTCTATTTCCAAAATGAATTTAATATCCTATTTTGTTATTGTATAGTCATAAAATTGTTCCCTTTTCAATTTCACATACATTCTTGCATCCAATTTAATGTCTGTTCCCTTAACATCCTGAGTAGGCTCATTTTATCCCCCACATCAACCTTTTTCCCCCTCTCCAGATGCTCCAACACTCCTTTTCAACAACCACCCTCTCACATCAACTTTATGTTCAACCTTGTGCTTTCCTTGTTCATGTTGTTTTGTAGCGTGATGTGTCCAAACACTAGCGCACTGCACAAACGTTTGCGTGCCACACTAGCATTGTGCAACGTTTCAATGCTCAAACAACTATTTTTGAGCATACTTGCCACTTGTCCTCACCATTTTTCGGTGGTAACGGCTCAGGATGCCTTGTAATGGCTGGAGAAGCTTCTTTTCCCTCCTTAAAAGCAATCTTTTCAATCCATTTGGTATTCTAAGTTCTTCTAAGTTCTTCTAGCTCCACTCTTCTGCTTCTAGATTTATCTCCTTCTTGGCTTCTCTCTCAAACATTCTACCTTCTTGCTCTTGCTTGCACAACTCCCTTATTTGTCACAACAACCTTAAGCTCTCAAGCTTTTTTAGCACTCTTAGCTATTACAACTCTCTTTGTTTTCCTCCTTGGCTTCCTAAGCCTTGCTTGCACCTTTGAGCATCTTGGGACTCCACATCTCCTTTCTCTTGCATCTATACGTTGTGATACATGATCTCCTCCTTGAATGAGGATTGCTTTTATCACCTCTTTTGTGATACGGGTTCTCCTCCTCAAGCTGGGATTGATTTTATCACTCATACTTAGTGGTGTGAGTTCTACTCTTGAAGCAAGTTTTGCTTTCACCACACACTTTTTCCATTTCTCTCTATCTATCTGGCTGTTTGTGGAGGTGGGAACACCAAAACGGGGGTTTGACTGAGGTAAACCCCTATATAGCCCCAATACTTTCTCTAGATATCATGCATGTAGGTTTTGAAGACATTCACATGCTAGAGGTTTCATCACTTGTGTGGTTGTGAGTGTATTTTTTCTTTTCTTCTCCTTATCTTTATCATTTATTCTTTACTTTACTTTAGTTCTATTACATTTTGTTATTTCCCTATATTATGTAAATTTTTAGCAATTGGAGTAGTAGTAGTAATTTAGCTATTTTTTGTGATCAAATCCGTTTCTGGTCCATATGAGACACCAACGCACCTCTGGGATGCCAGCGCACTACACTGTCATTTGTATTTCGTGTTGCCTTCCTTTGGTCGAGAGCTTGTTAGTTTATCTAGAAAATATGTGACTAGCTCTTTTAGATTCTAGAAAGTTCTCGCCATTGTTCCTGAGGTAGTTTAGGGAAGTTTGCCCCATCAGGCTCTCTAAATGAAGAGAAATCATGAGCAATGAATCCTAATTCTCTACATTTTGGTGAACTTGACATGAAGAGGGTTTTTTGAAAAGCTAGGAATTTCTTTACCCCTACTTGGTGGGGTCATAACTTTTGACTTGGTGCTTGGAATTCAAAACCATTTGCAATGTTGGAAATGTCTCCTAGAGAAGTAGTCTAGTCCCTAAAATACTACTACCTTTGGCAATTGAACTTTAGGGACCGACACAAGTTCCAACCTCAAATTCTGCTCCAAAGACCTTCAAAATTACAAATTACTAGAACTTAGAAAATACCAAAAAAATTGTAATGAATTTAATATCTTCTTTTATTAGATCAATATCTAATTTTGTTCAAAATGTTAATGATATTCCATTTCATGCATGTGACAGTGACTTGGCTTTACCCATGTCACTTGATATCTTTGATCCTTCTCACAAAATTCCTCTTGCTTCAGAGGATATTTTGTTGCAAGAAGATGAAATTATTGATACCTTCCTTAATGTTACTCTACCTTCTATTCATTCCAATGCAATCTCTTCTAGAGACATTTTGTTCGTGAATGATGAATCTCATCTTTATTCCACTGCACTCTCTTCTAGAGATGGTGTGTTAGTGAATGATGAGCTTGCTTCCACATCTTATCCCTCTTGGGATGATTTTGAGAATGTCTTCAAATAATCATTCCACTAGTTGTGATGAGTCTATAAATGTAATCTATGTCTCTGATGCCCCTCAAAGGCCTAAGAGACCAGTCATTTATGTGACTCCAGCTAGTCCTTCTCCTAAAAGGATTTTTTCTATTGATGGTCTTCCATTTGATAGCGATTCTCTTGATTCTTCTATGGCTCCCTCTTACAGAGTGGTAGCCCATACTTATGAGAATAGAATGAATAAACAACCAAGCCTTCCTTCAGCACCTAAACCTACAACTGAAGTACTTGGTGATTATGATCTTGTTGAGCAACCTCAGGTTACTCCAACTAAGATATCACTATGGGAATTGCTTTAGTTTGCTTCGGTTTATCAAGGAATGCTTCAGGAAGCCTTGCAAAAGATCCTCTTGCCTTCTTCTGCTAGGCTAATGGACGCTAATGTGTTGATGGCGTATATTCGTGTGGATTCGTTTAATATTATGTTCTATCCATAGGAACTCCCGCCTTCAAAAGTACAGAAGTAAGAAAAACCTCTAATGATTATAGTTAACATTAATAACATCGGCATTAGACATAATCTCATTGATGTCGGTTCATCGCTCAATGTATGTAGCATTGATCTATTGGCTAAGATTAATATTGATCCATCTTCTCTCAATACTTCTTCTATTTACATTTGTGGGTTTGATAATGTTGGTCAACAAGCTCTAGGTATAATAGTATTTCCTTTGTAGCTTGGACCCATTATCATACCTAACCTTGTATATGTTATGTCAAAAGAGTTCCCATATAACCTTCTTCTTGGTAGACCGTGGATTCATGCTATGGGTGCAATCCTGTCTACCTTGCATAAATCTATTAAGTTCATGTGTAATAATAAAGTAGTCACAGTCAAAGCTAACACTGATGCTATGCATTTGTGTGAGATGGAAACTGTCGGTCAAGCTTCAATTGTTCCTACTCTTATTCCTACAGTGTCTTCCACTGTGTGGATCTTTACTCCAAAAATACCTACTACAAAGGATACTCTTGAGCTAAATGTCCTTGAAGAAGATACTTCTGAAGCAAGAAATCTTAAGTCTACTCCTTCTACCTATTCTCAAGAAAATGCATGTCTCAGTGATGATTGGGATTCCTTAGATTTTACAGATTCCTTCATTAGGGAATATAAACTCAACCCGATCCACTTAGAACTTCCGATAACATCATCCCCACTCACTATCAAAGATGATTATTCTTTTGCATCGCAGGGTAATGTGAATGCAAATTGTAATGTTCTTAGTGTTGACCCTCCTTCTGAGGAAGATGATCACACTTTTGTTAAAGAGGCTAGTGTTGGTAGTCCTATCAAGAAGGCTAATAGTGATCCCGTAGAAGAATATGATCCCCATTGTGGGAATAATGCTTTCTATGAAGATTCTCCATTATCTTATATCTTTGTATCTTCTTCTTGTGAGCAGTCAAACTTTTCTCCACAAGAGAAAGGGTTGCTTCCTACTCCTCATCCTTTGTTTGAGCATGAGTGTATCTTGTTGAGGCTTCTAAAATCCTGCTTGATTACTCTTCCTCCTCCTAAGAGATCTCACAAACATGTTAAATAAAAGTATCCTTTTTGTTTATTCCATCGAGTGCCTGGCCATTCCACTAGTGAATGTAAGGCCGTGAAGGATAAAATACAACTTCATGATTTAGGTGCCATCACTCATTTGTTTGTTGATGCACCTACCTCTTCTTCAAATGACAAGTGATATCGAGGTCTACCTTTATCCTATGTGTTCTAAAGTATCTTGCATGGTTGTCCTCCCCTATATGTTGGGGGTATGATAACTTGTTCTGGAGATGTGTGTCCTTACGGATCCCATCTCTTCTCTATTTCTTTCAAATGAAGCATCCCTTGATTGGACTCATTTTTCTTTTAAAGAGTTCATGAGGGACCCCCTTTGAAAGATTTTCTCTTGAGTTAAATCTTTTACGTCTAGCTTGGGGGCAGCCTAACTAGACCTTGCTTTTGAAACAGTGCATCCCATGAGTGGACCCTCCTTTTCTTTTGAAGGTTTGCCGTGGGACCCCTTGGAAAGCCTTCAATTTGTTGACGGTCTGTGTGACTGTCCACTTGATTTCCTGCATGACCACTTTGTTTTTGGACATGCTTTATATGTGAGTAAACATGTCTCTTTGCAGGCACACCTTTAAATCCGCTTTCCAATTCAAAACTGTGGAGTCCCCTTCTTTGAGTAAATTGTTCATGTGAGAGATCTTTGGGGTTGCCTCCTTGCAGGTCTGCAAGCCTATAAGGCACTTTCATCTAGGTTTCCTCCATGTGAGAGATATTGGAGGATGCCTGCCTGCAAGTCTGGGGGCTTGTAAGGTTCTTTCATCTAGGTTTCCTTCATGTGAGAGATCTTGGAGGATACCTCCTTGTAGGTCTGTGGGCCTGTAAGACACTTTTTTTCAAATGGATTTCCTTCATGTGAGAGATCTTGGGAGATACCTTCTTGCAAGTATGTGGGCCTATAATGTGCATACTTTGCGGGGCTTCCTTCATGTGAGAGATCTTGGGGGCTACCTCCTTGCAGGTCTGCAAGCCTATAAGATGCTTTTATCCTACATGATTTTCCCATCATTGGTCTGTGGGTCTTTGATGCTCTTCATTAAAACCTCCTCAGGAGAGAGTACCTATGGATCCACCTCTCTTGTAATTTTCAATTCTCCTCTCTCTCTCTCTTCTCTTTTGTATATATCGGATCAAAGATCTACATCTTCTTCATGCTGTGTATATGCCCTTCCTCTCTCCATTTTATAATTCGTCTATGTATTATTGTTTTTAGTTTGGGGACAACACATAGTAGTGAGACAACCTTTTACATCGAGGTCTCTTTTACTTTGATGACTCAAATCCTTTAGCGAATTTTTATGTTCTAACATTATTGTTTGGTGCAGGTTTTCCTTTTCTTTGATGAATCTATTTTGCAGGTCTTCCACCTGGGGGCATGCTTCCATGGTTCGAAGAGTTGTTTGCTTCATCTATAGTATCCTTTTGGGCATTATGATGTTATTTATATTTAGTAGATTTCCTTTAGCATGCATATTAGTGTAGATTCATATGCGTGCTAAAGTGGGGGTAAAATGTAATGTCATAAAATTGTACCACTCGCAATTTCACATACATTTTTGTGTCCAATTTAGTGTTCACTCCCCTAGCATCTATGTAGGCTCATTTTAGCCCCCGCATTAGCATTTTCCCCTCTCAGGATGCTCCAACACCCCTTTTCAATAGCTACCCTTGTGTGTCTGCTTTGTGTCAAACTTTGTGCTTTTCCCATTCGTGTTGTTTTGTGGCATGATGTGTCCAGACACTAGGATTCCACACGGATGTTTGTGCACCGCGCTAGTGTCCTACAACATTTTAATGTTCAAATGACTATTTTCATGCATGTTTGTGACTTGTCACCTAATTTTGTTGGTGGTAACGATTGAGGATGCCCTGAAATGGCTCGGAAAGATTCTTTTCCTTCCTTAAATGCTATCTTTTCCATCTAGTTGGTCCTATAGCTTGATTCTAACTTCTCACTAACTTCTCTCTAGCTTTGGCTCTAGCCTTCTACTCTCTAACTTTTTCTTGCATAACTTCACACAACTTGTTACAATAGCTTCAAACACTCTTTGTAAAACCCCGTCCCACAACCTAGAGGACGATGCAACATTGCGGAAGCACAACTAATTTTTTTTCTTCTAAAAAAAGTATAACAAGACGAGTAAAGTATCATACTCTAACCACATACATCCTATAGGCCACACAATGCATCTACATGTGAATACCATTAAGAACAGAGTTAAACCAACCATAGCATATAAATATTAAATTCAAGATACAACATACATCAAAGCCTTAATCCATTGCAAGATAATTCTAACTCATAGAATGTAAAGAACATATTTCCACAGATACAACACCACATAACATCCAATACACCATTAAATCCAATAATGAATAGATTATAAATATAATTACAATTACATCACAAAGGTTCACCTCGATACAAATGAGGTACTACAATAATACATAGTGATTCACAGTTACAATGAAGAAAGAGAATAACAACTCTAGAGAACTACACGAGCTCCTCGAACAAGAAGATCTTGCCATCACGAACAGGAAGAGAAACTCAATAGTGTAAAAAGCATGCCACCCAACCATATGGTACCCGTAGGACCAACCCCTGTGCTAGGAGATAGTAACAGGTAACCAAGACAACCGACTACCTCTAACACATGCAAAGTACAAAGCTACATTGTACCAGTAAACACATAACAACACTGTACCAATAAACACAAAACATAAGGTTACATTGCTTCTAGAACCACTGAATCAAATAAATCCACTGTACAATACAAACCAACTTTTGTCATAGGAGGAGTGTTATCACAAAGGTTGCATTGGTTATCCAAAGGAGATCTTCCTAGGTCTTGACTCCCATCTTGGGTTATCTTGGTAACCTCTCACAAACCCGACCCCACATGCACACCAGTGTGAAATCGATTATCTTTCGAGAAGACAAGATAACGATCTTGCCATTCCAGGCCTTCCTGACTCATCTCAAGTCTCATACTAGCCCTTGAGCCAATGAGCGAGGCTAAATTATTTGATTAAATGTATTAAACTACTCTATCCCTAATAAATGTTATTTAATTTCCATTGATTAAACTAACCTTCACACGAGTTGTCTAGGGACCACTTTGTGTCCTGGCCCCCATTGAAAGCCACTCCCTTATCGACAACACAATAACATATTTCACAACCCAAGGGTAGACAATGCACAAAATATGTTAACAAATATCAACCATTCTGCAAAGAACAACACATCCCGTTCGTAGTAACTGGGTGCTCAAACTAATTCACACATCCCTATGGATGTCAAATACTGAAACCCAAAAAATGTGCACTACTCAAGGAAATCTCAAAAAGGGTGAATAAAAGATACAATAACCCTTTCACAATTTTACAATTTCTGGAAGACTTATATTTTCTCGACAACAAATATCCCCAATTCTCAATACACAATTACAGAAGAATACACAATTGCATAAACCACTCAAGTAATTAAATAAATAACTATTAGGATTTCCCAAATCCAATAAATCAACAACGAACTAAACCAATTGTTTAACTTTCAGTTTGACAATTACTCACAATATTCAACTCAAATTGCCCATAAACGTAAACAGAAAAAAACACAGTTTAAAACAATTCATGCACTTAAATAATCTAATATTCAGATTTCTTAAATCCAAATTGTTCATCAATATCTCATCACATGCAATTATTCAAAGTAAATATAATTCTATTTGCAATAATAATGAAATAAAATAAAACTATTTATTTAACTTTAATTTCACAATTCATATAATAATAAAATCAATTTCTCTATTACAATCATTGCATTATAAAATCCTCTACTTATACATTAAATATTTTAATAACACAATATCTATTTAAATATAAATCAACTTTATCTCCTAAGTCATCTTATTTAAAGATATATTAGTCCATGCATTTGCATGCTTATATTAAAAACATACTTCTGTTTACAAATAAAAAAATAAATTAAAACTAGTTGTTTAACTCAAATTTTACAATCACACATAAATAGAAATCTTATTCTTTTTTAATAGAATCAATTTATTATAAAACACCTACTTGTGCATTACATGCATTAATTAACAACATAATATTTATTTAAATAAATATATATATCTAAATATATATATTTTCTAATTACACAATCCAATTATTCTTTTCCAATATATGCTTTTTAAATAAATAAATAAATATATATTAATTTATATTTTTCAAACAATATTAAACATAAAACCAATTTGTTGCGACTTTAATAACTTTCGATTTCAGATCTGGGTTTCTCTAAAAGTTTTATTGAAGGTGCTCCACCAAGTCTTTTAAAACATATAAAAAATTCAGCCATACCTAGTTCGTAAATATTTAGTTATGATTAATTTAGTGACCCTCTCTCTCTATTGTTTTGATTTACAAATTACTAGAGGTTTCCAATTTTCACAAATATGTCAGAGGATTTCATTTTCAATCTTAAGAGGTTTTCTAATTCCTTTATTGTTTTCTTTTGAGGTTTTTCATTCCTTACAGGGATCTAAATCTTTCATGGTAATTTACCTTTTTCTATAGAAGAATAAATTCTATTTTCACAAGAAGAGGTTTCTAAGTTTGTTTTTAAATTCAACAGAGGTTCTATAATTCCACTATAATTTCATTTTGTATAAATCTATTTCAAATACTCATTTTAACAACTTAGGATCTAAATTTTTTCATCTACAGAGGTTCTTCTATTTTTACGGAAATTATTTTAAAGAAAAACGAAAAGCTTCTACAGTAATGAATTTTTTTTTCTAAACTATTCCAATTTGTATTACAATAATATAAAAAACTCATTAAATTCAAAATTCACAAAAACAATAAAGGAACCTGTTCCAGAAGAATCGTTGCCTCGAGAATTGTTGTTGAGCTTCTTTGTAACTTCAAATTGCCAATGTTGCCAAAACTTCCTCTAGTAAAATTTTCACTTTCCAGAACACACAATAAATCACACCAAAAATTCTACAACAAGATTCTAAAATAAAACTCAGACAGATCCACAATTTCCTCACAATTTTTCCCACAAAGCCAAATCCTTCCCGTGAAAACAACTTCATTTCCTTTCCTCAATTTTTTTTCTCTGAGAATAAAATTCTAACCATTAGATAACCAACTTCTAACTTACAATTAACACCACAAAATATCTTTTTCCCTCAATCACCATAGATATTCTCCAACCACATGCATTTAAAAATTAACAACTTATATATTTCAACAAATTTAAATAATCTTATTTATTTAATTCCCATTAATTAAATAATTAAAATTACTTAATAAAATAACTAAATTAAATTAATTAATTAATTTATTCTAAAGTTTTCACATCAATAATACTATAAATTAAATACTTAATCAAACACACATTTTAATCTACAAAATTAAACTTGCACAATAATAAAATACCCAGAACAACAAGGGTAAGGAATACGACCAAGACTCAAACTGACGACACACTGTACTAGGGTAAAAGTATGACCAAGTAGCCCATTACTATCTCCCAATCATTACAGTTGAGTAGTGGACACACTCAGACCTATGAAACCAGGTGAAGCTGTTGTCTTGTACCTGCAAACCTACAACACAAGAGTCGTACATGTATACAAATAGTAATTCATACACACCGTGAAAAGAGAATCACATAAATCATAGGGCACTCGCAAGCGAGTGATGCAATACCGTTCTCTTCACCAATAAAATGTCACATCAACTGACAAGATAAAATATCAATTAAACAATAAATGAACATACATCAATATTAACTCAAATAACAACTATGCTAATTTGAAAGCATGTTATAAACAAATAACCAGTCACAACATCAATTCATCAAAATATCACCATGTCCAAGTAACATCCAACAGTGTCATAAAGTTTATCAAACAGTAACATAAAGTCAAGATAAACAACCTCATCAAGTCTAGTTGAAATCCAAGAAGTTGTCTAGACAAGGAAAACAGAGGGGCATTACATCCTCCCCACAAGGACTCGACTTACTCCTGGAAGTCACAAGATCAGGTAAACATACACAGTTATGAACCACATCATAAGGAAATAGCTACTCATTAGCATAACAAACACATTCATCAACCAAGAGATACACGTAATCAAATTATCCAACACAGTACTGATTCCATAAATCCAATGCATCATAATCATTAATCCATAATTGTACGATCATCAAGATCAATGAAATGTCATCTAACACCATCTAGAATGGGGAAACAACCAACTATAAGGTCTCAAGCATAAAACATAATATAATTAGTATCAAAGTTTAATAATCATAACATAATATAAAGTATCAAACTAGCTAAGCAACAGAGAAAGTTCAACAACCCTCTGACAACTATCGAGCTACTCACTGCCCGAAAGAGGACATTTCTCCGGGTCCTCATCAGAATCCACTACCACAATAATGGAAGCACACGACTGAGCATGAAGGCTCTCCTTCTCTTTCTTGGATAGTAGGGGAGCGTTAGGTCTTGGAAGTCTTTCCTACCTTTCCTTTCTTCTTTACAGACTTTGACCCTCCCATCCCTGCACACATCCAGGGGTAAACAATAGACTCAAAGAAAATTTAAATCACAACAATTTACACTACACCAATGTCCATAATGCATTCCCCAATAGGAAGGATATCGATGCATTGTGCACTACATCAAGGGTCCTATCATTTCCACTAGTTTTCTGCACCATTGGACCAACTCCACCTAATGAAAACTTCTGGGTAGACAAGCGAGAACAACCCGAAAAAGAAAAACATAAACTAAAGAGGACAACACCTTGGTGCTCGGTCTGGCGGTTATCCACCATGGTAAACACCCTATGCGATCTACCTGTGTCACCTATTGTCAGCTCTGAAGCCACTGCCCTCTAAGTATATCCTGATGTGTCCTTATTGGGAAACTGTTGCGCTATGTGACCCTATTAGCCACAAGCAAAACACCAAATACCTCTACCAAAACCTCTACCTCCAGAAGTTGCACTGGACTACAGAACGCTACCCCTAAAGATAGATTGAGTACTCTGTGCTAGCATCTGCTGTGTCCTGGGCGGTCCAGCTTCCTGAGTCTGGCCACTGCATACACTTGGTCCTGCAACTGAAGTACTGTCTATCCGCACTCCAACATGACCACCAAATGCCATCACCAAGTTCTCCTCTACAAATCTAGCATTTTCTAGTGCTGTCTTCATAGTGTTGAGTTCGAAAACCCGCGCACCTCCACTAATTACAGACTGAGAACTCTGTGTTGGTTGATAGAAACGATTACGATGAGCTCATAGCCAATTTTGATAACTCTTCTTTTGAAACCAAATACCACCATGTTGGGACTGAATATTCTTATGCTCTGACTGTGAGGACTGCTACTGCTCACCCTTAATGGGTGCCTGAAGTCCCTTGGGAATGCCCACAGTATGAGATTGACCACCCTAAGATCCAACACCAATGGAAGGTGCACTGCCAATCTGAACCCTCGTCTGTCCACTTATGACCATAGATAGATTCTCTTTAACCATCTGAGCCTTGTCCATGGTTACCACCATACTCCTCGGCTCATGGACGACATGGGAAGGTGAATCCCACTGACTACCTCCACGACTGCCTCCATGGCCATGACCACAACCTCTATCGCGACCTCGCCTAGGTGACATAATCCTACATAGACGCACCAAGGTATAAGACAAGGTACACAAACTTAAACCTACACACTAACACGTAATAGGTTCAACATTACCCTAGAGCTCCCAGTGCTTAAACCTAGGTTCTAATACCAAGTGTAAAACCCTATCCTCTAGGTTACAGGACGGGGTTTTACACTCTCAAGCCCTCTTAGCAACACTCTTTGTAGATCTCTTGGCTCTTGCAACCCTCTCTTTTGTTCTTAATCTCCCTCTTTGGCTTGCTTAAGCCTTATAACTCTATCTCCCTTATTTTGTGCTTGTGAGCATCTTGGGATTTCACACATCCCCTATCTATTGCATCTCTACTTTGTGATACAAGTTCTCCTCGTTAAGCGGGGATTGCTTTTATCACTTAAATTTTGTGATACAAGTTCTCCTCCTCGAGAGGGGTTTTATTTTATCACATCGCATTTACTTACTTCTCTCACTCTCTCTATATTTTTGGATGTCCGTGGAGGTGGGAATACCAAAACAGGGGTTTGACTAAGGAAAACCCCTATACAACCCTAACACTTTCCCTAGATCTTACATATACAGGTATTGAAGACATTCACATGCTGAATGTCTCGTCACTTGCATGGTTGTGAGCATTTCCTTTCTATGTATTAATCTCTTTACCATTCCCATTTCACTTTATTTCAGTTTTATTACATTTTGTTATTTTCCTATGTTTTATAAGTTCTTAGTAATCCGATTGTTGATGGTTACTTTGCTATTTTTCTGTGATAAACTTAGTTCCTGGTCTATATGAGATGCCAACACACTACATTGTCATCCATATTCTACGCTAACGTCCTTTGGCCAAGAGCTTGTCAGTTTGTCTAGAGAATCTTTGTGACCTACTCTTTCTAATTCTAGAACTCTTGCGTTGTTCCTTGAGGTAGTTTAGGGAAGTTCACCCCATGGGGCTCTCTAAACAAAGAGAGCTTGTGAGTAGCGAATCCCCCTTCTCTACAATATATAGATCTCTTTATATGTTTGTCTCCCTCTCTATCTCTATGTTTCTCATTCTTTCAATCTCTCTTCTTCTCTCTCCCCTATTTCTCTCTATATTTGTCTTACCTTCTATCTTTATCTAGGTTGTTTTGTTTTCCTCTATGTCCCTCCTTATTAATCTCTTTTGATATCCCTATTTAACTCCCCCTCATTCTCTCCCCATCTCTCTCTCTCTCTATATATATATATATATGTCTCCTACTCTTTGTATTTTCATCTCTTTATCTTTATCTCTTTGTGACTTTATATATCTATATTTTTCCTCTTCTCTCTTTTCTTCTATCTCTCTTTCTTTTTTTCTCTTACTATGTCTATATATTTCCTCTCTCCCTATTAATTCTTGAATATCTATATCTCCATATCTGTATATTTACTTTAAAACCAATCATTTGTCCAAACCAAAAAAAGAATTATTCAATATTTTTTCTTTCACTTATATAAATTATTCTATATAAATTAATATTTTCTCTTTAAAATTGATTTTAATGTATTATTATGTGTAAAAAAATTAAATGAAAATAAATTTATTTAATTATTTTTTGATCAAAGATAAAATTTCAAAATAAATCATTATCATTTTTTTTTAATGTATTGCTTTCTTGCAAGCACATAAACTGATATGTTTGAACAATCAGTCTTTTACTCTTTCATTTTCTTCTAGTTGTTCTTACATTTGAATAAATTAAAGTGCAAATGCAAAACATTTGAATCCCCTAAAACTCTATGGCAAATGAGTAGCTGAAATTGGCCCTTCATAACAAACAAAAGAGTGTAGTATTTTGTATTGTAAATATTTATTTCAAAACAAAAGGTTTAAATTTGCAAGATTTCTAGATTAACTATGTCCAAAATTATTTAGCCACATTGTGTTATTATAAGAAATATTTTCTAGACAAGTATTTGGAATTCTAAGAGACAAATCAGTAAGTACATAGGTGTACATCTAAGTTTTAATTGAGCAAGGAGATGGTTCAGAGAATGAGATAGTTCATCATTAAATTGAATGGTAGAAAATCAACACTTCACAAAGAAAAAATAGTAGGGCCTATTGTCCTATAGGCTATCTTTGGCCTTATGGATGTTAAAAATCTTCTACTCTATCAACCAACAAAAAACTGAAAAAGCAAGAGTCTAGAATATCAATGGGTATGCCAAAGACGTGTGGAAGGTCAATTAGGAAAAAGGTCTATTTTTTGCAAACATCTTGTAGTATGTGAGGTCATTTGGGAGGCCATTTAGGAGTACATGATGTTGTTTGTGAAACAAAGGTGTCAACACAGAAGTGATAGCTTCAAATCAACTATGCATTCTTTTATAGGGATCCAAGCACAACTGAAATAAAACCTTTGAATGAGGAAGATAATTAGGCTCCATTACCAACAGGTTCATATTATGTTTGCAATAGAGAGAGGGAGAGATAGGGATAGAAAGAGGGAGAGATAGAGAGGGAAGAGCGAGAGAGAGAGGGGGACAAGGAGATAGAGGAAAAAATAGAGTGAGACTTAAAGAATAAAGAGAGAGGACTTGAGAAAGAGAGGGATATATAAAGTGGTAAGAGGGAGTTAGAGAGACCAAGAGGTAGAGGGAGAGAGATATAAGAGAGATAAAAGGAAATAGATATTGAGATCTAAGAGAGATTAATAGTTAAAAAGAACCTTCCATTATGTTGTGATAGATGCCATACCCTATTATAGAGCTCCTATACCAACCTTTGCAACCACAAAATTTGACATGTCACTCATAGTTGTACTAATTGAGAAGGTGGAATTTCTATAGAAGAGAGGGCTAAGGAAGGAGACCACTTGTAAATTTCATAGGAAATGTCATTTTTCATTGAATATGTACTAGGTTATAACATGTTTTTTGGTTTGAACCCATTGTGATTGACCCAATATATATTTGTTCTCACTTCTCTTGTTTAAACTTTTATATACACTTTTGGGAGTCTTAAATTATATTATAGCATTGTTTTCCTTATACCCATTCTTTACCATGCAGTGTTAGAGAAAGGTTGCAAGACAATGAGAGCATTCTCATCTATTCATAAAATTTACACAAAGCAGACAATAGATTTGTTGAAGCGTAGATGGAAAGCACAATGCGAAGATCAAGCTTAAAGTCTACTTGAATGAATCCTTTCACTTCCACACATGCTTGAAAGGATATATCAATTATTATTGAGGAAGTAGGAGAAAAGGTGCCTGTTAGGGCTATATAAATTATCATCATTTTCATTGTGAAAGTTGGAAAAAATTCCTCTAGATGGCATTATGATATCTTGTACAAGTTTTGTACATGAGAGTAGATTGGAAGGTGAATCTATGCCTATGGAAAAAGAAGTAGGTAAGACATTGTGGGGTGGGACTATGATTATTTTCCTAATTCAAAGGTTTTGTTTCATTTGTGTTTGGATCCTTGTAAATGGATGCATATTTTTCTTTTGGGGTGGCACTTCTCCATTGAGAACTTTATTGCATAAATATACCTAAAAAATAGACATTTTTTTTCAAAATGACCTTCCACATGTCTCTTCAACATACCAACTACACACGAAGGTGTGATTGCTAGTATCATATTATTGTACAAATAAAATTGATAATATAGAAAAATGTGGGGTGAAAATAATTAAATTGATGTGTTAACATCCTTTCTTTCTTATTAAGAAAAAAAAGCTATGTACTTTGTTCTTAATATCATATTTGTACACATGCTCTAGAAGTTCACATGTATAAGTTTATTTGGATATCAATCAAAGAAGAATTTAGGACCAAATTTTCACATAATCCTTTCAAGCCCTAAAGTACATTATAACTTCAATATGTATGTGTTGTATCAATGAGAATATAGACATGTATATGTTCATATAAGCCTATGTTATATGCCTATCAATAAAATGTGTATTTAGAAACCAAACTTACAATGATTTCTACCAAAATAATTATTCTAAACTAACCATAGGAACCAATGTGTGTGCACATCCATGTAGATGCAGATTGAAATTTTAAATCAAATGGGTATTCAAAAAGTTGAAACAACGTTCTATCAAGCCTACTAAACTATGCGTTCTCTCCCTAGCTAAGTGAGATTCACAATGTACACAAGGGAATTATTTTCCACTTACATTACATATTGTTCAACAACATGTATCACCCCCTCCACATTCGAACAAGTGCCTCTTTTTTGAAATATCAAGGAAATCAATAATAAGGAATCATTCTTGCAGATATCCTATCATGCCATGAAGCATATAGTCTTATGTGTATAAAAATTGTATATGTAGAAATGTACATGATGTGTTTGTATATTTCAATCTTCAAAAACAAGACTAACAAGGATTCCATCAAAGATGCTATGCGTACAAGCTAATTACAAGTCCCAATGTGCATACACATTATTCACACACAAATCTAGATATATCAATGAAATGGTTATTTTAGAATAAGACTTTGTAAGAAATTCTATCCAGTACTCAATAAAATTATAAACCATACAAGGATTGCATAAAATCCTTGAATCATACCATATGTACTCTAAGGGTCCAATTTTTATACATATTATACATATAAATATAAATAGGCAGAGACATACATACACATGCTTATATGGATATGCAATGAAACATATATTTAACAATAAGACTTGTTGAAAATTCTATCCAACATTGAAGAAAACAAAAAAATAGACTTATAAGGATTCTATCAAAGTCTTGAATATACTATGTATGCTAATAAAAACATGTCCAATATATATATATATATATTCACACACACATACATACACACAAACATAGACTTAAAGGCTTGTACCCATATGTATATCAATGAAATGAATATTCTTTTGATGCCTTGTGAGGCTTTCCTTTTGTGGGTGCAACAAAACTTCATTACCATCCTTCTATTGGTGTAGCACCTAGAAAAGATCTTGTTGCTTGCACTAGGTATTTTAATCACAAAATATTTTAGAATTTTTGCTAAATGTTCTAAATTTGCTCAATAATATCATTGATTTCTTAGCTTCTTTCTCAATAGAGGAAGATTTTTTTGCTAAAGGAACAATATAAGCTATGCTAAACTATAGTAAAAAAAGTTGAAAAAAATTTCATCCTTAAGCAATATGCCAAGTTTAGTTGTAGTTGTGCTGAAAGACAAAAAGGTTTCAAATGTAGATCCAAAGTAGATGCACCATCAATTTTTTTACAATTTCCATTTGACTGTCAGTCTAAGGATTGATAATGATTGATGTGGTTAGGTTGTATCCATCATATATTAAAAAAAATCTATTTTGTGCATATCCTATAATCATTGCGTTCCATGAGATAACCTCTCTTTGAGTCATTCTGTCAAACAACTCACGTGCCTTTTCTATGCTTCCACATTTTGGATACATGTCTACTAGAGAATTTCCAACTATAATATCTAATTTTTTTTCCTTTAATGATGTTGAACAAGATGGATGTCCATACCCTTTTCTAAAGCTCCCATTCTAGCACACGTAGGGAGGAAACTGGCGATGGTTGTGGAATTGGGCACAAACAGGGAGGAAACTAGCGAAAGTTGTGGAATTTGGATTTATACCTACCAATTGCATATGCCTGAAAGTTTGTAAATCCTTTTCAAAAAATCCATTTTGTAAATATCTTGCAATCATTGCACTCCATGAGATGAAATCTTTTTCAAGTATTTTGTCAAATAGTTCATGTGCCTTATTAATGCTTCCACTTTTTACATGCATGTCTACTAGGGTAGTTGTGACTATAATATATGAAAAGTTTCCTCTATCCTTTATCCTTTGATGGATGTACATATTGTTCCAAAGCTCTCATTTTGGCATGGACAAGGAGGATGCTAGCAAAGGTTGTAGAATTTGTCTTTAAACTCGACAATTGCATTTTTCTTGGAAAATTTTAAAGCCTTTTTAGCAAATCCATTTTGTGCATATTCAAGACCATATCTCTTTGAGGAACCTTGTCAAACACCTCACGTGCCTTGTCTATGCTTCCATATTTTGCATACATGTCTACCTAGGAAGTTGCAACTACAACATCTGAAAAAACCTCCTCTGTCCTTTATGATTTGATGGATGTCTATACCCTATTCCAAAGCCCCCATTTTTGCATAGGCAAGGAGAATGGTAGCAAAGGTTAGAGTCTATATTTACACATGCCAATCAAATTTTCTTGAAATTTTCTAAAGCTTTGGGAATATTTTTGATTTAGAATAACATTTATCTAAGCACAAAACCTATAAGCTTGATGAATGAGACATGAATGACCTGTTCGGTACACACCACCTACAAATACTAGTTCCACTCCACTAGAATTTTAGAATTGGGATAGGGGAAAGTGCCTCTATAATTGTAAATGGATCTCAAACCAAATACATTCATGTCATCATGATTGAAGGAATCTCTCTTCATTTTTTTACCCAGTAAACGAAATGGAAAGATTTTCCCTCATATATGAGAAAATCCCTTATTATAAAACCATTTAGAAATTTAGAAAATCTTTTATTGAGAATGAGAACAATTCTGATAAACATATGCTTGCTTTACTACATTGAAAAACCCTATTTTTTCCCTAACCCTATTTCCTTGCTTCTCAAAGCAATCTCATCCATTGATCTTCATCATTTGATCTTGGCCTTTCATTCAAATTTGATTTTCTATAAAAGACCTATCCATTTTATTCCAACACTACAACCACTATCTTTGATATTTTGTTGTCACTGTCACTACTCTTATTCTTGCATGCTACAAATATGAGGGAAGGCTAGCATAAAAAGAAAAATGGAGAAGAGCAATGGAGGTGATTCAACCATGACATAGGATTTATGGTAATATTGCTTCATTATTTTATGTTTCTATGTTCATTTGTGCTTCATTGTTGGATTAGGGTCTTTAGGGCTTGAATTTTAGGTAGTTGGTGGTTGATACTATTGATTCATGTGTTGTACCTTTATTTTACCCTATTCTATAGAAGTAAAGAAAGTAGAGGGAGAGGAACCTTCTCTATCCCCATCCTCCAACCAGAGAGTTCAATCAAGCAAGAGTTCTATATTGTAGTAGAGAAACAAGCAACATTGGATTCAATCATGAAAGCCAAACCCAAAAAAGGTGAGAATGAAGGTTCTTTCTTGGAATATAAGTGGTCTAGCAAACAAAAAAAGAGAATTTGCTTGAAAGACCTTTTTAAAAACAAGAAATTTGACTTCTTGCTAATACATGAAATTAAGCTTCATAGTTGGATTAGAATTTCTTTGAGATATAATTTTTCCATCCTTTTGGTTGTAGTCTGTAATGTTTAATCTCCCAATGACACTGGCGAGAAGAAAACCTACTAGAGTGTTATCAAAGAAAAATATAAACCTTACAAAGCCCAATAATTGGATTCTATGGGGAAGGGATTTAAATTTGGTGCTTAATTAGAGTGAGAAAAGAGGTGGGCTACATATGAGGGATAAATAAAAAAAAGAGGCGAAAGAGATTATGAGTCTCTTTGATCTTAAATGAATTAAGTCTAGTAAAGGAAAATATAGTTGGTCAACAAAAGAGTTGGCTCAACTTATATAGTGGCAAAACATGATAGATTCCTTATTTTTTGGTGATTAGTTGGAGGATGACTTAAGCATTTGTTTTGAGTAGAGATTCAATTGAAGCCCCATCTCATTTAAATGTTCTTTTCTTTGGCTTAGCCAAGAAGGCTTTGAATAGATGGTAAAATAGGCTTGGATTACATCCATTTACTCATCTTTCTTGGGTTAGTAATGGGTTAACAAAATTCAGAATGTGCAATCTAGTATCATAAATTGGATTCATAAACACAACAAAATTTAGAGCTTAGTGGCCTTAAAAAATAGTTAGAGGAACTTTAGGAAATGATTTTTTTTGAGGGTCTTGTGGATGACCTTATCAAGCAACAACATAGCCACTCTTTCTTTATACAATATAGCAACAATCCCCCTAGCGCAAGCAAGGGATTTGAACTCGTGACCCATGATTTGATACCAATTGTTGCATAGATGGTTGTTGTTGCACCAAAAGATCAACCTGTTAATGCTTGATACAACTGCTAGAGTTAATGAATCCATTGGAGGTGGTTAAGCCATGTCATGAACCCGAGGGCTACATTGCACAACACAAGGAGACCAAGGGTGCACACCTTACAACATTAGTATATTCTCACTAAATTTAATATCTTGTTTAGATGACCATTAGTTATATTTTTTGATAAGTAAAGTGCCATACAAATTTCATGGAATTTGGTCCATCGTCAATGGACCAAGAATATAAAGGTTAACATGCACTACATTTAAGAGCTTATCCATGGATAGGTCATTGGTCTCTAATATTGTTTTAGTTTTGAGTAGATTGTTGAAAATTTTCACCAAACTCTTCATAGAGAGTAAGTTTTTTAATTAATGACCTTTGTTAGGAGTGTGGGAGGATACTCCTTCAAGGGGCTTCTTAGTCCTTCCTTTCTTTCTCTACTTTTAGGGGTTATTTTATCTCTTCTTGGGATAATTTTTTTCATCTTGGGGGGATATATTTGTACATAAGTTCCTCATCGAGATTTATTTGTTAAGACATCTTTTCACCAACCTAAGTTATAGTTGAAGGGGACATTAGCATATATTTTTTATCTTCCTTAGTTGGATATTATATATTTTCTACACATTAAATTTATTTTACATAGTTATATAGAGTGGGTCATAGTAAGGGTAGAAAAAAATTATGAGTGTAATTCTTTATTATTTTTAGATAATAGGAGTTACTTTTCTCATTGGTTGGTCTTGCCTACAATTTTTCTTGTATATGTATTCACTCTAGATTTTTGTTAATTCTTGCTAGTGTGAACTCTTGTAATGCTATTTTACTTCTTGAGCATTTGCATTCTCTTGTGGGAACTTAACTCTATTGTACTACTTTGATTTCATATCAATGTTATAATAATTTTATTTATTTTATTTCTTGAATCAAGCTTTGGTAGTTTTAGTTTATTTAGTTTTAGTTAGAGTAGTATTAGGATGTCTATCCTTTTGGGAATTCATAATGTTTGATTCTTATGAGCATCATGTAGACACAATAAGCACTAAGAGGACCATTCATGCTCATTAAAGATAGGTACACATGAACTAGTATCATGAGATATGGGTCAATGAGTTTGCTTAAGAAATTATGTAGTTGAATTTTTGATAAAATACAATTTTTTGACATTGTGAAGAATACCTTCTACTTGTCAATGGATAAGTTAAATGAACTATATAATGATTAATTTTTAAGACACAACACTTGCTATAGATTTTGCAAATGAGATAACAAGATAAATTATCTTGATCTTGAAGGAAGCTTCATAATTAAATGCACTTAAATTAAAATAATACTGTAATAATTAACCTTTCCAAAAATATTTATATTACCTTTCTAAATAACATTGAAATGTAATAAATATTATATAAATTTTTTATACTTATAAAAAATAAATTTATATAAAATAGACATCAACCAATATCTAACTTACAAAATACATTGTAAAACATCATAATATACTAAAAGAATAACCAGACTGTCCTTTTATAAAAAATAGGTCTGCTGCCAAACCTCCTTAGAGTCACTCTCCTAACAAATGTTAAAAAAGTCTCTGTATGTCTAAAACAAATGTATCTTATCTACAAACAAAATACAGTTGAAAAAATAATGAAGCAGAGAAAGAATAAAATAAAAAAATTATAATAAACAACTAATGTACGATGGCTGAAAAGCTAAAAATCAAAAGAAAAAAACAAGATGTTGAGGAAGACAAAGAGCATTAATGAATAAAATGTAGAGAAATAATGAATAAGATAGCTATTGGAAGAATGAAGTGCATTACTTAGAAAATGGAATGAAAAAATAAATATTCAATCATTGTGAAAGACATTTTGTTTTTAGTGTATTAGAAACTAATTCACTATTCAAAGAAAAAAATTGCACAACTCCTCCATGCGCATGGAGTAGTCTGAAGGAAAAATAGAGATGCCACAACTTCATGTGGCATAAAGAAAGTATTCCTATTTTTGTAAATGGTTTTATCAGTCAATGCCAATAAATCTTTAGTGTGGGACCTTCAAATAATTTTCTTTTTGGGTTATTAGGCTGGCAACTTATTGAATCCAAAATTTGGTTCCATATTCTTTTCTTTTAAGGGTGCTTTTCTTGAAAGAGTAGGGAAGATGTCCCAGTTACCGCTCCCCATCTAATTACCACTCACTCCATGCTCATTTAACCTCCCAAAAAAAATCACTTTGATCCATTAAAAAACTTTATTTTCAAATAAAAAATTGCAAAAACACTAATGGCTACTCATAACACAATGTGTCACTGACCAGTGTAAGTAGTCAACTACACATGCATTTGTATTTATAATTCTAGTCTACTTGCAAACAAAAAATCTCATTTACAATTTATTTAAATTTTTTATTGTTACAAATACCCCCACTTGCAAAAGGTGCCACCCTCAATATACATATTATATTAATAAATACTCATGCACACTCAATGGTGCTTTACATGACATAATCACAATCTCCTATCAACTCTATGGGATATGAAATTCACATTCTTCTACACTCTCCTTGTCAGGTACATGTATTAACTTCATTCCTTATAGGTACCCGTACAATTAAATACTGGTGTAAGGCTCCCCAAATAAACATCAAATACAAATATAATGCAAAATTCAGTCAATTCACCTTTAAAAACCTAGGTAATTGACAACTACAAATTCAAATTTGAAAAACAACCAAATTGAATGCATTCAATTGTCAGATTTGAATTCCTAAATAAGAGGGGGAAAACAACCAATGACATTCACAATTGTTGGAGTGAAGAATTATTCTCTGCAAACTATAGAGCATCAACAAACATCCTCTACACATTCCTCCAATATCCCCAATTTTTTAGGTTGGTACATTCTACATTCTACTTATAGTTATTTTCATGAACTGTACATTTATATTTATGCAGTGTCTTTTTATATGCTATAAGTAAATGAGGGTATTTTTTGGTAACAGGTTTTTCCTTACAAACCCCCTTTACAAATTCAATAATTTGTGTGTTCATTTACTATTTTTGGTTATTTCTTAGGGTTTATATTTGTCATTTATTTCATAAAAAACTCCTTTATATTTTGTGTCTCATGTTCATTTTGCAAATCGACAAAAGCATGCTGAATCATCCATTAGACTTATTTATATTCAAAATAAGTGTACACATCAGTTTGCATTTTCATTATATATATATATATATATATATATATAAAGTATTTGTTCATTTACTATTTTTCATTTATTTCTCAGGGTTTATATTTGTCATTTATTTCATAAACAACTCCTTTATATTATGTGTCTCTTGTTCATTCAACAAATCGATATAAGCATGTTGAATCATCTAATATAATCATTTATTTCATAAACGACTCCTTTGTATTATGTGTCTCTTGTTCATTCAACAAATCGATATAAGCATGTTGAATCATCCGTTAGACTCCTTTATATTCAATATAAGTGTACACATCAACTGACATTTTCATTATATATGTATATACGTGTATATATATATTTGTGTCTGTATATACATGTATATATATATATCTATATGTCTGTTTGTATATATTTATATTATTATATATGTGTATTATGTACTTAAAATCATATACGAAGATATACATACATATGCATACGTATATGCATACACACACATATAACTATATAAATATATTCATACATACATTTGAATGCCACTATCTTCTTTGGTGTGATTAAGGAATTATTCTCATGAAACCCTTGCTTGGTTTTTTGGCATATATCTGAAAACCCATGTCTATTTTTGTGTGACTAAGGAATTATTATCATTAAATCCTTGGTTACTTTTTTGGGCATATATCTAAAAACCCAAGTCTGTATTCATTTTACCTCTATTTATATTTCTATCATTTGGCTATCCAATACAACAAACTAGCATTTACTTATTGTAAAATGTGTTACTATTTTTCTACTTTCCATTGCACACATATAGCAGACCACCATACATATATTTGTCATGTTTATTTCATAAAAGGCTCCTTTATATTCTGTATCTCTTGTTCATTCAACAAATCAATATATATATGTGTGTTACTAATTATTGTTAAATGTTTTACCTGTGTTGAAATCTCAATACTTTGTATCATATATTCTTTACTTCATAGCTTATGTTTTCATTGTACTCTTATATGTTCACACATACATATATATCTTTACATATATACATGTATACATATAAATACATATATATACGTATATGTGTGTGTATACACATATATGTATAGATATATGTATACATACATATACATACATATACATACAGATATATATGTATATATGTATGTATAGATATAATTACATAGATAAATGCATACATATATAAATTATATGTATACATACATATATGTACATATATATATATATAATTGTGTAATTATATGTATGCATATAATTACACAGATACATGTATACATATATCTATACATATACATATACATACATCTATATGTATGTATATATATGTACACCCTCAATGGTTTGTTGTTATCTGCTCTCCATGGTGTGAGGTAACGACAAACATCATTCTCCATTCAGAATGCAAACAATGGTACTCTTGAATCTTTTTATTCATCATTTTTGTAGACCCCTAAAGGGTTTGTTGGTTGTTTGAAGAATGATTACTACTTGTTTTTATAGATTTCATCATTGTTTATCTGACATTTTTTGGCTTACAATTTACAAGTTCAATGATAATCATGGCCCGAGGGCATAAGAGGAAAATATCGAGTGGGAGGCACTTAATTAGAGTACCTTGTGGAGTGATGTTCAATGTTCTAGATGTTGCTGAGGAAGAGCCAACATTCAACATCAATGAAGACGCAATTGTTGAAAATGTAGACCAGACTAGTGAAAATTCTAGTTTCAAACATACTATTCATAATACTAAAGTAGGCTTGGAACCACCTATGCATGTTCAAGAGTCAACTGTTGACCATGTGACATCCCTAGATCTATCCACAAAAAATTAGACTATGCAACACATGGAAAAAGTAATTGCAGATGTTGAGGATAATCGAATGTCAATCAGAGGTGCAACGATCAAGTGGGGAATCCCCCTAGTAGTTCAAGGGAATGGATGGCTTAATGGTGTGATAACCACAAAAGGGAAGGGGCCATGAACAATCCTATATGACAAAGAAGAAGCTGAAATAGTATAGTGGTGTAGGGACATGGCTAATATTGGCCACCACCTTCAAGTCTCACAACTTAAGTCAACAGTGGCCCAAATGGTTGGAGCAAGGCCTAACCCATTCACAAATAGGATACTAGGGAGGCCATGGTGGGTTGGCTTTCGGCAAATGAATCCCAATCTAAAAATTCAAACACCAAAAGGAGTGGACACAAGTAGAGCTATAATTATGCTATGCCCTAAAATAGTTTCTTCCTTTTATGACAACTTGGAGGAGTTGTACAACAAACACAATTATGGGCCTAATAGAATATGGAACTACAATGAAACAGGTGTGTAGGCTAGCAAAAATTGTGCAATGAGAGTTGTTCAAAAGATGGGGACCAAATGCGTTCCACAATTAATCTCAAAAAGTAGAGAATATATCACTATTCTAGCTTGTGTTAGTGTAGCAGGTCAAGCTATACTAGGTTATTGTTTGTTCAAGTCAAAGAGGCACATTAAGAACTATATTATTAACTATGAGCCAAGGGCATGCATGGAAATCCAAGAGCATGCTTGGATGACCAAAGAATTATTTGTTGAATGGTTAAAAAAATTTGCTAGAAATGTCCCAGGAGGGGTGTCACCAAAAAATAGACAACTTCTCATATTCGACGGTCATGGCAACCATGTGGCATTCAAGATGATCGAAGAAGCAAAGAATATGGGAATAGATTTTCTCACGCTTCCAACACATACCAGCCACAAATTGCAACCCCTTGATGTTAGTATATTCTCACCATTCAAAAACTACTTAAAACAACATAGGAGTGTATGTATCACTACACATCCTCAGCTTGACATTGGAAGGGAAGAGTTGTCAACACTTGCCAACAAAGCTTTTGCATAGGCTTTGACTCCTAATAATATTGCAAGTGGTTTTAGAAGAATGAGAATTTGGCCATTAGATCGACATGCACTTGACTTGGATATGGGGCCAAGTGAAGATTTCGTATTTGAAGATGAAGGAACCACTATGGGACTAGAAATAAAGGCCACAACAACTAAGGATGAGGCACAATTCATGGCAATAGAGAATTGTTTGAGGATGAAAAGCTAGAATGAGGAATAGATTGGATAGTTTGTGGAAACCTTCAGTGAAAGCAATCCCTCAATTCCAACAAATGAAGTAGAAGGAAATTTCATAGAGAACATTAAGGCAACAAAAATTGAAGAAATCCCTATAGTTCAAACAACATGCAATGAGGAAGCAAAAATGAAGAAAGTCTCGATCTTCCATCAAATACAGGGCAACCAACTTGGTTTCAAGATGTAGCTTTAAACCTGGGGGTGCATTTGAATTTCAGTCAAGGGGATGAAGGACTATCCATGCCATCACCACCTCATGTTGATCCTAAAGAGGTCATCCATTACTTCACGACTGAGAGAAATTGGGATATAAATGATGAAGCAAAGGGAGTGGAAGGTAATGACTGCAATGACCAAGAAGCTGACTATGTGCCATGCACACAAGTCGAAGAACAACAATCAATAGGAAAGAGAAGCATTTTTTTGCAACTCCCAACAAAAGGGTGCACCGATCATCAAATAGAGGTCGCAATGGGGTGCTACGCCTAAGTAGGCAATCTCAATTTTGGCATTAGATGAATTTTTCAATTTGCTGAATGAACAAGACACACAAAAATGAAGAAACCAATAATTGCAACAAAGGAAAAGGGAGAAAATGAGAGAAAAGAAGTTAGAAAGAGAAGCAAACCTAGTAGAGAGGGAGGCAAAGAGATTGGAGCATGCTATGAAAAAAGCAAATGGCAGAGGAGAAGCTTAGGCAATGACAAAAGAGGGAGATTGAAAGGGAGCAAGAAAAGATTTCTCAACAGTTGAAGGAAACCCAAAAGCAATCGAATAGGGTAGAAAGAAACAAAAGAGTACTCCTACAACTCCTCTTCTGCCGCAACATCCAATTTTAAGAGACATGATTAACATTTTGTCTCCAGCCTTTGCTGCTCTTAGCAACCTACAAAATAGCTCTTCTACAGGCTACTCTCAATAGTTGTAGCTCAGTCCAGAGGCAAATCAGGCATTGCTTGCTTGTATAGCAAGTTCCATGCAGAACAATATGTAGTCATTAACATATTCTCTAGTTGATGTTGAGTCAGTTGATACCCAAGGACACACCACTTCTTAATCAGATCTATCGATGTTTGATTAGGATGTTTTTTGTGAACTTTGTGACTTCAATGTGTGCTACTGCCTTTTTTTGTAAACTTTAAGACTCCTTGTGTGCTACTATCTTTTATTTATTTATTAATAAGGTAAAATTTGTTCTTTGGGTTGATGTATTAAAAAAGATTGATTTCTAATAGGGTTTTAAGAGTTCATTAATTTTATTAGAGATTTTTTTTGGTTAGTTATTAATAAAAAAATTACTTTATCTATACATATGAAAATAATAAAAAGTTATTTTTCAATTAAATTTAAAATTTAAAATTTAATAATTATTTATAATTTAAATAATATTTGAATAACATTTATTTTTAATATTATTTTAAAGTTGTTTATAATTGCGAACTATAAATTTTGTGTGATTCATTAGATAGATGATTATAATTTTTTTAATATTTTAATTTATAAAGATACATCTACTATTTATTTGTATGTTTTTTAACAAAATTTCATTTATTTTATATAAATTATTGTATAAAAATAATTATATTACATAAATAAAATTAAGTGCTTCACCTAGATGCGATGAGTGCTAAGTGGACCATTCACTATCATGAGAGATGGGTTCTTGTAAACCACTACTCATGAAACATGGGTCAATGAGTTTGACTCATAAAACTACATGGTAAAATTCTGATAGCAATATCACAATTTGACACGTTGTGGAAAATACCTCCTACTTATCAAAACTAAGTTAATTAAACAAAATAATAATAATATGAATTAATTCAAATTAAACTAATTTAAAATTTGACAATTGTAATATTTATTTAAAAATTAAATAAAAAGAGAGAAGATTGATATTAATAATACATCAAGTTATTATCTTAAAAAATCTAAGATGTTTTTGATAAGGTAAGCAACATTTACAAGGGTGTTGTACCCTTTACACAATGAGCCACAAGGGACAAAAAGGACAAGTATGGTTTTGAAAGGACCAAGAACCTTTTATAGAGCTAAGACATTGCCGACACAACCAAAAACCAACACCAATAGAAACATTGCAACATAGAAAAAAAACACCAACAACACCTAGTCACCAGATAACCAGACAAGGAAGGACACTCAGAATCAATAGTAGTCCCAAGAAAAAGATAGAAATGGCACCTGAACTGGAAGCAACTAAAACTTAGGGAAAATAACAACCCTATGCAACCTACAACACAACAAGCCCTAAGGTATTGCCAGAAACTAACCAAGCCACAAACCACCTATAGCAGCTAGATTACAATAGAACTACTGCTCAATACTGAGCGAACCAGATTCCCACCAAAGGAGGGGCGAGAATTACCCATAGCAACACATAAATGAACTTCAAAATGCGCCAACCCAAGCATAGCAGTAGCTGAACCAAAGCAGACCCACCCCACACTAGTCTCCAAGCCATAGATAAAGAAAAAAGCTAAAACAAGAGAAGTAACAACCAACATGCAACACCAACCCACCTGGAGAACCAACAAAAACTCCACCTCAATAGGAGATGGCTCCCCTCTAAAGGAGCATACAAGATGAAAACCATCTAGACCAGGGCCACCACTCACCTACTCAAATAGGTTCCACCTCAATGGGAACTCATAAGAAGGGAAATAACTCTCCACCATCTTAACAACAACCAACTCCACCTCAAAAGGAGAGGGCTCCCCCTCAATAGAAGAAAAATTCACTCAAAAGAAGCCAACTGAAGAACATGGTAGAGAATGGTGACAAAAGAAAGGAAGGCCATCACATCCGTCAACAACACAGGTAGCAGAGAAGGCATCCCATCCAACAACTTAAAAATGCCACCCATCTGGGCCACATAGATAAGGCCCAAGGCAACCACCCAAGTGAAGCCAACAAGATTTAACCAGAGCACATCCTTAGGAGACCACAAGTCCCCACCAATCCCTATGAAAGGGGAAGAATCAGAGGTCAACAACAGAAACCATAAAGCTCCCAAACACCTAGCAGAGCACACAAATAGAAACACCCTGCCCCAACCACACCACACGACACGAAGAGGGCCATCGAACGAAACCATATCACTAGTAGGGGACCTACACAAAAGAGTGTACAAGAGGTCTAAAACATCACCTTCACCTTCACTGAGCATAATAACAACCCACAACAACACCAATGTTGCACAAGAGGACCCAGATCCAAAAGCCAAGCCAACAACACAAAGGAGTGCCAAAATGGAACCCAAAACCATGGCACATTGGCAACAAACACAACACATCAGCCAAAGGAAGGAAAGGATAGTGCCACAACCCAACCTCCAGTGTAAGAAAAAAAGCCAAAACCGCACCACCTTCACCACAAACTCCTCAACATACCACCAGTATGGAGGGAGAAGAACATGACACAAGAGGAGACAAGCAGCTTCCCTAGACTTCTAGGAAAAGAGGATGAGAATATCCTCCCCCGACTCCACACCCAACACCTTATTTCCAACATAATAGGCCAGAGGACCATAATAGAGAAGGGGAGAAACCCATTGCAGCAAAGCAACAACCCCCACCACAATAGAAGACACATCACTTTCATGGACAAAAATAGGGCTCTGCAAAGAACCAGTAGGCCAACAAGCCACCGATACCACCCAACAAGGTGCATCCCAAAATGCATAGCCCAAACACCACAACCCAAACCGCACTAGAGGGAGAGAGCCACCAACGTCAGGGAAAATAACACATGAAGGAAGAAGAAGTAGAGAAATGGTACTCACAGGAGGCCTGTCCTTAGCTAAAACAACACCACAAAGGAAATCCAACAAAGGAAGCCCAGTATCTTCAACAACTGTCACAAAGCCAAATCTAGGCCCGCATCTATCCTCAACAATCCAACGAGCCACAAAAGGCTCCAGATGTAGTCCACCTCTAGCCACGAAACCCAACCACTCAAGCTTTCATCACACCAGAGGGGGAGGCCCACCAACCATAAACACCAAAGCTCCATCATCGTCCAAATCTGTATCTTCACTCTCACAAACCTCTTCTTAATTCAAAAACCCCTTTGTGCACCCAAACCTGCGCTGCTCCATAACTTATAATCTAAGATGTTAAAACTAAAGTTAACATTAGTTTTGTTATTATAGCTAAAATTTAGTTTGATTGAGAGAAATGAAAACAAAGAATTTTAGGAGTATATCTAGACAATGAAGAGAAGATGAAGATAGGGTTCAAAGACAAAAAATATGGAGAAAGTAAGGGAGGGGTAAAAATTAAGTCATGTAGGGTTAGAATATATATTTATTTTTCACAATAAAAAGTTTTTCACAAATATGGTTGGTAAATTTTTTTAAATTAAATTATGGAAAATAATTAAACATGAATAATTAGTGCACTATAAATTAATGAATGGTTCATAAGTGTCTTGGATTAAAGGAAGATAATTTATAATTTGACTAAACGAGGGGTAAAAAATTATTCAATCCAAAATAGAGAAATACAAAGCAAGGACATTACACACCCCTGTCTATCTCCATTAATTGGTCCAAATTTTGTGACAAATCTGAGGGTAATTGACCCCTTTCCACAATATTCCAATCTTACAAATGATCGGAAGCCCATTTAGCCAAACAATTTGCAACCCCATTCTATTCTCGAGGAATATGACAAAAAGAAATAGAATCCAAGGAAGCACATAGATTAAGAATTTGTTTTATAATAACCTCCAAATGCCAACTAACATCCTCCAACTGCTACCTCTTCAACAAATCCACCACCACCTGAGAATCAGATTCACAAATGATCTGTCTCCACCCAAGGGCACAACCATGCTCCACAACACATAAAATGGAAAGATCCTCCATCACATTGTTAGTATACCAACCCTTGTAAATAGAAAAGATAAACTCAACGATCCCAAAACTAGTCTACCCAACACCTCCAATACCAGCATGACCAATATGTCCACAAGAAGAACCATCTATGTTGATTTTCAATACACCCTGAGGTGGAGGACACCGACGCCCCTCCCTATTTATCTTCTGAAGAGGGTTTCAACATCTATTTCTCATGATTTGACCAACACTCCAAGCAACACCCCTTTGAAGAGGAAGATTGAGATGAGTGCAACAGGCAACCTCTCCTGGATCCACACCCTCAATCAAGTCACACTTAGCTGAAATAGTTTCTCCTAAAGAATGAAAAATCTTCCATCACAAATGTTGGATAACCAACTTCACATCTTGAAAAATCCTACGATTCCTCTCTAGCTAGATATGCTAGATAATAAAAGTTGGTCCAAGAGCCCAAATAACTTGAAGAAAATAGCTCTTAATAGCGGCCTTCCCCCACTGGGCAAAGAACTCTACCAAAGAAGAGACATGCCAACAAGCTTGGTTCCACACAACCCACCAAAGGTTTCAAAGCCTCCTAGAAAATGAACATTGGAAGAAGAGATGAGAGACACTCTCCTCACTTTTACAACACAAAACACACATCGAAGGACCCTAGAACCCTCTCTTACACAAGTTATCCCAAGTAAGACATCAGTTCTGGACCACTAGCCACATAAAAAAATTGCACTTGGTCCAAGAATTTTTTTTCCACACTTGCTTCCACCAAGGAACCTCAATGTCCCCAAACACCTACCTAACCAACTCACCATAACCTGCTGAAACAAAGTACTTACTAGATAAATCACTGTTACTCCAATCCTAGACATCCTACCTTGCCATGGAATTGCATTCATGTGATTGAAGAATCTGATCCAACTCTTTCCTATCCTCCTTTGATCCTCTTGGAAACCAATCCAAAGAGTGCTTCCATCTAAGGCTAGCAGCTAATCCAATATTCCAAACAAACTTATAATGCTCAACTGTATTCTAACTTGCAACACTAAAATAATCACAAAGAGATTGGAGGTGAGGGTAAGAAGAAAGAATAATAGGATGACCATCCCAAGAATCCCACCAAAAAAGAGCCTGAGAACCCGTATGACATATCCAAAAAAGCCCCTTCTTAACCAATTGAGCCCACAATTTGAGGGTATTTCAAATAATAGATCCACTTCCTTCTAAAGGGAAACAAGGAACATCAAAAGTGTTAACATCTTTAAGATACTTGTGTGTAAGAATATGGGCCCAAAGATGATGTTGACTAGTACACCAACACCAATATAACTTGGCTACAAGAGCTTTCCCATTCAAAACAACAGAACGCAATCCAAGGCCCCCCTCTTTCTATGGCCTACACACCGTTTCCCACTTAACAATTCTCCACTTAGTTGACTGCAAGTTACCACTCCAAAAAAATTGTTGTGAGAGAGCATCAAATTCCCTCAAGAAATACAAAGGAGCTGCTTGAACAAAATACCTGTAAATAGGGAGAGCTTGGATAAAAAACTTTAGAAGAGTCACTTTTGCAACATTAGAAAGCCAATGATGAGTCCAATGATTGACTTTACTGCACAACTTATCAAGAATTTTTTTCCAAGAAGACTTGGGCTGCTTACCAACAACAAGAGGTATTCCCAGATAGACAAAGGGAAGATACCCAATCTAAAACCTAAAAATATTAGCAATCTACTATTGAATAGCTTGAGGAGTATAAAAAAGAAGATATAAGACTTGTGCTCATTGAATTTCTGATCGGAAATAGTAAGCTAAATAACCAAAGCCCACCTAAAAGAAAAAACCTCTTGAAGGAGAGCCCTCCCCATAAGAGAAGTGTCATCCATAAACTAAAGATGAGAGAGTTGCAGAAGCCCATTGCCCCAACACCAACCTTGAATCCTACCTTGGGAAACCCAAAACTTAAGAAATCTACCCAAACCCTTAGCCATAATAATAAATAGATAAGGAGAGAGAGGATATCCTTGACAAAGGCCCCTCGAAGCCTCAAAAAGCTCAGAAGGCTCCCCATTCATAAGAACAAAAAAAGAGGAAGAGGTAACACAACTCATAGTCCAACTGACCCACTCTAGACTAAAACCAAAGCCTAAGAGAATTCTTTGCAAAAAATGCCACTTAACTCTATCATAAGCTTTGGTCATATCCAACTTGATGAACATATACTTCTCCTTAGAATTTTCCATAGAGTGAATGACATCAGAGGCAACCACCACCCTATCCAGGATTTGTCTACCAGCCAAAAAACCTCCTTGTTCCTTAGAGATTACAAAAGGAAGAAAAATTTTGAGCCTTTTTGCAATCAATTTAGTAATAATTTGGTACACCACATTATAGAGAGCAATAGGTCTAAAGATTTCAAGCTAATCTACACCTTCATTTTTATGAATGAGAGCCAAAAAAGTAGAGATCAAGGCATGAAGCATCTGCTTACTGTGAAGAGATTCCCGGGCAACCTCCAACAAGTCCAAACTTATAATATCCCAAAATTCATGAAAAAATTCAATAGGAAAACCATGCAGACCTGGAGCTTTTCCTTTATTCATCCCAAAAACCTCTTCCAGTTCAGGAAAAGAAATTGAGTGGATGAGGAAATCATTCATTTCCTTGGAGATTAGCGAGGGAATGCAAGAAAGGATCAAATTATCCTCATCTTCTGCAATGGGTGAATCCTCTGAAAAAAGAGCAGAATAAAACTGTCTAGCCTCACGAGACAAAGCATGCAAAGAAGAAATGTGGATCCTATATGCATCGACCAAAGAAGAGATACAACTTCTATTGCGATGAGCTTGCATAGAATGATGGAAGAAAGCAGTATTCCTGTCTCCTTCCTAAAGCCAATCAATTCGAGCCTTTTGTTTCTAGAAAATATCTTCCTGGAGCTCACACTCCTCCACTACTCTCATAGCTTGGGATTTTGCTTGATGCAAAGCATCCGAGAAACCAAAAGCCAAAATTTGGCAAGTAATCACATCAAGGCGTTCCTGTGCATTCCTCTTCATAACCTTAAGATTTCCAAAACTCATCTTATTCCATCTCTTAAGGTGAAATTTAACATAGAAAAGTTTCTTAACAAAGGTGTACATAGTAGTACCATAAGCAGGGCTGCTATCATGCCACCACTGGGCCATAAGATCATGCAAAGAAGGCTCCCGAAGCCACATACACTAAAACTTAAAGGGAGGAAACTTGGGAGCTATAAAATAGATTATTGAAATTTTAATTGGCCAATGATTAGAACCCGTCGAATCAAGAATCTCATAACTAGTAACCAATCTACCTCCCACCCAAAAATAGGAAACAAGAAATCTATCCAACCTTTTAGAGATTGCTTCCTCTCCACTCCATCTATTATTCCAAGTGAAAACCCCATTGGAAGGCTTAACATCAATTAAAGCAAGCAAATCCACATTCTCTCGAAAAAGATCAGAAGCAGGCCCAAGCCGAAGCAACCCACCTCTTTTCTCCTCCAAGCTCAACACATAATTAAAATCACCAGCTAAGATCCAAGGAAGATATGGAGCACATGATCTAACATACCTTATATGAGCCCAAAACCAGATTTTTCCATGAATATCAATCGGGGCATAAACATTAGTAACCAAAATGGTCTCACCTATTTCCAAAGAAGAGGAAGCCATGGAAATAATAGAATGAATGCAAATCTACCAAAGTGGAGCAATCTTTCTTGGATCCCAAAAAAGAGCCAAACCCCCAGAGCTCCCCTGAGAACTAATGCACTGACACTAACCAAAATACTAGATACTAGAAGCACACTGAAGCATGAAATCAACTGAAAGTTTATTCTCCTGAACAATTTTTTTTTTTTTGGAGAATGGACAACAACCAAATCATGAATAGCCTTTTGACAGGAGGTGCTATTCAACCCCCTTACATTCCATGAGAGAAAAATCATGGGGGAGATGGAGAAAAGTGAGCATTAATGGGTTTAACAGACCCAAATCCCACCAACAAATCTCCAGTACATTTGATCTTCTCAAGATCCTTCTTACAACCACTTTTGGAAGATTGCTTAGACAATCCCTTCATAAGCGTGCATTGTTGCACCCCCAAGGCTAGAGAAGACCCCTTGCACTTGCCAGAAACTAGCCCCTCCTTTGCCACATCAGCCAAAACAATATCATCATCCTGCATAGAACCATTCAGAGATACCAGATGATCATGTATACCCTATGATAAATGAATATCCTAACCGGATCCTTGTCCTTACCCCACAACACAACCCATACCAATATCATTAGAAGGCACATCTGATGGGATTCCTTCCTCCAAGGTTGAATTGTTCAACACCTCAAACCAATTAAAGTCCTTTTCATACTACATGTCCTTGAATGATCTCTTTTGACCATGACCCTTAGCCCAAGACTTAACCAGCACAAAGCCATCTTTATTCGATTCACCTTCCATTACGGAAGATTTCCCTTTATCCTCCTTAACAAATTTTTGAACCAAAGATGAAGGGGAGGAATTAGAAGGAGAAGCCTTATTAATCCTAGGACATTGCTTCTGAAGATGTCCATACTCATGAAAAATATGACAATGAAAAGTAAGGGATTCATAATCAAGCTGCTGAATCCAAGACAAAGAACCAAGACAAATTTCCAGAGAATTCGACAAGGGATCATTATTCAAATCAACCTCCACACAAATTAGAGAAAAATAATAACTTTTTTTTCAAGGGTTTGTTGAGAAATTGCAACAATCTTACTAAGAAGAGCAACAATCCATTGTAAAATATCTTCTCTCCAAAACTCTAGGGGAAGCTATGACAGACAAACCTAGATAGGAACCCTTGATGACAATTCTTCAATTGAATTAAAACCCATATGCCAAGGTTTGATAAACAATCCAACATGATTATAAAAGTATGGTCCTCCATCAAAAAAATGATTCCTATCCACCATATTGGAAAAGAAAGCCACAAAATAAATGTTTGCAATCACCATTAGCTCCATGTCACCCTCAACCTACCACATACGCCTGATCCAAGCATCCAAAGTTGGTAGAGGAATATAGATCCCAAGAAATTTGTAGATTAAAGCATGTCTACTCCAATAAGAAACATCATGAGCCACATAATGAAGAGAAAGGACCGAGACCGAATGATTCTGACTTCTGGGCAAACAAACATTCACTTTCTTCAGTTTAGGGCCCTCCCCCACATAAAATGACTCAGACTGCTAAGTTTTCAAACTTGATGAAGATCCGTTGTGAAAAACACCATGATCAACCACCACCAGACTAGTAGAAACATGATGCTCTGCCAAAATCCAAACAAAAGACAACAAACAAAGAGAATGCAGAAAGCAGATAAAACCGCAAGCACCTTCACCAACAACTCCAAATAAACCTCCACATAGATAGAAAAATGAGATCTACAGAAAAAGAAAAAAAACCCCTCCCCCCAAACACTTCAAACGCCCCCTAAAAGTAAAGAGAACACCCAACAAAGAAGAAAAACCTCGTACCAAGCAAAATCAGCCACCTGCAGAAGAAAGAAGGCACATGCAAGCTGCAACATCACTAGCCATGAGTCTGCATCATGCCCACGCCTACACTTAGCATCCTCCCGTCCAGAAATAGGATAGAGGAAAATAAAGATAATTTATAATAATTTAAATAAAATTAAAGTGAAATTAATATAAAGGCTTATGATTTATAAGAAAATATTATTATTCTAATAATAAATGGTCATCTATATTTAAAAGGTAAAAGTGTAACTTTTGGGTAGATTTTTACACTTCAAGATATTATATTCATAGTTACAATAATTTGTAGTAATTTTTATTAAAGATTATGAAATATTACTAAATAATTAAAAAACATAAAATTTATTTCATGAATAGATTCAATAATTTTTTGGTAGAAGTGTCATGTCCCTTTTCTAATTTTTATGTCCAATTATTCTTTTATTTGGTGCTTAGATAAAGTAATTTTCTATTTTATACTTAAATAACATTAAGTTACTTTTATATTATTTTAATGTTATGAGGGAAGAATATTAAGGACTCAAAATTTAATGCTTATAAAATAAAATCAAATGCCTTCATTTTGTATTTGGATTATTATTATTTTCATGAATTCAAATTTTATTTGGAGCTCTCAAAGACATAAACCCTTGATAACATGGTAAAAGGGAGAGGAGAGAGGAAACCATGGGTGAGTGGGATAAGGGAGAAGAAACCAACCTCTAAGAGGTTGTATACCATGGTAATAAGACGTTAGCCAAGGAAATGAGAGAATCCATGTCAAAATAACCAGTTCCTCGAGGGAAATGAAAAAATATTTCAGTGATTCTAAGCAACACTAGAATGTTGGGAAAGGTCGTAATTTAGCCAATGTAAGGGTTTCAACCAACCCACCCATTAAGAAATTTTGAGAAAATTCCTACAAAGAGAAGATTCTTTAGAAGAGGAACAATAATTTTAATCCCACACATAAAATGACATGTCTAGTTATGATGAGGAGTATAATTTTCTTAGCTAAGGAATTTATAATGGTCTAGCCTTTAATGAATACTATAACACAAGGAAAAGGAATGAACCTAGAATGGGAAGATGGTATCATCAATATCAACCTCAAAGAGACATACACCACTGTGTGGGTAAGATAAACTTAACTTCATTTGATAAGACAAACAAATGTTATACTAGGGAATGGTTGTAAAAATTGGATGGGTAATTGCATGGAAATGAGCCCGACGAAAAGGTCTTAAGTGGATTTTTTTTAAAATCAAGAAAAAAAATATTGGATGAGAAATTGAAGATAGCAATGCTTAAAATTTGAGAACAGAACAAGAACAAGAGTTGTAGTGCTTTGAATCTACTTTCTAAATTACTATTTTTTTTGAAAAATGGTGGATATTAGGGGTTTTAAATAGGGGGAGTACACAAAGTAATCCTATTTTTTTCAAAAAGCATAACATATAATTTGGTGTGCTCCCCCTAAAATGTTAACTTTTTTTAGTATTTCAAAAATTTCTTTCATGAAAAATTAGCTAACACCATGTAGTTTATGCTTGAATTTAAACTAAATTTTTAATGAATATATGAGTTTTTACTAATTTTCAAAGTGGAAACATCTTGAAAAACAAAAAATTGAGCATTCTCCCCCTTATTTTTTGGAAAATAATCGAAACTAATTTTCTTTGAATGTGTATATAATAAAGTCTAGTTTGTAAAAAAATTAATTTGTTTCAAATTTTTATGAATGGGTAGAAAATGAAACCAAAAATACCAAATATAGGTTTTTGACAAAAAATGGAGACACTAGAAAAATAAATTAAAGATCAAAACCTTAACACATTTGAAATGTAGAAAAAAATACATGGTTAGAAAGCTAAGAGAAAGCTCAATATTACTATGGTATTTTGGTGCAGGAGCACCCTTGATGCAATTTTAAGTTATATTGTGAAACTTTGGTTTTTGCTTTGTTTTGGCTTTATTTATGTAAATAAGGTCATTTGAGACCACCCTAAGTGGTTTAGGACCATTTTTGGTCATTTGGTGAAATTTAGGCAAATATTATAAAAATTGTAAAAGTTGCTCAAGAAAGTTGTCAAACAACTTGTCAAAAAGTGTCATTAAGGTGTTTTGTCAACAAACTAATCAAAAGGTAGTTGAAAATAGCTGGTTTTAGTTGGAAATGTATAAATAAACCCTCCAAAACTCGAATTGGGGGTTGGATACATTATTTTTGAAGTTTGATGAATGGAAATCTCAAATTTTGTGTGCATTTTCTGATTCTTACATTGTTTTCAAAATGAAGTTGTGCATTGTACGGCCTGGTATGGACTCATATCATGGATTGTAATATATGGATGGAAACATATTTGTTTCTATTTTACAAATATTTTTTTCTTATTGAATTTTATTGATTTTTCTGGGAGATATGACTATTTTGGTGAGACTGCCCTATTCTAACAATATTGTGCAAAATTTGCAGTCTAAAAAACATGATAGAATTGATTGTACAGTCCATATTTTGATGTGAAACCAATTGGATTTTTTTTTCTATATGAATCTACTTTAATTTTCTTCAAGTCTCATCAAATTTAATTAATATTTGAATAAGTTATGACCATTTTTGTGAGGGTAGGTCTGAACCCTACCCAGGGTTTGCAATTTTGGGAAAAATGCAATAACTTTCTTTTCCACCATTGGATCTTCATAAAAAATGGAGGAAAAATATGTAATTATGTTATATTCAATATCAATGAAGAGATCTACTTCATTATTTGTTTTTTGAAATTTATTAATGACATTTCGTTGCATTAAATTGTGGACTGCCATGGCAATGTTTCCAATATGATCTAGAATGCACTTAATCATTGCTTGTGATGAATCGGTTTATGAAAGTTTTCAAGTGAATCAATTTTGTTGAATTTTTATTATTTTTGGTGATGGATCATTGTTTCACTTGGCCCAAGTTGTGCTAAGTGCTGGTTTCTCTACATCATATTTTAGTAACTCAACATTGAAAGACATGCAAACTTGATGGAGAGCATGATCGAGATTGTGTCATTTTTTAAACTTTACAAAAAACACATCTTTGAACATTGATATGTAAGTCCAATCCTTTGGGTTGGATTACCAACAAAAAATAAACCCTAAGGGTTGAAAATACCCAAAATAGATAAAAAAGTGAGTAGGTTATAACATGCTCATGTTTGTGTGAAAAATAAATCCTACCTCTTCATCTCTATGTCCAAGCATCTCTCTATCTATCCATATGTTTCTCTACATATATATCCCTATATCTCTATCTATCTCCCTAACCATATTATCTGTCTATATCTCCCTCTATCTATATCTCTTCCTCTCCCTCCCCTCTCCCTACGTCTATCTCCCTATCCCTCTCTATCTCTCTATACCTCTTTCTATATATATATATCTCCCCCTCTCCCTCTCCCCTCCTCCTCTCTATATATTAAGCTATATCTCCCTTTCTCACCCTCACCCTCCCTCTCTCCCTTTCTAAACCTATCTCTGACCTATATCATTTCCCCTCTCCCCCTCCTTCTCTGTCTCCCCCTCTCTCTTCCCATATTTTCCTATATCCCCTTCTTTCTTTCTCCCTCTTTCTATCTCTCCCTCTCTCATCTCTATTTGTCTATCTTTAGTTCTCTCTATCTCACCATTTCTCTCTCCCTAGCCTTCTCTATCACTTATATCTCCCACTTTGTCCCTCTCCCTCTCTATATATTGTTCTCTCTCTCTCTCTCTATCCATATATTTCTCTCTACTTCCCTATGTCTTTATATCTATACCTATCCCTTTTTATCTCTCGATATACCCCTCCATCTATATCTATCCCTCTACCCCTCCCTCTCACTCCCCATCTCTTTAGACCTATCTCTCTACCTCTCCCTCCCTCCTTCCCTCTCTATTTGTTTCTATCTCACCTCTGTCTCTCTCTTTAACCCCTAGAAATCTCTCTATATCTCTCCTATTAAAAACAATGTGTATTAACCTTACAACTACAAAAGGTTACTATTTATATTAAGTTCACATTTGAGCATGGATTGGTCTAAAAATTTCTCCAAATCTACAAAATGGCTAAATAAACATGTTGATAAATTTTTTGTCACAAGATCATGTCTATATTTGGAGATATTAAAGTTTCCATTTTTGAAAGTTTCAAATTCAAATTTGATGCCTTTAGAGGAAATTTTTGGGTCTAAAAATCATAGATGTATCTTGATAAAGAACTTCATGAGATTTCCAATGGTTCAAATAGTTCATCAATTGGACTCTCCGATAAAAAATTATGGCATCCAAAATTTGGGTCTCTCGAATTGGGAAATGTGAACATGTTTTGGACACATAAAAGAGATATAAGGGGGAGATACATGTGTTGGTGTGTGTTTGGACACATCATAGTGCATCTTTTATTAGAGATAAGTCAGGCACCACTTTTTAGGTAGTTTTAGCTCATAGTTTTGTAATACTGTTTAACAGTTTCATGTATTGTATCTCTTATATATTAGGTGCTTGAGATGAAGGTTGTGTGTGAGAGTCTTATAGATGTTTAGTTGTCTTTAGATCTTTGGTTGGTGATACTCTTGAGAGAGCTTGCTTTGAAAGTATATTGTAATCTTGTTGATTTCAAAATAATATATTGGGCGACTTTTGGAGTGTGATATTTTTCTCCTGAAAGGGTTTTCCCCATGTAAATCATTGTGTATTGGTATGAATGATATTTTCATTGTGTTGTGGTATGAATGATATTTATGTTTGTATTTTTGGAAATTGTATACCTTTACAATTTCACACTATGTTTGGGCCCCTTAATTATTTAGACTTAATTAAGCTTCTAATTTTCCAAATTATGCATTCCAAAGCCTTATTTTTCTTATTTTTTGAAAGGGAAACCTATATTTAGTTAATGCAATTAATATTTTAATCACCCCAAAATGAATGTGTCCTAGAATTTTGGTCCAGACCCATTTTCCTAAGGGTGAATGGGTCCTCCTTAAGTCCTAGGTCCCAAATTTTAATATGTTTTTGGGGCCTTCTAATGATTCAAATTTCATATGCAATTGTCAGCTTTTGGAATCTATTTTTTGGGAACTTAGATAAAGACCTATAAATACATAGTCATTTTATCAATTCAAATGTAACACACTTTATAAGAGCATCCTATGAGAAAATATTATTGTCAAGAGCATTCAAGAGAATATTTTCTAGTCATTTGTTGTAGCATTCAAGATCCTATCATCATGTTCAAGCTTATGTGTGTTCATGTCATCTTGTGAAGGCTAATATGCATTGTTGATCCTAAAGCATACAAGCATTCAAGTATCCAAAAAATCAAGCAAAGAAATATTTGATTCCTTGGAGTGATGTGTTTGACTTCACTCCTCTAAGGGAATACATTAAATATTTGGTGAGTTGTAGCAAGAAAGTGTTCATTCATCATTACTTCCATTTAATACTAATCATTCTATCAAGGTTTAATTACCAAACATGGGATTTGACTAAGGAAAACCCCCATTCAAAACAAACAAATTTTTTTGAGCTCTTTGTATGTGCAAATTACAGGTTGAAGAAGGACTAAAAGGATCTCAAGGATAAATTTTGCAACATTGCATAAGTTGTCACCATTATTTTCAAGCCACAAAAACTCAATTGTAGATTTTATTTTTGACCTTTCGATAGTGGGACTTGTGTCAAATAGAAGCCAAGATCCAACACTAGAGGATTGCCAAAACTTATTCTGGACACCATAACTAGGACCCATTTTTCCTAGGGTGAACCTATCCTTCAACAATGCTCAAAACCAAATTTTAATGCCAAGTACATGTATCTAGACCCTTCTCAGATGTACCCGCAAACTATGTTTTTAGTGTCTATATCTTCAAGATCTTGCATTTTATCATATAGGTCTTATTGTTCATTAGGTTTAGTTGCATAAAATAATTTCCACTTAATCCCAAATATACCTATTGTCTTAAGAAACCAGAGATTCAAGTTTGATTGGCTCACCTTAGGGTTGAAATTCAATCTCTACACCTTGCAATCTTTTAGTTCAATGAAATTTGGGAAGAGGGACACCACTAGTTCCTAATTTCTTTGTATAAAGGACCTAGGACACCCCATTTTAATCATTCCCCCTTTTCCCACATTTCATTTTGGTGAACCCGATATTGTTAAGGTGTCTTGTTCACCACATTTTATTTTGGTGAACCAAACATTGTATATCATCTTTTCTAATTTGGAGATCATTGAAACCCTACATCTAGATTTTGCATTATATAGTTTTGCATTGCATTTAGGGTTATAAATTGGATGATTGCATCATTCAAATTCATAAAAATATCCAAAAAATTGCATACATTCTACATAGTAGATTGTATAAAAGTGAATTCCAGTCATTTAGATAAAAAATACATCAAAAATTGCATTAAAAAAAGTTGTCATTTTGTTCATACATTATTATAAAATTGTATTTTTATTTTATATCAATTTCTAGAAATTTTTTTACTAAAGAATCTATTTGTAGTTAGGAACAGTGAGCTTAAATATCAAAGTAAACATTCTAAATTTAATTTTTTAGACTCTTGCCCAAGGACTCATTTGCCCTACGGTGAACTTGTCCTTGTATAGGTAATTATTCAAAAATTATGCACATTTATCAGTATCTGTCTGCTGTACTTTCTTGTACCTACATATCTTTGTTTTAGTTCCAAAAATTATATTTTTTTGTAATTTTTTGCATCTAATTCAATTAGTGAGAAAAAGTGCATTGTTTAAAATCAAAATCAACATTTAAAAATAATCCTTTTCAAGTCCTTGCATTTAAAATCAGTCAATTATCATTTCCATGTTTGAAAATTGCAAATATCTTCTTCAATACTTGCAATAGGCTTCCTAGTTCTAAGTGTTTATTATCTTTATTTAGTTCTTTTTTCCCATTTTGAGAACACATTTGGTTTGGTGAAACTTGTATGAGTATTACAACATGGTGTCCTATTGCCAATACTTCAGTGAGACATAGTTCAAGGTTCATGGCATCTTGTTCTAGTACATATGCTATGGATTTTGGGGTTTCCAAGTCTTTCACTTATAGTGTTGACACTAGTCAACCCATCTTGGACTCCATCCCTGATGCCACATGTCCTATGACCTCTACTTCTAATGTTGAAAACACTGTTGCTCATGTCCCTCAAGGGAAACTCAAACAAATGGATAAAGCCTTAGAAAATATTCAGTATTTTGTGTACAGACTATATTATTGGAACTCTAGTTCCTATCACAGATAACATGAGAAGAATGATTGATAATGAACATGGAATAGAGATTGTGCGTAGCCTAGCTCACATATCATATTCCTATAGTGGCTAGTTGTGCTCAAAATTTGGGTTACACCCAAAGTCAAGGAGAATCAAATTCACCTCCCTTCAACCATAGCCTCTATTCCTACATACACTCATTTAACTATCACTACAACAATGCAACCAACCAACAATGTCACTCCAACTTTAGGCATGTCCACTGGGAATCCTTTTAGCTTTATGAAATCAAATATCATACCTCCAAACCCCCCACCTCTCACAAAATTGCAATTCACTGGTCCTCCCAACACATATACACCTCCACCATATTCCCTTCCACCTCAAAACAAAACCAATGATTCTATCATAAACCAAAATTTTAAAAATGTCACATCCCTCCAACAATAAATAACAACATTGAACCAAAATCAAAATGGCCAACCTTCACAATATGTCAAAAGAAACCCATTTTCATTGGAGATATTGAGAAAGTCTCAAATTCCACAAGGTATAGATATTCCTAGATTTGAGAAATATGGTGGTAAAGGAGATCCTAGCAACCAAGTTTCAACATACACAACCTTATGTAGTGACTTCATTTTTGAAGATAAACTCTTGGCTAAACTTTTTCCTAGATCCTTGAAAGATACAACCTTGGAATGGTTTTGTTCCTTACTAAATAACTCAATCAACTCATTCAGTGATCTTGTTGATTCCTTTCTAAACCATTTCCAAGTGCACATTGGTCCTAATATGGCTTTACCTAATCTCATGCAATGTAAACAAAAAGCAGATAAAAGGTCATTGATTTTATAGCTTGTTATCGATTGATTTAGTCACAAATAAACATTAAGCTTCCCAATGCTAATCTTCAAAGGATGTTCATTGATAACTTACAAAAAAATATTCAAGAAAAGCTTGGGATGATGAAATTTCCCTCTTTTACACACTTATGCACAACTCTTCATGATTATCATAACTCACTTAATCAACGTGTAAATAAAGCTCCTTCAACCCGTCCTAAAAATATGAAACTATGCATCATAACAATTTTCAACATTCAAGAAACCAAACAAAATATTTATATGGATAAGTCAACCTCAACCAACCCATCATGTTGAACCTCAATTGGCTACCATAAAAACAACAACTCCATACCAATTTAGAGAAAATAATGGGAAATTCACCCCGCTACTCAAACTATAATCCAATTAATTTTTTCAATATCACAAAAAAAAAATGGACATGATATGGAATGGTGTATACTTCTTAAAAATTTAGTACAAGACCTCATTAATTCTAATCACATCTAGTTAGGTGGTGTTAATTATAAAGGAAATAAATCTGTTGCCCCATCCAATCCAAATTTGCAAATCTTTACCAATCCAATGACAAACCACTCCATCTCATTTGTTAAAGATAGTAATACCAAGAATGATGTGATGAATGTTGATAACATGGAAGACATAACTGATGATGATAAGAGTGATAATGAGGATGATCTATATACCATGATTGGATTCATTGACATTAAACCTCATAAGGGACAAACCAACTTGTCTATGGAAATTGCTTTCTCACATAGTGATATACTTAAACATGCACCCAATGGTCCTCTTTACCTAAAGAATCAATGACAAGCATACAAATGGGATATTAATTGATCTTGTGTGTGTAGAGAATGTGATCACTGATGAATTCCTATTTGTGTATGAACTTTATCAAGATTATTATGAATAATCGAAAGCATGGATCAAAACACATGATGGTTTTTATCGCCCTATGATAGGTTCAATCACTCTCCCATAAAAGTTAGACTGAAGCAATTAGATGTCTCATTCTCCATCATCTCAACACCAAATCAATTCCATGTGAATTTAGGCTATCCATAGCTATGCTCCATGGATGTTGTCCCATCGATAGTTCATAAATGCTTGAAATTTCCATTTGGAAATGAAAATTTTAATATGCATCATAGTGGTTTTAATCCCTTGTCTTCCCGTGGAAACTTTTCATTGGATTTATTTTGGCCTGAACCTATGGAACCTATAAGGCATCGTGGAGACTTCTTTTTCAAATTCTATCAAAAATTAAAGGCAAAGTTCACATTAGAATTATCTCCTAGTAATATTCCTAAGCCCATGAGTGTTTCTCCTCCCCAACCTATTATTGATGAACCAATTCTTGAACCAAAATCCCTTCCAACTAACCAAGACAAGTCCAACACAATTCATCCACCCATTTCCTACAAAATACCAAGAGATAACAATACAACTCCTTTGATGCCTCCTAATATCAAATAATTCTATAGACCAAAAGATACAATGGAGAATGGAGGATGGAGGATGGAGGGTGGAGGATGGAGAATGGAGTTGTTGTGGAAGGGATTGGTTCGAGAGAGTTTGAGTCCATGTGTAGTATCTATATTACTAGCACCAAAGAAGGATGGAGAATGATGTGTATAGACTCCCGAGCTATTAACAAGATTACTATCAAGTATAGATTTCCCTTACCAACAATAGATGAAATTATGGATTATTTGAGTGGAGTTGAGTACTTCACAAAGATAGATTTGAAGAGTGGATATCACCAGATCTAGATTAGAGAAGGAGATGAATGGAAGAAAAAATTCAAAGCCAAGGAGGGCTTATATGAGTGGTTAGTCATGCCTTTTGGGCTAACCAATGCACTAAGTACATTTATGCAGCTTATGAATGAGGCATTGAAATAATTTCTAGGAAAATTTGTTATTGTTTATTTGGATGATATTTTGATTTTCAGTAAGACCTTGGAGGAGCACTTGATGCATATCCGAAGAGTTTTTGAGAAGCTAAGGGAGGAGAAGTTGATTAATTTAAAGAAATGTAGTTTTGTGAAGAGGGAGTTGGTGTATCTGGGATTTGTTGTTTCAACAAAGGGTCTTAAAATGGATCTAGAGAAGGTGAGAGTTATCATTGAATGGCCTAACATGAGGAGTGTTACAGAGGTAAGATCATTTCATGGTCTAGCAAGTTTTTACATAAAGTTTATTAAGAATTTGAGTAGTATTTGTGCACCTCTAACTAAATAAATGAGAGGGGATAGAAAGGATTTTAAATGGACTATAGGAGAAACAAAGAGTTTTGATATGTTGAAGAAGAAAGCCATAGAGAAAACTATTTTGGAACTTTTAGATTGTTGGAAATAGGATGCCATTTAATTGCAAATCCTAAACATTAATTATTTCATGTATATCCTAGATTCTTGGAATGTGTTCAACAACACTAAGATTAGGATTCATGATATTAATATTTGATGAAATAATCATGATTATTGACATTTGTAATTAATTATAAATGTAAGGAGTATGTGAAGGCGTCCATTGTGAGTTCCTAAATAATAGGGGCACATGGGGCACCCACATGGTAAGGTGGAACTCACCTTAAGTTCAATTAAATATTCAGATTAAGAGATAACACTTTTGAATGCATGTAAAGATCCCAAGAGTTAGGGTTTGATGTTTGCATGCATGAAGTTCAGTTTAGTTTAGTTTAGATTAGTTCAGTTCAGTTCAGAATTAGTTTAGTTTAGTTTAGTTTAGTTTAGTTCAGTTATGGTTTAGTTGTCTTCAGTTAGTTTTAGTTGTATGTTAGTTAACTTTTGTTAACTTGGAATGCATGGCTAATAACTTGAGTTGTATGATAGATAATAGGGACTACCTCCAGTTAACAGGGGATGACCATTCTTGCATGAATGGTGTTGAGTAAATATTTTAGTTAACTAGAAATCACTTGGAGCCAACTTGGGTAGTCAAGATGCTTTCTTGGATTTACCTCTCTGGTATGATAAGATATTTTTGAAGGCTCAGTTAAGTAGGATTACTTTTGGGCGCCATCTTTGAGGAGGAGCTTTGGATTTATCACCAAAGTGAAGGATGAGTTGTAGCTTCAGTTTGGGATGCCCAAATGCATGAAGCACATGTTGTAAGCTTTAGTCTTCACAAAATAACTCAACTTGAAGCAATATGGCATACCTTTTCTAGGGCTTGAGCTTGGGCATTGTAATTTCCATCTTTTGGAGATTACAAGATTGCTTATTGCCTCTATATCTCATTCAAGTTGAAGAGAGTTTTCATAATTTTTATTTACAGGTGTTAAGAAGATTGGTAAAGACATAAGAAGTATTCTCAAGCAAGAATTGGAGCTGTTGTATTTCAGAGATTGAATAATAGAATAATTCTTGATGGAGTTTTTTCCTGAAAGGGTTTCTCCATGTTACATCTTGTGTAATCTTTCTAATATCCTGTCTAGTTCTTCTATCAACTTCTTTCTATATTCTAGATACAACAGTAAAATGGATTAATCAAGATAATCACCCAGAAAGAATATATGTAACAAAGAAAAAGCTTACTTAGATCAGCAATATTAAAGTTTCACAGAGTATTAAGCTAAGAAAACACCTCATTTTTCAACCTTTGGTATTAGAGCTGAGGTTGGGTAGAGTATTGAGACATCTTTCTCTTAAAGTTTGAAGGATTTATCAGCTTAGTGGGAGCTTTTATTATTTTAGTAATTTTCTGATTTTGGAATTAAGTTTTTGTTACAATGAATTCAAGGTTAGATATTGAAAGGTTCAATGGTTCTAACTATGAAATGTGGAAATTAAAAATGGAAGATCTTCTTGAAGAAAGAGATGAGTGGTTAGCAGTTAATAATGAGACACATACACCTACAATTATTTCAGATGAAGATTGGGCTAAGTTAGATAAAAAGGCAAGATGAACAATTAGATTATGTCAAGTGCTGATGTTGTTCTTTTAAATGTTTTAGTGGAAACTAGTGTATACAAATTGTGGAAAAGAATAGGAGCTATTTATCAAACAAAGAGTCTAACAAATAAGTTGTATATGAAAATGGAGTTATATTCTTTGAAAATGAAAGATGGCGATTCAGTAGCACAACATTTAAATGCTTTCAATTTAATTCTCAGTCAGTTAGTATCTGTAGATGTAAAGCTTGAAGATGAGGATAAATGCATTTTATGCTTTGCTCTTTACCAGATTATTGGGAAAATCTAATTGTTGCAATTAGTGGTAATGGTGCAGATCCAAAAATGGACAATATTATTCCTACTCTCCTATCAGAGGAGATGAGGAGGAAATCTAAAACTGCCTCCCAAGATGCCTTGTTTGTAAGAGGTAGGACTAAAGAGAAGGAATCTAAAGTAGACAAGAAAGGAAAGGGTAAGTCTAAAGGACAGTAAAAAAACCCTTGGTAAGAGTAAGGTAAAGTGTTGGAATTGTGGAAAACTTGGACATATTAAAAAGGATTGTAAGAGAAAGAAGAAGAGTACTAATGCTTCTATAGAAAAATCTGATGATAGTAATGATGTATTAGTCATTTCTTCTAATATTGTTGTTGATAACTCTTGGCTTATTGATTCAGGTTGCTCCTATCATATGAATCCTAGAAAGGAGTGGTTCTCTAAGTATATTGCATATGATGGAGGAGATGTATTCTTTGGAGACGACACAAAAAAAGTTGTTGGAAAAGGAGAGGTAAAATTGTGTTTCAGTGATGGTAGTGTTAAAACCCTTAATGATGTTTTACATATTCCAAGACTTGAAAGGAATCTACTTTCTATCTCTAAGTTTAATGATTCTGGAATGCATGTGACATTTGAAAAAGGTGGCTGCAGATTGGTGAAAGTGAATATGGTGGTTGCTAAAGGATCTCAGATTGGGACTTTGTTTAAGTTGAATACCTCCAATGTAAATATTTTATCAAATGTATTTGAAGCTGAAAATACATGTATGCTATAGCACCATAGATTGGGCTATATAGGTGAAAAAGGTCTTAGGAACATTCTTAATAAAAATTTGGTTGATGGTATTCCTAATTATAATATTGGCAAAAATGACTTTTGTGAGCATTGTGTGTTTAGAAAGCAATCTAGATCTAAATTTCTTAGTGGTACAAATAGAGCTAAAAGATTATTAGAGATTATTCACTCAGATGTAATGGGTCCTGTGGATATTGAATCTATTGCAAAATATAGATACTATGTCACATTTATTGATGATGTCTCAAGATACACTTGGATATATTTTATGCATAACAAATCTGATGTGTTTAATAAGTTTAAGGAATTTAAGGCTTTGGTTGAGAAATAGTCAGATCATAAGATAAAAGTGTTGAGATCAGATAATGGTGGTGAGTATTTTTCTAAGGAATTTGATGATTATTGTAAGCATGCAAGAATAGTGAGATAAAAAACTACTCCATATACACCTCAACAAAATGGAGTCGCAGAAAGGATGAACCAAACCTTAATGGAAAGAGCTAGGAGCATGTTAAGTAGTGCTAAGCTTGAATGGTCCTTATGGGATGAAGTGGTATGTACTTCTTGTTATTTAATCAATAGATCCCCTAGTTCATCTATTGAAGATAAAACTCCTTATGAGATGTGGTTAGGTAAGAAACCTAGTGTTGCACATTTAAGGATCTTTGGTTGTGCGGATTTTGTTCATGTGCCTCAAGAAAAGCGATCTAAATTGGATCCTAAATCACATAAATGCATATTCATAGGTTATGGTGAAAATGTAAAAGGTTACAAGCTTTGGAATCCACTAACAAGAAAAGTTTATTTATCTAGAGATGTTATTTTTAGGGAATTTAGAGCTTATTCAAAAGAAGAAAAACCAAAGGAGAAGGATACTTCTCAAACATTGCATTTTGAGACAAATATGGAGAAGCAACAAGATGCACATGTTGAAGAACAATTGGATGGATTAGAAGAGGAGAGTTCATAGAGTTCTTCTGAAATAGATTCTCAAGATGAGCATATTGAGGAACAAGTAGAAACTCCTTTGAGGAGATCCACAAGACAACAAAATCCTGTTGATAGGTATAGCCCACCTAATTTTTGTTGTATTTTTGCTTTAATGAGTACTAATGATGAACCTAGTTCTTACAGGGAAGCTTTATCCTTAGACAAGAACAAGATTTGGTCACAAGCTATGCATGAGGAAATGGAATCCTTAGATACTTGTGACACATTTGATCTTGAGAGTTTTCCCAAAGATAGAAAGGCCATTGGTTGTAAATGGATCTTTAAAAAGAAGATTGGTGCATATGGTAATCTCAAAAGGTACAAGGCTAGATTACTAGCCAAGGGCTACTCCCATAGAGAGGGAGCTGACTTTAATGAAATCTTCTCTCCTGTTGCTAAATTAAATTCTATTAGATTCTTCTTATCTATTGCTATTGCTTATGATTTTGAAATTGAGCAAATGGATGTGAAAACTGCTTTTTTACATGGGAATCTTGATGAGCAGATTTATATGAAGCAACCTGAAGGTTTTGTTGTAAAAGGAAAAGAATAATTAGTTTGCAGGTTAAAGAGATCTTTATATGGATTGCAACATTCACCCAGAATGTGGTACCAAAAGTTTTATGCTTTCACATTAAAAATTGGTTATGTTAGGAGTGAGGAAGATCATTGTGTTTATATAAAAATTATTGATGATCAACTTTTAATTATTTTGTATGTTGATGACATGTTGTTTATTGGCAACAACAAGGTAATGATCAGAGAATTGAAAGCACAACTCTCGAGCACATTTGAAATGAAAGATTTAGGGGTTGCAAAATATATCCTCGGTATGGAGATCAGTAGAGATAGAGGTAACATAAATCTTTGCTTAAGTTGAAGCAATTATGTTACTATTTTGAAAAGATTTAACATGCAAGACAATAAACCCGTTAATATTCCTTTACCAGTTGGCACAAAGTTAAGTTTAGATATGAGTTCTAAATTTTATTTTGATCTTGAGGAAATGTCTGAAATTCTGTATGCTAGTGCAATTAGTAGTTTAATGTATGCAATGGCCTATACGAGACCAGATATAGCACAAGCAATGGGAGTTCTTAGTAGGTTTATGTCTAACCCTGGTAAAGAACATTGGACTTATGTTAAAAGGGTGTTTAGATATTTACGAGGGACTTCAGATGATTGCTTAGTTTATTATAGTTCTAATAATATTGACATTATGAATAGATCATTGGACATACAAGGGTTTGTTGATTCAAATTGGGCAAGAGATCTGGACAGTCGGAGGTCGACAATTGGTTATGTGTACACTTTGTTTAGAGTTGTGGTTAGTTGGATGAGTAAGAGGCAGCCCACGATTGCTTTGTCCACCATAGAAGTAGAGTACATGGCTGCCACACATGCCTCTAAAGAGGTAGTTTGGTTATAGAGAATTGGGTTAGGTATTGTTTTTAATTGCAAGCAAGTTAGGCTTGAATGTGATAGTTAGAGTGCTATTTGTTTAGCCAAAAATCCTATGTATCATGCTCGTACTAAACATGTAGATGTTCAGTATCACTTTGTACGAGAAATGGATGAGAGTGGGAAAGTATTAATTGAAAAAGTTGACACTTTGATTAATGTTGCAAAATATCTTACGAAGCCAGTTCCTATAGATAATTTCTCATGGTGCAGGAAGGCCATTGGACTTGAGTCATGTACTTGATTTAAATTTATTTTTCCTCATTTAAAATAATTGCAATGTATAGTGTCAAGTGGGAGAATGATGAGGGCGCAGCTCGAGACTTAGAAAATAACCCACAAACAAGAGAATAATTTTTATTATTCAAAAAATGGATCTTCTTACATGCAGAGGATCTCAAATCCCCAAGTTCTACAACACATGCAAGTTACAGAAAGCTACAGAATCACCCTTTCGCATTATGCGAGCTTGTCCCCAAAAAGTTACCCAAAAATTAGAAACCCGCCCATAAATAGAGCTCCTCTTTAGTTTGGAGCCAATACAACATTCAAATTTGAGTTTAGGCAGTTTGGCACTGGAAATTACAACTTGAAGTTCAAATTTCAAAAGAACATTTGCAATTGTATCTTCTAGAGAGTGCGCCAACTTCCTAGGGCCATAAATTTTGATCCGGGACTCCGATTCACGAACCGTTTGAACCGTTGGAAAGGTCTCAAAGTCAACAACGCGCTCAAAATTAGCTATGCCAATTTTGGAAAGTTTTGGGGCCGATCTGGGAACTCTAAGTGCCTCAAATCTAACTCAGAAGATTTTTAGGTGCAAATCCGAGAAACTAAAACTGCAATATCTTTCAACTTAGGAATATAAAATAAAACCATAAATTGGAAATTTCATTATGATGAAAAGAGTATCCAAAATGTAAAATATCTAAAACGAGAAACTTAAAATTTAAATATTTTTGGGTGATGCAAGATTTCCCTTACACCACTGGATGCTCTGCATCAGATACCTAGGGTAATTTGAGAAGTGATCCCGTCGTCTTAGATGGTGGAGGAAAACCCAAATGGTCAACCTCTACCTTAGGTAACCAGGATGAATCTTCAACAAGCCTTCCTTTCCATTTCACGAGATATTCTTCATACTGTATGGTCCTGGTACTCCTTCCCACACGACTATCCAAAATTTCTTCAATCTCCTCCTTTTCTGAAGTAGGTGTTGGAATCCCACACTGTTCCATCATTGGTACTTCCTCTATGCCACCTTCATGATACTCTGTCAAATCTAAAATTTTGAACACAGGGGAAATGTTGAATCCATCTGACAACTCTACGTCATATGCATTCCCTGAATCATGCCTCTTCAAAATTTTACAGGGACCAAATTTCTTCATCTTCAATTTGTTATATGTTCCCACTGGAAACCTTTCTTTCCTCAAGTGGACCATCACTTCATCACCAATCTAGCCTTATACTGCATATTCATCTTGTTATATTCTCTCCTCTTCTGATCTGCCTTAGCCTTATCTTCACTCCTGGGTCCATATCGTTGATAGAATTGTTGTAAGAAAATTCTGCTGGGGTAAGATCAGTCCCACCATCCCTTGGTTTATCTCCTACCAAACATCTCGAGGAAGGTTTGGACTCTGTTAACAACCTGCAATGCGCCCATCGTTTGTGGATGGTGTGCGAACTGAACTTCAACTTTTGTCTTTAGCTTCTTCCACAAGGTCCTCCAAAAGTACCCCACAAATTGGTGTCGCGATTTGAAACAATACCCTTTGGCAGACCATGTAGCCTCACCACCTCTTTGAAGAACAAGTCAGCAATGTGGATTGCATCATGGGTCTTCTAACATGGAATGAAATGTGCCATCTTCGAAAACCTATCAACCACCACAAAGACTGAATCATTCCCTCGTTGTGTCATTGGCAAACTAAGAACAAATTCCATACTTATATCCTCCCATGACCTCTCTGGTATAGGTAAGGGCTGATATAAGCCTGTATTCTAGCTCACTCCTTTAGCCATCTAACATACCCTCCAACTTTGTACAAAATTCTTCACATCCTGTGGCAACTGAGGCCAATAATAATGCTCACTGATAATGGCAATGGTCTTATCCCGACCAAAATGTCCTGCCATTCCTCCACTATGCTTCTCCTTGATCAGGTTCTCCCTCATGGAACTCCTTGGGATACACAATTGACTTCCCTTAAATAACATGCCATCCTAGATTATGAAATCCAGCCACCTTGTCCTGTCCACTATAATAGGTTCCTTGCAAGATTTCCAAGCCTCTGCAAAATCAGGATCTTCTGCATATAGTGTCTTAAGTTCATTGAACCCAACCACTTCAATCTACATCTTTGTTATCAATGTATGCCTCCTACTTAAGGCATCTACAACCCTATTTGACTTCCCACTCCTATGTTTCAAGATAAAGGTATAACTCTGCAAAAACTCTACCCATTTCATATGCCTCTGATTTAATTTTCCCTATCTATTTAGGTACTACAAAGCTTGATGATTAGTATATAGAACAAATTCCTTCGGCAACAAATAATTTCTCTATTTCTTTAATGCTTGAACTATTGCGAAAAATTCCTGATCATATACATAATACTTTCTGTTGGCATCTTTAACTTTTCACTGAAATAGGCAATGAGCTTACCTTCTTGGCTCAACACTGCTCCAATGGCACAACCACTAGCATCACAATCCACCTGAAACACTTTGTTGAAATCTGGGAGGGCTAGAATAGGTTGCTCTATTACCTTCTACTTCAACAGTTCAAAACTCTTTGCCGCTCCATTGCTCCACTTAAATTCTTTTCTATCCCCTCTCATTGTTTCAGTCAGGGGTCCACAAATACTACTGAAGTTTCTAATGAACTTTCTATAAAAACTAGCCAAACCATGGAAAGATCTCACCTCGGTAGCAGTTCTTGGGGTAGGCCATTCCAGAATAGCCTTCACCTTCTGGGTCCATCTTGAGACCTTCTGCTGAGACAACAAACCCAAGTACACTAACTCCCTCTTCACAAAACTACACTTCTTGAGGATTAATCCAATAGTTTCTCTTCCTTAACTTCTCAAAGGCTCTCGAAATATGCATCAGATGCTCATCCAATGTCTTACTGAAAATCAAAATATCATCTAAATACACAATAACAAAACTTCCCAGAAATTCTTTTAGTACCTCGTTCATGAGCCGCATGAATGTGCTTGGTGCATTGGTTAGCCCAAAGGCATGACTAACCACTTTCGTACAAGCCCTCTTTCATCTTGAAGCAGTCTTTCATTCATCTCCCTCTTTCGAATGGATTTGGTGATATCCGCTCTTTTAGATCAATCTTTGTGAAGTATATTGAGCTCCACTCAAGCGATCCATCGAGGTCATCCATCCTTGGCGGAAATCGTACTTGATTGTTATCTTGTTTATGGCTCGGGGAATCTATACACATCCTCCACTCCCCATCCTTCTTTGGTGCTAGTGGAGTCGCGCACATGGAATCAAACTCTCCCGTATCAAACCCTTTCTCAACAACTCTTGAACTTGTCTGTTCAACTCTTTATTTTCTACTGGAGTCATTTTATGAGCTGTCTTATTTGGAAAATTGGCTCCAGGAATCAAGTCAATCTGATTACTAATCTTCCTTATTGGTGGTAAACCCTCAGGTACATTATCAGAAACAATATCTTGAAACTCATCCAACATCCTAGAAAATTCTTCTGGAACCTTCTCACTATCCTCCTTACTCACTCTAGGAATCAATGCATAACACACATGCTCATGCTTCATACCTTCTAAAAATTTTCTTCCATCTACATAACAAATTCTAGCACTACTGCATACCTTTTCTTTGGTCTCCTTCAGGGGTTTCAACTTGTGACGAACCCCATCCTTTGTTAAGGAATAAGTGTTTGCATGGCCATCATGTATAGCTCGCCTATCGAACTACCACGACCTCCCCAACAACATATGACATGCATCCATGGGGATGATATCACAGAGTGCCTCATCATGGTAGCTCGATCTTGAACTTTACTAGGCTGCTCATTGACCAAAACTTTGTGGTCTTTCTGCAACCAAGCAATCCGATACAGATGGGTGCCTTTCCCTCTTTAGCTTCAACTTTGTGACCATCTCTCTGACACCAAATTATTAGTGCTCCCACCGTCAATAATGACATCACAACATTTTCCTTCACACTTGCACCTTGTGCGAAACAAGATTCTTCCTCTGTTCTGGTTCCTTTTCCTCAGTCACTAGGGCTCTCCTAATCACTAGGCTTCTCCCCTTTCAGCATCATCTAAATGTTCAGATTGGACCTCCTCATCTACATGCACAACCCTTCCATGACCTTGACCTTTTGTCTGCCCTTCCTTGGTGTTGTGTGGACATTCATAGGCTTGATGCCCTTCTTTCTTGCATTGAGAAACCGTTCCTTTGAAACCACCTCTTCCAAATCCTTGTCCATATCTCCCTCATCCTCTACCTCTTTGATCACCACTGTTTTGATCATGAGGGCGTAGAAGTTGTCATTCCTTTGGCTTCAGGTGATACCCACATCTTCACTTTTTCTTCATCATCATTTCGGCTTCTTGAAGGTCTTCCGCTGCCCCTTCCACTTTGACCTCCTCATCCTTTTTGCTTGCCATCAAATTTTTTGTTCAGCTTCTCTTCCACCTTCAAAGCAAATGATACACATCCTCAATGGTAGTCATTCGACTAAGGCTTAACTCCTCACTGAATGCTTGATGTCGTAACCCATTAATATATCGGGCTACTTTCTCCTTATTAGCCTCTGTGTGGCCCATTCTAATGATTATCTTGTGAAAATCTTCAGTTATATTCTTTCACAGATCTGCTTCCTTGCTTCAACCCTTGCAATTTCTTCAACAGATCTAACTTCGTAGTCCACTGGTATGAACTACTTCTTAGTTTCTCTACCATGCAATCCCATTTGGTGATATTTCCTTTTTCCTCTTTGAGTTCTTTCCAAAATTTGGACCTCTTTCCACCAAATCTGGCATGGCCCTTCAGTTCATTTTTCACAAACTTAACGGATCTGGGTCCTCTATTTCCTCATACTCAAAATATTCTTCTAGCTTTCGTTGATCAGTCGATCAACTCTTCGGGTTCAGACTTCAGAATAACTGGGGACTTCTGCGTGGGTCTTTTCCCGATCTTCGAAATGGCCCTTATTAGCCGCATTTGGTCTTGATCAATTGCTTCTTCTTCCTCTTCTACATCTGAACCTTCTTCCTATCCTTCATCCTCACTTTCCTCCCTCGGGTTTAACCCTCTTCTCAACTGCTCTTGTAATGCATCAATCTATCTCTGGAGGGCTGCCAATGCATCTCTTCCACCAGCATTTTGCCACCTCGACCACCTTGACACCACCATGCCTACCAGGCATCACTCTTGGAGGCATCTTTCTTGACCTCGAACCACAACCACGGTCTGGTGCGACTGCCTCATGATCGGTGATGTCCACCGCTCAAGAAAACTGCTTTGATACCACTTGATGAGGGCACAACTGAGACTTAGAAAATAACCCACAAATAAGAGAAAATAATTTTTATTATTGAGAAAATGGAGCTTCTTACATGAGGAGGATCTCAAATCCCCAAGTTCTACAACACATGCAAGTTACAGGAAAGCTCGAAATCACCCTTCGCATTATGCGAGCTTGTCCCCAAAAAGTTACCCAAAATTAGAAACCTGCCCATAAATAGAGCTCCTCTTTAGTTTGGAGCCAATACAAAATTCAAATTTGAGTTTAGGCGGTTTGGCACTAAAAATTACAACTTGAAGTTCAAATTTCAAAAGAACATTTGCAATTGTATCTTCTAGAAAATGCGCCAACTTCCCAGGGCCATAACTTTTGATCTGGGACTCCGATTCACGAATTGTTTGAACTGGTGGAAAGGTCTCGAAGTCAACAACACGCTCAAAATTAGCTATGCCAATTTCTAAAAATTTTGGGGCCGATTTGGGAAATCTAAGTGCCTCAAATCTAACTCAGAAGATTTTCAGGTGCAAATCTGGGAAACTAAAACTGTAATATCTTTCAACCTAGGAATAGAAAATAAAAACCGTAAATTGGGAATTTCATTATGACGAAAAGGGTATCCAAAAATGTAAAAAACATCTAAAAACTAAGAAACTTGAAATTTAACTATTTTTGGGTGATGCAAGATTGCGCTTACACCACTAGATGCTCCTGCATCAGAGAATGTTGGAAATAGGATGCCATTTAATTGAAAATCCTAAACATTAATTATTTCATGTATCTCCTAGATTCTTGGAATGTATTCAACAACACTAAGATTAGGATGAGATTAATATTTGATGAAATAATCATGATTATTGACATTTGTAATTAATTCTAAATGGAAGGAGTATGTGAGGGTGTCCATTGTGAGTTCCTAAATAATAAGGGCACATGGGGCACCCACATGGTAAGGTGACACCCACCTTAAGTTCAGTTAACTATTCAGAGTAAGAGATAACACTTCTGAATGCATGTAAAGATCCTAGGAGTTAGGGTTTGATGTTTGCATGCATGAAGTTCAGTTCAAATCAAAATTAGTTTAGTTTAGTTTAGTTTAGTTTAGTTCAATTTAGTTATGGTTCAATTGTCTTCAGTTAGTTTCAGTTGTATGTTAGTTAACTTCAGTTAACTTGGAATGCATGGCTAATAACTTGAGTTGTATGATAGATAATAGGGACTACCTCCAGTTAACAAGGGATGACCATTCTTGCATGAATGGTGTTGAGTAAATGTTTCAGTTAACTAGAAATCACTTGGAGCCAACTTGGGCACCCAAGATTCTTTCTTGGATTTACCTCTCTCTCATGATAACATATTTTTGAAGGCTCAGTTAAGTAGGATTACTTTGGGCACCATCTTTGAGGAGGAGCTTTGGATTTATCACCAAAGTGAAGGATGAGTTGTAGCTTTAGTTTGGGACACCCAAATGCATGAAGCACATGTTGTAAGCTTTAGTCTTCACAAAATAACTCATCTTGAAGCAATATGGCGTACCTTTTCTAGGGCTTGAGCTTGGGCATTGTAATTGTCATCTTTTGGAGATTACAAGATTGCTTATTGCCTCTATATCTCATTCAAGTTGAAGAGAGTTTTCATAATTGTTATTTGTAGGTGTGAAGAAGATTGGGAAAGAAAAAATAAGCATTCTCAAGCAAGAATTGGAGCTATTGTATTTCAAAGATTGAATAATAGAATAATTCTTGATGGAGTTTTTTCCCGAAAGGGTTTCTCCACATTATATCTTGTATAATCTTTCTAATATCCTATCTAGTTCTTTTATCAACTTTTGTCTACATTCTACAATAGTAAAATGGATTAATCAAGATAATCAACCAGAAAGAATATATGTAACAAAGAAAAAGCTTACTTAGATCAGCAATATTAAAGTTTTACAAAGTATTAAGCTAAGAAAACACCTCATTTTTCAACACAGATTTCAATAAGGTCTTTCAGGTAGATTGTGATGCTAGTGGCAGTGCCAAAGGAGCTATTTTGAGTCAAGAAGGTAAGCTTTTTGCCTATTTTAGTGAGAAGTTGAATGATGCTAAGAAGAAATATTTTGTATATGATTAGGAGTTTTATGCTATAGTTCTGACATTGAAGAAATGGAGACACTATTTGTTTCCAAAATAATTTGTTTTATATACTGATCATCAGGCTTTGTAGTATCTTAATAGTCAAGGAAAGTTGAATCAAAGGAACTTAAAATGGTTTGAGTTTTTGCAAAGTTATACTTTTGTTTTGAAGCATAGGAGTGGAAGGTCAAACAGAGTTGTAGATTCCTTGAGTAGAAGGAATTTTTTTTTGATAGAGATGAATATAGAGGTTGTTGGATTCAATGAACTCAAGAGTTTGTATCCCGAAGATCCATACTTTGCAAAAGATTGGAAGGCTTGTTTGGAACCTGTTACATTGGATAAGACAAGATGGTTAGATTTCCTAATCCAAGAAGGGATGTTGTTTAGAGGAAGCCAATTGTGCATTCCAAGGAGTTTTATGAGAGAGAATCTTATCAAGGAGAAGAATAGTGGAGGATTGGATGGATATTTTAGTTGAGATAAGACCGTTGCTCTTGTTAGTGAGAATTATTACTAGCCACAGTTACAACAAGATGAAGTTTGTGAAGAGTTGTAGAGTATGTCAAATGGAAAAAGGAACAAGTTAGAATACTGGATTGTATCAGCCATTACTTGTACCTAAGAGGCCATGGGAGGATATTAGCATGGATTTTGTTCTTGGCTTTCCAAGGACATAGAGAGGGAATGATTCCATATTTGTGGTGGTGGATAGATTTTCAAAGATGACACATTTCATTCTGTGTCATAAGACCAACGATGTTGTTCATGTTGTAGAGTTGTTTTTTAGAGAGGTGGTGAGACTACATTGTCTACCAAATAGTATAGTTTCAGACAAAGATACCAAATTTGTTGGTTACTTTTAGAGGAAATTATGGAAGAAGTTGAAGATAGATTTGATGTTTAGTTCTACACACCATCCACAAATTTATGGACAAACGAAGGTGGTGGTATGAATATGGGTAACCTGCTAAGATACTTAGTAGGAGATAAGCCCAAGGGATGGGATTTGATTATACCACAGGTATAATTTCCTTACAAAATTTTTGTCAACATGAGCACTGGTAAATCACCATTTCAGTGGGAGTAGTCTGAGGAATTTTTATGAGTTGAGGAAGATGGACAAAGGAGAGAAGAGTAGTGCTAAGGCTGAAGATTTTGCTGAGCACCTGGAGAATTTGCATGAAGAGGTAAAGAAACTTATCAATAAGATGAACTCGTAATATAAGGCTAAGGAAGATCATAAAAGGACATATAAGGAGTTTCAACTAGGAGATGAAGTCATGGTTCATTTGTGAAAGGAGAGGTTTCCAATTGGTACATACAAGTTAAAGATGAAGAAGTTTGGACCATGCAAGATCCTAAAGAAGCATGATTCAAGAAATGCATATGAGGTAGAGTTGTTTGATGAAATTCATATTTCACCCATGTTTAACATTTCAGATTTAATAGAATATCATGAAGGAGGAATTGATGAAGAAATAATAGAAGCATAGTGGAATATTCCAACATCTACTTCAGAAAAGGAGGAGATAAAATAAAATTTTGATAGTTATGTGGGCAGAAGCACAAGAAACATGCAATATGTAGAGTACTTGGTGAAATGGAGAGGAAGGCTTGTTGAAGATTCACCATGTTTATTTGAAGCTAAGGTTAACCATCTTGGTTTCCCTCTAACACTTGAGAAGTGACAAGATCACTTTTCAAATTACCCTAGGTGTCTGATGCATGAACATCTAGTGGTGCAAGGGAAATCTTGCATCACCCAAAAATATTGTATTTTCATTTTTTTGTAGTTTCCTTAGTTGTCTTAGGGCCCACAGTGACTCATGCAATCTTTGGGATAGTTAGAAGTTTGAAACAACCAAAAAATAGTCACCTGGTATTTTTAGTAAGTCAACCTATTTTGGTTGTATGGACATGAAAATTGACCCCAAGGAGTGAAATTGAAAAATAAAATTTTTGGTGAAAGATACATCTCAAAATCCTATACTGTTTAGAAGATATTAAATTTTCATCATGGGGAATTTCCCTAATGAAGTTTAAAATTGAAAATTGAGGCCCTTCGGAGCCCTAAAATATGGTGCACAATCTCTGATCTTTTAGATCTAGCGAAAGATAGTTGTATATCTCTTCACAAGCTTTCCAACAATATATATCAATTGAAAATTTGGTGGTTGGATCAAAAGTTACGGGCCTATGAAGTTGCCCCACTAAAAAGTGAAATTCATTAAAATATCTTCCTAGGAAAGAAATTAAAATGGTGAGACTTTTGGTGCCAAAACAAAATGGAAAGTTACACTTTCTAGAACATTATAGGGTAGTTATTGGGTAAAATAAAAGGGTTAAGTGGGGGTTGTAGAAGGCGGCTCCATTAGTGCAAATTGTGGCTCCAAATAATAGATTTTCTTTTAGAGTTGATTTTGTTGTAATGAATCAAGCCTATGAGGCTGTAGCATTGTAATTTCTAAATATGTAATTTCATTTTTTGAAAATAATTGAAAGTGAGTTATTTTCTATCTCACATCTTCTGTGTTGGTATCTATTGTTGTGTTTTGGGTGGGTTTTGGGTAGTACATATCCCTCATCATAACCTCTCTCTCCCATCACAATCCATACCAACATAACTCAAAACACCTTAAAATGGAAATAACACACAAAAATTTATACACAAAGATTTAGATTAACACTGATTTATTCAACATATACATAAAACTACATCTAAAGGTATAGAAACCTACCTATCAAACTTTTAGGGAAATTTGTGTAGATTATTGAAGAAGATTTCCAAGCACTTCCTCTAAGCCTCCTCTTCACAAACCAACTCTTTGAATTATCTTTAACTCTCTCTCAATCACAACAAGATGAAATAATCACCAAAGTTCATCTCTTTTCTCTAATTTAAAAGAAAAGATAAAAATGAATAAAAAATATTTCCAAGTTTGCAAGACGGGTATAAATAAAGAGCCTATTCATAGAATCCTTGAATGTGAAGGTGAAACTCTTCACCTCCACATTGAATCCTCATATGTATAACTCTATACTCTTTCTCACACATTTGTTAGCTAAACACATGGACACCCTCCTTCTGAAGGAAATCCCATGTGTCATCTCCTTTGAGTGAGTCATGGAGGTTAAAAGATTTTTTCCCCCAAGGGGCTTCCATATGTCCACCCTAATAGATTATTCATGGATATTAACCAAATATCAAACAACCCCAACCAAACATTGGAGGGTGGAATGAGATGATGACACATCACCCATCTAGCTCTTAAGTTTCAAAATTTTTGTCACATATCGAAAATGACATGTAAAAATTTTCAAAAATTTCTTTTAAATTAAAATACATACCCCAAAATATTCCTAACCCCTAGCCCCATGACTTAATAATTTAAAAATTAAATAAAATAAAAAATAAAAATTTATGACCACTTTTAAACCCTTAAAAAAAATATTTGAAATTAACAATTATGATAACCATATTGTTCAACCACTTGACCTACACAAAACCTAATTCACTTCAATAATTCAACATCATCCATGTATCATATTCAAAAAATTCATAACACATTTAAGGGTCATAGTCCCTCCATATGGACTATAGCTAGGATTCATTTGGTAATCAAATTTAGGGGTTTCAAGATATTTCTAGACTTCCATTGCCCATGAGAATCACTTGTAGACTCAATTAACCCATCAATATGTTCAACTTATTTAGGTAGAGATTAATTATATAGGCATCTTAATGGTAGTCTAGAAAATCATCACAATGCACATGGGTGAAAGTATAGAGTTGTGTCATACTTTGAGTCAACAAAATAGTTTCAAGAAAAACTATTTTTCTTGAAACTATTTGTCACCTATGTGGTACAAAGAGTTTCAAGCAAAGCCCTTTCATCCAAACTATTAAATTTATAATCTAATTTTAGTATTCAAATTAATGTAATTTTTTATTAAAGGTTTTAACTGAGGTTGTCTATGTTGTAGCCCATATGGTAAACTTACCCCTTTTTTTGGGGTAAATTAAAAAAAATGATTTGAACTCTATACATATCCAACCAAGAATATTTTCATGAAAATATAAAAAATACCCTTTCGTAGATCTCCAAGTTTAAAATCTAATTTTAAAAAATATTTTGATTAGTTTTTTATTTTTTAAATTTATCACAAGTAGGCAATTTTAATAAAATATGAGGCTAATTAAAAATTAAAAATATTTCAAAAATCTCAAAAATATACTGTGCATAGAGGAGAGAATCCTCTCCAAGAGGATACAATTTTTTAATTATAAAAATTTAGGCAAAATTTGACATCCCATCAATAATATGACATTTTGAATAAATTTGACTTTAAAAAATTATGAAAAAAATATTCATCATTTTTTTTTCTCCACGTACTATATTTTGAAGTTATCTAAGTGAAAAAAATCAAAGAAAAATTTAAATTTTCTCTATTTATTTTGATTTCCCATTGACCTCATTTCTCTTAAATTTATATCATTATTTCATTATTTATATCATTTTAAAATGCAAAACATAAATGTCACTTTAGACATTCAAGGTTGAAAAAATATACTTGTGTTGGTCATTTCCTTTTTAAAAATGTGGAATAGTTCTTAAATTTTACCCCCATGGAGTTAGTTATCCATGTCTATACCTATTGTAGGTTATTTTTAAGTGATAGTGGAATCTAGAAATCTATTAGGGTAGAAGAACACAAAGGGAGAATTATGTCTCTTTTTGAGGTGACAATATTATTTTATCTTGCCACATTTTATCATCATTATTAGATGGAATCAACTAGAGTGATGGAACATTTTTCTTTATGATGGGTTGTTCATCTCCTTATAAGTGGTGATAGTTAAATAAACAACTACATAATTTATTGTTAGGCTATTTATTCACCTTGAAGTTATAATAGTTTCTTTTCCCCTCAATGACTTGTAAAATCCCAAAGAAACTACCAAAAATTACACAAAAAATTATTTATTTAAGTTGTGAAATGATTATTATTAATAAGTTTTGATAAAATAAAATTTAAAAAAAAAATCTTAATACTTGCAAATTATAAAAAATTAAATACTAAAATCTCTCTAATAATGCTAAAATATCTTTTCCCTCCACTACTTAAATAATATCTCCTTTAATGCTCCACATTCCCCACTCTTAGGAAATACTTTTTCTTAAGAACAAACTCCACAATTTGATGATTTTTTTATTATTTATTTCTTGACAATTCACATGAGGCTTTTGAATACATAAGAAAAGGTAACATGTGGTGTCAAAGTTCAATGTTTTTTTTTTTAATTATGATTTTTCATTATCTAGGAGGCTATAAGTTTTATGAAGACTTTGGATATGTTTTTTTTTTTTTGGCTTTTCATTAGTATATTAACGAGGATAAGTCAAAGTCAATTTATTAATATTCATTTTTCTATTAAATATAAATTTTCTCTTATTTTGTGGTTCAAATAGAGCAACTTCTCTTGGATTATCTTGGCATTCCCATTCTACTTGGTCTTCTTAATTAACTTTAGTGGAAGATTATTCTTCATAGTTTTAGAATAAAGTTTTTGACCACTATACATTCTCATGGTTTCCTTTCTCCACATGTGTTATCATTTTAAAATTGGTGTTGCAAACTCTTTGTATTTATATACTTTTGGCAGTTTCTATTCCTAAAACTTTTCTAATGGAATTTTACTATCTATCTAAGAAATTTATTTGTGCAAGAAGTCTAGTATTTCAAAAATGGAGTCTTATTATTTTGAACTTGGTTGGTATGCCTCAACAATATGGTAGTCTTGAGCTTAGGAATTTTGAGTTTAATAATCAAGTCTTGGTTGATAAAATTTATTGGAGATCTTGTATGCACTAGGATCAATTGTAGGCTAAAATTCTAAACTATAAGTATTTATGGGATGTTTCCACTACAAAGGTTCTAAGAATGGGTATGACTGAGAAGAGATCTATAATTTGGAATACTATCAAGAAGGGGGAATCACATGTTAATTAGTGCCTCTTCCAAATTATAATTTTTCTCAAAATATATTTTGGATGGATTCATAGGATTTGCATTCCAAATTCTCACCTCCTTTCCCCATCTTTTCCCTTTGAGTAAAATATTTTTGGATGTTTCCTAGTCTAAAGTGTTAGACTTTAAAGCTTCTCACTTGATGGTGGAATATTTTATCTATCATTGGAGGGATTTAATTGGAATTTGGAACCTGAGATATAGATGCTTAGACAATGCTATCATCTATTTTGGTAAATCAACCATGTAATTCTCTAAAGGTTGATGCTCTTTGTTGGGGATATGATTCTAAATGGTTTTATTTGGTTTCTCATGGGTACAAGATCTAATGACATGGTAAAGATAGCACAAGGATTTATCCTAGTGGAAAAAGATCTAGAATATTTATCTTTGGCCTAGTTGTTATTTATTTCTTTGGCTATTTTATCAAAATAAATGTTTTTACTTGGGACAACATAATAAATTGATGATTCCAAGGTCCTTCTAAATGTGTTCTCTTTGTTTTAATTAGAAGTATATTTTATTTCAATTATTCTTTTTGAGGGTCTTTAGAGGTAGTGATGACACATCTACAACTAGCCTCTAATTCATGGTACTTCTCCATCTAAATTTTGGGCTAGTTCAGGATGTCCTATTACTTCTATCTCTTTATTTTTAGTGGTATGAGATATTGGTAGTATCTTTATTTTTTCTAATTTGGTTGGAAATAAATCATTGGATATTCCAAGATTATCAATCTTTTTTTTTTGATAGGTAAACGCTTTTGACTGGAGTTTTGAACCAGTGAGGCCACATACGGGGGACCTCATCCCCGAATCCTAAAAAGCCAGACCCACGAGCATGAAGGCCCAATAGGGACTGAGCCCAGAGGAGAGAAAGACCTACGTGGGTCTGACACATAGTCAGTAGGCAACACACACCAAGGAACTGGATCCACGAGCAACACTATCCACTGTGGGTTTGGCACAAGTTCGTGAACATCCTAGCCCAACAAGGGTCTAACATAGTCAACGTTAAGCACAATCAACCACATTCTTGGGGACCACTAGCTCCTCCTGAGCACCTCCCACCATCCTCCACCAGCTTACACGTACCAACCGCCTGTGTACGCAACCTCCAACACGTCCATCAAGGTGAGCTCAAACTGGTATACACCAGTTTGGGCCAGGCGGGGAATTGAACCTTGGTTGCACCATTATTAGTGCAACCACTTTACCACTACACCACAAGGTGATCCCCCCAAGATTATCAATCTTATTGGGTATATTTCACAATGATTTTATACTTGAAAAATGAAACTATGGTGGCTATTTGTTTTGTGGATTGAGTCTTAGCTCCTCGTGATATTCATCTTTTGAGGGAAATTGTATTTGGATCATTTTTTATTTGAACATTATAGCTCTAGGAATAAATATTCTAATAAGATGAATATGGAAGATAATGGTTTGCTTGTCCTTTGCATTTTTTCAAAATTATAATTATTGGCTCTTCTTGTGGCAATCTAGGCGTAACAAGGATTAGTGGAGTTTGGTGGGATAGTGTTGGCTTAGATCACATTTTTTCTTATCTACTATGAGGCATGCTACTAATAATTAGATGGATACTTGGATCATCCTTGTGGCTTTGGAGAAAACTTGTGAGTTGGGTTGGAAGAAGATAATTTGTGAGATAGATTCCATTATCTTCGTCTCCCTTCTAAATAATGAGAGGTTTCATGAGTCTTCTTAGAGGTCTAAATATTATGCGGAGATAGTTATTTGTATTTCATGAAAATTTGATTCAATCTCCTTTATTCATATTCTTAGAGTTCATTAAATAGTATTGCAATTTTCTTGGCCAAATGCACCTTTAATATTAATTACAACTAGAAGGTCATGAATTAGGAGTCCTTATCTTCTACTCAATCTTCATATTTTCTTAAAATCCTTCATAATGAATTTGGTTTGATAATTCTAGTCTATTTTTCCCAAGGATTTTATATTTTGTTGGTTTCATCAATTATTTTGGTTCTTGGAGGTGGTGGGTTTGTAGAAAAGCTCTTTGAATTTTTATTGCATATGATTTAATAAAATTTATTTTTGTTTCAAAACCTTCTCGTAATTATTTAATTATTCTTAGTTAATATATTTATCATTTTTGACCAAAGGAAAAATATCTTTAAACCTTTTTTAAATCATAAGATAGAAAAAGTATATTGTAATATTATAATTTTTTTTGAAAAAATATAAAAAATTGTTACCAAGTGTCTAGTGAAGTGAAGAAAATTCTATCTAATCTATATATAGAGACTCCGACCTAACTAGTTCACAACTTTCAAAATGTGTTCTCATATCATTTTCAAAAAAAAATATTAGTGAATTTGTGAATTATGAAGTGTTAGTGCTATTGTCTATTGTTTACAAGAAAATTTATATTAGTGAATTTTATGTAAGTAGTTAGTGCATTATTAACTTGTTTTTGATTAAGAAGCAACATTTACAAGGTGTTGTACCCTTTACATGGAGAGCCCATAGGGACAAAAAGAAGCTAGTTCAAAACATGACATGAACTAGAAGGAAAAGCAAAACAAGGCAAATAGGCCACACACAGAACAAAAATAGAACATGAACAACTGACAGATAGCTTGTTGAAATAAGAACGAGGCCTAGACAACCCCAAAATAAAAGAAGAAGATCTGACTCCCAAAACCCGAGGCCATGATTTGGGGAGTCACTTATTTTTTCTCTGCACAATAGACTAGGAAGGCCTTGAATCGAAGTCCCCTGAGCGAGGTGAGACGAGTGGTTCCTCAACAAACACCAAGGACAAAGAACCACCACACAATAAATCTGACAATGGAAAAGAGGAGCCAAAAGAATTTAGAGGATCAACAAAAGTCTTCATCGAGGTACGATCAAGAACGATCTGTCAGCACAACAACAACAATTCGAGGCAACAATTGAACCACCATTTAGGGATAGCTAGAGGAGAGACCTGGGGAGACCCAACCTCCAAAGATAAATTAGTCAAAGAAGGTGTTGGAAATAGGATGCCATTTAATCAAAATCCTAAACATTATTTATTTTATGTATCTCCTAAGTCCTTGGAAAGTGTTCCCCAAAACTAGGATTAGAAAGAGATTAATATTGAATGAAATAATCATGTTAATTGAAATTTGTAATTAATTCTAAATGTTAGGAGCATGTGAGGGCGTCCAATATGAGTTCCTAAATAATAGGGGCACATGGGGCGCCCACATGGAAGGTGACACTCACCTTGAGTTAAGTTAACTATTTGGAGTAAAAGATAACACTTCTGAATGCACACAAAGATCCTGGGAGTTAGGGATTGATGTTTACATGCATGAAGTTTAGTTTAGTTTAGTCCAGATTAGTTCAGTTCATTTTAGTTTAGTTCAGAATTAGTTTAGTTTAGTTTAGTTCAATTCAATTCAGTTATGGTTCAGTTATTTGCAATTAGTTTTAGTTGAATGCTAGTTGAATCTAGTTAACTTGAAATGAATGACTAATGACTTGAGTTGCATGAAAGATAACAGGTGACTACCTTTAGTAATAGGGGATGACCATTCTTGATATGTTTCAGTTTAAAACAAAGAATGATTTGGACCCACCTTGGGCGCCCAAGTTGGCTTCTTGGAGTTAACTCTTTTGCATGCTAAGATATTTCAAAAGGTAGAGTTAAGTGGGCCCATTCTTGGGCACCTACTTTGAGGATAAGCCTTGAAGATATCTACAGAATCAAGGTTCAGTTGTGACTTTAGTTTGGGACACCCAAATGGATGAATCACATGTTTTGGCATTGTTCTTCATAGTAGAACTCTACTTGCAAGAGATAGGTGCACCTTTTGTGAGATAGGGATTGAGCTTTGTGATTGTAACTCTTTGGAGTTTACAAAGTTGATTATTTCCTATTTATCTCAAGAAAGTTGAAGAGAGTTATTACCAATTTTATTGTAGGTTGTGAAGAAGATTTGGTGAAGGCAAAAGAAGCATTCTCAAGCAAGGATTGGAATTATTGTAATCTACTTCAAAGATTAAATAATATATTGATTCTTGGTGGAGTTTTTTCCCAAAATGGTTTCTCCATAGTATATGCTGTGTATCTTCTAATATCCTATCTAATTCTTCTATAACCTTCTATCTTCATTCTACAAATGGTAAAATGGATTAATCAAATAATCACCCACAAAGAATCTGTAACAAAGAATACATATTTAGATCAGCAATCATAAAGTTTTACAAAGTATTAAGCTAAGAAAACACCTCAATTTTCAACATTTGGTATCAAAACCAAGGTTGGGTAGAGTATTGGGATGCCTTTATCTTAAAAGATTGAAGGTTTTTTGGCTTAGTGGGAGATTTTATTATTTTTTGTTATTGCTGATTTGGGAAAATAAGTTTGTTACAATGAATTCTCGTTTAGATATTGAAAGGTTCAATGGATCTAACTATGAAATGCGGAAACTAAAAATGGAAGATCTTCTTGAAGAAAGAGATTAGTGGTTAGCTATTAATAATTAGAAAAGGAAACCTACAACTGTGCCATATGAGGATTGGGCTAAGCTTGATAAGAAGGCAAGAGGAACCATAAGATTATGTCTTGCTGATGTTGTTCTCTTGAATGTTTTAGATGAAAATACTGCATATAAACTGTGGAAGAGAATAGGTGATATCTATCAAACCAAAAGCTTGACTAATAAGTTGTATTTGAAAAGGAAGTTATATTCTTTAAAAATGAAAGATGGTGATTCTGTTGCACATCATTTAAATTCTTTTAATTTGATTCTCAGTCAGTTAGCATCTGTAGATGTAAAGCTAGAAGTTGAAGATAAATGCATTTTGTTACTCTGTTCTTTACCAAAGTCTTGGGAAAATCTAATTGTTTCTATCAGTGGTAGTGGTGTAGATACAAAGATGGACAATATTATTCCTACTCTCCTATTAGAGGAGATGAGGATGAAGTCTAAAACTGGCTCCCAATATGCCTTGTTTGTAAGAGGTAGGTCTAAAGAGAAGGAATCTAAGGCAAACAAGAAAGGAAAGGGTAAGTCCAAAGGATGGTCTAAAACCCCTGGTAAGAGTAAGGTAAAGTGTTGGAATTGTGGAAAACCTAGACACATTAAGAAGGATTGTAAGAGCAAGAAAAAGAGTTCTGATGCTTCTACAGAGAAATCCATGGATGATAGTAATGATGCATTAGTCATTTCTTCTAATACTATTGTTGATAACTCTTGGCTTATTGATTCTGGTTGCTCCTATTATATGACTCCTAACAAGGAGTGGTTCACTAAGTATACTGCATATGATGGAGGGTATGTCTTCTTTGGAGACAATAGAACAACAAAGGTTGTTGGCAAAGGAGAGGTAAAGTTGTGTTTCAATGACGGTAGGGTTAAGACCCTTAATGATGTTTTACATATTCTAGGACTTGCTAGAAATCTACTATCTGTCTCTAAATTCAATGATTCTGGAATGCATGTGACATTTGAAAAGGGTGGTTGCAGATTGGTGAAAGGGAATATGGTGGTTAGTAAAGGATCTCGGATTGGGACTTTGTTTAAGCTGAATACCTCCAATGTAAATAATTTAGCCAATGTAACTGAATTTGAAAATAAATGTATGCTATGGAACCATAGATTGGGCCACATAGGTGAAAAAGGTCTTAGGATAATTCTTAATAAGAAATTGGTTTACAGTATTCCTAATTATAATATTGGAAAAAATGACTTTTGTGAGCACTACGTGTTTGGATTTATCTAGATCTAAATTTCCTAGTGGTACAAATAAAGCTAAAAGATTATTAGATATTATTTATTCAGATGTAATGGGCCCTGTGGATATTGACTCTATTGGAAAATCTAGATACTATGTCAAATTTATTGATGATGTCTCAAGATACACTTGGATATATTTTATGCATAACAAATATGATGTGTTTAATAAGTTTAAAGAATTTAAGGCTTTTGGTTGAGAAACAATCAGATCATAAGATAAAAGTGTTGAGATCAGATAATGGTGGTGAGTATTGTTCTAGGGAATTTGATGATTATTGTAAGCATGTAGGAATAGTGAGACATAAAACTACTCCATATACACCTCAACAAATTGGAGTAGCAGAAAGGATGAATTGAACCTTAATGGAAAGAGCTAGAAGTATGTTAAGTAGTGCTAAGCTAGATTAGTCCATTTGGGCTGAGGCTATATGTATTTTTTGTTATTTAATCAATAGATCCCCTAGTTTATCTATTGAAGATAAAATTCCTTATGAAATATGGTTAGGTAGGCAGCCTAGTGTAGCACATTTAAGGATCTTTGGTTGTGAGGCTTTTTTCACATGCCTCGAGAAAAGCAATCTAAATTTGATACTAAAGCACATAAATGCATATTCATAGGTTATGGTTAAAATGTAAAAGGATACAAGCTTTGGAATCCACTAACTCAAAAAATTACTTTTTCAAGAGATGTGATTTTCAGGGAATTTAGAGTTTATTTAGGAGAAAAACAACTAAAGGAAAATGACACTTCTTGAACAGTGCATTTTGAGATAAATAATGAGAAGCAAGAAGATGCACATGTTGAAGAACAATTGGATGGATTGGAAGAGGAGAGTTCATAGAGTTCTTTTGAGATAGATGCTCAAGATGAGCATATTGAGGAACAAGTAGAAACTCCTTTGTGGAGATCCACAAGACAATGAAATCTCGTTGATAGGTATAGCCCAACTAATTTCCATTGTATTTTTTCTTTAATGAGTACTAATGATGAACCTAGTTCTTACAAGGAAGCTTTGTCTTTAGATGAAAACAAGCTTTGGTCACAAGCTATGCATGAGGAAATGAAATCCTTGGATACTTGTGACACATGGGATCTTGAGAGTCTGCCCAAAGGAAGAAAGGCCATTGGTTGTAAATGGATCTTTAAAAAGAAGATTGGAGTAGATGGTAATATCAAAAGGTACAAGGCTAGATTAGTAGCCAAGGGCTACTCCTAGAGAGAGGGAGTTGACTTTAATGAAATATTCTCTCCCATGCTAAACTAACTTCGATTAGATTCTTTTTATCTATTACTGCTGCTTATGATTTTGAAATATAGAAAATGTATGTGAAAGCTGCGTTTTTACATGGGAATCTTGATGAGGAGATTTATACAAAGCAACCTGATGGTTTTGTTGTTAAAGGAAAAGAATAATTGGTTTGCAGGTTAAAGAGATCTTTATATGGATTGAAACAGTCACCTAGAATGTGGTACCAGAAGTTTGATGCTTTTGCATTGAAAAATGGTTATGTTAGGAGTGAGGAAGATCATTGTGTTTACATAAAAGTTATTGATGATCAACTTTTAATTATCTTGTATGTTGATGACATGTTGTTTATTGGTAACAACAAGGTAATGATCAAATAATTGAAAGCACAACTCTCGAGCACATTTGAGATGAAAGATCTAGGGGCTGTAAAATATATTCTTGGTATGGAGATCAATAGAGATAGAGGTAACATAAGGCTTTTCTTAAGTCTAAGCAATTATGTTGATACTATTTTGAAACAATTTAACATGTAGGACAGTAAACCAGTTAATATTCCTTTACCAGTTGGTATGAAGTTAAGTTTAGACATGAGACCTAAATCTGATTTAGATTATGAAGAAATGTCTGAAATTCCATATGCTAGTGCAATTGGTAGTTTAATGTATGCAATGGTCTGTACAGGACCAGATATAGCCCAAGCAGTCGGAGTTCTTAGTAGGTTTATGTCTAACCCTGGTAAAGAACATTGGACTTATGTTAAAACGGTGTTTAGATATTTACGAGGGACTTCTGATTATTAATTAGTTTATCATGGTTCTAATGACATTGATATTATGCATAGATCATTGGACATACAGGGTTTTGTTGATTCAGATTGGGCGGGAGATCTAGACAGTCGGAGGTCGACAAGTGGCTATGTGTTTACTTTGTTTGGAGCTATGGTTAGTTGGATGAGTAAGAGGCAGCCCACGGTTGCTTTGTCCACCATATAAGCAGAGTACATGGCTGCTACACATGCCTCTAAAGAGGCAATTTGGTTACAGAGACTTGGGAAAGGTATTGGTTTTAATTGCAAGCAAGTTAGACTTGAATGTGATAGTCAAAGTGCTATTTCTTTAGCCAAAAATCCTATGTATCATGCTCGTACTAAGCATGTCGATGTTAAGTATCACTTTGTGTGTGAAATGGTTGAAAGTGGAAAGGTATTAATTGAGAAAGTTGACACTTTGATTAATGCTACATATTATCTTACTAAACCAGTTCTTATAGATAAGTTCTCGTGGTGCAGGAAGGCCATTGGCCTTGAGTCCTGTACTTGATTTATAATTATTATTCCTTGTTTAAAATAATTGCAATGTATAATGTCAAGTGGGAGAATGTTGGAAATAGGATGCCATTTAGTTGCAATCCTAAACATTATTTATTTCATGTATCTCCTAAGTCCTTGGAAAGTGTTCCCCAACAATAGGATTAAAAAAAGATTAATATTGAATGAAATAATCATGTTAATTGACATTGTTAATTAATTCTAAATGTTAGGAGCATGTGAGGGTGTCCAATATGAGTTCCTAAATAATAGGGGCACATGGGGCGCCCACATGGAAGGTGACATTGACCTTGAGTTAAGTTAACTATTTGGAGTAAAAGATAACACTTCTAAATGCATGTAAAGATCCTAGGAGTTAGGGATTGATGTTTACATGCATGAAGTTTAGTTTAGTTTAGTTTAGATCAGTTCAGTTCAATTCAGTTCAGAATCAGTTTAGTTTAGTTCAGTTAAGTTATGGTTAAGTTATCTTCAGTTAGTTTTAGTTGAATGCTAGTTGACTTCAATTAACATGGAATGCATGACTAATGACTTGATTGCATGATAGATAATAGGTGACTACCTTCAGTTAATAGGGGATGACCATTCTTGCATGAATGGTGGAGATATATGTTTTAGTTAACAGAGAATGACTTGGACCTACCTTGGGCACCCAAGTTGGCTTCTTGGAGTTAACTCTTTTGCATGCTAAGATATTTTAGAAGGATGAGTTAAGTGGGCCTATTCTTGGGCATCTACTTTGAGGATAAGTCATGGAGATATCTACAAAATCAACGTTCAATTGTGACTCCAGTTTGGCACACCCAAATGGATGAAACACATGTTTTGGCATTTTTCTTCATGGTAGAACTCTATTTGCAAGAGATAGGCATACCTTTTGTAAGATAGGGATTGAGCTTTGTAATTGTAACTCTTTGTCCAGAGTTTACAAAGTTGATTATTACCTATTTATCTCAAGCAAGTTGAAGAGAGTTATTATCAATTTTACTACAGGTTGTGAAGAAGATTGGGTGAAGGAAAAAGAAGCATTCTCAAGTAAGGATTGTAATTATACATAATCTACTTCAAAGATTAAATAATATATTGATTCTTGGTGGAGTTTTTTCCCAAAAGGGTTTCTCCACGGTATATGCTGTGTATCTTCTAATATCCTGTCTAATTCTTCTACAACCTTCTGTCTTCATTCTACAAGTGGTAAAATGGATTAATAAAATAATCACTCACAAAGAATCTATAATAAAGAATATAATTTGGATCAGCAATAATAAAGTTTTACAAAGTATTAAGCTAAGAAAACACCTCAATTTTCAACAGAAGGGACATCCTCCCCAGAGGGACCATCCAAAGGGGGAGAGCCCACCGTGAGATGGTCAGGGAGAACATCCTTCCACTAGGTAGCAGCACCCTTGCAGAGAGCAAGAGGGCAACCAGAGGCCAGATGACCAATAGAGAAACATCTCCTGCACCAAAAAGGGCACCCCTCATAGTCCAGGAGCTACTTCCAAGGTTTGTCCTCCACCATCAAGACCACATCACCATGGAGAGGTTTGGAGATGTCCAAGTCGATTAAAATATGAGCCACCGTAGTATGCCCAAGATCTCAAGATGTAGAGTCCACCTTCAAAAAGCCACCAATGGCATTGACAATAGCTTCAAAGCAAGAATCCTCCCAAAACTGGAGAGGGATGTTCAGTAGATGGACCCAAACTAGTCTAATATTTAGTGGCTCTGTAAGAGGATTGAAAGAGCGAGACCAAGGATGAATGAACAACGAATGAAGACCCCACATCCACCCCTAGTCCAACACTCTGTCACAATCCTCAGAGGAAGAAAAGTTTGCAAAGAAAAAACCTCTAGCACTGGGATAGAGGTTAATTTGTCTAGAAACAATAGGCTTCCAGGAAATAAAAACCCACTCATGGAGATCAAGAAGGAAGAGCCACAAGTCATTAAACCTACAGACCACCCCCTGAAGCACATAAAAATCCTCATTCTCAACTACCTTTGGTCCACAGACCACAACAGGAGATGCACAGACTCATGACAAAGGCCAAACCTTAGTCGAAAGAGTAGGAGAAAATTGGGCACGAGTAGCCTCAGAAAAGGATTTTTGAAACAAAGCAAAGACGACAGGAGGAGAGGGAACAGGGGCCCCTCCCACACAAACCCGCACAACCTCATCCACCAATGATACACCATCCTGAGGAACGCACGCTACGAAGGGATTAGACGAAAGAAAATCACTCGCAACGCAGGAATCAGATTGTTGCATGCTGAGAGACTTCCCGCTTGGACACATTTTGAAAAATATTGCATTATTGACTTGTTAATGGTTAACTATTCTCTAGGATCTAAGAAAAATAAGGTATAATATTTTTAAAAATAGAATGAAATTAATATAAAAGTGTATAGTTTATAAGAAAATATTAACACCACAATGTCCCATCCATATTTTGAAGGTAAGAGTGCAATTATTTGATTTCCTTTGACATTCAAGATGCTTTATCCACAATTATAATAAACTGTAGTAGGAAATTTTACTTCCATTTTAAGTGACTTTTAGAGATTACAAAAATAATTAGAAAAAATATTTTTTATTCATGGATGGATCCAATAGTTTTGTGGTAGAATATAGATTTTTAGATATTTGATTATGTGAAGGAAAATTAATAGAGTAAAATCAATATACAAGTCATAAGCATATTGTTGAAGGAATTAAATATTTTTGTTGGATGATATATATTTAATTCATAGCAAATATATGAAGGAAAGGTGTTCATAAAAACAGGGTTATACCATTAATCTATTTGGATAAGAGTTTATATGAATTGTAAATACAAAGAATTCATTTAATTATGATTTAGTATTTGGATTCAACACCTTGAATTAAAGGTAGAGGTCATTGAGTGGGGGTTAAGTTAAATCATTCCCGTGTGACAGATTAAAGGTAGAGGTCATTGAGTGGGGGTTAAGTTAAATCATTCCCGTGTGACAGATTTCCTTACATTGAGTGACTTGGCAATGATAGGCTAGTTGTTTTAAAGTTGGGAAACCATTTTTCCTCCTCTAGATGGTTTTTTTTTATTAAGGTAGGGGAGGGGTTATAGAGGCAAAAATTTAAAAATCAAAATTACTTATTCTCTTGTAAAAAAAATATTTAAGTTGTATGTAATCTTTTAGTATAATTAAAATGGACTTGACCGAGGGACAATGTGTCTTGAGACACATGTAGTTTGATTATTCAGGTCATAGGAAGAGATATATCTAGAAAAAGAGGAGGGACATGTAGAATTAAGGTCTTATGCATCATTTCAAGATACATCCATCATTTACATTTTTTATGAAACAATCGCACTCAAAGACTCTATAAGCATTAGTGACTTTTTTATTGGCTAATACTCATCAATTCATGAATAGTTGAAATTGAGGATTCAAAATTTGGTTAATATTACAAGTAGTAAGACTTGACTTGAATTGCCACATATTTTATAAAATTTAAAATTTTAGTCCTAATTAAATCATCAATACATTAATTTTCTTAAAATTTTAAACTCAAAAATTTGTTACAATATTCAATACTTAATTAGACCAATTTCACCTAAATTTTATAGGTTATAGTACAAAATAAAATTAATTTTCCAACAATAATAAATAATTAATGATTACTTTAGAATTATATCACCAATTTTTAGTCACCAACATTAAATTTGTTAACATAGATATGTTTATTACATTGTCAAAGTTAACGGTTATACAATTTCATCAACTGTTTACACCATCCTATAACTTGTATTAATGTTGTTGCTATTTACATAAAATATAGATCGATCAATTATGATTTCTCCCTTCATATGTTATCAGAGTTGTTGGTTATGCTGGGTGTATTATAGTATAGCATGATATGTTGCAAAAGCCGTTCATTGAATGCATTTGGAGTGAATGAGAGCACTGATAGTTAATCTGGGTGTGTGATAGATTTACGATGGATAGTGGTATCCACAGATCATGTTATCAGAGTGGCAATGAGAAAGGTGGATGAATCTACATCAGTCCAGATTTTCTATTTTGAGGACAATAATATCAGCAATCCTTTTTTATAGTTGTGGAGAGTATTGTAGGCAGTTGCAAATTTCAACATATCTATGTGATAGATAGAAGAGAAAAATCACATGACCAACATTGGGTCTTATGCAGTAGATGGGTGCATGTAAGTTGTTTTTCTTGCATTTTTGGGTGAAGTTTAGAGTTATGTATCTATTTTCTTATTTTTAGAACTAGCTTTATAGTTCACAGAATGTGAAGGAAAGAAGATTTTGATGCTGTGTAGAGCATATTTGAAGAGGTTTTAATGATTTGGAATTTATTCATTTGGAGGATATTGAAGAACTGTGAATAAATTTAAGGGTTTGCTAAGTTTAAAATAAAGATGAATAGATTGATGGACATTTCTAACAGGGAAGATTTATTTATCTTTATGGAGAAGATTGGATGAGAGTGGATGGAACTAAATATATGAGAGATTACTTTCTATGGCATTGAAAAATAAATCAGAGATTATTTGTTTGTAGATAATTATTTTAATGACAATGACCAAAGTTGTGTAGGAGAGGTTAGAGGTTGATTTGGTGAAGTAATTAAAGTAAATGTTAAAAATTTAATTTACTTTTCATTTATTTTAGACAAACATTTTTATGAGAAAGAAGCGCATTGTTGGATTTTTTGAAATAAGGTTCGGACAATTGTCATTCATTTGCAACATATTAGAACTCATAAATGGATACATAGTCATTTACATGCGTCCCCTATTAGTGGTAACTTGGAGGTAAATGGATTTGCAAGAGAAGATGACGCTCGAATTAGGTTTATGAGTATTGTAATATTTCAAGTAGTTTATATATCTTCCCTGAGATGTATCAATCAAGTAATCTATCTTCTTACAAATGATGCTTGGGAAAGTGCATTCCAAAATATTAAAAAAATTGTTGAGTATCTTGTAGATGAGTTTATCAATGTTACTAATGGATCTTCAAATAATTATGCTTAAAATTTTGGGGCTATCTCTGCTACACTTGATGAGGCCTCTAAAGACTCGTTTAAGATATTAAAGGGATAAAGTGTAACAGGATCTATTGGAGGCTAGTGACAACAGAGGATGGAAGAATTTTCATTGTCTCAAGTCAGCTTCTCACTTTGAGATGGTGCCTTATATGAGAAGAATTTTTTCTTTCTTTCTTGTTTTCTTTGTTGATGCTGATGGATTTCAATAACATATATATTATGAAGTTTTATTTTTGGAGACAAGAGATTTGGTGTTAAGCTCAATATGGATTGTTGTTGAATGAGTTTAGGAGACTGTGATCAATAATTATACCCTTACGAGGGTCATTAGACAACTTGATGGATCCCTATGTTTGTAGATCTCAATATTGATTGTTGTCAAATAATTCAAGAATCAATGATTCGAGAGTTCAAGAAAATGGTAGTCCAAGAATAAATTCATTTTATATTTCAAGGCAGAAATCATGGGGGAAAATTTGAATATTGATTAATACATGCACTCTTTCCTATTTTCATGCATTAGGTTTGCATTTTATTTTTGATCTTTGCACATCATTTTTGTTCCAGATCATTTTTCAATCAAATGTTGCTTCATAGATTCCAAAGTTGTGTTAGTTTATGAGTTTTTGAGTATTCCTTGGCATCAGTTCTACTATTGCTTTATCATGATTCCAACCTGAGTTGTTTAGTGACTCTAATATGGTTTCTAGCAAACAAATTATCTTTCCTTGCTTTTCGGATTAAGGATTCTAGTGTTACTTCACAAGTGTGCTTTCAGTGCTCCTTTGCAACAAATTATCTCATTATGTAAGAGGTTGTATGGCTTTTCTTGTCATTCTTTGTGTGGATGGAGATTGATTGGATTTGTGATGGATATCAATATTGTACCTTTTGGTTAGGAGTTTTTCCATCGGATTTCTCCTTTCCTCTTTGTAATTGGGTACCTAACATGGCCTTGTAGCCAGGACCCATTCATGTTTCATGCATTTTTGCATATCTCTCTTTTCACCTAGCTACACTCAAGGGGGGGTGTTAGTGTAGAATATTTTTCCTAAAATATTTCATGTGTTATTAATTAAACTTTCACATGCACAATGTAGAATTGTGCTTATTCCATTCACACATGCCCATGCATAAATGCCCTTGGCTGCCATTTATTTATCATATTTCAACAAAGAGCCTCTCACTTAGAATCAAATCCGCAACCCCTTTCAAGAAGTTTTCATTTACTACTTTCAAGACTATCATATATTGGATTGCCTCTTTGTATTGTCAAATATTAAACTGTCATATATTGGACTACACTTTTGAGTTTAATGAACTTCTCATGGTACTTACAAAGGTTTTTATAAATGTTCCCTTGCATTTGGCTGCCCTTTGTTTGTGATATTTCACAATATATTTTGTATATCTCTATACATCTAGACAAGACCTCTTCCTCTTCCTCTCCCAGCCATGTTGCTCTAATACTAGATGATGCAACCAAACAAACCATTTAACAATATTTTCCCATTATTTCTAAAAGAAATCTAGTACTATGAGAATTGCTTCAATTCCTCACTATTGCTTTATTCCTCCCAACTCTACAATAAAATAACCCTTATATCTAAAAAATCTATAAAAAATTGAAAATTACCATTTTTTGAAGTTTTTGACAATTGTCATTGTTTGCCATTTTTTGTTAATTTTGCATGCCTATCCCCTTGACCTCAAAAATTACCAAATATCTTCCTACCACTATGATGACACTAAATATCAACTTATAATTCAAATAAAAAATGTGAGTTCCAAATTATTAAAAACAACTTTCTAAAAACCTAAAATTATTAAAACTTATTTTAAGGGCCTAGATGAAAGAATTTGGGCCCGAAAATGTTTCAAAATAGGCACCTATCAACTCCTCATAGTAGATCTCCACATAAAATTTTAGCCCAAATGAACTTCCGAGTCAAAATTTACGACTCCTAGAAGCCCTTGCATCGAAGGTATTCACCTGATGATTGGATATGTATTTTTTCTTTGCATACTAACATTGATGAACCCAAATATATAGCATTAGGTATGAATGATGCAAAATATTGGAATATTTATATGTATGAATAAAGTCGACATTGAAAAGAATGATACATGGGATCTTGTACAATTTCCTAAAGGACAAAACATTAAATTATTTGCAAATGGGTGTTTAAGAAAAAGATACATCCATATGGAGGAATTGATAAGTACAAAGAATAATTGTTTGTGAAAGGTCACTCTCTAGTTGATAGTGTTGATCAAGGTGAGATATTTTCTCTTATTGCAAAACTGACATACATTATATGTTTTTTTTCTATTGCTACTTCTTATGATCTAGAGGTTGAGCAAATAGATGTGAAAATGAATTTCCTTCATGAAGATTCGCAGGGGATTATTGATATGACGCAACTAAAGCACTAAATGGTAAAATGTAAAATTAGTTTGGTTTGTAAATTGAAGAAATATTTTTGTGGCCTCAAATAGATTCCTAGGATGTGCTACTAAAAATTTGATACATATGTGTTAATATTGGGAGTTGAGCATTCTAAATTAGATCATTGTGCTAATTAGCCGATAGGCTATTCTATGTGGGGAACCCCACCGGCATTTCCCCCAGTCTGACGCTGGCGGGAACCCCACGAATTGCGGTTTGCCTTTTCCGATTTCCCTGTATGTCACCGTGACTGCCACGTAATGTTAAGGAACAGTGACGAAACTTATTTACTTCGAGTCTTGCAAAAGCTATGTATTTCACAAGGTCGCTGAAGTTCTGAGGGGAACGGTTAATAACCAGACTAGCTATGAAAGGATTTATCATTGTTGTGGTCCTCCTGCTGTGCGCGGGCGTCCACGGTGCTGGGAAAAGTGGCTTTCTTTTGAGGAAATTGGCAGCGCGATTCAATCACGGACCAAATCTGGTGTCAGATGGAGTGGAAGGCAAGATTTCAGAGGGATTTATACCCAAGGCGTTAGCTGGTTGGGAAAGTAGAGATCTGGGAAGTAGCACTTGTGATGAAACATAGAGTTTCATGCCCTGCACTACGACTGCTCTTGGGAAATACAGTTTGCATCGAGGTTGGACAACTTAAATAGTCACCTTTTGCTGTGTTTGGCCGCTTTGCCACCTTACTGAACTCCACCAATCTGCAAGATTCCAGAAAGACAATGTTACTCTTTAGGACCCAAAACCGAATTTTCTATCTTTAATACATCATGATTTACAATGGCTATCTACCATGTTGGACTAGTGTACTGTCAATGAATTTGCTTAGTCAAATTACCTAAATTTAAGAAAATAAATTTGCTTCTCAGGCTGCCGCTAATTCAATATATCCAATGAAGCTCAATGACAGGTTCAGTGGCGCCAAATGAAATGGTGAAGAGGGTTACACAAAACGGCTATATTTTATAATAGAAAGAGTCATCATAACTAGAAAAATGCAAATAGTCGTTGGATATTAATATGGGAACCTCCCTCAATTTTCCCACCAAACAATCCTTGACCCATCAAATTTTGGGATATTAATGCTTCAATTGTTTTATTTTAAAATTTTGTTTTCATGTAGATTTTCTTGCTTTGAACTAAGAAAATTTTAAACACACAAGATGGTTTTCAAAATTTTCTATTGAATAATAGAAATTGAACCAAGAGATATGAAACCTTGTTACTTAACTTTAAATGTTGTGAAGAATTTGATAGGAGGATTATGAAAAAAAACTTTAGCTACTGTAATGGATTATATCTAAAGTTTAATGCAGGTTAAAATTGAACAGTATTTCATGTTAAAGTATGTGTCGAGAGTTTTTAAAAATATATAAAAAGGTGAACGTGATTTTTTATCTAACATGCCAATTTGGTGTATGGAATCCTCTTGTGGAAACAAGAAGACTTCCTTAGCCTCGCAAGCCCGTGACTCTAATAGCCCTCATTTTAGTAGTAATAGTAGGCCTCTTGTCACTACAACTACTAATGAGGGGGAGGTGGATGCAGTGAAGTCTAAAATATTTGGGCATCCACACTCACACTGCTTATTGAAAGCTTATATCAATTGTCAAAAGGTAAACCCTCCTACAAATAGATAATAACAATGTGTATAGTGTGTATAATGGAGTAAGATCTCCGGTTAATTTTAGTTAATACCGATCTCTTCGATTATATTATATTATTTCTAGATTTGATTGTGTAACTTATTTTCTTTGATGTTTTAGATCAAATTTCATGATCTATCATGATAAAAGAGAAAACAATATATAATCGTGCATTATTTATGGATATTGTGTAAGTTATTTTCCTTAAAATTTTTAATCTAACTTCATTATTTATGGTGAAGAAGAAGAAAATAAGAAAAGAGAAATGAAACAGGAAACTAGAAAAGGGAAATAATAGAATCACATTACTGAATTCCTATTCATGAATTAAAAAGCTCATGTACATTAGTGATCTTCTTGATGTCAAAAGCCTCTTTTGTGTAAATTTTTTGCAATATATATGCATCTCAGGCTATTTCGTGGGGGGACCCCACCGCAATCTCCTCCAGTCTGATGCCAAAACCCCACCGGGATCTATTACGTGGCGTGTTGTACACTCCTGTTTGTCTCCATGATGTGAAAGGTAATGTAGGAAACATTCATTGAGCCTTGGAGACTTCACATGCGGGCATAATTTCTATATTTTGATTTGTTGTCTCAAGCCCTCCATTGAGGTAAAATTTGTTCAATCCATGCATGAGGTGTTTCATTGATTTCGTGTTGTCCATTATTCCTTTTTTGGATCTTCTAATTCCTTCTTAGTTTTATGGTAGATGTGATTGTAAGCCCTAGATAAAAATATGAATATGATGTATATTTATATTTAGAGAAAATTGAATGATTTGTAATTTATCTTTTTTTTTTTATGATAATTAAAATGTGTAAATTGTTGGATTTATACACCTTAACATTAGAACCTTGGTCTCTTGGTTCAAGCATGTTTTAATGTCATTTTTTTGTTTCATGTTTCTGATAACATGGTTTGAAGTGTGTTCTTGTATTACAGTGTTTTGTTGCTTACCCCAAAGAAATGAACTTCTTTTACATCAAAATTTCAAGATTAGGATTAAGTATTACATAATGCTAGATATTAGATGGCCATGGAAGAACCATATTAAAACTAGAAGTTAAATCTAAAAGTGTTTCCTCATAACAGGATTAGAGAAACCCAATATACAGAGGTGTTATATTCCAAACATAGAACCTTAGAAAAGTTGTTAAGGGCATTCAATCTACAATAGAGCCATAAGTCAATATAAAGAAAAGTAGGAAAGACAAAAAAATAGATAGCATAAACAAGAGCTCACAGGATTACATTCTTTATCCTTGAGTAGCAACATCCTCTATGCCTTTGATAGGAAGATCTAGAATCTCCTCTGGTGATGGCAATAGTTGAGTGCGTTGAGATAGAGAAAGAGAGAGAGAAGGGTAAAGAAGTAGAGAGGGAAGGATATAGAAAGAAAGAGAGGGAAAAGAAGTAGAGAGGGAAGGATAGAGAGAGAGAGAGAGAGAGAGAGAGAGAGAGAGAGAGAGAGAGAGAGAGAGAGAGAGGAGGGTAAAGGGACGAAGGGAGGTAGAGAGGGATAAGTAAGATAGAGATAGGGAAGGAGAGAGAGGTGGGATAGAAAGAAGTATAGAAGGAAAGAGAGATCCAAAGAGAGAGAGAGATAGAGAGGGAGGGAGGGAGAGGTAGAGAGGGATAGGGGAGATATAGAGAATTAGAGGGGAAGGAGAGAGAGAGGTAGAGAGGAATAAGTGAGAGAGGGAAGGAGAGAGTGAGAGAGAAATAGGTGGGATGGAGGGAGGGATAGGTAGAGAGGGATATGTGATATATAGAGAAATAGAGAGGGTAGGAGAGAGCAAGAGGGAGAGAGAAGGGAGAGGGAGGGAAGGGGAGGTAGAGAGGGATAGGTGAGATAGAGAGAAATAGAGAGGGTAGGAGAGAGCAAGAGGGAGAGAGAAGGGGGGAGGGAGGGAAGGAAAGGTAGAGAGGGATAGGTGAGATAGAGAAAGAGATAGAGGAGGGTAAAGAAGTAAAGATTGAATGATAGAGAAAGAGAGAGAGAGAGGAGGGAAAATTAGTAGAGAGGGAAGGATATAGAAAGAGAGAGAGATGAGGGTAAAGGGATGGAGGGAGGTAGAGAGGGATAAGTGAGATACAGATAGGGAGGGAATGAGAGGTGGGATAGAAAGAAGTAGAGAAGGAAAGAGAGAGCCAAAGAGAGTTAGAGAGAGAGAGAGTGAGGGAGATGTAGAGACGGATAGGGGAGATATAGAGAACTAGAGGGGGAAGGAGACAGAGGTAGAGACAAATAAGTGAGGGAGGGAGAGAAGTAGAGAGGGAAGAAGAGAGTGAGAGAGAAATAGGTGGGATGGAGGGAGGGATAGGTATAGAGGGATATGTAATATAGAGAAAAATAGAGAGGGAAGGAGATAGCAAGAGGGAGAGAGAAGGAGGGAGGGAGAGAGGGATAGGTGAGATAGATCACTACTTTCTTCATGTCATCCACTCCTTTCACGGCCGTAAATAATGTGGGCTCAGCCTATCGGCGTAACTATTGCACCTCATTGGGGTGCAAGTGCTAGTTATAAATTTGATGGTGATTTTTCCTTATTTATTGCATTATACACTAATGCAGGAGCATCCCGAGCACTTCAATATTTGATGGGTTTAATTATTGGCTACAGATTATTACATTGTTTTTCAGATGATTTCACAATTATTGGCTGCAGATTATTACATTGTTTTTCAGATGATTTCTCTGTGAAATTAATGTATGTTTTGTGGAAATAAGTTTAAGTTAGATACGAAGGGGCAATTAGAGAGAAAACGAGTTATTGAACAAGCTACAATACGAAAGACAAATAGCAATGAATGCCATTAAAATATGATTTTATTTAAATGTTTTAAGGAATGCCAAAAGTTTTCCAAGAAAATAAAATGAATAGAGGCGAAAGAATTGAAATGGTCTACAGATAAAAAAAAAAAGCCAGGCTTCGCCAACACCATAGAAATTAAAATTTAAAAAAAAAATTGCAATCGACAATTGCAATTAACTAGTGAAGGATAGAGCGGGTAAGGCATGAAAGGTTGAAGGGTGCCAGCTACAAGTGGAAATTACAAAGATTAAAAAAAAACAAAAAAGGAGAAGAGACCAAGGCTGCGCCATATACTGGAAGAGGAAACGATGCAGCTAAGAGGGAAGATGGAGAGACAGCTCATGGGATATAGAAGCAACAAATTATATATAATTTGGCAAGGAAAAAAGAAAGTGTGTGAAGAGAGAAACAAGTGCAGCTACAGGCATACACATAGGGGCGTGGAAATTGAAGAGTCAACAAAAAAATCATTCTGGTTCGGAAAAAAAAAAACGTATGTGAAAGTGAATTGCAGTGCATAAAGCTTACAGAGTAGACAATAAGAAAATAAAGAGAAATTACAATGCAACCATAGGAGAAACAAGGGTGTGTAGAGCAAGAGTTATTTAGAGGAAAATAAATATCTTTTCATAGGAGAGGCCAATACTAGGAAAATGTACCAATTTTGACGAGAATATATTGCTGGAAGTCATTACTTTGAAAACTAATTTGAATTATTTTGATTGTTGAGAATTGTAAACTGATGAAATTTGATTTTCATTAATGAAAATGGGATTGCAAGCAAAATTGTTGTGATTTAAATTGTGGTGAGGGATTGTGAAACGTAAAATTGGTTTTTCTTGTCATGAGCTACAAATTTTATCTGTCTCACAAGACAATTGAAATTTGAATTTCATTAATTGGTATCAGAGTGGGTAATCTTGAAAGTGGAGAGAATTCACTAGGACCTAGGTGAAGAATTGGTAAATAGTGAAGAAGCCCTAAGAGGCTATTGATTCTATGGGAATCATGTTGGCTGTCCTCTAATAGAGATGAAGTTGGGTAGAAGGTGTGCAAATCTCTTCCATTGAGAGGAAGTGGGTAGAAGAGATTTTGAAAGTGCATCTTCCAAAATCCTATTGGGTAGAGGATAGCAGTGAGATTTTTGTTGTAGGGGAACTTGCAAAGTTAGCGAGTGTTGGATTCAATTTGTTTGTGGTTGCAAATTGAGAGTGTGCCATAATTTTTTGGCAAAATTTCTTAGAGACAGGGAGAGAGTTTGTTAGATGGATACTTGGACCATCCTTGTGGCTTTGGAGAAAACTTGTGAGTTAGGTTGGAAGAAGATAATTTGTGAGATAGATTCCATGATCTTAGTCTCCCTTCTAAATAATGAGAGGTTTCATGAGTCTTCTTAGAGGTTTAAATATTATGTGGAGATAATTATTTCTCTTTCATGAAAATTTGATTCAATCTCCTTTATTCATATTCTTAAAGAATTGAATGGTATTGCAATTTTCTTGGCCAAATGCACCTTTAATATTAATTACAACTAGAAGGTCATGAATTAGGAGTCCTTATCTTCTACTCAATCTTCACATTTTCTTAAAATCCTTCATAATGAATTTGATTTGATAATTCTAGTCTATTTTTTCCAAGGATTTTATATTTTGTTGGTTTCATGGATTATTTTGGTTCTTGGAGGTGGTGGGTTTGTAAAAAAGCTCTTTGAATTTTTATTGCATATGATTTAATAAAATCTATTTTTGTTTCAAAATCTTCTCGTAATTATTTAATTATTCTCAGTTAATATATCTATCATTTTTTACCAAAGAAAAAATATCTTTAAACCTTTTTTAAATCATAACATGGCAAAAGTATATTATAATATTATAATTTTTTTGAAAAATTATAAAAAATTGTTACCAAGTATCTAGTGAAGTGAAGAAAATTCTATCTAATCTATCTATAGAGACTCCCACCTAACTAGTTCATAAGTTTCAAAATGTGTTCTAGTATCATTTTCAAAGAAAATTATTAGTAAATTTGTGAATTATGAAGTGTTAGTGCTATTTCTATTGTTTACAAGAAAATACCTATTAGTGAATTTTATGTAAGTAGCTAGTGCATTATTAACTTGTTAATGCCTAACTATTCTCTAGGATCTAAGAAAAATAAAGTACAATATTTTTAAAAATAGAATGAAATTAATATAAAAGTGTATAGTTTGTAAGAAAATATTAACACCATCTATATTTTGAAGGTAAGAGTGAAATTATTTGATTCCTTTGACATTCAAGATGTTATATCCACATGTAGTAGGAAAATTTAATTCCATTTTAAGTGAATTTTAGAGATTACAAAAATAATTAGAAAAATATTTTTTTATCCACGGATAGATCCAATATCTTTGTGGTAGAATATAGATTGTAGGATATATGTATATGTATATGTATATGTATATGTGTATATGTATATATGTATATGCATGTATATGTATATGTATATATATATATGTATATATGTATATGTATGTATATGTATATGTATCTATATATGTATATATATAACATATAACATATACACATATACATATACATATGCATATAACATATATATACATACGTACATATACATCTACATATACATATACATATACATATACATACACATACATACACACACACACACACATATATATATATAGGATTGTACAAAAGATTTTTAAGACATTTTGAAAAAATATATCTAAGTTGTCGTACCATTAATTTTAAAGAAACAAATCTAATTTCTCTGGCTCTTGTTACAAAAGAAAAATATCATACATATTTAGATGCTTAACTTATTCCTTGCCGTTGAAAAGAATAGACAACTACGATGGTTTTATTAAATTGAAGAAAATTAGAAATGAAACTGCTCCAATCCATAATAAAAGCTCTAATGATAAAATTGACATGATCACATTGTACAAAAAGGTGAACTAATTTCTTTTGGTAAATACTCATAGAATATTTTTCCTTAGGATAAACTTATGTCAATGGATCCTTATTTGTGACTCTATTTAAATAAATCATTCTCATATGACAGATTTCCTTACATTGAGTGACTTGTCAATGATAGGCTAGTTGTTTTAAAGTTGGGCGACCATTTTTCCTCCTCTAGATGATTTTTATTTTTTTAATTAAGGTAGGGGAGGGGTTCTGTAAAAAAATATTTAAGTTGTATCTAAGCTTTTAGTATAATTAAAATGGACTAGACCAAGGGACAATTTGTCTTGAGACACATGTAGTTTGATTATTCAGGTCATGGGAAGAGATATATCTAGAAAAAGAGGAGGGGCATGTACAATTAAGGTCTTATGCATCAATTCAAGATACATCCTCTATCATTTACATTTTTTATGAAACAATTGTACTCAAAAGATTCTATAAGCATTACTGATTTTTTTAGTGGCTAATATTCATCAATTGAAGAATAGTTGAAATTGGGGATTCAAAATTTAGTTAAGTACAAGTAGTAAGACCACTTGAATTGTCACATTTTTATAAAATTTTATTTTAGTCCTAATTAAATAACCAATACATTAATTTTATTAAAATTTTAAACTGAAAAAATTTCTACAATATTCAATATCTAATTAGATCAGATTCACCTAAATTTTATAGATTATAGTAAAAAATGAGATTTTTTTGCCAATAATAATATATAATTAATGATTCCTTTAGAACTATATCACCAATTTTTAGTCACCAACATTGTACTTTACTGCTTTTGATCTCAACATATGTAGAGAGGATGTTTCAACGAATACAGGTTCAGTGGAGGAATGATGTTCAAATTATCCTTCTATCTCATATATAAAGCGATGTATTACTTGGTTTTTTTGGGTTTATATGTTCCTGGATTTTTTTTGGTTTATATGTCTTCGTGCAAGCCTAAATACTACGAAGAATATTAATTAAAGGGGATTATTTTGATACAAGTCTGTGAATGTTACATACACTTGGTGAAGTTTTTGGTTTTATGTTTCTGAAATCCCAATGCCAATACTATAATTCTGGCCTATATGTAATCCTTTAGTTTCAATAATAAATATATAACTATAGGCTATAGCCTTCTATCCAAAAAAAAAAAAACAGAAGAAAAAGACAAAAAAAGAAAAAGAAAAAAGCAAAACCAGTTTCATCAATTGTTTACACCATCATATGAATTGTATGAATGTTGCTGATATTTACATTAAAATATAGATTGATCAATTATGATTTCTCCCTTCATATGGTATTAGAGTTATCGGTTATGCTGGGTGTATTGTAGTATAGCATGATATGTTGCAGGAGTCACGCATTGAATGCATTTGGACTGAATGAGAGCACTGATAGTTAATCTGGGCATGTGGTAGTTTTACGATGGATAGTGGTATCCACACGTCGTATTATCAAAGTGGCAATGAGAAAGGTGGATGAATCTACATCAGTCAAGATTTTCTATTTTGACGACAATAATATCAACAATCCTTTTTTATAGTTGTGGAGAGTATTGTAGGCAGTTGCAAATTTCAACATATCTATGTGACAGATAGAAGAGAAAAATCACATGACCAACATTGGGTCTTATATGCAGTAGATGGGTGCATGTAAGTTGTTTTTCTTGCATTTTTGGATGAAGTTTAGAGGTATGTATCTATTTTCTTATTTTTAGGACTAGCTTTACAGTTCACAAAATGTGAGGAAAAGAAGATTTTGATGTTCTGTAGAGTATATTTCAAGAGTTTTTGATGATTTGGAATTTATTCATTTGGAGGATATTGAAGAACTGTGAATAAGTTTAAGGTTTTGCATAGTTTAAAATGAAGATGAATAGATTGATGGAGATGCTTGAAAGGGAAGATTTAATTAGCTTTATGGAGAACATTGAATGAGAGTGGATGGAACTAAATATGATTACTTTCTATGGCATTGAAAAATAAATCAGAGATTATTTGTTTGTAGATAATTATTTTAATGAAAATGGCAAAAGTGGTGTAGGAGAGGTTAGAGGTTGATTTGGTGAAGTAATGAAAGTAAATGTTAAAACTTTGATTTACTTTTCATTTATTTTAGTCAAACATTTTTATGAGAAAGAAGGTCATCTTTGGATTTTTTGAAACAAGGAAGACAATCATTCATTTGCAATATTTCATAACTCATAAATGGATACATAGTCATTTGCATGCATCCTCTATTAGTGGTAACTTGGAAGTAAATGGATTTGCAAGAGAAGATGACTCTCAAATTAGTTTTATGAGTATTGTAAGATTTTAGGAAATTTATATATAGATGTATCAATCAAATAATCTGTCTTCTTACAAATGATACTGTGGAGAGTGCATTCCAAAATATTAAAACAATTGTTGAGTATCTTGTAGATGAGTTTATCAATGTTACCAATGAATCTTCAAATAGATATGCTTAGAATTTTGGGGCTATCTTTGTTGCACACTTGATGAGGCCTCCAAATAATTGTTTAAGATATTAAATGGATAAAGTGTAACAGGATCCACTAGAGGCTGGTGACATAAAAGGATGAAGGAATTTCCTTCATCTCAAGCCAACCTCTCACTTTGAGATAGTGTCTTATATGAGAATTTTTCTTTCTTTCTTGTTTTCCTTGTTGATGCTAATGGATTTCAAGAATACATATATTGTGAAGTTTTATTTTTGGAGACAAGTAAGAGATTTGGTGTTGAGCTCAATATGGATTGTTGTTGAACGAGTTTACAAGATTTTGATTGATAATTATACCCTTACGAGACAACTTGATGGAGCCATATGTTTGTAGATCTCAATATGGCAAGAATTAATGATTTGATAGTTCGAGAAAATGGTAGTCCAAGAACTTAGCTCTAAAAGCTACATCCTTTCGAGCATCATGAGGCAACTTGATGGAGTTTCACTTGATTTGGGATTTGTTTCTTCAAAGGAAGATATTCTCAAGAATGTATATATATTTTGTAATCAACTTGCTTTGTTATGTAAGCCTTGAGGGGGGTCCCTTGACAAGGTGAATTCTAAGATTTCAGGGATACATTTGTAGGAACAATATAATAAGGGGGGGATGCTAGCATTTATATGTGTATTACATTGTTTAGTTAATGATTATGCAGTTTCATCATTAATTTACACCATCTTATAAATTGTACGAATGTTATTGCTATTTACATAAAATATAGATTGACCAATTATGATTTCTCCCTTCACGGTTTACTTATAATCTAATGGTTGGGGTTAAATTTCATGGCCCAAAATATACCTACAGATCTCCAACACCCATGGAACTTGAATTTGAACCATTTGAACCCAAACCATTATATTATAAAAAAGATCAATGATGGTGAATTTTTTTGATGATTTAAAATATTCAATGTTTGATTTAAAACATTAAGGAATTAAGGAATTATAGACACGAGCACTACACCTTAAGCTTAGAACTAGTCAATCATGACCACCATGAGGCCTTTACTTTTCCATAGGAATTTGATTTTTTTTAAATAAAAGCTTACCATGGTAATTAATGCATTTACCTATTTTTCATCAAGATTCTCCAAGATTTTCTATAGATTTCTAGTGGTTTTAAAAAAAATTCCAATAAAGCTAATTTTTTTTCAAAAAAAGTAAAGATTTGCTAGGTTTTTATATCTTTTTTCAAGGGGGGTTTCTTAAAGTTATTACTAATAAGCATAAAAATCAAATGGCTCAATTAAAATTAAAAAAAATTGTCCTCATCCATAAAGTTTATGTTTTCGAGGTAAGGGAGAAGTTGTAGAGACAACCCTTTTGAAAATCAATCTCTAAAAAAACAAAATAAAGTGCATTTAGGATTCTTAGCACAAACAATAGTGCTTGGACAAAGGGACCCATTGGTTAAGACATGTGGTTTGGTTGTTAAACCTTTATGAAGAGATATCTAGAAAAAGAAGAGGTATGTACAAGGTGTTCTTCAATATGTGTTTGATTGTTAAAGTCTTGGGAACAAATATCTAAAAAAAAAAAGGGGGATGGAGAGTTAGCATCTTTTGCATCAATTCATGAGACATCCTTTATCATCTACAATTTTTTGTGAAAAACATATACTTAAAGATTCAATATTTGTCTTGTTTTAGATGGTTTAAGTTTTCTAAGATAGAAAAGGAGTGATAGAGAGAACCTTTTGAAAATCAAATTATTATTTTCTTTTAAAATAAAAGTTTAAAGTTTTTAACACAATAATAGAACCAAGACCAAGGAATCCCATATATTGAAACATGATTTGATTGTGAAAGCTTTTGAAGAGGCATGTGATTTGGTTGACATGATTTGGTTGTTGAAGACTTTGAAGACACATGTAATTTCATTGATATTGGTTTGGTTGTTGAAATCTAAGTCTATCTTGTATCCTTCTATACAAACAAAAGACAATTGAAAAATATGATACAAAGAAAGAATAAAATCAAAACAGATCTATCAAAACTCAATGCTGACTAGATGCCTAAGGTAATGCACGATGGATTCATAAACAAAGACAACTGAAAAATATGAAACAAAGAAAAAATAAAATCAAAACATATAACAAAAATCAACGCTGACTAGATGCCTAAGCTATTACACGATGGGTTCATAAGCAACAAAGATTGTGATAAGGAATTCAAACAGCATTAACAAATAAAGGATACACAAGTAATCATCAAGAGCGCATAATAGATATTGGACGCATGAAAAGTATCAGTTGAAAAATGGAATTCAAAAAGTAAGTGATATTATTCAACATCAACACTGACAGCCAAGACTTTCATTGATCCGCAAATTCAAACCAATGAAAAGAAAGCATCACAAAAATTCCTCCATGCGCACGGAGGTAGGCTCAAACAAAATCAGATATGCCATTAAGTAACAGGAAGCTTTGAATTTAGTCTTAAATATATCAAAAGACGGCCCACGTTAAGGTACATAATGTATGTGAGATTATAATCTTTTGACTTCTTGTGCATGTTCAGGTGCACATTTTATGTGAGTTATTACTTTATTCTTAGTTTGTAATTTGTTTTTTCTGTTTAGTTTGTTTTTAATTAAGATATCGTTTTCTGGATTTAATTGTATGTTATTTTTTTCAACATTTCGAATCACAATGTTTTGGATTTAACTATATGATTCGAAACGTTGATATCAAAAAATAACACACAGTTAAATCTAGAAAGCATTTTCTTATTATTATAGACTTTGTTTTTTTTTACAGGATGCTTCCACCGCCCTTACAATCACATTCAGTGTTTATATTTATCAAATACAATAAGAGATCGACCTCCATTACTGTTAATTCATTAGTGTTTTCTTTCTGCAACTGTGCTGTTCATCATTGCTGACATTTTATTTTAAGTATAGTGGAAGAGAGGATCTATTGTCTTTCTTTCAACGGTTTGGAATCCTGCATTTTTCTTTTAGAACTTACGTGCCATTAAAAAATTGCTCACATTTTGATACCAGGTTTTTATCAGTCAACGACAAAATAAATCTTCTTTGTGAGACCTTAAATCATCTGTGTGGGACCTTAGATTTTTTATTTATTTATACTTTGTCGGCTGGCAACTTGTTGAATCCAAAAGTAGATTCCCCGTGCTTGTTTTTAAGGTGGCTTTCTTTCTTCCAACATTTTTTGACTGAAGAGTAAATATTATTATTTTTAGTCAGGTGAACTTTGTTCTCATTTTTTTAATGGTGCCGACTTAACCACTCAATAAAGATTGATTCCTTGTAGGTTTTTCAAAGCTTTTTTAACTTTATTAAAAGAATTTTTTTTATTCTGGATGAGTAACTAATGATTAAAATAAAAATATTAAAGGATTGTAATTTAATTTGTTGAATACAATTTAGTGATGCTGATAGAATGTTTTTTTAATGTTGTTATTCATGATGTTTTTGGAAGGATTAATTATAAAAGACAATGTTGAGATTGTGTTTCAGGTAATTTTGGTAGAATGAATACCTCTTGATCTTTAATTTAGGTCAAAAATATATTAATTTAGACTCACTATCCGTATATTAAGAAATTCAAAGATAGTCTAAAATTATACACACATGCATGTGCACATGCACATACACACATATATATCATCATTTTAAATTTAGCAATCATTTATAACCATCAAATGATGGTTTGAGTGATGATTATTTTTCAATTTTTTATATATTTGTATACTCACTTATATAGTCAAGCACAAATTTTGAGTGATCCATTGTGCACATAATCATAAAATTCTCAATAAACATTTATATACGTGTTCCACAAGAATGTGTGTCCCCCTTCAAACTAGACATTTTTGAGATGGGGATGTTTCAAAGCCATTGGGACTCCAGGGAAACACCCCTTACCATTCCATCACCACCACAATATATTTGGTGATGTTTCCAAGATTTCTCCCTCAAAAGGGGGAATATTTAAAGGACATCCCCCTATTTTGGAGATGCTATTGAGACTTTAAGACATTTCTAAGATGCTCAAGGGACTCACAATAATGTCTCAATTATGCTCATGATTCCTATGTGTCCCTTGCATAGATTAGTAAAAAAACAATTTAAAAAATAAAAAATATTTGTTGATATTTGTGCCACAAACCTTGACCCTAATGGTTTATTGGCCCTACTCAAATCATAAGCAATCACAAAAGGACTATAAATACTCATCTAAACTTGATTTTAAATCATTCCCAAGTTTCAATTGCAAGGTTGGAAGTTGCAACAGCAAGTTGGAACCCCGAAAGAGTGCAAAATATAACAAGTGAGAGAATTAGGAGAGTGAGAATATGTGAAGGAGGAAGAAAAAGGGTAAAGTAATCGTTAATAAAAAATTGAATTAATACATTCTTTAAGCTTCAAGGTTAGCTTTGTGTCTTCATGATAGTTTTTTTTTTTAAATTATTTTCTTTCAATTTAGTAGACTAATTTAGTAACTATTTTAGGTCCTAGGGGTTTACATTGTCACAATTTAAAATGTAGTTTTACAAATGATTATTTAAAAAAAAAACATTATAATAATAACAACAATATTTACGTGTTCAAATATATTTGTTAAATAATTTATAATTTTATTTTACAAATTTACATAAATATTTGATTAAAAATTAAAACTTACAATTCAAATTAAAATTTTATCTTTTGTGTATCCTCTTCTTCCATGTTTTGTGCAGCCTAAATTAAGACAATAAAATCCACAATTCTTGTTTGATGAATGTTGAAGAACAAAGATTCATATTTTTGTGTATCCTCTATTTCTATGATTTAAGTGACAAAAAATTTTCTTGGGTCTTCAACTCATGCATAATTTATTTTTTAATGATACTATGAAATATCTAGTAACAATAAATTTTTTTTGTACACTATCAAGTTATGAGTTCCAATTATAGAATGAATGATTAAGAGCTTATGGGGGTTAAATCAAAGACCCTAACTAGAAATTTGGGGCTTGGGACCATTAGGTAATTAAACTTGTTAGTAGTGCACATTTTAGTTTCCCTTTGAAATTATTAGATAACTTCATCAAGGCTCCCTTTGATAAGAATTCACCTTTAAAATAATTTCTAACTATATTTCACTCAAAACTTTAGTCAACAAGGAGAACTAGGCTATGGATGTGTCATTTATATGAATTTGGATTTCAAGAAAACAACAAAAGGTTTGATGCAAAATTTATTTATGACACAAGCCAAGGTGTACGTCTATGTAAGAGGTTGTTACTTGAAAAAATAATTAAAATAAATAGATTGTGGGGTTATTTTGATGATCGAAGTATTGTACATTCCACTTTCCATTTATGGCTCCTACTCCTACTAGTACTAAGAATACCCTAGATCCATGAGTCTTAACTCATTCTACTTTAACTTTTCCATATAATTTAGGGGAAACTAGAATAGATACTAAGGGGAAATATAGAATGACTAGTAGAAATGTTGTAAACATGGTCATAGAGTTAGTCAATGTGTTAAATAAAGACAAGGTAGATGGTGCCACTAATTTTTTTTCTTTTTCAATAGCATTCCATTTCATGTACCTCACTCTCCTTAATATAAAGAGGTTGTTAAAAAATAATTAGAGTAGGACCATCATGTGTGTCAGAACAAGAGAAAAAACTAAGGACAAAAATCTTAGATAAAAATCATCCCAAGATTAATATTCTAATGGAGAAAATGAACGCCACCTTGGTTACTAGTGGATGCAACATAAAAAATGGATGTGCGAATAAATATATAGGACCCTTACTTAAGGATATTGATTGTTCAAGGTACCACTAGGACACTAATTTTCAATTATAAGTCCTTAGAGATTCTATTAAGGATGTCGGGCTAGAGAATATAATGCACTTATAGTGATCGATGTATCATATCTATGAAAATTTGTATGGAAATTGATTGAGTCAATGTACTTACATATTTGATGGAATTCTTGTTGTGAGTATACCATGAACAATATACTCAAGGATATTGAATAAATAAAATAGATCAAAGAGATAGGTAATCATGTTATACATGTGTATATATTTATTTGTAGTTATTTTACTTCACATACATTCCTAAAAATTATCTAATAAGGTGATTATAAAACCTTTAAAGGCTAGATATGCATCACACTTCATTCTCTTCGAGAGGGTTCTTGAGTTGCAATAAACATTTAAACTAAAGATAATGATAAAAAAATTGAATAAAAAAAGTTAGAGTAGGAGAGGATGGTGAAGTATGTGGTGAAGAGTAACACATTTTGGGATGTATGCAAGATACATTATTTATATCATTTCTCCAATATTCAGATTTATCAAATATGGGGATTGTAGACACCTAAAATATTTCCTAAGAATATCACACATCTTGATTTCACTTTTTAAAATCATTTTCCTCATTTTGGGATGCATGCAAGATACATTATTTATATTATTGCCTAATATTCAAAGTTATAGGGTATGAAGAACTAGGGTGACTTTGTATCTAATGCATGGACTTTAAATTTGAAAACAAATATGAGTATCCTTGCTCATACCTAACATACCAAAACCCTATTTTATTATGTGACAAAATGAAGCCATTTCAAAGTAAGGACAACAATACATAAAAGGTATCAAGAACTAGATATGCACTAGCCGTTGTATTACTCAAGGCCATCCTTGCACACACAAGGAAAGTATTCCCCAAGGCTGTATTACAAGAACATCCAACAAGAAAAATAGGAGAAAGTAATGATAATGCTTCAATTCCTTTCTCTCTAAATCAATTTTTTAGACATCTTTGAGAGATCATCAGAATAGGGCAATAAGATAAAATCAAAAGAAAAGATCAAAATAAAAAATGTCAATGTCATTGTATCTCTTGATAGAGAGAGTTTTTTAGTTAATATTCGAAATGATTTCTATTGTAGGAAAGATCTATCCATATGACATGCATTGGATGTTGATTTGTCATAAAGTGTTTGATAAGTTGTTGATATGAAGGTTAATTGACATGTTTGATAATGATCAAGACTCGTGATTTTGCATGAAAGTATGTGTTTTGATAATTGTTGTACTTTCTTATGTTTGTTTTTCCAAAGGTGACGATGACAATAGGTTTATTATGGATGAATGTTTATTGTAGATGAGATGAGATGGGATGGGACGAATTTGTTTCTTTTTCTTTTTGTAATATTTCAATGTTTTTGAATTTTTAAAATGTTTTGAGGTTGTTTGTGGAATTTTGAAGTTTTCTAATTTTCTTTTGGTATTTTCAATGTTTGGACCAAGAGTTCACATGACTTAAGGATCAAACCTATGCCTTGAGGGCTCATCTAAGATGGCCTTGCCTACGTGGATGCATAGAGGCTTCGTAGTCAAATTATTTGGACTTAGATTAGCTCATACTTGGATGACCAATGATGATTTTGGGATTTTCAAAGTTATTTGATTTTTTTTTGGAGATTTCAAGTTATTTGGATATTTTTGAGATTTTGAGGATTTTTGGATGTTTTTGAGATTTTTAGGATTTTTAGATGCTTTTAGATTTTGATGAATTTTGGATGTTTTTAGATTTTAAGGAATTTTGATTTTTTTTGGATTTTGTGAAGATATCTAGCTATTTTTTGGATTTTTTGAAGTTATCTAGATTTTTATATATTTTTGAAATTATCTTATTTTTTTTGGATTTTTGTAAGATATCAATGACTTAGGTGATACAAAAATCCTTTCCAACAACTAGGTGTAGGAAGATTCCCCCAACCATGTGTTAAGTTTTCTATGAGAAAAATAGGATGACCTTAGGATAGTACCAAAGATACTTGTCAAACACCAAGCCATGATAGGGATGGAGATGGATGGATAGAAATTTTATTAAGAATGGGTGAAGGATGAGTATTTGATAGATGGTAGATGGTAATTATTTACACAAGGTACCTATTTACTAGGTTTTCACCAAGGTACTTGCCCAAAGGGCCATCAAAGTGGTTTTCACTCGAGGACAATTTTTTCTTTATTGTTTTATCTTTTTTTGGATTTTTTCCATTTTTGTTTTTTTTTGAATTTTTGGAATAAGATACCCTTCATGGGCTAGGAATAGAACCATTTGAGATGGATTCTCTTGATAGGATCCTACAAGGGATCCCATTCAAGTGTTTCTAGTTGATAAGCTCTTGATCCATAGCTTGTGGTGATGATAAAAGGTCTTAATCAGTTTGGTTCAAACTTTCCCTTATCTAGATCTAACTGATTCTTTTAATTCTCTTTTAGAACAAGGTCTCTTACTTGAAAGTGTCGACCCTTGATCTTCTTTTTTTAGCTTCGACGAAGCTAATAAGAACACCCACTTCTAGGTGAATTTCATCTAACAATTCAAGTTCATTCAACCTTGATATCATGTTTTCCTCATCATTTATTAGGTGTTGCAATGAAACTTTTAATGATGGGAGCTTGATCTCAATGGGTAAGATGGCTTCATTCCCATAAAACAAGGAATATGGAGTAGAACCAATGGGTGTTATAATACTTATTTAGTATTCCCATAGGGTTGGATTCAATTGTAAGTGCCAATCCTAGCCAACATCATTAACTATCTTTGCTAAGATCTTGATGATGGTCTTGCTATATGCTTCAGCTTGACCATTTCCTTGGGGGTGATATGAGGTGGAGAAATAATGCTAAATATGGAATTTATTGAAATTTTTTCATAAATCTTGATTTTTGAAAGGTGTTCCATTATCTATAATAATAGCTAGAAGAACACCACAACAAAAAAATAGATAGTTTAGGATGAACTTAGATATCTATTTTATTGTGATATAAGTCATGGGTATTCTCATTCTTTGATGCTATTTTGACCATGACTTATTTTGATAATGTTTGACCATGACTTTATGAGATTTAATATACGAATTATGATACGTGTTAAAGCAATATAATATACTACAATGCTTTGATGTATGGGAATGTAGAAACAAATAATTGTTTTCTTTCTAGAATTATGAATGCATTTATATAAAATAGGAATGTTGATTAATTATTGTTTAAATTTATGTTTCTACAATGGTTACTAATACACTTTCATTTTTGCACGCCTGAGTGCATTTGAGTTTCAGGTGATCGAAGGCCGATCGAAGGCCAAGAGTGTGATTGAGGAAAAGAAGGTTAGCTTCCCGACAGGGTAAAAGAGGAGAAGCTCTCGATTACGCACACACCACTTAAAGCATGTAGCTGCATTAGGTCATGTTTGTTTCTCAATGTGATTGCGTGAAAATGATAGCATAGCAAATTTAAATTACGGTTTAATTAACCTTAGAAATTGTGAAAATAATATGGCTTATTCTATTTTAATTATTCCTCATTTATATTTGAGCAACAAAAGGAAAAATCTGTTTTAAAAGAAATATAATTAAAAATAAAACAAAATAAATAAAAGAATAAAATATTGTGTTTTGCATAAATGGAATTTTAATTATAAATAAAACAAAATAAATAAAAGAATAAGAATATTGTGTTTTGCATAAATGAAATTATAGATTTGCATAAAAAGGGATATATATTTCTGTTTTGGTATATGGTTAATTTTCCAAAATATTGAGGAATGAACAGCCCGAGAGAACATTGGGCTCTGGAAATTCTGTCTTAAAACCAACAATGCAGTTGGCATGTGGCAAACCATAGAAATTGCATGAGAATTATATCTGTCATCTGGGAATTTTATGCATGATGAAAAGAGGAAGAAAGCTTTAAGAAAGAAAGAGGACTTCGATTGAGTCATATCCGAGAGTTTTGGAACAGAGACAAAGAAGGTATGGCTGGGCTTCTGCACAGGAAGCAAAAATTTGCCAGGTTCTTTTCATACTTTGCCTTTAATTTAAAATGGCAGTAAGGAAATGGAAGGAATGTAATGCTTATCTCCATAATATGAGTACAAACAACTGAGAAATCTTTCCAATTTTCGTTTTTAAATCTGGAAATTGCTTACTTCTTTTTGTTGCAAAATAGAATACACATACTTTTCTTATTAATTAGGGTTTTTTATTCTGTTGCAAATTCTGCAATTTATTAAACTGCTTTGAAGCATAACTGTAAATATATGCATATATGGTCTGCATAAAAACTCTGTCATCTGGATAAATTCAAAATGTCTTTGAGATAAATTCGAATGTAGTTTATACTGGGCAAAATGTCTTCTCTTTTTCTGAGTTTTGAAATTGCTATCCATAGGAAGAGGAAGGGAGTAATTCCCTTGTCCTCCCCATGGGAACGGACGCGCCCTCCACAGGCCGCGGCCTGTGGAGGAGGCGCGAGCCCCTCACAGCCCGCCCCCTCCCCATGGGAGGGGCAAGGGCTTCCCTAAGCCCTTACGATGCTCAATGCCAGTAAGGAAACCCTGTAAAATGCCCTGTTCTGTGTGCACGACCAGTGAATTCTTTGAATAGTTTTAAAAACCAGAATTTCTTTCTTCAAATTACACACAGCTGTACATGAATTTTTAACACACACACATATATATATAAATATATATATATGTATGTATACATATACATTTGGCTGTATATACATACATATATATATATATTTATATATATACATATATATATAGAGATATCCATGCATATATGTGCCAAAATACAAGTTGAAAACAGGAAAATCATTTCCAGAAAGTAGTATGAACTCTGTTAATTATACACAAATATCTCAGAATTGTTAAACCTGAAACAAGAACAGAAATGTCTTGAGAAACCATGTAAACTGGAAAGCATCTTGATATCCATGCATATATGTGCCAAAATACAAGTTGAAACAGGAAAATCATTTCCAGAAATTAGAATGAACTCTGTTAATTATACACAAATATCTCAGAATTGTTAAACCTGAAACAAGAACAGAAATGTCTTGAGAAACCATGTAAACTGGAAAGCATCTTGATATCCATGCATATATGTGCCAAAATACAAGTTGAGACAGGAAAATCATTTCCAGAAATTAGAATGAACTCTGTTAATTATACACAAATATCTCAGAATGGTTAAACCTGAAACAAGAACAGAAATGTCTTGAGAAACCATGTAAACTGGAAAGCATCTTGATATCCATGCATATATGTGCCAAAATACAAGTTGAGACAGGAAAATCATTTCCAGAAATTAGAATGAACTCTGTTAATTATACACAAATATCTCAGAATGGTTAAACCTGAAACAAGAACAGAATTGTTTTTGAGAAACCATGTAAACTGGAAAGCATCTTGAATACTTTAACATATACTTACTTACAGCAGAACAATCCTGAGTAAAGGAATACAACATCAAAATTTGAATGAAAGATTATCTTTCAAACCTCAGAATTTCTGAATAAATTGCACTGTTTCAGTATATTATTATTACTCTGTAACCTGTATTGAAATTGGGAATTGAATTGTCAGTCAACCTGAGCTTGGAAAGAATAGAAATGCATACTGAAAACAGGAAACACTGTTCCTTCTTTCTATTAGTGCACTGAAAAGTATTAAGACATGTATGTTCTTCTTTAAAAACAGAGCTTTATCTAAATCAGAAAAGGGTTGTTTACCACAGAATAAACGAGATCTTACAACTGAATTTACAAAGGATGTTCTGAAATTCACATTGGAAATTCTTTTAGAATTAATTGAATGATTGAAACATGTACTAAAATGCATAACTTTCTGCTTTGGTATTATTTCATACTTCACTATGGTAACTTCCGGGACAGGGTGCCGAAGGTGGGCAAACAGAGACGGTAGTATTACCTTTTCTAAACTACCATTTACTTGTATTATTTTGCTTGGCCAAGCACTGTACCATTGAAATAGATGGGTTGTTTATTTTAAAAGCCTAGAAATTTATATAGTCTCTGCCACCTCCTGTTGCAAGAAATGTGTTTATTTCTCATGTTAGAAATGCATATAGGCATCAGGCACGCATCGAGAGTTCCCTCCTGTTTTACTGTTTCGGGTTGCTAGGCTCCTTTATGCAGGGCCGGGGATTCCTTCGAGTTAGGAAGGGACCCGGGGAAGTCATGGACTTCATGGTTGGGTGGAAAAGGCGCCTGAATCACATTCTTGGCCCCAGCTCGCAAGAAGACCAAAGGCGTCACGGCGGTTGGTGGTACCAAGTTTTATTTGCTATTGATGTACTTATGTAATATTCAGATTTGGCTTGTGAAGCCTATTATAAATGTATTTGTATTTGTCATTCTTTGTGGAAACTTGAAATAGAGATATGATTTGAAAGTATCTAATGTAACATTGATTTGAGAAGTTAAAGTTTTATAACTTAGCATAGAAAAGATGTTTTCTATTAGAATTGTTGATTCTTCCAAGTAAGGTTGAATATATGTACATGAGAAAGTCATTGAAATACTTATGTTTTGTACAATCTTGATACATTACATTGATGTTATTATCATATATATGAAATACAATTTAAATTCTCTTTATTAAGATCATTTGGAAGTGTTATGAACAATGTTGACTTCTTGGAAACCTATTTATAATGGTTTGAATAAATTTAGAATACTCTTAATTTCTCTTTAATACTGACTTAAATGGTTTGAAAACACTCTTAATTTTTTGAGCGCTACATCTTGGTATCAGAGCCATAGGTTCAACACTCGGACCTTGAGACTTCTACGCTATAGGTTGCAATGTGAACCTGTTGATGACCTAAATTTTTAAGAGCATCGAGTGAATTAGCACCCTATCTTGGGTCGAAGATTTCTTTGATGGGTTGGAACCTCAATGAGTCTTGGATGTTTAAGTTGAGAACCAAGAAGATTAGACATGGTATGACTATATTAGTTGAGAGTACTCATCAGTTTAGTGGCATTTTCAAAAGAATCCTTAGTAGGAAAATGTCATGGTCGAAGCAAGGATTGGGGATTGTACCTTTAAAAAGGGTTGAGATATTGTGATGGATATATCTGAGCCAAGATGGCTAAGACATGATGACAACCCGTGAAGTGATGATGTAGAATAGAGAAATATTGAGAAAAGAGGTCTCTTTGAGGACATAAAGGGTGAATGACTATGATCTAAAAGGTTAAGTTACAAGGTTACTAGAGGTAAAAATAAAATATGCATATATTAAGACAAGTAGAAAGAACAATCACCTACGACCATTAATGGTTTAAACATTAGATGATGCTTTAAGGAAGAAGAGAATCCAAGAAGGATGTCTGCAATGGTAAAGGTATTTGATTATGAGTAAGCTGATTTTTAGGTGATGTTTGTTCTTTCCTAATCGGGATGTGTGTATGATCCTTGTGATCTTTAGTAAATACAAGTTAAGCCTCCTTAGGAGTCTTCAATATGGTCCTAGGAGAAAAATTTTGTTCAGACAAGTTATCATTGTCAGCCTTATTGATAGGGCATGAGTTTTGATCTTGTGAGACCTTATGAGTCCTATATGCTGGATTTATATAAATGATATATTTATGAATATGCACTTTGCATATATTGTGCGAGTAATGCACTCTTGTGTGATTTATATTTGGTGTGAGGAATGCATCGTGTGAGTTAGGCACTTTGCATATATACATGTATAATGTGTGAGTAATGTACTCCTGTTTGATTTATATTTGGTGTGAGTAATGCATCGTGTGAGTAGGCACTTTGCATAGATACATGTACAATGTGTGAGTAATGCATCGTGTGAGTTAGGCACTTTGCATATACATACGTGTATAATGTGCGAGTAATGCACTTATGATTGTCTATGGTTAGTGCAAGTAAAGCGCTCAAGCTTGTTCTTCATATTATGTTAGAGATGGTATACTTACCTTGTGTGAGTGACGCACTTGAATAATTTTTGTTTTCATATCCCGTGTGCGTGTGTTTTGGCATATTTATTTGTGCAAATGAGAACTTCAGGTAATTAATGTGTGAATGTAGTAGTAATGCGTTATCCATATGAATGGTGTATATCTATAAAGTGGGAATTGGTAATTGCTTTTCATTGTGAATGAAGCATTTGGATACCTTGGGTTGTGGAAGTTCGCTAGTGTTGACCATGTGTGTCATTACGTGGCGATTGAAATTCCCTTGAAAGGAATGCAATTTTTGTTGTTTGGCATCTTCAACGATGTTGGATGATGAAGTAGAATGGATCTCTTGTTTTGTGTGACTGGGTCTTAGATGACTCACTATGATTGAATGTGCTCTCTTACTTACCTCGGATTTTGAAACCTAGGTATGGTTGGGTATTGTACTCCCTCTCTGATGACTAGAGTTAGTCACACAGTTCATATGTTATGTAACTTGAAAATTTTGATATCTTATTTATTTATTTACTTATTTATTTTATTGTTTTTGTTCAATTTATTGAATGGCGTGTAGGCCAAAGTTGAATTTTTATTTATGTACATGAGTAAGTATAGCCATAAAATTTTTGATACTTATTTATCTTGCGACCATTATGGTCATGTGTGAATTATTGTTGAAATGGTGCACATTTTATGCCTTATTGTTGAAATCGACTTTTCTTTTCCTTGGATTTGATTTAATTTTTCTAAATGGTGGCTATGCTTGAATGTTTTAAATTGATGGTCAAGTTTCATGTTATGTGCTCTATCATGTCCATGATGGACCTCTGATAGATTGTATGAGGGGGTATAATACAGAGAGTGCTTCAGTTCCTGGTATGTATGTTGATAGAATTACGATAGATTGAATTCCTTAATACGCTGTCTGATACAAGTATTTAATTTTGAAATAATAGGAAAGTTTTGAACACTGGTGTTGCTATGGGCCTATTATTTTTGTATATCTTGTTGGTATTACTATATGAGAGGACACCGTGTCCAGATAGTACAAAGGAAATTTGAGAATATGCTTTATGGATTGATTCCTAAGTATATCCCTTGAGTTTTGAGGAAGAACTTGTTTTGTTTATATTAAAATAACGGGTAGTGGTAGGAGGAATGTTAGTTGAGAAAGCAAAGTAGTTGTGTAGTGAACTTCAGTTAAGGTGGATGCAATGGAACACAAATGGAAAGTAGAGAGATGTTGTAGGTGGTAAAAAGGGTAGAGCAAAGAAACACTTTGGCAACACGTATTATTAGATCAGAAGAAGATATTTTAGGATGGATAAGGGCATAGGAATGGAAATTTCTCATAGCTATGTATTAATTAATAAAATGTGAGATGTTGTGGTAACATAAAGTTTGAATGTAAGAATGAAAGACTAAAATGACAATAAAATAGCAATGGAAGTTGAAAGGGAGGAGAAACCCTTGAGATAAGAAAAATAGTGGGGGATGAGAAGAGAAAGGCAAGATTGGAAATGTTGATTGAAGTTTGATATATAGAGTGAATTGTTTAAAAAAAAGGGGATAATAAAAGTGTTGTAGAACTAAAAATGGATGAGGAAGTTACTCAAAGATGTTCTAAACTAGAATAAACCAATAGCTAGTAATGGAAAGATGAAAAAGATGAAATCAATGAAGTGTAATTCAAGTAAGATGAAGGGCACTAAATATATATAAGAAGAGAAAGTTCAAAAATCAGAATTGTCAAGGAATGGATTGCAAGTGACCTAGTCTCAGTATAGTCGGTGTGCACGATGGTTTGGACCTCGTTGGAGCACCTTTGCAGTTGTTTTTCTATTTTGTAATTTATATGTGAGGTAAATAAATTGGATAATAATAGATAATCTTTGTTGAGCCTTCTCGAAGGCAGGAAACCTAAGAAGGGATGTTTTAAAGGAAAGAATGTTCATTATGGTACTAGACTTTGGGAAAGTTGATGATTGAGGATATGGGTCTTGTAGAATCCACGAGATTTTTGAAGAACAAAAAGTTGAGATGCCTTAAGGGGCCTTCAATGGTAAGGATGTTTAGATAAGTTTTGTCTTGCAGACAAGGTATGAATGATTGATAGGGTGGATCCTCTATGCCTGATTGTTTTTTTTTAGTAAAGGTACTTACATGTGTATGATATGAGAATGGTGCTTGTGCAATAATGCACTTCTCATGCTTTGTGCAATGACACTTCTGTATGGGTGTTTGTACTCATAGCATAGAAAATTGTTTCCTTAACTACACTGATACTTATGCTTGAACGAGAAATGTTCTCTATACTTATACTAATGAGAGTGAATAAATTCTTAAGCTCGAAAGATGTGATGTTATTCTTGTAAGCTCTGGTGCAAGAGCTATTTGTTACTTGGATATATAATTGGATGGTAGTAATACCATATGTGTGGTGTGCATGACTGGCACACTTAGCAGGATTCAGGGGTGGTGCTAGCAGAGCCCACCAGGATTCTGGGAGGCGCAACGTTAAGTTGTGGAACCATGATATTGTGGAGTACAGGGTCCAGTGGGACTAGTATTCGATGGATAAATCATAATACCACCTAGGAAAATACAAATGACATTAACAGATCTTTTCCTCATTTGAGATTATAGCTTACTTTTCTTTTGATGCATATTGTGACTATGATACACTGATACTTCAAACTCCATTGTGTGGATTTGCTTTTAGACATCGAGACGATGTCTCTTCTCAAGAGGGGAAGGATGTCACGTCTCATACTTTGATGATATTTTGACCATGACTTACTTTGACTTAATTTGACCATGACTTATTTTGATAATGTTTGACCATGACTTTATGAGATTTAATATACGAATTATGATACGTGTTAAAGCAATATAATATACTACAATGCTTTGATGTATGGGAATGTAGAAACAAATAATTGTTTTCTTTCAAGAATTATGAATGCATTTATATAAAATAGGAATGTTGATTAATTATTGTTTAAATTTATGTTTCTACAATGGTTACTAATACACTTTCATTTTTGCACGCCTGAGTGCATTTGAGTTTCAGGTGATCGAAGGCCAAGGTGATTGAAGGCCAAGAGTGTGATTGAGGAAAAGAAGGTTAGCTTCCCGACAGGGTAAAAGAGGAGAAGCTCTCGATTACGCACACACCACTTAAAGCATGTAGCTGCATTAGGTCATGTTTGTTTCTCAATGTGATTGCGTGAAAATGATAGCATAGCAAATCTAAATTACGGTTTAATTAACCTTAGAAAATGTGAAAATAATATGGCTTATTCTATTTTAATTATTCCTCATTTATATTTGAGCAACAAAAGGAAAAATCTGTTTTAAAAGAAATATAATTAAAAATAAAACAAAATAAATAAAAGAATAAATATTGTGTTTTGCATAAATGAAATTTAATTTAAAATAAAACAAAATAAATAAAAGAATAGAATATTGTATTTTGCATAAATGAAATCATAGATTTGCATAAAAAGGGATATATATTTCTGTTTTGGTATATGGTTAATTTTCCAAAAGAATGAAGAATGAACAGCCCGAGAGAACATTGGGCTTTGGAAATTCTGTCTTAAAACCAACAATGCAGTTGGCATGTGGCAAACCTTAGGAATTGCATGAGAATTATATCTGTCATCTGGGAATTTTATGCATGATCCTCGAAAAGAGGAAGACAACTTTAAGAAAGAAAGGAGGACTTCGATTGAGGGATATATATCCGAGAGTTCTGGAATAGAGAAAAAGAAGGTATTGCTGGGCTTCTGCAAAATTTGCCAGGTTCTTTTCATACTTTGCCTTCTTTAATTTAAAATGGCAGTAAGGAAATGGAAGGAATGTAATGCTTTATTCCATAATATGAGTACAAACAACTGAGAAATCTTTCCAATTTTCGTTTTTAAATCTGGGAATGGCTAACTTCTTTTTGTTGCAATATCGAATGCACATTCTTTTCTTCAGAATTAGGGTTTTTATTCTGTTGCAAATTCTGCAATTTATTAAACTGCCCTGAAGCATAACTGTAAATATATGCATATATGGTCTGCATAAAAACTCTTTTTTTTCTGGATAAATTCAAAATGTCTTTGAGATAAATTCGAATGTAGTTTATACTGGGCAAAATGTCTTCTTTTTCTTCTGAGTTTGAAATTGCTATCCATAGGAAGAGGAAGGGAGTAATTCCCTTGTCCTCCCCATGGGAAGGACGCGACCTGTGAGAGGCTCGCGCCCTCCACAGGCCGCGGCCTGTGGAGGAGGCGCGAGCCCCTCACAGCCCGCCCCCTCCCCATGGGAGGGGCAAGGGCTTCCCCAAGCCCTTACGATGCTCAAATGCCAATAAGGAAACCCTGTAAAATACCCTGTTCTGTGTGCACGGCTAGTGAATTCTTTGAACAGTTTTAAAAACCAGAATTTCTTTCTTCGAATTACACATAGCTGTACATGAATCTTTACATACACACACACATATATATATATATATATATGTATACATATACATTTGGCAGTATATACATACATATATATATTTATATATATACATATATAATTAGATATCCATGCATATATGTGCCAAAATACAAGTTGAAAACAGGAAAATCATTTCCAGAAAGTAGTATGAACTCTGTTAATTATACACAAATATCTCAGAATTGTTAAACCTGAAACAAGAACAGAAATGTCTTGAGAAACCATGTAAACTGGAAAGCATCTTGATATCCATGCATATATGTGCCAAAATACAAGTTGAAAACAGGAAAATCATTTCCAGAAATTAGAATGAACTCTGTTAATTATACACAAATATCTCAGAATTGTTAAACCTGAAACAAGAACAGAAATGTCTTGAGAAACCATGTAAACTGGAAAGCATCTTGATATCCATGCATATATGTGCCAAAATACAAGTTGAGACAGGAAAATCATTTCCAGAAATTAGAATGAACTCTGTTAATTATACACAAATATCTCAGAATGGTTAAACCTGAAACAAGAACAGAAATGTCTTGAGAAACCATGTAAACTGGAAAGCATCTTGATATCCATGCATATATGTGCCAAAATACAAGTTAAGATAGGAAAATCATTTCCAGAAAATAGAATGAATTCTATTAATTATACACAAATATCTCAGAAATGGTTAAACCTGAAACAAGAACAGAATTGTTTTTGAGAACCATGTAAACTGGAAAGCATCTTGATTACTTTAACATATACTTACTTACAGAAGTACACTCCTGAGTAAAGGAATACAACATAAAATGTGAATGCAAGATTATCTTCCAAACCTCTGAAATTATGAATTAAATTGCACTGTTTCAGTATATTATTATTACTCTGTAACCTGTATTGAAATTGGGAATTAACTGTCAGTCAACCTGAGCTTGGAAAGAATAGAAATGCATGTTGAAAACAAAAAACATTGTTCCTTCTTTCTATTAATGCACTGAAAAGTATTAAGACATGTATGTTCTTCTTTAAAAACAGAGCTTTATCTAAATCAGAAAAGGGTTGTTTACCACAGAATAAATGAGATCTTACAACTGAATTTACAAAGGATGTTCTGAAATTCACATTGGAAATTCTTTTAGAATTAATTGAATGATTGAAACATGTACTAAAATGCATAAATTTTTGCTTTGGTATTATTTCATACTTCACTATGGTAACTTCCGGGACAGGGTGCCGAAGGTGGGCAAACAGAGACGGTAGTATTACCTTTTCTAAACTACCATTTACTTGTATTATTTTGCTTGGCCAAGCACTGTACCATTGAAATAGATGGGTTGTTTATTTTAAAAGCCTAGAAATTTATATAGTCTCTGCCACCTCCTGTTGCAAGAAATGTGTTTATTTCTCATGTTAGAAATGCATATAGGCATCAGGCACGCATCGAGAGTTCCCTCCTGTTTTACTGTTTCGGGTTGCTAGGCTCCTTTATGCAGGGCCGGGGATTCCTTCGAGTTAGGAAGGGACCCGGGGAAGTCATGGACTTCGTGGTTGGGCGGAAAAGGCGCCTGAATCACATTCTTGGCCCCAGCTCGCAAGAAGACCAAAGGCGTCACGGCGGTTGGTGGTACCAAGTTTTATTTGCTATTGATGTACTTATGTAATATTCAGATTTGGCTTGTGAAGCCTATTGTAAATGTATTTGTATTTGTCATTCTTTGTGGAAACTTGAAATAGAGATATGATTTGAAGTATCTAATGTAACATTGATTTGAGAAGTTAAAGTTTATAACTTAGCATAGAAAAGATGTTTTCTATTAGAATTGTTGATTCTTCCAAGTAAGGTTGAATATATGTACATGAGAAAGTCATTGAAATACTTATGTTTTGTACAATCTTGATACATTACATTGATGTTATTATCATATATATGAAATGCAATTTAAATTCTCTTTATTAAGATCATTTGGAAGTGTTATGAACAATGTTGACTTCTTGGAAACCTATTTATAATGGTTTGAATAAATTTAGAATACTCTTAATTTCTCTTTAATACTGACTTAAATGGTTTGAAAACACTCTTAATTTTCCGAGTGCTGTATAGCCTCAATCCACTTTGTGAAATACTCAGACTTGGTGGTGATTATGAATTTATGTCCATTAGAGGAGGTAGGTGTTATCTTCCCAATGAGATCAAGCCCCCATTGGGAGAAAGGCTATGGTGTGGTGATAGGTCAAAGTTCGTGTGTTGGAGCATGGGTGAAATCACCATGTTGTTGAAATTGTAAGAACTTCTTCACAAACTAATTAACCTCTACCTCCATGGTAGGCCAATAGTAACCCATTCTAAGAAAAAATTTAGCAAAGGTGATGCCAATCAAATGTGACCCAAAAACACCTTTTTGTACCTCTTTAAAGGAAATTGAAGCTTCTTCTTGGTTAAGACATCTTAATAACATTTCATCAGTACCTCTTCAATATAGGGTATCACCAATAATAACAAAGTAGGAGGATCTTTGAATACATGTTTTGTGAAGGTTAGGGGTAAGGTCGAATGGAAAGATACCATTATGAAGGTGGGTGAAAATATCATGGTACCAAGAAGAACCGAGACCAATAATTTCACACACAATTTTTGATTCAACGATGTCGAAAGTTCGTATGAGAAGCTACTCTATGAGAAATTCACATTTCAAGCTATTGTGCAGTATTTATAAGAAAGATCCAATAGTTTCCATTGCATATGTTGCTCTGTTGTTCATCCTTGGAATCTATTCAAAGGTAATTTCTATGAAGTAAGTATCTTTAAATCTATCTACCATTCTCTTGTATGGCATTAACTTGTCATCCTTGGTCTAATAGTAATCTTTGACTTTCCTTACCACTAGTCTGGAATCACCATAGACTTGGAGTTCCTAGATTTTCCATTGGATAGTTATTCTTATCCTTGTAATGACAGACTCATGCTCAACTATATTTTTTGTACATGAAAATGCTAACTTGTAGGACTTTGTTATAAAATCACCTTGAGGGTTGATGAATAGGATACCTGTACTCTTGATTCATGATGTATATGGGAACCATCAAAGTATAACTTCCATTGATTTTTCTATGTGAGGGTGAATATTCTTTCATCTGGAAAATCATATACTAAATGGTTTTTTGCATATTTTAGCGCTTCAACTAATTGATCAATGATAACTTTTCCTTTGATATCCTTTTGGTCCACATAATCAATGTAAAAATCACTTAGGATCATAACCCATTTAAGCATGCATCTTGTGAAAGTTTCCTTTGATAATAGATACTTTAATGGATTAATCTTAGAGATGAGCTAACCTGATGACCAATCATGTAGTGACATAGCTTTTGAGAAGGAAAAACATTACTATACATGTGTTCTAGAAGTATAGTTAAGTTGGTACCCCAATAGGGTCTTGTTGATGTAATAAATAGATCTCTCTTTGCTTGAATCATCAAGTTGTGCTAAGAGAGCTCCTAGTGCTGCTGAAGTTGTTGAGATGTATAGTATCAATGGCTATCTACAATTGATGACATGAAGACTAGTGGTGATGCTAGATAGTCTTTCAACTATTAGAATGCTTGTTGGTAATTATAATTCCATTTTAATGCTACCCCCTTATGGAGAAAGTGTGTGAAAGGGTGGCACTTGTCTTCCAATTGTGAAATAAACCTCCCGATAGACTGGAGTTTACCTTGAAGTTTTTTGAGTTGTTTGAGAGTTTTAGGTGGAGGCATCTCCATTATAGCTTTGACTTTAGTAGGGTCCACTTCAATTCCCCTTCGTAATACAATTTACCACAAAATTTATTAGAAGTGACTCCAAAGACACATTTCTTCAGATTCAATCTCACCTAATATTTTTCTATCCTATCAAAAATTTGAGCCAAGAATTCAAGATGTCCTTTCCTTGTGATTGATTTTGATAGTATGTCACCCACATAGTCTTCCAGAATCTTGTGAAACATATCATGGAAGATCAAGATCATTGCTCCTTGATAGGTTGCACCAACATTTTTGAGACCAAACAACATAACGTTCTAGTAGTAGGTTCCCCATGGATATATGAATGTAGTTTTGTGTTGATCCTATTTTTCTATCATTATTTGGTTATATTTTGAAAATCTATCTGTGAGAAACAACATCTCATGTCCATCTATAATATACACAATTCTATCTATGTTTGGTAGTGGAAAATCATCTTTAGGACAAGCTTTATTCAAATCTCTGAAATCCATTCATATCTAGATGCTTGGGTAGTGGGTTTTGATATTGGCACTAGGTTTTAAACCCACTCAAGATAAACAATAGGTCTTATAAAACCCACATCAAGCAACATCTGCAATTCAACTTTGACCAATAGTGTTATTTGGGGATACATTTTTTGTAGCTTTTATTTCATCAGTTGAACACATTAGGATGCACTATCAAGTGATGTACAACTAGTGAAGTATCAAGTCCTAGCATATGTTTGCATATAACCAAGAAAATTTAATCTTTTTCTCTTTTAGGAAAACTGCTAGATTACTTTGTTATCCATTATCCAAGGATGTAGCATAGAAAGTGACTTGAGGTTGTTCAACTAATCTGACATTTACTGGTTGTGCTGCTTCCACAAGAACTATTGATTTCTCTTGATCCATTTCAATACTAAGGAGATTGAATCTTTTATATGTGTCTCAAAGAGGTTTTCACCTTTGGATAAATCCTTTGTTTTTACTTTTTCATGATCTGAAAGTGCCACTTTGTGATTTTCACTTGAGGATATTATTTTTATTTTTAGATTTATCATTTTGTGACTAAAGGATTCATTTGTGTCTCCATAGTATGCTTGTGTATTAAACTTAATATAAAACCCTAATTTATGATCTCCAAAAGGTATATGATCTTCAAGCCACATGAATTCTGAGATAGCCTCATCATTTTAAAATGAATCAAGAATTGGTTCTTGTTGTTTGTCCCAATCGATGGGTTGGGGATGTTGAAACACAACAATCTAATAAGAGGGGCTAGGGTGAATAAGTAGATTAATTAAAAATAGTTTAGTAATAATTTTAAACCGATATAATAGTATATGTAGAGAGATTAACACACACATGCACACATAACACCAGATATACGTGGAAACCCAAGATGGGAAAAACTACGATGATAAAAGTTGCTAAGATCTACTATCCTAATCTAGCCTCACAATAGAACCTCACTAGTTACAATATTTAAGGTCACTAAACCTAAGGAGACACCAATTCCCTAATTTAGGAGCACCAACTCCAAGGAAGCACCCACTCCCTAACTAATCACCAACTCAGCTATCTAATGCAACCAACCAATTAGATTTACAATGAAAATACTAGAGCTATAACTCCAAATTACAATTGATTCATTTGAATCTGATTCTTTAAATTACAAGTTTGATTTGTAACTTCTCATATGTTGCTATACCTCTCTACAAGAATTCCCTTTATCTCTATTGCTTTTGCTTCAACAACTCATTCCTCTCTTCTCTTCTCTACACTACACATTAGAATGTATCCTCTATTCTATCTTTCTTTGTTGCCAATTCTACATCTACCTTTGCATACCTCTCTCTCCTCTTTGCTATACAAACCCTAGATGGAATTCTCTATCATTTGCTTAGAGTCATTCTTCTCTCATCTTTATCTCACTAATCTACACATAAAACAAATGTCTTTCTTCTATCTTGTTGCACTGCACCTATGCACTTCAATGCATATCCTAGATGATATTTCTTGTAAATCATCCAGGTCTTCTTCTCGTGCAACATATGCATTCACACCACTTTTTTAATTTTATTATTTTTTTTCTTCTCATACCTCAAGCCATGCACCACCGTCCCGATTCATTGCATTTGCTAATTTTAGACTATCAAACCCTAGATCAGATACACGCATTAAATGCCATTCCTTGTATAATTGACCTTTATTTGATTTTATGTTTGTTTATGCCTTTCTCTACCATCTACACATCTTATCACCAATCAAAGCGAGTAGCTAAAGCAGTCACGACAATTAATTTTTCCTTGTATGTTAGTTCATAATGGTTTCCACCACTTATATTGTTTGCTCCACTACCTAGCCATTAATGAACATTTTTCTCAATTTCTCCCCCTTTGACATCAATGGAAAAGGAAACTCTTTGAACACATTTATGTAACTATTACTCCCCCTTTGATAATTGAAGCTCATATTTGCTAACATATCTCCCCTTTATCTAATAATGGAGTGTGTCCAATAATCTACAACCATCAATTCATTAGATATTTGTCGAACCAATTTTACTTGACTTGATCTCTCCTTCTCTTCCAGGGATGAATAATTATTTAGTAAATATCCCCCTAAACTCATGCCCTATCACTAGATTCTAGTGATATAAGGCAACAAAAACCACTTTACATTTGTTTCCTTCTAACCTTCTCCTTTTCACACCTTTTTCTACCTTGTTTTCCTTCTTTTTAAGAACATGTGAACATTTGTTCACTTTTGGGAACATACTTCTATTTTTACTCTATGCCTTTGGTCTTACACAATTTTTTCTACAATGTTTGGCTATGTGACCAAAATTATTGAAATTATAGCACATTACATTCATATCCAACAAAGGAGAAAATGAATTTCTATTCACAATTTTTTTTCTCATTTTGGGAATAACTCGACACTCTCTAGCCCTATGACCAAACTGATTGTAGGTATAATAATAACCATAGAAACATGAGGGATACCTAGCCATAGCATTTCTTTGTGTAGGAAGAGGAGGTCTTCTTGAATTTTTCTTCTTCAAATCTCTCACCCTTGTGAAACCATCTACATCATCTCCCTATGTGTTTTATTTCTTCTTCAGGTGATAAGGGACTGATTGGTTATTCTTGTTGTTTGCTACAAGTTTCTTTTCTTCATCATCTTTTCTCATCTCAACAATGTTTTTATCTAGTCTTCCATCTTCAGAGGCGTTCTCTTTGAAAAATTCCTCATTCTTTGTTCCATATTTTCCTTATGCTTTGAAGTAATCATATAGCTTTGTAGATTTACTAGTAGCAGGACTTTTTCCTTTATCAAATCCCAAGCCAAAATTCTCCTTTGAAGGATTTTGTGAGTTAATTAATTCATCAAGAATCTTAGATCCACCTTTCAACTTCAAAACTTTGACAATATGTTCATTAGCCTTTTCAAGCTCTTTTCTCAAAGCAACTATTTCTACTTCCAGCTTCATGCATTCATTAGATTTAGACTAAGTTCAAACTTAACTATATCTTCTATTGTCTTGGCTTCTTCAACTTGTGTCTTCAAGCTCACCACCATTTGGCCAGAATATTCAAGACTTTTGGTTAGCTTTTCAATCTCTTTTTGTGAATGGTTTTTGAGATTTTTATTCTTCTTTCTCAATATTTTAATCTAATCCAAGGCACTAATGAGTTCACCTTCAAGATATACTTCACCTTCCTCTTCTTCATCATAACCTTCAATTTCTTCATCAGAAGTTGTTTTGAATGCCATGAATAGGGATGCATTTCCCTCAGCCACAAAGGCACAATCATGGTCATCATTAGAGCTATCACTAACATTAGATGGACCAATTTCTTCTTGTGTGTGCATACTCTTTGTTGTGCCCTTAGCACACACACCTCGTTCGGAACGGGGACCCTCTTTTTCTTTCGGCTTGGGTCATTTTTGTCGTCGCCTCATTTGCGTGCCCATTTTTTTTTGGTGCCCCAGATGGTCAATGTTGCTTCAAAGTCCCACCATAAGTTGACCATGCCTTCCCCTTTTAATTTTGTCGCATTCTGGTACCTCATGGAGTCTCTTTGGTAGTTTGCCCCTGCCAACGGCCCTGGGCCCGGCCGTTTGGGTTTCCCTTTCCAGGTTTCTCTATTGCACTCACCGTTCCTAGCGTCACTCGGCTCGTGTCCTCCTGGACCCCGGGGTTCGAAACCTCATTCTTCGTCTACTAGAATCTGTGGAAAACTTAACAGCTGTTTGACCCTCCGAGCCCGGTACTCCGGATTTCCGCTCCCGGGGTTCCATGAGTGTTTCGTCATTCCTCACACTGAACCTCTGACGGAGTTCCGCCTTCCGGGCCCTGAACTCCCTTTTGCCGCCGGTGAGTTCTAAATTGAAAATGAAATCAAACGGCAACCGTCCGGTGCCCTCCTGGCTGCCGGACCCCGGGTCTCCCACCGCTGATGGTAAATTCAAATCCACCAACCTTTGTTCCGCCGTACCTACATTCAATGAGGCCATTAATGGCAGCAAAGGGTATAAAAGACCAGCTCAAGCCTGTCATTTTCACTTAACAGCGTTGCAGGGAGTGATCAGAGAACTCGCTAGAGGAGTCCACCGTCTTCAGGGCCTTTGCACTCATCGCCCTCACCATCTCCTCATCGATCGAGAGTGGATCTCACACCTCCCCGTGTTGAGTGATCGAGGTAGGTCCTCCGTTCACCCTCCTGAGCATTGTTTTCATGATTCTTAAGGCTTAAAATGAGAAAAAATTCCTCAAAACAACATTTGACTAATAAACATGGTACCTACTATGAACAAAACCCATGTCCTCAAAATTTGAGTACCCTAACGTAGCATCCCCATGAGCAATTCAGAGCTTTATCCTCGCGCGACTGTTCTTCGCAAGGGCCTTCGTGACCCTCAGGCTCGAATGCTCCTTTTGCCTGTGAAGACTTAGTGAAAACTGTCGGTATAGCTTTTGGCTCCCTTAGGCCCAGAGCCCGGGATTCCGCACATGGGATTTCGTCCTTCATTTGCTGTCGGGGAGACGCTCATCCGTCGCCAAGACCTCATCGCGAGATCCTTAGGTCTTGGCAATGCCTTCGCTTTCGGTGACACCCCGTAACTCTCGCCAAGACTTCCTAGTGAGGCTCCTCCTCTTGGTGAGCGCACTTTTCCATTCATCGGCGTGACTTTGCCTTTTGGCATAACCTTTCATTGACCCCCTCCCCTTATCCTTTAGCGAGCACAGAGCAAGTTGGCAAGACATAGCGAGGTCACCAAGACCTTTATCCGACTTAGAGGTTATGCCGAAGACTCCTTTGTCAGTGAGACATAACAAGTTTGCCAAGACCTCACGGCGACACCACCTTTCTCCTGGCGAATACCCAACGTCCTTCCACCAGCCAGACTCTGCCTTCCCGTTTGCCATTGGGATGCAATTTGAGCAAATGAACGCCCTCATCCTTGTTGGGCTCTGCTATGTGGGACTCTTTCCCTCGCCCGCCGTTCCAAATGAAAATCTCACCCGCCCCTCCAAACTCTGGGCTCCACCTTCCCAATCGCCGCCGAACTGAAAATGAAATCAAATGGCAGACGCTCGTGCTGGGTCCAGTATCGCTCCTGGCTGTCAGCGAGACTTGCGGATCTCACCAGAACCTTACCCCATCGCGGAGGCCTCACGCCAACTTGTAATCTGCTGGGCCCTAACTATTGGGCTGCCCCTTCCAGACTTCTGCCCAACAATAGCCGTCCCAAACGACGAAAGATGAACGCCTTCCCGATACCACATACCCGAACACTCAAAAGTGAAGTTACAAACCGTTAGTCACCTTGCAGCCCACCGGACCCCAGACCCTGGAGTTTCGACTCCAAAATTCTGTTTATAATCTGCCGTTCACAAACAACCATCTCTTGACAGCTTTTTGACCTCGCACCTCTGAATTCTCCAGGATCGATCCAGATAAGCCCAATCTGAAATCTAATCTTGACCCACATGCTTGATCTTGGTCTTCTTCATTGCGAACCTTTCAAATTATCCAAATTCAATTAGAGAAAATCTCCTAGAGCCCTATGCCCTATTTTCCTTTCCAAAGTGACATTTTTGCTAGGGAAGTCCGGCCCTCCAGGCCCGAACTATCCAAATGCCCTTAATCAAAAGATCAGTGACATTGAGAGATAAAGTATCATGTCATAGATTATTTAAATTGGATTTCATCTTTGGGATTTCAACTAACATAAATGCTTTCGTGATCAATTACGCTAACTATACCTTTGCTTGCAGAATATATGGAATCGGGTGCAGGACCTTCAGCGGCACCCGTCGAGAAGGAAAAAGGGAAAATGTCATGAACGATTCCTTGAGGGAAGGAAGACAAGGACTAGATGAAATACCAATTCTAGGGTGAGCCTCTCCACTCGAAGATTACCACGGATTGGAAGGAGATCACGGACACCAACATAGGGCATGTTGATATTGACGAATTCACACAAAGGGTCAAGGTCAATCCGACGACCAAGAATGCAAGACTGATAAGGCAAAGTGGGATCCCAAAAGCTGCAGGATTCCCTCCATCCCTCATGGCCCCCGAATTAGTCATGGCTTGTCAGGAGGTGTATCAGCCTGACACAAGGACAACTATTGACAAAGAGGGCAACATTCTCACCGACATGTCACCTGAAGGAATCACAAAGACTTTCCATATCCCCACTTTTAAAGAGATGGAAGTCCCAACCGTAGAATAATGCCAGGCGGCATGGGATGATAATTCGGTGGGCTGTAAGAGGACAATAAATCAGCATTGGCTTAAAGAAAAGCAGGGCAATGCTACGAAGGTTCCTCACGAGTTCTTCTGCAGTGATTTCCATGAAGATTAACATGACTTGGTCACAATGCTAAGCAAAGTTATGGGTCTTCCTATGGCGGCCTTCTTCCAAGAATGGATGGTGTACGTCACTGAGCAAATTCTTCGAGGGAATGAGGACGTCACCACAAAGACTTCATTTTACTGGGGAGGAATCATAAGCAATTGCTTCCATGAGTAGTTTGTCGATGTAAAGAAGAGCTCCAAGTTCTCTATGACTTCTTATCTTGTCTATTCCTTAGCGGATCAGAGGCAATACAATAGGTTGTTTGTGGCACCCGATCAGGAGCAATGATTAAGACTCAAGGCCTATGATAGGTATCTGTAGCTCCAGTACTGGAACTTCAAAAGGGAATACTACAGAGTAAATGATGCCTTCATTGGCCATATTATTAGAATGATTGTCGGAGACTTTGAGAGGAGGATCTCCCGCAGTGCTAGGGCATTTTTGAAGCAGTATGCCTTCCTCTTCATTCAGTACCCAAAGTTTACATACATCCATGCTTAGGGCTTCACTGAAAGGCCAAACAGGTTGCCTTGATACCCCAATGACCGAATCATCCTTCTGGAGCTTTCTCGGCAACTCCAACACATACAGGCAATCTTCAGTAGCAAACACATAGCAGGGATTTCTTATACCATGACTCTGGGCCAGGGCATGTATAAACTAAAAACTTCCCAGTGTGCTAGCAACTCTGAGAAAGAACTAAAAGATTACCATTTCTACCTACACACTGCTCACCCACGGATAGACCCGTATGGCCACGTTAGAAAGGCGCTAGGGCCGAGATTCGCTCATCTCCACCACATTGAAGACTTTTGGGGAGATTGCTAGGATGATAAAGAGGTATGTGCAAGGCACTATATGCGAATGACTACGCAATTTGTAAGGAAGGTGCAGCCTTTCCCCATACCGGACCAGGTCGAGGAAGACGAGAGCACCTTAATGCACCCCAGGTATCCTGCGATCGCAAATTTACCGATACCAACAATTGAATGGGATGAGCAGGAGGTCGTTGACCTCGACATTATAACCAAGCCAATCTTGGCTCGTACTAAGGAGTGGGTCGATGGGCAAGTAGCCCAATTAAAGTGGCAAGGAGTAATTTTTGACTTACGAAGGGCTCAAAAGTGAGCCAAGTGCCATAGAGGATGCCGTTTCCGCCACTTCAACTGGCGTGACCTCCAAGTCTCCTCCAGTCACCAGATCCAAGAAGAGAAAGGAGACAGAAATAGAACAGTCTCCAGACCCCAAGGTCTATGCAAGGAAAGTAACAAGAGACTCACCCTCCAAAAGGCTCAAACAAGTGGGGAGCACCATAGAAAAGCCCTCAACCCAGGAGGAGAAGGCGATGGGTACAGATCAATTGGAACCTCTCTTGGCTCTCCCTACCCCTGCCATTGCACCACCTACATCCCTAGCTATGATCACTGCATCCCCGCTTGCAGTGGACATTTTTGTCCATCTTGCCCCTTCGCCTCCGGCCAAATCTGTAATAATTGTCCACTCCTCTTCTGCCATAACTACGCCCCCTTCCTCTGCTACCATGTCACCAACCACATCACTCCCTCTAGTAACAGTAGCAACACCTATTCCCACTTCCACCATGCCTGAGGCTCTCTCGAGACATATGCATAATCTTCCCCCTGAGCTATCCCAGATCCTAATGGATCCCGCTCTTCAAGCAGCCCTTGCACAAGCCCTCTCTAATGCTCAGCCTTCACAACCTCCGACAGGGCCACCGGCTATGGAAGCCACCATGCTAATCTCTAAGGAGTGGGAGGAACGAGAGCGGGACACCTCGAAGCCCTTTGAGGAGGAAGTTGATGAATTCCATGAGCAACCAGAGTATGAACACCGAACCATTAATAGGGTGGCTTATGAGGAAGAGGGAATGGGCTCTTTCGAGAGTGGGGAGGAGGAAGATAACACCAGTGGTAATGTAATCATGCAGGCCTTTGACGATGATCTTGAAGAAGAACTGGCCTGACAGCCAAAGGACACCAAATCAGAGGTAGAAAGGCCGCTTCGTGAAGAAGAATAGCAGTAAGAAGACAAAACTGAGGGTGAGACCCAAGCTGTCAAGAGCCTCAAAGTCGGGAAATTCAAAGAACATGTGCACAAGATTGAACATGTTGAGGAAAAGAAAGAAGAAGAGACGATAGAGAAAGAAAGTCCCATACAGCAACTGTCCACCGTGCTTCCTAGAAAATGCCTTGTGTTCATCCAAGACTCCGATGAGGAAGAGGGAGATGCTACCAAGGAGAAAGAAAAGTCCCCAGAAGAAAAAGGAGCAGAAACCTTGGCCTTGACCAAGAGGGGTGAGGGTGGCCATGATTCACCTAAGGGAAAATATCTTGTACCTAAATGGTTAGAGAGGCAGCTCGAAAGAAAAACCCTTGTACTAAAGGACCCAAGGGTGAGGCTAGAGGCCATCTTGGCTCGACCTCAAATCATGATAAAGAAGAAGAACAAGCCCAAAGTCTGATCCAGGGTAACAATGGATGCTTCCGGGTCTCGAGCAACGCAAATAGCAATGTCTATGATTGGCCAGGCTGGGGTGAGTTACAACATCTCCACCATCAACTTGGGGACCGCCACCAGAGAGTAGAAAGTCGAGCACCTTGAGGATTCAGTGGCTATGGTGGTGCATTTGATAAAGCAAGATAAGATCTTGAAGGATGAGCTCAAGGCGTAGGTGGCGGCCTTAACGGATTACATACAATAATGGTCTTCAGTAGATGACCTGCCTACCACATCCACAGCCACACCCCAACTACTTTCCAGAGAAAAAATCAACAAGATGGAAAGAAGGAAGAACTTGGAAAAGACCACAGAGGACTGGTTCCGACAAGTCTCATACGTCAGGAACATGGGAATTAGTCGGGCTGTTCGGACAGCCAACAAGTTCTTGGACCTGCAGCAATTTTTGGAGGGCATGAGGAAACTATGCACCGACTTCCCTGCGGCATATGACTCCACCTTTCCAAGGATTGAGGCTATCTTTCAGTTTCCAGAAGCCACATGGGAAAAGGAGCTTGCATTTAAGAAAGACGATCACTGGCTGATGGATGTATGGTGGCAAGACTTTGACAACCGGAAGGAAAGGTTGGAACAAATAATGAACAAAGTGGATTCAGATATCGAATGGGTCAAAGAAATCAGAGCAGAATGTGCTGGGTACCTCAAGCTAATGACAGAATATGATGTGCCCACCATGCAGATAGATCCAAAAAAAGTGAAGCCTTATTTCCAAAAGAAGATGGAGGACGGGATGTTTGGTGAAATCACGGTGGAATTCCTGAGTTTTGCTGCCCATGCCTTCGATCAATCAGAGCTATTTAGGGACCAAGGCACAAAGTATGATGAGGATTGGAAAAGGATAGAAGATAACGCAAAAGAATGGAGCTACCAGGTGTTGTGATATGAAATCATTGAAATAGACAAGCTCTAGGCGGTCATCCTCAAGTTCATAGAATACACAACATCAAGAAGGCAAGAAGACAACCCTGTCAAAAATGAAGAACTCCCTAAAGATTAGCTACAGTAAAACACCAATTAGCTAAAGGACAAACTGCTACAGTGCCGTCACTAGAAGACAAAGTAGAGAAAAGGACAAAATGTAATTTTAAATTGTGATATTGAGGGTTGGTGAAACCCTATTTTGTAATGAATCTTGGCCACACAATAAGAATTAATCTTGGCCATTCATTTGACTTTTGGAACACTATAAATGGAGCTCTCCTCTCATTTGCGAAGGGAGTTGAGTTGTTGTAAATACATGCTGCAGAAATTTATAAGAAAAAGACATTGACTTGGTGCATTTTGTGAGTTTCTCACATGTTGCTTGATTCAATCTCCATTGTTAGATGTTTAACTTAGGTTTTATTGCTGTTCTAGTTAACTATTTTATTGCTTTGGTAGATTTTAGGAATGTTGTCCTGTGATCATGAAAATTTCTGCTGTGTAGATGACTTTTTAGTCCATACTTTTTGCTGTCTACTGATGGTAGATGGTTGTGTAAAGTTAGTCTGGACTTGAATTCGAAGCTGCTCCAAAACTTTTATCTTTGTTCATCCATGCACATGGTGAATGAAAGAGAAAACATTTGCAGGCCTTAGAAGATAGCACAAGTTCTACGATATTGTGAGATCTCTGGTTAAGTGGGATATTGTTTTAAGAAGTTGTCCATTGCAGGAACTCCATTGCCACTGTTCACAGTTAGTTGAAGATCTAGAAGCCTTCTCTCTCTCCTATCTTTTTTCCTTTTTTTTATGAGTGACCTATGCTAAGGTTCATTGCACATTGTAAAGCTAAATCCAATGATAAACATGGAGTTTACAAATGTTGTTTGAACCTACAGCAAACACACAATAACTTCCCTATCTTAAGAAATCCATTTCAAGATCTAACTTCTCATGCTTTGTAATCCGTATGTAAGTCCGACTTGTGATTCCAACAAATCACATTAAAAAACTAAGATATTCTGAGCACTGTCCCTGGGAGAATGGTACAAAAATGTCATTTATTATCTGCTAAACCATAAGTGTCTGCTGCACCTGCAAGGGGTCCAAAAGTGTGCCTTCAGATTGAAAAGAAGTGGCTACATGCTACAAGGTTCTATTCTCTGCAAGAAAAATCACAAAGGCATTTACTTAAGATTCCTGGGTAAGGAGGAAGCAGATCGAGTCTTAAAAGAGTTCCATGACAAATTTGGCATGGGCCATGGCTCTGGTTCTTCCACATCACATCAGTTATTAAGAGCAGGATATTACTGGCCAACTATCTTCAAGGACGCTCATTGTCATGTTCGTTCATGTCACACGTGTCAGACAACCGCCACCAAGGAAAAGAATGTTGTTGTCCCACTGTAGCCTTTACTGGAGGTAAGGCCGTTTGCGCAATGGGGTCTTGACTTCATCGGTCTGGTAAGCCTTCCATCATCTGTAGGACACAAGTACATTCTTATCACTACTGATTACTGTACTAGGTGGACGGAAGCAATAGTATGTAAGCAATGCACAACTGAAGTAGCTACTAATTTCTTAGAAAGTTTCATTTTAAATCATTTTGGTTGTCCTTATGCTTTAGTATGTGACAATGGACCAGCTTTCGCTTCATTGAAATTTGCTAGTTGAGCATTTGACTATGGGATTGCCCTTAAGTTTTCATCCAATTACTACCCGCAAGGCAATGGCCTCGCTGAATCTACAAATAAAAACCTGATTACCGTAATCAAAAAACTGCTAGATAGGAATCCTAAGGACTGGCATACCCAGCTCCGTTTCGCCCTTTGGGCTGATTGCACTCGCCACAAGGTTGCCCTTGGCGATTCCCCATTCCACCTTATTTATGGCCTAGAACCTATATTTCCTATCCATCTGAAGATTCCTACTCTTCAGTTCATCAATGATTTTTATGAGGGAGGAAATTGTAGGGAAGCTCAGTTAGCTGAGCTCTTGCATTTAGAGGAAGTCTGAGACCATGCAATAGAAAATTTTGTCAAACATCAGGGCGTAGTTAAGAGATGGTTCGATCGCCGAGCCAAGATCAAAGCCTTTAAAATTGCAGATTTGGTCCTGTATTGGGACAAGGCCCATGAAAAGAAAGGGGGACACAAAAAATTCGATAAGCTCTGGCTTGTCCACTTTCAAATAGCTGAGATTTTGGGAGACAATGCCTTCCGCCTAAAGACCTTAACTGGTGAGAACGTCCCGTTTCTGGTCAACGGGCAGCACCTGAAGCATTACTTCCAAGCCTAAGCTCATTCGAGCTCTTTTTTTGTAAATATTTGTACATAGGTTAGGGTAGATTGCTTTTCCTAGCTTTCTTGCATTTTTTTTGTTTTGCCTTGCTCTTTTGTTTTCTCCCTCCCAGTAGTTTTATTTTGAAAAGTGTTTCCCACCCCTTAGCGGTGGTCGTGCTCGCTCAACAAGCAGTTTACTTTGCTGACCGTCCTTAGTGTTCTTCGGCTAAACATTCACTCTCGCCATTGGTCTCTGAAGGCTATCCATGAATGATATCTTTGTTTGAACTCTACTTAGAACTCGACCCTTGGCTGGATCTCTTTACGCACATCTCAAATCTCGCACAAGACATATAATAATTATTGCTAAAGGATTGTACCATGGTTGCTACGACACCCTAGTAAGTGAAAAATCCTAAGTCTTCTCCAGTGACCACTACGGTCCCAAACCCATTGTAGGCTTCGGTGCTTACCTGGTCGAACAAGAAAGTTATCTCGAAATGAAAATTGAAGGAAATATTAAAACAAAGAAAAGACAATTCTGAAAAACAATCAACCGTATGGGTGTTCGGGTAACTCTACCGGGGCTATGGACACCCGGCCGGTAGTAGAGCAATATCCGTGGGATTGCAATGACAACTCCCTCAGGGCTATGGACGTCTGACTAGTAGCAGAGCAATGTCCAAGTTACTTTTGGTGTTAGATGATTTATGTAGCTTGCTCAGTTGGATTATCAGCTCCTAGTCACCATCTCGAGGAAAGGAATGAATTCACCACACACACTTCTGAGATGTCCTATAAACTAACCTAATTAAGGATCTCGTTCTCCCAGATTCACCTTTGGAAGCCACTCCTGGTCTGGGAAAGCAGAGATTTTGGGTCCCAAATGAATATTTACCCTTAGAATGCTCGGGAGCATTCCCCAGCAGAGTCACCATTTGTTGTGCCCTTAGCACACACACCCCGTTCGGAACGGGGACCCTCTTTTTCTTTCAGCTTGTCGGGTCATTTTTGTCGCTGCCTCATTTGCATACCCATTTTTTTTGTGCCCCAGATGGTCAATGTTGCTTCAAAGTCCCACCATAAGTTGACTGTGCCTTCCCCTTTTAATTTTGTCACACTCTGGTACCTCACAGAGTCTCTTTGGCAGTTTGCCCTTGCCAATGGCCCCGGGTCCTACTGGGCCTGGCCATTCGAGTTTCCCTTTCTGAGTTTCTCTGTTGCACTCACCGTTCCCAACGACGCTCAGTTCGCATCCTCCCAGACCCTCAGGTCTGAAACCCCGTTCTTCGTCTACTAGAATTCATGGAAAACTTAACAGTTGTCTGACCCTCCGGCCCCGGTACTCCAAACTTCCGCTCCCAGGGTTCCGTGAGTGTTTCGTCGTTCCTCATGAACGTTTACTCAAAATGAGTAAATAAATGATCGAAAAGGATGAACGACTAATCAGAATGAGTAAATGATTGCTAATAATGGATGAATGATTCTCAAAGCAAAAAGATGAAGGTTCAAAATGAACGAATGGTTACTCAAAATGAGTAAACGAATGATCGAGAGGGATGAATGAGAGTTCAACATCATAGAACAAGGTTTGAAATGGATGAATGTTTACTTGAAACGAGTAAATGAATGATCGAAAAGGATGAAGGAATACTCAAAATGAGTAAATTATGACTACTAATAATGGATGAATGATTCTCGGAATGAGAAGATGAAGGTTCTGAATGAATGAATGAATGGTTACTCGAAACGAGTAAATGAATGATCGAGAGTTCAAAATGATAGAAAGAGGTTTGACATGGATGAATGTTTAATTGAAACGAGTAAACGAATGATCGAAAAGGATGAATGACTACTTGGAACAAGGAAAATGAATGCAAAATGAATGTTTAGAATGGATGAATGAAAGCTCAAAACAAGTAAATGATTGATCAGAAAGGATGAATGAATGCTCAGGTTCAGAGACTGACTCTTGGAATGGATGAAATATTATTCATAATGAGGTGAAGAATGCTCAAGATGCAGAGAAGGGTGTCTGAAACAACTGAATGAAGGGTGAAATCAGCTGTTTGAGGGGCAGGTATGCCCTTGGCTGGTCAGGTTCATCCCTAGCTAGTTAGGCTCGTGCTTAGCTGGTCAGGTTTGCCCCTGGCTGGGTAGGTTCACCCCTGGCTGGTCAAGTTCACCCCTGGCTAGTTAGGTTCACCCCTGGCTAGTCAGGTTCACCCCTGGATGTGCAGCTTCACCCCTGGCTAGTTAGGTTCATCCCTAGAAAGGTCCAATTTTCCTCTAGAGGTCAGGTACACCTATGGACAAGTCTAAACTTGGTTTTTAGACAAAATACTAAGGAAAAGGACCCAAAACACAATAAACAACATTCAAAGGATAAGGTTGACTCGACTAAACAAGAAATTACTAGTTTTACACAAGTAAAACAATCTAAACAACACGATCCTAAGTCTAGTATAATGGATATGGTCAACAAAGTCTTCTATTCTAGGATGAAGATGGTTGCTAGGGAGTCCTCGATATACACCCAGTACATGAGGCCCAAACCATGAACACCAGCCCGTCACAAGCATGAGTCAGGAACCTTAGCGAGATACTAAAGGATCAGACCAACTCTTCACGCCATCCCAACGCTTCGCTCATAATGATGTGACTAGATTGAGGTACAGTTTTTGCCCTCCCCCCTTTATATACCCCACCGATATAGGTGGTTGGGATCGTCCCTTGGGGTGATGAGATCCCCAAGTAGGTCCCCTAATAAAAATAAAATAGGTGACACAAAAAGGACTTGGTAAGCTACGATTTCTTGTCACCTAGGATCACCAAATGGCGCAAGGGGATTGGATACATCAATAGCTTACCGAAAACATGGCACACAAGGTTAATTGACTTCCCCTAATTAATCTATGTTCCTAAATTACTAAAAAATGATAAAAAGCGACAGATAAAAGTTTCAAAATAGATAATCCTACAAGAAACTTGTTAGTGATTCTTTTTTTCTTTCCACCAAATGTTGATCAAATGCTTTCATAGACACAAACAACACACATTAGGGGGTCAAAAATACTCAAAACAGCTAAAAATAGTGCTTAAATTTCACTTTTTACCTTCTAGAAAAAGTTGTTTTGGGTAGGTACGCCTATGGAGGAGGTCAAGTTCACCCCTGGAGGTTAGGTTTTCCCCTAGGAAGGTTAGGTTCACCCCTGGAAGAGGTCAGGTTCGCCTGTCTGCTGCGCCAGGTTCGCCCCTAGAGGTCAGGTACACCCCTAGATAGGTCAGGTTCACCTCTGGAGGTCAGGTATGCCCCTCTGCTAGGTCGGGTTCGCCCCTGTGCAACCTGCATCTATAAACAGTGAAAAAATAGAAAATGTGAAAGAAATAGGACCAGTTTGTGGGTCCCACTTGGTGTGCCAGAAATGTGACAACGAAAAAATACTATTCTTGAAATGAGCAACAACAAGAAATGTGCAAGAAAAAATAAGAACACCTAACACCTTAAGATTAACCTAGTTGGATTCAAAAAAAAAAATGATAACAAACAATAGATTTACCTTGTCTCGAATCGATCCTTTGGTTGGCCCTTGATGGTTGATTTTGTGTATGCTCCTTGGATGGAAAAAGATGTTGATACGAGATGCAAGATGGATGAGAAATGGATGAGAATGCTATGATGAATGGAAGGAATGCAAGTTTTTGGCTAAGTATGGCTCAAATGAAAAAAAATTAAGAGTTTGGTTAGCACAATGATCAACCCCCTAAATGAGAGAAAAGAGGGGCTATTTATAGAGGAAATTGAATTCAACAGTTGAGATTAAACCAACAAGGCCAAGATGAAGGGCTATGGTGAGTTGAGAACTCACAAACCCTCACATCTTGACATATAGAATGTGAGATGGCTTGGAGACGGTGATGTGTAAATGAGATGGAAGGAGGGTACATGATGTGGAAGAAGGACATGTACCTTGAAAGTACATTGGGAGATGAGAAGATTCCTTGGAGGAATAAAATGTGAATTAAAAATTCACATGCTTTGGGAATCTTGTGGATAAAACAATGTTCCAAAGGGAGAGGTAGAAAGTACCTTGGATAAGACAAGGAGCCTAAAAGGGTAAGCACTTGTCACATGTGACTTGATGCGACAAGTCAAAGATTCCATGGGGAAGAGTTTATATGTGACTTGATGTGACAAGTCAAAGATCACATGGGGAAGAGTCCACATGTGACTTGATGTGACAAATCAAAGATCACATGGCAAAGAGAAAAATGAATGTAATATTCCTTGGAAGGATAAAAGGAATTAAAAATTTCTTGGGAAGTTAATTAGGCTAGTTAATGAAGGATTAGAGGAGGGTTAGGTGGCTAAGAGAGATTAGAGGCCAACTTGAAAAATTTGAAGGATGTGACACATCCTAATCAAGGATTAGGCATGTGCACATCTCTAAAGATGAGATTAGAAGATGGATTAGGATTAGATGAAAATGATGGAGGATGTGACATGTGAGGAATTAAATAAATGTCATATTTATTTAATCCATTTGATGAAAGGGTAATTAAAGAGGTAAGGTATTTAATTATTTAACTAGATGCCTTAGGGATTAGAGGAACTTTAGATATATTAATTAAATAATAGTGATATTACTTAATTAATGTAGATAAGGGGATGTTTAGATGAAAAGGGACAAATTTGGATAAATTAAGTGGCCAAATTTAGGTGTCTATAGGTCCTATTTTGTATCCATAAACCCAATGAATTACATATTTTTTGGCTAATCTTGGCATTCTCCAATGAACAAATGATAATTTAATGATTTCATGTGTGTGTCCCTGATTTTTGGGTCAGGACTAAAACACCACCTAGGGTGTCTTTGTCCCCCAAAGGTCTCAGGACCCTGGTTTTGAGGCATCTTAATTGGGCCCCTTTTTGGTGTCTATGCCCCAAGTTTTTAGGACTTGGGACAAAGACGCCACCTAGGGCATCTTAGTCCTCCTTGAGTCATTTTTCAAGATTTAATTTCAAGTTCTGGTGGGATTTAGCCTCCTTTGTTTAATGAATTCATATGTCGGCTTGGTGTGATCTAATTTTGGGATATTAAGCATAAGTAAGTATAAATACAAGGTTCCTTCTCTCATTTTATCCTATCAAGCAAGCTAACAAGAAATCTAAGCATCCAAGTATTCAAACATTCAAGAGCATTCTATCAAGATTTTGGAGCCATCATCAAGATTCAAGCATCATATCAGAGATCTTCTTGCATCATGTGTGTTGTGCTAACATTTGTGATGTATGGTTTTGATTCAAGCAAGCAATTCAAGTCCATATCTTTGGTTCAAGATCCATATCTATTGCAACCATTACACACAAGTTTGCATAATTTACAAGGGTTTGGTGAGTTGTAGCATTGCATGTTGTTCATTCACCATTTCCTTTCATTATTTTATTTCATTTCAAGGTTTAATTACCAACAAAGGGTTTGACCAAGGCAAACCACCATTCACTAACAAACAAATTTCTCCCCTCTTACATATTTGTGATTACAGATCTAGGTTGAAGTATATAAGATCATTTGGAGTGGAAAGTTGTAAAAGTTTCAAAGCTTTATTACAAAGTTGTCATCTTCACGGAAACTCACCTACAGGTTGAATCCGAAAGTTTTAGAACCTAAGATCGGAAAGGAAGCAAGTGCAGACCTTGGAGCTCAGGGTCACATTCAGAGTTTTTAGAAATTTAGAATAGGACTAATATGCCACCTTAGGCATCTTAGTCCTCTTGAGCATATTTTTAAGAAATTGCTTCAGATTCAGTTCCAACATCTAAAGACTCCACATCTGCCCCAAAAAATAGCAGCGGGACTAATATGCCACCTTGGGCATCTTAGTCCTCCATAGAAATTTTTGGCAGCTTCTTTGCATTTCTAGAATCCTCACAACATCTCCAGACTTCCCAGGTACACAGATCATATCTCCCTGTTGCATAATTTCATTATTTGCATCTCTCATTTAGCTTGCATAACTTGGTTTTGTAGGTTGAATGTTCATTTGTCTTTTCCAAGTATTTTCTTGGTGGTGAACCCCTAAAAGCTAAAAGAACCCCCTCCTAGGTCCTCCTCATTGTGAATTGACTCACCTTGTGAGGTTGTTAGTCAATCCAATTAGGACTCCTAGGACATTCTTAAGTGATTAGTTGAAGAAATAGTGACATTATATGTCCCACATTTTTCCCGTTAATCGATGTTTCATATCGTATGTTCATATTTCATCTCCTTGTTTCATTGTTTCATCATTTGGTTTAATTACCTAAAAGTGGTTTGACCAAGGCAAACCCCTATTCCCTAACAATCAACACTTTTGCTTGCTTTCTTTGTGTAATTGAAAATCTAGGGGCTTTGAAGACTTGAAGATCATTGAAGATTAGGTTACGAGCTTGTTGGAGTCATCTCCCATTTGCAAGGTCATAATCTTCACTAAAAGGTCATCTACAACCCTGAAATCAGAATTTCAGACTCGGAAACCTGGAGGAACAGATTGAGCAAACTAAGAAGAGTAGATCCAAAATTTGAATTTCTAGAAAATACAAAATGGACTTATTTTCCACAAGTGATGAATGAGTCCCACTGTAGATGATTTTCATAGATTTTTGCAGATTTGGATACCCATTTGCTTGAAACCTACTCTTGTGTAGAAATCCAAAATTGGGACTGATTCACCTAGAATGGCGAATGAGTCCCAGTAGGCCAAAATTGTAGAATTTTTAGAATTTCTAGCCTCCATTCAAGTCTCTACAAGTTTATAGGTGCACACATTCTATTTTGCAATTTTTTGTTTTGCTTTATACACTTTTCTAGGTCATTTTGTAGGTCATTACATCAAACTAGGGTTTAGCGTTGCATCTTAAATTGCATTAGTCTTTCCAAGTTATTACTTGATGGTGAACCTCTCATTCAACCTTAATTAATCTCTAAACATATCCTAGGATACTTTATTGTCAGATCTCTCCCTCCATTCTTTATGGATTGAGGTCTCTAGCGCATCCTTGAATGTTAGTTGGAGAAAAGTGATGTTCTATGTCTTAAACCATAAAGTACCTATTTTTCAACTAAATAGTACCCCTTTTCAATAAATTGCAAGCATTGAGTAAATGCATTCAATTCACATGTTTCCCTCAATAATGAGTGTCTTAGAAATTTGGGCTAGGAACCATTCTCCCAAGGGTGAATGGGTCCCCTTTCTTAGCCAAGACCCATTTTTAAATATGTTTTTGCAGGAAATTTAACATTAAAAATTCAACTTGTAAATGTTAGCTATTAGGATCTAATTTTCAAGAAATTGAATAAATGCCTATAAATACTTAGTTATTACATCATTTGAAATCTATCTAGCAAGAGGTGAACTTCAAGATCATTCAAGAGCAAGTCAAGAGCAACACATTAAGAGTTTATTGCAGAAATTCAAGATCCAAGCATCATGCCAAAGTGTTTGTGAGTGTATGTTTTCATGTTGTCATTATTTTGTGAAGGATGACATCTTTTTGCAGGTCTCCCAAGTATTCAAGAATTCAAGCATTCAAGAAAAGAAAGATCCAAATCCTTGAGGTGATTTGTATGTCTTCAGTCCTTCAAGGTAGCCATTGAAGGGTGGTGAGTTGTAGCACATTATGATTTTATCATTCCTTCCATTCTATTATCATTTATCCATTGAAATTTTTCCATTGTGGAAGTGGGAAAACTTACACGAGGCTTGATTGAGGCAAGCTCCTATATGGCACAACATTTTCTCTCTTTGTGAATGTGTAGGTTATATGTTTCAAGAGGATTGAAGAGGGATTGAAGATTTATTTTGCATTGTTGCATTTTTTGTCATTAGCCTTGTCAACACAAAAAACTTGCCTACAAAATTTATTTATGACATTTTGACAGTGAGGCAAGTGGAAACAAGGATCTCAGACTTGCCACCAGAGGACCTTGAAAGTTGAGAAAAAAAACCCTACAAGGACTCAACAACCATTTAGGAACCTAGTCCTTGTAGGCACAACATAACCATTTTTTCTTAGTAGTTACACAATCATCTACACCTTCTAGATCTATTAGGTCTTAACTGTTTATGTTTATTAGTTATTGAGATCTTGCATTTTTCATATTAGGGCATATATGATCATTAAGTTAATCATTCCAAAATAATTTTAATCCATTCCAGTCTCCCATTAGATATATATCTAGGTCTAATTGGATCACCATTGAGGTTGAAAGTTAATCTATTCACCTTGTTTATCTACATCTTAATATAACTTGGAAAAATGCCACTTTGTATCCTAGGTTCTTTACATTTAGTACCTAGGATCCCTTTTTCTATGTTTCACACACTATAGGATTTAATATCTCCATATGATAGTAATTTTGGTTGCAAGTGATTTATAGGATTTTGGGGCTCAAAAATTAACTCTAGCAATAATAAAAAAAAACACCAAAATAGTTGCTTGATAGGTTAGAATGACTATCATGATTATAGTCATTAAATTTATTTATGGCTTCAAATGAATCAAGTTAAGCTTGTAAATAGATTGAGGTTATTTTAAGCTCAAGGCTAGTATATAAAGAAGATTTTAAAACAAAGATATGGGTGGAGAAGGTAGTTGGTCCACAAGAAGGTGATAAAATAAGTACAGTGGATCTAGAAAATCACTAAAATTTAAGACAAAGATGTAGATTAAACAATTAGGGACTCCTTTGTCGGCTCTAATTTTATAGTGTTGGATAAATATTAATTCAAAGTTTCCCTCAACTAATGTATCTTGTAATTGCTTATATAGATTCCAGTTTTAGAGGCCATCCTTCTAGTGTGAATCTCATGATTCTATAAATTCTTACGTAATTTCCAAAGTCGATTAGTTTTTACATTAGGCTAGATGGATTTTTCATCAATATATTTGTATCATTTATTTATTTTTGAAATGTGTTGAAGGATAATAAATTTTCTATTGGGTGAAATGATAATGGTACACTAAGGTACTTAGAACACACGTCTTAGCTTATATTATTTTACTTCACACACCACCTCATATATAATCTCCTAATGTTAGACTCTCCTATATACCCTATCTAATTAAGTATAATATCTTGAATTAAGATATACTCTTGAATCAACTCAATGATAATCATATTAAATATACTCTAAAATATAATAATTTATGAATAGAAATCTTTGTAAACTATTATGAACTTTATTGAGTAATATCATTAATTTAATTTTATTCACATATAATATTATTCTTTATAAAATTTTGTTATGTTTTTTAGTTCCTTTAGAATATTAAAATCAAATTTGTAACTATTATTTATAAAGCTTGAACCATCAAATACTTTCCTTTTTGTCTTTATATTATAATTTCATAATAGATAATTTTAGATAAGGATTAAAGTTTAAGAAAATAATATAAAGTTATGTTGTTACAAATTATAATTTGTATGAAATAATATAAATGAGAGGAATCATATATGAGTTTGTTTTAAGAGTTGTTAGATATTGTATAATAATGATTTTTTTGGGTTTGATCTATTATTTTTAAAATTGAGTATTAGTAGTAATTATCTTGATGCTTGAAAATAAATTAAAAATATCCATTTTCTCTAGTCACATCAAATAAACAATGGATCATATAGTAATATATAAAGTGAACAATAATATGTATATCTTTATGCACATTTTTAAATTAGACTTTTGTGCGTGTTTTCAAATAATTCAATGAAGATATAATTGATGCCCAAGACTCGAAACATAACCTCAAACTCTTAATTCATAAAAAACATACTAAATTTTTATAAAAGATTAACTTATTATTTAAAAAGTAAAAAGTTTAAGATACACAACTACTAGATACCCTCTCCAAAATATCTTTAGTTGTAACTCAATCACCATAAGATTCTCAATTTCAAATAAAATTTCATTGAATTTATTATAAAAGACAAACAAATTGCTTCTCGCCACATCATAATACAAAATACACTATTACAAGAGACAATTAAACTACTACCCACTATAATATGCTATGAAATATTGGATCTTATGCTTCTCCTAGGTGGCCCACAATCATGCGTCCTTAAAAGAATACAACTACAACTACAACTTTATTAAGAGGCCAACCCCACATTATATCACTAAATAAAACATAATAAATAAATAAATATATAAGGTAATATATGGAAAGAAAAACAATAAATACTCCCATCTCGAAAGAAAGGTTGATAATAAAGAGGACGGTTGCAATAAAAAGTAATATCTAATAAGAAAATAAATCTGATTCGTTGAGTTGTCCCGTCTTGTAATGGCTTAATGGGTGACAAACAATCAGAACATACAGTATATAAAATGTATAAAATAATTTGTTTATCAACTAAAGTTTGATTCCTTAGATATTGAAATGTATTTGGTCTCTCCGTTGGTCCATCTCACTGCAGTAAATAAAATGTAATAAAGAATTAGTTTATCAACTAAATTTGGTAGATGTCTCTATTTCTATTGAGTTGGTTTAATGTACTTTTGAGTTGGTTCGATGGTGAGGTTTTCTTTTTTTAATACATATGACGAAGAATTTGGCTTTTTAAAAGAGATGTTATAAATGTTTATATATATATATATAAAATTCGAGTTGATTTTAAGGGTTAATTTTTAAAATTAAAAAAATAATTTTGTAGGATTTATTGCATGAAGAGGTTGGATGTTGACTTGTAAATTTAGTTTAAGTATTAAATTATTTAATTATCCATAATTAATGTAGATATTTTGTACATAATTTATTGATACAAATCATATTCAAGTTTAATATTGTAATAGTGAAATTAGTATACCCATGTCATTTCTCATTTAGTTATATCTCTTCTTTGATGGAACACCTTTAATGCAGTTATATATTGATTAGTGACACATTTTTGTGCTAGATTTTGGCTCATACCTCGATCTCTATCCATCACTATTTTCTTCCACTTATACTCATATTCCCACACATTTATGAAACTCCATTCATATTTAACTCAATGCATTGAGTCTTAGCCTCAAGATAATTGCTTCTTTACCTAGGTCCATTTTTGTGTTACTTGAAAATGATCACATAGCATGTGAGAATGACCATCAAGTTTAAAATTTAAAATTTAAATTCCAAGTTTTTAGCCTCTTTTCACTAGCCATTGTAAGATGACTTGGTATATGTTTGTGCAACATATTGTTATGTCTTGTGTTAGAACACATTATATTTTTCATTAATTCATATACATTAGATTTTGAGAATATAGGTTTTTTGGGAACAAGTTTCAATTTTCTAAGGGAAAAAGATTCATAACTTGCATTGTTTGCATTTAATTAATCAAGGAGGTTGACCTAGGATAACTTGAACCCTATTAAATCAAAATATTCTCATAATGTGTTTTAAAGCACTACAATATTTACAAATCATCAAATATTAGAGATCAAAGTTGGCAAGATTTGTCAAAATTCTATTTTTCATGTATTGACAGCTTTTAAATCAATAAAAATAATTGTTCTAGATTATTTGCATTTATCTATTAACCTAGACTATTTATACGTATAGTGGTTTATTTTTTTGCATGATTAAGTTGATATTCTAGATCAAAATTCTAGAAAAATTATTTCTATTAGTTAATTTAATAACTACAAATAAAATGTAGACAATGGTAATTGACCTCGATAAACTAAAATGGAAGAAATTTTCACAAAAGAGTGACTTCCTTCTCAATTTACATCTCATGAGCTATTATAATAGTTTACTATATTATAGATACCTTCATGGAATTATCTTGCAGAAAGAATGATGTACCAACACCATATAAGCATTGCAATTGTTACCATACCTTTAGTTAATCATACTAAAACCCCTCTAAAACCCATAGGTTGAAGCACCATAACCTCAATTTAACAAAATTGGATGGCGCTGGGTGTTGGCATTGGCGTTAGTGGCAGGGATGGCTCCTAGAATGTCAGCGGTGGAGCATCTACTGCGAAAGAATTTGGTATGGGGCCTGGTGGAGGTCATTGCAGGGGCGGCGACCATATGGCAAAGGTCAGGTCTGCTATGTGGCTCTGGTCTAGGAGGGTGTCGATAGGAGGGTTCATCCTTGTCTCCAATGTAGTTTCAGTGGATCTGAAGGCGGAGACAGAAGAGGAAATAGAGGAGAATGTTTCTGAGTTTTTTGAGACTGGAGTGATTTGTCGATTCAAGGGCTTTTGGCCTAACCTCCCTCAGTTGTACTCTTGGATTTCCAATGAATGGCAGCCTCTAATCTCTGGTAAAATTATTATTTTCCCCATGGCTAAGGGGTTTTTTGTGGCTAAGTTTGACAATGCTCAGGACATAAACATTATTCTTTGTGACAATTTTTTTAGCTGGGAGAATAAATTTATGTTGATGATTAAGCCTTGGCATGCTGATTTCAACCCTGCTTCTGAAACTTTTAACAAGATCCTGATTTGGGTTTGGTTGCCTTACCTTCCCCTCCACTTATGGATTGACCCCATTTTGGAAGAAGTGGGTGATGCCCTAGGTGATTTTTTGTTGATAGATGCTGCAAATTCTGACTTACTTCATTCCACCTTTGCTCGAATTTTGGTTGAAATGGATGTTTCAAAAGGACTGCCTGCTAAAATTTTAATTAAAAATTTTAAGGGTTCTTGGATCCAATCCTTGGACTATGAAGGGATTCCCTTCCACTGTAGAAGGTGTTTTAAAATAGGTCACACTGCTGCACAATGTGGTTTCAAGAAAAATGCTTCGACTTCTTGGTGGAAAGGTTCCTCTCAACAACATTATACGGTTGAGAAGAAAGCTAATCAAAATAGGAGCTTTTATGAGGTGGTTGCTTCAAAATCACAAGCTCGTGAGGTATCCCCTTCGGATGTCTCAATTGGTGCAGAGGCTAAAGCTGAAAATCATGTTGAAACCCCTAAAGATCTTGAGATTGGGTCTATGAGTGCAGATTAGAATAGGTGTTTTCTAGAGGTGGTTGCTTCTGAATCACTGGGTCTTGGGACACCCCCTCCGGTCATCTCAAATGGCAGGGTCGCTAAGGAAACCCCTATTAATTCAACGACTGCCGTTTCACATGAATGTGCTTTAGCTTCCCTATCTCGTGGCTCTTCAGAAAAGTCTTTATCTATGCAAAGGAATCAAGATGTAACCCCTAATAATTTGGCTGTTGGATTTCATCTTCTTGAAAGCAGCGAGCTGGTGTGGCATGGTAAGGTGGCGCAAGTGGAAGAAGGTTGGATCATAGTTAAGGGGAAAAAAGATAAATCCTCTAGGCCTTCTTTCGATATGACTCTCCGCTCCCACAAGAAAAGTGTAAAATGTAAATCTTAATTGGTCTTATTTTGGAGCTAGTCTTTTTTGCTGGCTGCATGTTGTCTTCTCTACAGCCTTGCTCTTTTTTGTTATAGGGTTCTGAATCCCTTCAAAATCTATTTTTTCCTTTATCAAAAACACTAAGGTGTAATCATTATAATTACCCCTCTTTGAGGTATTATAAATAAAGTTACAAAAAACATTACAAAGGAACGTATGTTTCCTTAGTAAAAAAAATCCTAAATCTTGACTATTTCATTTACTTCAATCCTTGCATTCTCTACATTTTATCCTTTTAATGATAGTTTGGAGAGCCATCAAAACTATTTTTGATGACCCTACTACACGATGATGAAATTGAATACAATGAATTTATTTTATGGTATTCAAATGTATCACTAATAATAATAAAAAATCTTTACTATTGAATATTTTATATTCATCAATGTTTGAAGGATTTGTTTGTTATGATATTTGATCAAAGATTCAATTGTTTAGTTTTTGACTCAAACTCATTAAACCATATTTCATAATAGTAGTTCACAATCTCAATACTACTCCAGCTTAAACATACTCAACCATGAGATTTCTTCCTAGTATAAACCCACTTAACTAGTCACCCATAAAAGATTAAATTATTACTTTTCCAGCATAAATTACACATTTCTAAGAATATGGTAAAAATATTCTCCATGAATAATACACTATTTATATGTAAGTGTTGTTATAATCAATCAACACACTTTTTAATATGTGCCTCTATGATGCAACCAAGATTCAAAACATAAAAATCACCATCATTGTTAAGAAAAATATATACTGAAACTTAGAAAATTTCATCAATTCCCTTCAATCTCTAGAAAATAAAAAGCAACCTTTTTTAACTCTTAAAATTCTTCCCATATCTACCATAATACAAACTTACTATTTTTAGTAAGTATGCATGCTTATTCACATGACCATAAAACTCATCATTTATTCAAAGCTAACAAAAGTAATACTAATTTTCAACTCTCCAATCTAAAAACAACTTAAATTTCAAAACTAAATAAAATTCCAATCTTTGGAAATTTTGAAAAAGTTATTAGGACCTCGATTTGAGGCCTTAGATTACTAAAAATGACCTTAAAAAAGTATCAAGTATTGTTCCAATCAAACAAGATCTATTGGCAACATAATCGGTTATGCAAGACACTTCTCCACATAAAATTTTAACTCAATTGGACTCCTGAGTCAAAAATTTGGACCTCTAGAAGTCCCTACATCACTATATAACATTAACACTAATGTCATAAAACAAGAACATGGCCATAAACTAAACCTATGGGGGAAGAAAATGATTTCTCTCCACTCTCACCTTGATATAAGTCTTTTGGAAGATTATATTCTACAAAATATCATCCAAAGAAGGAAAAGAGGTCATCCTAAACATGGTTGTGCTTCCCACACCCAAGTATTGGGTGCTGAAAGCATTAGGAAGGATCTAGGGGGTGGCTTAGTTGAAAATCCTTATTTGTTTTTTGACAACTTGGTTGCAATTGTAAATTTGGGGTGGCTTAGTTGAAAATCCTTTTTTTTTACAACTTGGTTGTAATTGTAATTTTTTTATCGTCTACTTCTAATTTGTGATAATTTAGTTGTTATTTCACGGTAGCTTGCCTTTTTTGGCTACATTTTTTGTTGTTTTCTAATTGTATGTTTGATGTTTTTTGTTGCAAAAGGTTTCAAGGTCCCTTCAAACACATGCATTATTGTGTTTTGTTACACCTTGACTGCAATTTAACTATATAAAGAATTTTGGGGCCTCATCAAAACTTGTGCTTCCCTTAATTAAAAACACGATCATTTTGAGAACATACCTTCATATCACATATCTTTTAAATAAAATATGCACTATTAAATTTTCTAATTTAATAAAAAATTATATAAGACTTAGAGGCCCATAAGCAATGGTTTGAAGTGTTTAAAAAACACGCATATGATACTTGATATAAACTATAATGGTGATTTGTTTTTGGATATATCTTATAAAAAACGTATATTTGGTAATCACAAAGGTTCTCCTAGTTCTCATTTGATAGAGGCAATTTAATGGTAAACTATGGTAGTTTCCATAGGAAACCTAAGGTGGTTTATAATGTCATTCCCAATTTACTATTAGTTAGTAAATTTAATTAGAACTATAAATAAATTGATATACTAGTCATATGCAAAGTTGTCCAAGTAGTAAGGAAAATTCTATAGGTGGCATCTTCATGTTGAAATTCCATTATCTTCTTGATGCATATTTATATGCCTAGACATATTGTTCTACAAGTATCAATCCAACATTTTTTTACTTTGGTACTTTTCAGAAAAAGGTTGATCAAAGCTTGATATGTTGAAAGGATTTTATACCAACCTTCCAAAACATTTTTGAGAAAATCTTACTAGTTTGATTAGAGGATTTAGCTATTGATTTTGTTGTATACGAAACATGTTAACACATTTTGGTTCAAAAATATATTAACAATCTCTTCTAGTTGGTCCACAAGAAGGTAAAAAAAGTGCAGCAGCAGATCTAGAGAATCACTCATATTTTAGAGAGAGATTTATGTTGAATAAAAAATTAGTGTTCTAGGGATTCCTTTGTTAGCTCTGATTTTGTAGTGTTGGATAAATCTGAAAAGTTCAAAGTTTCCCTCAACTAATGTAGACCTTGTAACAACTTGTATAGATTAAATTTTTAGAGGCCCTCCTAGCATGAATCTCATAATTATACAACTTCTTACCTCATTTTGAAACCTGATTATTTTCTACATTAGGCTAGCTGGATTTTTCACCAATATATGTAGCATTTATTTCTTTTTCAAATCCATTGAAGACTAATACATTCACTATGAAGAGGAATGATAATGATACATTAAGGGTACTTTAACCACACAAGTCTTAGGATAGATTATTTACTTCACACACCACCTCATATGTAATCTCCTAGTTTTAGACTATCCAATATACCCATCTAATTAAGTAAAATGTTTTGAATTAAGGTATAATCTTGAATCACTTCAATGATTCTCATATTAAAATATACTCTAACATATAATAATTTATGAGTAGACATCTTTGTAAAATATTATAAACCTCATTGAGTAATATGATTAATTTAATTTTATTCGTATACAATATTATTCTTTATAAAAAAAATTATAAATTATTAAGTTCCTTTAGAATATTGAAATCAATTTTGTAGCTTTTATTTATAAAATGTTCCATCAAATACTCTCTTTTCATGTGACCGGTGACACTGGCATGACATGCCCTTCGATACCACAAGGATGGATGGGAGACTAGACCTCACCTCGCGACCTCTCACCTGCAACAAGATGCTTTAGCCAATTGAACTAGGCCCTCTGTCTTGTTTGATGTGTTATTTTTAAAACTCAATATTAATAGTCATTATTTTGGTACTTGAAAAAATTAAAAATATTCATATTCCCAAGTCACATCAAATAAAAAATCAATCATATAGTAATATATAAAGTGACAAATAATATATATATCTTGACGCACATGTTTAGATTAGACTTTTGTGGGTGTTTCAAATAATTCAATGAAGATGTAATTGATGTTCCTATAACATTAATATCCAAAGCTCCAAAACATAACCTCAAACTCTTAAATCACAAAAAACATATTAATTTTATTTATTTTTTATTATAAAAAATTGACTTATTATTTAAAAACATAAATTTAAGATACGCAACTACTAAATACCCTCCCCAAAATATCTCTGTTGTCTTAATAATAACTCAATCACCATAAGATTCCCAATTTCAAATAAACTTTCTTGAATTTCTTATAAAAGACAAACATATTACTTCATGCCACATCATAATACAAAATACACTATTACAAGAGACAATTAAACTACTACCCACTATAACATGCTATGAAATATTGGATCTTATGCTTCTTCTAGGTGGCCCACAATCTTGCTTCCATAAAAGACTACAACTACAACTTTAGTAAGAGGCCAACCCCACATTATATCACTAGAGATAAGGTAATACATAGAAAGAAAAATAATAATTACTCCCATCGCGAAAGGAATGTTGATAATAAAAAGGACGGTTGCAATAAAAAAGTTACAAACAAGAAAATAGATCTGAGTCGTTGACTAGTTGTCCCGTATCGCAATGGCTTAATGGGTGACAAACGATCACAACATACAGTAAATAAAATGTATTAAATAATTCGTTTATCAAGTAAAGTTTGATTCCCTAGAGATTGAAATGTATTTGGTCTCTCTATTGGTCCATCTCACTGCAACAAATAAAATGTAATCAAGAATTCATTTTTCAACAAAAGTTTTTCAAATAGTTTGTTAGACGTCTTCTAGTTTCAATTGAGTTGGTTTGATAGTGAGGTTTTGGTTTTTTAATATATATGATGAATTTAGTTTTTCAAAAGAAATGTTATAAATGTAAATTTTGTTATAGATTATTGGAGTTGATTTTAAGAGTTATTACTTAAATCAAGAAAATAGTTTTTAAGATCTATTATGTTAAGAAGTTGGATCTTAGTTAATAAATTTAGTATAAGTAATTAAATTATTTAATGATCTATAATTAGTGTAGATATTTTTTACATAATTTATTGACACAATTCATATTCAAGTTTAATTGTAATAGTGAAATTAGTATACCCATGTCATTTCTCATTTACTTATATCTCTACTTTGGTGGAATGTCTTTAATGCAATTATATATTGATAAGTGGTACATTTTTGTGGTAGATTTTGATTCATACCTCATCCTTATCCATCACTATTTTCTTCCACATATACTCATTCCCACACATTTATGAAACTCTATTCATACTTAATGCATTCACTTTCAATCTCAAGATAATTGCTTCTTTACCTAAGTTCATTTTTGTGCTACTTAAAATTAATCACATAGCATGTGAGAATGACCCTCAAGCTTAAATTTTAAAATTTATATTGGCAACACGATCAGTTATGTGAGACACTTGTGACATAAAATTTTAACTCAATGAGACTCTCCAGTCAAAAATTTTGAGCTCTAGAAGTCTCTACATCACTATACAACATTAAAACTAATATCATAAAATAAGAACATGACCAGAAACTAAACCTATGGGGCAGAAAATGATTTCTCTCGACTCTTGCATTGATATGAGTCTTTTGTAGGATTATATTCTATGAAATATCATCCAAAGAAGGAAAATAGGTCATCCTAAACATTAGGAACACCCAAGTATTGGGTATTCAAAGCATTAGGAAGGATCCAGGGAGTGGCTTAGTTGGAAATCCTTATTTGGTTTTTGACAGCTTGATTGCAATTGTAAATGTGTTATCACTTGCTTCTAATTTGTGATAGTTTAGTTGTTGTTTTGCGGTAGCTTGCCTTTTTTGGCTACATTTGTGTTGTTTTCCAATTGTATGATTGATGTATTTTTCTACAAAAGGTTCAAGGTCCCTTCAATCAAACGCAATGTTGTGTTTTGTTGCACCTTGACTGCAATTTAACTATGTAAAGAGTTTTGCGGCCTCATCAAAACTTGTACTTTCCTCAATCAATCAATCAAAAACAACATGATCATTTTGAGAACATACCTTCATATCACATATCTTCTTGTTTTTTTGTTAAATAAGGGGCCAAAGCTGAGAAGATTGTATTAAAATTAAAAGTATAAGGATTTACAAGACTTGAAGCCTCAACAGAAGATAAAACAAGCAGAAACATGGCTTAAATTTCTCCTGCTAGCTTTGCTCCTCATGAAGTTATCTATTTAAGTGTCATTCCATCAACTCCCATATTTGCCAATGTGTCTACCATTGTATTGCCTTCTCTATAAATATGGTTAATCGTTACATTTTCAAACTTATCCATCAGGTTTATTGCTGAATCTAGATAGTAAAGATTGTAATTTCTAGCTCAACACTTTCTTAGCTCTTATCGCATTTACCACACTAGCAAAATCCCCTTCAATTTCTACCTTTTCCAAGTTCAATTCTATGCAAAGGGATAGCCTTGACACTAGAGCCTTAAATTCTCCCACGTTGTTTGTATCAATCTTCCATGGATTTGAATATCTTGCAATAGTTTTTCCCTGCCAAGAGTGAATCACACCACCTGCTCCTGATGGACCTAGATTCCCTCTGGATGCTCCATCAAAATTCAGTTTGAACCATCCAATATTTGGAGGTCTCCATTTACAATTTGCTCTATTTTGTTTGCTGACTTGACACCCTTTCCCAATAACTTGAGGAGTTCTTAGACCAAACCAGTTCTTAAACATACTATCATCCCAACCTGTATAAAATTTTGATTTGTTGCTTTGGGCATAAATTCTCGAGTTCATTGTTTCCATAATGACAACTTCAATCTTATTCATAAGCATTTCTATCTCCATGGATTTCCCTTGGAATACTCTCCTATTTCTCTCCTTCCATAGTTCCCATATCAAAATTGAAGGAGAAATGATCCAAAAATTTCCACAAAAGCTATCCCTAAAAAGAATTGGCCAAGATTTGAATAGTGTGAATATATCATTTGGCAATGCTGATATCCAACCAACTTTAGCACAAAGCCACTGCCAACATTCAAGGGAAAAGGGGCATGTTAGAAGCATATGGTTGACATTCTCCTCACTATTGTAACATAGTGAGCATCTTGAAGGGCCCTGATATTCAATTCTAGACTTAGAGGCCCATCAGCAATCGACTTAGAGGCCCTGATATCCAATTCTGATATCACATATCTTTTAAAAAAATATGTACTATTAAATTTTTTAACTTAATAAAAAATTATCGACTTAGAGGCCCATAAGCAATCGATTACAATGTATGGTTGAACGCATATAATTAAAAATGCAAACTAAAAAATTCCAGCAATAATTGCAACAAACAGTGACCAAATTGGTTGTAGGTTATTGTTGTACAGCTTGCAAATATGCTTCAACTGGAATGAATGGGTTACTTGTGAAGATAAAACCTAATATGCATAGCTAAACACAATCACCTTACATGACGCGACGCTATTACATCCAAGGTTTACAAGCTTTGGATGTGAAAAATATTTACCACTTTTTTTCCTTAAAAGAAACATAGCTATGATTGAATGGTGTCCTTGAACAGTAGCATAGAATGAGATAAGCAAACTTCAAAAAAATCAAGACGAAAAAGAAAAAGAGTATTAAGAAAAGGGCGAAGGGAAAGCTCAACTACTCAGAAGAAAGTTGGTCACGTTGGTCAGCTTTGTTTCGAGGCTTCTTGCCAAAGGAAAATAACGATATTGGCTACAAAATTTACAGCTGAGACCTGCAAAACTGTCATGGTCGAGATTAGTGGGAAAGTGTTAGCGTGATTAAAATAGTTCAACTGCAATCTGCTGACCTGTCTACATAAAAATGCAAATTCGGGTGGCAGATCCTGTAATTTTTATATAACAAAATATCTACGTTTGTGTAAGAAACACTGTGAATGCCATGGAATCTACGTGTATTTGCGTGAATGATCTAATGGTGGAGTAAAGATGGTAGTTTTAATGAAACTTGTATGGATGATATACATACATGTAAATGTTTTCTATGTTATTTAGAAAAACCAAAAATTCAATGCATTTCTCTCAAAATCATTCAGAGTGATCTGTATCCCACACTTTGTATCTACTATAGAATATGCCCCTCTTCATTCAGAAGTGCTACACTGTCTTTGTATTGTTCTTTCTGAGAATCTGTACGTGTTGGCAACGAATCCTTGAAATATTATGAATTACTTCTCTTGGTGTAGTGTATTTTGCTATATATAGAAACAGAAAAGGACCGAGAGAGATGATAACCTCACAAGAATTTAGGATAAAGCATATCCATATCACAAGTTGACTGTGAGCATTGAATTGAGCTGGTTTCCAACAACTCTGATGTGTAAAGCTAAATGCAATTTGTTCACTAGTGCTTTGCCGGTCATGAATTTAAAATGCTAGTTATTCCTTCCTACATTTCACTGTCTATGATGACATCAAAGTTGGTTTATGCAGGGTGAATGCCTATAAAAGAACCAAAAAATCTTTGTGGTCTTCACAGCTTCATCATCTTCTTGTGCTAATTTCAATTTGCATTAGATATTTTTCTTTTGATTACTGCAAAGACAGTTTCTTCTCTTATTCAATGGCTTTTCCTCTGCAGCTTGTAGTGGGAATCATCGGTATGTCATCCAGACTACTACTTTATGGAATATAACTATAAGCTGGATCATCTAGATTTCTCAGGTTTTTATCATGCTAATTCGATTTCAGGACTTTCTAAAGGGGACTACAATAGGAGATATAGGCGTATGTACGGCCAAATAGAATTTGTAACTTTTTTTGTCTGATCTCAAATGGGATGATCATGGTTAGAATGAAGTATGGTGAAAATAGTTAGATTGGATATATTGGACATATATGATTTGTACTCTATGATAGATTTATGCTATTGGATTTTGCATAAATACAGTTTCATTCTAAAGGGAGAGCATGTGGTTTTTAGAATGGTCAGTTGACAATGGGTAGAACACAAGTTTGTATTTTGAAGTTTATATTGTAAAACCTCCATAGATTGCGTTGCATCATAACAAGCATACCCTCTTCTTAACCGCCAAGGGATTATTTTGATTGCTTTGCATTCTAAGACTCTGTATTATGTATCTGATCTTCGTTTTGATTTCCAGGTACAAATTTTGCTATAAATTTCTTTCTCATTTGTATGTACAAGTTTCTATGTAGGTTTGCTGCTCATTTGTATGTGCAAGTTTTGTTGGGTATTTGTGGGATTGTTGCTCATTTTAATGTGCAGGTTTACTGTGTATTAGTTGATTTTATTGCTCATTTTGATTAACAAGATTTGGGTCGTCTTTCTTGGATTTGGTACTCGTTTGTATGTAGATTGAGATTTATTTCGGGACCAAGAGCTTTGCTTTAAGTTAGATTATATGAGAGTGCAAAGGATGTGAAACATAAAACATCACGATTAATGTTTCATGGCGGCCTGTGGTGCAGGAAATATAACTTCACTGGCACTTTTCCTCTCACCTATGTAAGTATTGTGTACATCAGATTTCTCTGAGTTAACAACTTTGCATGGCGCTGAAAACTTGTCTAATATAGAGGAACTTGATTTACATGTAAGCTTTCACTATTTATCAAGATAACGAGCTTATATATACATATTCTCGTATTTGGAAATCGCAGGACAACATTCCGGGAGATATACAAGAATAAGTCTACCCAAGAGTATTCAGAACTACCATATGTGTGTACCTTGTTCAACTGTTGTCTTTGGCTACTTTACGGAGCCCCATTTGTTAAACCCCACAGCACTTTGCTTCTCACGATCAATGGGGCAGGCTTTGTTTTGGAGATATTTTATCTGCTGTCCTTTCTGACATTTGCCCCCAAGCAGCGGCAGGTAACTCATTATGCCAGCTTAAGTTTATGATTGAAGGCCATTTGGTAGCTGCTAGATTATATAATCCTTATGAACAGTGTCAATGCTTGACTAGATTCTGTGCAAGAAGCTAAATATAGAGTTGTAATTTTTCTGACACGGATTCCTTAAATTTATCTTGCAGGTAAAAACAGTGAGGTTAGCGATTGCAATGGTGGTTGCTTTTGTCATGGTTGTTGCAGTTACGATATATGGGCTGCACACATACAGTGTCAGACAATTAATGGTTGGCACTTTAGGTGTGATCCTTTCCATTGTTATGTATGCCTCCCCATTATCTGTCGTGGTGAGTTTTGAATCTTATGTTCTTAACTTAGATTGCTATGAAAATTGTATGAAAATAAACATATAATCTCTACACAAAAAAATTAAAAAATCTAAAACCTAGACTCTACCCAAACTTTAAAAAAATTTAAAAGAACAAAAAGCCTAATATAAGTTAATTAGCAGATGAATTCATCTTTTCATGAATGTTGATGAGTTTCTGCTTTTTCTTACAGGGAGATGTTATCAGAACCAAAAGTGTTAAGTACATGCCATTTTTAGTTTCCCTATTCAGCACGCTAAATGCACTTGTCTGGTCTGCATACTCTATAATGGTCAAGGATATATTTATTGCTGTAATCTTCTCTCTTTTCCTAGTGCCATTTTCAAGTATAGTTTTCATGTAATTTTTGGCAAGGACAGTGCACCTTTTTTCTGATTAAATTATTCTATTTTTGCAGGTGCCCAGTGGCATTGGTTTCCTTTTAGGAATAATTCAGCTCGTTGTTTACCTCATTTACAGAAGCTCGGAGCCTGTTTCACCTGAATCTACTGAACTTCATAAACTTCCTGAAACCAAAAAAATAAATGATGAATTTGATCTGCCTATCCATATAGTGGAGGTTGACACCTCAAATGTTGCGAAAGTGGCCGCAGTGAATCCTGTTATTGTTGATCAAGTTTGATTTCATTGGCATTGATCAATTAACGTGTTCTATACAATCAGACAATGTTCAATTGCATGAAAATCAGCATTAGCAGATAAGGAGGAGGAAGATGGCTATCTATTAATTAAACGAACTATAGAGGGAAAATATATTGAGAGTTTACCCACTGTGGAGCTTGATTGTAAGCTTTTAGTTCCCATTTTTTAATAATGAACTATTTCCTTGGCAGTGCAATCTAATAAATTTTTCAAAGTTCTAAGTTCCATGGTTGTATGAATATGTATTAACATTATATCTTGAGATAGAATAGTTTACAGATCAGACTAGTCAAAATGTACTAATAGTTGGTGCTTTAGCTGTACAATGCCTCATAACTAAGCACTATCATATAAACATCACAGTACCTCATGACTATACATACACAGAAATAAACAATTATAAAGCAGAGAAACGAGACCACAAAGAACTGACTGCTGACTAGATGTTCAAGCTAATGGGTGATAAAAGAGAACATTTATAAAGGGGACATTGACAGCCCGCTTCGTTTTTGTCCAAATGAAAGAAAAGGTTATCTTCTTATCAAACAGAAAAATGGAGAAAAAATACTAATAAGTCTTTAATTTCGGTTTAAGGTTATCTTCTTATCAAACAGAAAAATGAAAGAAAAAATACTAAAAAGTCTTTAATATCGGTTTTTTTATCAACATTGCTTTCTGTGATGCTTTATTTTCTTTATAGTAAATAACGATCTTTGAGAGTGTATTTGACTGTTTATTAATTAATTAATATTCAAAATTATATTAAATTTTGAATATAATGATCATGTAATCTATGTATATTCTTACATTATCAAGTACAGAATGTCACATGTCACAGTATAATATGTACTGCTATGGTTATAATTAGGTTATTCAAAATTTGAAAGAATCAATACCATTGAAAATTTAGGAAAACTTGACTTTTTGTCATATCATTTCTTCTGGGAAAATTCACCCCCAACAATTCACCACCACCCCATTAATATTTTTTAATAAATATTTGGATAACTTTGAAATTTTTGAAAATATTAATGCAATAATTTTTGGCTGTGGTGAATTTTACTTGATGGTGAATTTGTCATGATGGTGAATTTTCCCACGATGAATTGCTGATGTTGAATTTTCCGTCCGTGAATTGCCGACGGTAAATTTTCCTAGAGCCTAAAAATCCAATTATAAACTAAAAAAATGAAATTTCTTTCATAATTAAATGAATCAATCTTTCTATCATATAAATTATCTACCTCAATTAAATAATACACAATAATTTATTCAACAAATTTCAAGACATCAACTTAAGTGTATTAGTTAAAACATAAAACTTATATTATTATTACAGATATACCTGATCACTCTAGATATTCCCTCCACCACCTTGTGTATGATATATTTCCTAAAATATCATCCTCACAAATTTGACCCCACCAAAAAGATCTACTATCTGTACCTGCCTCAGCTGTACCTGGTTCGATATTTCTCAGTTTCAAATAATTTCTTACTATCTCAATCAGTCACATATTTTTTTATGTCATTCAGTCGTCTCCAACTACAGTTCCTTCCTGGTTACAAGCTAATGAGACAGTTTTAAGGGAAGGTGGTCTGACAAAATTTGAAAAGCACAGGCTGTCAATTTCTTTTGTGACAAGAAATGGGCCTTATTCACGACGAGGTAGGAATTTCTAACGTATACATGGGTCATGTTCACAACGAGGTATCTATAATATATGGAGAGTTTTCCCCTTGAGAAGCTTTATTGTACACTTTTAGTTCCTATTTTTAAATAATGAACTATTTCCTTGACAGCGCAGTTCAATGAATTCTTGAAGCTCCATGGTTTTATTGAGAATCTGAGATAGAACCTCAGACTAATCAAAATGTATTACTGATCGGTGATTTAGCTCTACAATGTCTCACAACTAAGCACTATAATATTAACATCACAGTACAACCTCATGTCTATAAATAGAAAGAAAATAAAAAATTGTAAAGCAGAGAAACAAGACTACAAAGAAGTCAATGCTGAGTAGATGCTCAAGCTAATGGATGATGGGTGCATAAGCATCAAAGGTATCTTAAGGAATAGAGACAACAATCATGAAAAGCAAAGTACAGAAGTAACGAGTAAGATTCTATTGCATTCAGAGTAAAAACAGAGGAATGATATATTGGTTGGAAAATGGAGTTGACAAAGTAACCAGTAGATACGAGAGGATGTTAGGAAGTTAAGCTTGTCTAGAAAATAATAGAATATTTTTAGAGTCTTTCATAAGCTAGAAAATAATAGAATATTTTTAGAGTCTTTCATAAGCTAGAATATTTCTGGAGCTGTTGTAAAAAAGAAGTTTTCAGATTTTACAGTTTTCTAAAAAGTTAGAAGCTTCCAGACTCAAAAATTTTTAGCTATATATATATGATTGTGGACAGCTACTGTGGATTGCATCTGGATTGAGTGTAATGCAAATATACTAAAAAGTATAAATATATTTTTTTAAGTCATCAACTCTGTTTTGCCTTGTTTTATTGTTATTATTTTTAGATTTATTTTGGGCCTGTTTTACAGAGCACTCTGAGTAATTTTTTTCTATGGCAGATACAAGAGGACTCTCAGTAATCTTTTTAATCATAGAAAAGGGACATTGACAGCCCACTTCGGTTTTTTTCAAATGAAGTTATCATCCACAACAATGGAGAAAAACACTAGAAAATCCCTTTGATGAGCACAGGAGGTCCCACAAAAAATTCAGATATGCCAAATTTAAGTATTAATTTATACGAAAGGATGCTTCACTAGCTAAAATATGTGAGAGATTTGATAGTTTTGCAACATAAGATTAGTTTGCTTATATTGATGCCGATAAAAGAAATTCCATATGTTTCCATAGCTGGGTATCATGGGATTCATTGAACAACTCCAAGTAGAAATACATGCTAAAACTAGTATGAGAAGGTGTTTATAATCACAACAGGTCATGATAATCTTAGTTATACCATCATTAGTTGTATGGTGTAAGACCTATGAACACTTTTTTGGCGATTCTGAGGTCATCATCAAACGGATAAAGGGGTTCTATCGTATTGAAAATATCATTCTTATGTCTATAAAAGCTTTGATTGATAGGCTGAGTCTTCGCTTTGTCCATATATCATTCACACATGTTTACAGGGAATTCAATTTGAAGGCTGATACACTTTCAAAGGAGGGTTTACTTTTGACTGCGGATAGATGGGATCTAACTGAACACTTGGCGGACTCTATCTCACAGCGTTATAACCTCTCTGTGACCAATCATTCATGATGCTCTTTCCCACAAATTATTTTGTGGCTTTGCTCTTTCTTCCTGCTCTTTGTTTTTTCTCTCCTGCTTTATGTTTGCTTTCACCTTTTCTTTGGTGAGTTTTCTGGTGATTTCCTTTTGTTCCTTTCTCCTGGCTGCTGTCTTTTTCTGGCAGCACTTTGGTACTTATTTGCTTCCTAGTTATTTTCTCCTGTTAAAACTTTCATCAGCTTCTTCAATATGTAATATCTTATTTATATATGATATTATGCATTTTTTTTCCGGGAGAAAAAAAAAAAAAAAACCTATGAAAACAGAGATTGAGGGTTCCGTCCTCAATGGAGTCATGATGTTTCATTCTAACCTTAAAGCCAAATTTGTCTGGCATGCTTTCAAAGGACTGTGTCATCAAGCTAATATTCACATCCCCATTCTCTATTTTTCTTTTCTTCCAAGTAACTTGAGCGGTGATTCTTAGAACTTAGTTTTCATAAAATTTGTTGGAGGTTTGTTAACTTAATGGGCGGATAGATTTGAATTAAAAAATTTCTTCTATGTTGAAGGTCGGTAATCAATTGCATAAGTTTGCTCCTTTCAGTTTACTTAGTGCTTTATGTAGGATTTCAATTGCACTACATTTTATGGGATCGTAACTTTCAAACTAATTAAACCACGAATATAAGATCACTATGGCTAATGGTGTCTTTGGGAGTTGTCAATCCTAGCAACTAAATGTGTTGCTACACTAGAGCATGTAGAACCCTAGAAAATTAGGAACGTGATTATCTAATATGAGTTTGGCTTATTGTCACATAATAATGTAAGTAATGATGACTTGTTTATTGGTAGTAGAATCACATTGCACTAAAAATATTTTTAATGTTGCAAGTTGATATTCTTGGTAACTCATTTTGGATTTGAGGATAAAGATTTAATTTGATTACATGATGTATATCAATTTCTTAATATAAAAATCTCAAGTTCCATGTCCATGTTTAGGAAGTGATCAAAAGAACTATATCCAACCCTTATGATCTCTTAAATAAATAGTTATGGAAGCAATAAGGAGTTTAGGATGTTAAACTTCATGCATGTATTTTGTCTTGATTCTCTTAAGTGCAAAATGACTATTGTGAATGTGGCTACTTTAATGAAAATTCATATGGTATAGTTGATCTCAACTGGTTTTAGACCATACTTTAGGACAACATTGATTGTAAAAATAAAAGAAAGAAAGAAATCTAAACCTAAATGTTAGATTATTTTGTAGGTGAAAGAATTTGAGTTTGAGAGAAATTCATAAACCAAGATCTTATTACAATCAAAGGTTAATTATTTGAATAACTTTATGTTGGGTCTTAAGGGAAGTAAGATGTAAAATAGTTCTAGGTCAAATATTTAGATATAAGATAAAAATTTAATGTGAACCAAGAACCATACATATTTAATAAGAGCCTTGGCTCTTGGTTGCATAGTATTGTAAGTAAGGGTGGTCCTTCATTTAGTGGCACTGCAATCACAATTTGTTAAACATATCTTTGAAACAATGGAAATAGGGTGCTCCACTTTTTAGGAGATGGAACACAAGGGATAGGGCCTATTTCACTTAAGTGTCAATCAAGGATGGGCGGGTGCAAAAAGATGGGAATTTATTTTTTCATCCTGCAATAGCGAAAACGCGCCCATGTTATGGTTTAAATTTAAAAAAAACGTGTGCATTTTTTTAAATCAAATTTTTTTTCCAAAACGTGAGCATATTATAATGTGCTTGCATTTTGGTCTACATTGAAAGTTTTTTCTTCTCTTTTTTCTTGTCTCTTTCTCTCCTTGTTATCTTTCAGGGAAACTATATACATGAAATAAAAATTATAGTATAAGTTGACATTTACATATGGACATTTCCTTTCTTATACTTTAAGTTATATTTCATGTATATAGTTTTAGGATGTTTGAGAGTGGTTTCAGATCTCTAGGAGTTAAAATGCAAATTCTAGTTTTTAGAATATCTCAAAAATTTTAGACTTTAAGTTATATTTCATGTATATAGTTTTAGGATGTTTGAGAGTGGTTTCAGATCTCTAGGAGTTATAATGCAAATTCTAGTTTTTGGAAGATCTAAAAAAATTTAGACTTAGAGTCAAATTTCAGTAATTAGCAAGTTGTATCAATTCTCTCTCTCTATCTCACTCAATTTTTTTCCCTTATGCTCTAGACCTCTCTCTCACACTCTCTCCTTCCCTCTATACTTCTATCTATCTAACCTCTCTCTCCCCCTCCATCCCTCCCTCCTTTCCTCCTTCCCTCTCTAATTTTCTCTATCTCCCCCCCCTCTCTCTCTTCCTTCCTCCCACCCACCTTCCCTCTCCACTTCAATCTATCTAACCCATCCCTCTCTACCTCTCTCTCTCCCTCCCTCCTCTCTCTCTCTTCCTTTATCCCAACCACCTGAACCCTCTCTACTTCTCTCTATCTAACCTATCCCTCCTACCTATCTCTCACCTTCCCTCCTCTCTCTCTCAATCTCTCCACCTTCCTCCCTCCCTCCTCTCTCTCATTCTCTTCATCACACTTCTCTCTCCCTCTCTTCCTCCCTCCTCCCCTCTCTAATCTCTATCTCTCTCGCTCCCTCCTCTCCCCTCTCTATCTCTCCTTCCCTATATACTTCTCTCTACCTCTCTCCATCTCTACCTCTCCATCCCTCATTCCCTCTCACTCTCCCTCCCTCTCTCCCTCTCTCTTAATCTCCCAACCTTCCTCCTTCCCTTTATGTTTCTCTCTCTCATACACTCTCTCCCTCCCCCATCTCTCTCTCTTTGGTTTAGGCTTTATGGTTTATGGTTTAGGGTTTAGTATTTAGGGTTTAGGCTTTATGGTTTATGGCTTGGGCTTTAGTTCCAACCCCCTCTCTCTCCTCCTCTCTCTCAGGTCTATCCCTCTTAGCACCCTCTTGTTGGTATGTGGCAACTGATCATGCTATGCTGTACACCTCGACGACTTGTATCCTCCTTGGGGTCTAGGGCCAAGCCGAACCCCGGGTGGGGGTTTGGGGGTGACAGCCCCCGAGAAATTTTTCTTTTCCCATTTTTTTTGCATTGTCATAAAAAAAGAAAAAAAATGACTTTATAAAACCCTAATTATGGAAGCTTCTAAAAAACTTGTTATAATTGGTTGGGATGGGGGTTATAGTATGTAGAAAAAGGTGATTATTCGTGAGATTGTAATATATTTTGTGCTAGATAATAAAATCATTGGATGGTTGTGGTTTTGTGGATGTAGCCCAGATTGGGTGAACCATGTTAAATTCTTTGTGTTGTCTTAATTTTGCTATAATTTTCTGTGTGCTTTATTTCTCTATTTTATTGATCAAATTTGCATTTAACTATTAGATATTTTCCTTCTAACCCTAACAAGTGGTATCAAAGTAGGTTGTGTTCGATTATCATCTACAGGAAAGTCCCACAGTTGAGTGGGAGTCTCACAGTTAAGTGGGAGCAATGGCAGATAAGGGTAAATTGAAGGTAGATAAATTCAATGGGTAGAACTATTGGTTATGGAAGATGCATATGGAGGATTATCTCTATCAAAAAGATTTATGGAGGCCATTGGAAGGAATAGTCAAGAAACTGGCAACAATGAGTGATGAGGAATGTAAAATTTTGGATAGAAAGGCACTGGGAGCCATTCGTTTATGCCTAGCACAATTGGTGACATTCAATATTACAACAGCAAAGACAACTCAAGAGTTGATGGAAACCCTGGCGAAGTTATATAAAAAACCTTTCGATTCAAATAAGGTATTTCTTATGAAGTGTTTATTTAATATGAATATGGTAGAAGGTGGGTCAATTGCCAATCACTTAAATGAGTCTAATACAGTTACCAGTCAATTAACTTTTGTAAATGTAAACTTTGATGAAGAAGTTAGGGCTCTTTTCATTTCGTGTTCTTTTCCAGAAAGCTAGAATAGCTTGGTAATGGTTGTTAGCAATTTTGTTTTCGGTTTGAATACATTGAAATTTGATGATGTTGTTGGTGTTATTTTGAGTAAGGAAATTCATAGGAAAAGCTTGGGTGGAACATCCACATCAGGAAGTGTTTTGAATGCAGAAAGCAGCGGTAGAAAAAAGGAGAGAGAAAACAATTCTAGAAGTCATGGGAAGTCATGAGCAAAATCAAAGGACAAAAGGTCCCAATCTAGAGACAAGAGGGATTGTTGGTATTGTGGTAAGCTATGTCATTTAAAGAAAGATTATTGGTCTCAGAAAAATAAAGGAGATAAAAAGGAAGGCAATAAAGAAGAAAATGTGGTAAGTAATAAATCTGATGAGGATGTTTTGTTTCTTTCCCTTGATAATGTTGATGATTCTTGGGTGTTAGATTCAGGGGCTTCATTTCATGCTACGCCCCATATAAGTTATTTTATTGATTATGTCCAAGGGGATTTTGGTTTGGTTTGTTTGGAAGATAACGAACCCTATCATATTGTTGGAAAGGGAAGAATCGAGATTAAGTTGCAGAATGGGAATCATTGGTTACTACATGAGGTATGACATGTTCCAAAGTTAAAAAGAAATTTAATTTCAATGGGGAAACTAGATGACGAAGGTTGTGTTGTTACATTTAGCGATAAAAATTGGAAGGTTACAAAAGGTGCCTTAGTGGTAGAAAAAGGTCTAAAAGTAGGCACCTTATATCTTTGTACGGGTCATACTGTTCCTTCTAATTTAGCTATTGCAAATAAAAATTAATGTTCGGGAATAGTTGTTGCAGTTTAGCAAGCAAAAAATTAGATAGTTGTTGTGGATTCTGAATCAGCACTATGGCATAATAGACTTGGACATATGAGTGCAAAAGGTATGAAATTACTTCATTCAAGTAATGTTTTACTAGGTTTGAAATGTGTTAATATGGTTTTCTATGAAAGTTGTGTGTATGGAAAACAAAAGAGAGTTAGTTTTCTCAAGGATGGGAAGTAAAAGAAAGATGAGAAATTGGAGCTTGTGCATATGGATGTATGGGGACCAACTCAAGTATCTTCTCTCGGTGGCTCTCGATACTATGTCACTTTTATTGATGATGCAACAAGGAAAGTATGGATTTATTTTCTCAGGTAGAAATATGATGTGTTTGAAACTTTTAAGAAATGGAGAAGCTTGGTTGAGAATGAGACAAGTGGTGAGTATTGTAGCAAAGGGTTTGAAGATTATTGTTCCTCTAATGGTATTCATAGGAAGAAAACCATTCCAAGGACTCTATAAGAAAATGGAGTGGTTGAACACATGAACAGAACAATAATGGAGTGTGCACGGACTATGAGACTACATGTTGGGCTGCCTTTAAACATGTGGGCAAAGGCTGTAAACACTGTTGTTTATATACTAAATAGAGGTCCCTCTAATCCTTTGGGTTGTGGTATTTTAGAGGAAGCATGGACAGGTAAGAAGGTGAGTTATTTTTTTCTCAAGACCTTCGGTTGTGAAGCATTTGAAAATGTAGATTCTGAAAATAGAACCAAGCTTGATGCAAAATCAAAGAAATGTATATTTGTTAGATATGGCATTAATGAATTTGGTTATAGGCTTTGGGATTTTGAAAATAAAAAAATTGTGAGAAGTAGGGATGTCATATTCAATGAGAAAGTGTTGTATAAAGATCAATTGTAGTAGCATGAGAAGAAAGAAAATGATTATGTACTGCTATATGATACACCAAACAACAATGTTTCAATGGTTCATCATGCTCCACAACAACAACAACAAATATCACAAACTCCAGTGAATGTTAGACAATCTTCAAGGATAAGTAGACCTCTAGAAAGATTGTCTCCCTCTTTGTATTCTATTTTATTAACTGATGTTGGTGAACTAGAATGTTATGATGAAGCTATTCAAGTGGATACCAAGGTTCAGTGGGAGCATGGAGTGGAAGAAGAAATGGACTCCTTGCTAAAAAATTAGACTTGAGAATTATGCAAGTTACTTGCAGCTAAAAAGGCTTTACCAAAAAAATGGGTTTATAGGTTGAAAGAGGAGGATGGAGGTAAGAAAATATTTAAATCCAAATTAGTTGTAAAGAGATTTGCATAGAAAAATGGTATATATTTTGATGAAATATTTTCTTCTGTTGTTAAAATGACTTATATTCATACTATTTTAAGTATTGTGGCTGCTGAAGATTTCCATTTAGAACAACTTGATGTTAAAAAAACCTTTCTCCATGGTGATTTGGAAGAGGAAATATATATGGATCAACCACAAGGATTTGAGATCAAAGGTAAGGAGAAACTTGTGTGTAGATTGAAGAAAAGTCTATATTTCTTGAAGCAAGAACCTCGGCAATGGTATATTAAATTAGATAGTTTTATGACTAAGCAAGGCAACAATCAATGTAATTCAAGCCATTGTGTTCATTTTAAGAGGTTAGATGATGATAACTACATTATCTTATGTTTATATGTTGATATGCTTGTAGCGGGGTCTAATATGGATCACATAAGTGAGTTAAAACAACAGTTAAAAAATTCATTTGCTATGAAGGATTTGGGGGAAGCAAAACAAATCTTTGGTATGAAGATTACATGAGATAGGAAAAATAGAAAATTATTTTTATCTCAGGCTGATTATGTTGAGAAGGTGTTGCAAAGATTTCATATGGAAAATGTAAAAAGTTGTCAACACACCTTTGCCCAGTCATGTTAAGTTGACTAAGGATGTGTCCAAAAACACAAGAGGGGGAAGAAAAAATGTCCAAGGTACCATATGCTTTAGTTGTAGGTAGTTTAATGTATCCCATGGTATGCACAAGACCAAATATTGCACATGTTGTAGGAGTTGTTAGCAGGTGTATGAGTCATCCTGGTGTTGAGCATTGGAATGCGGTAAAATAGATTCTCAGGTACTTGAGAGGTACATCCAATAAATGTTTATGTTTTGGGGGCTCTAATACTCATTTAAAAGGATATGTTGACTCAGATTTGGCAGGGGATATTGATACCAGGCGGAGTACCACAGGCTATGTATTTATAGTTGGTGGGACAACAGTGAGTTGGATTTCTCAGTTGAAAAAGGTTGTTGCTTTATCCACCACAGAGGTAGAGTATGTTACTGCAATAGAGGCGAAAAAGGAGATGATATGGTTGAAAATTTTCATGGAAGAGTTGGAAAAACAACAGGCTGAAAGTTACTTATATACAGACAACTAGAGTGTTATACATCTTGCAAAGATTTTTTCCTTGCACTCTAAAACAAAACACATACAGTTGAGATAACATTTCATTTGATTAGTGTTGGAGGATGGATAGGTCAAGTTGGACAAGATACATATAGATTCCAATCCAATAGATATGTTTATGAAGGTGGTGACAAGGGAGAAGTTGAGCTCCTCTTTAGCTTTGGTTGGCCTTCAAGGTTGAATTCAGGTATAACAAAGCAGTAGGGTCCAAGGTACTTATTTCCAGTGGGAGCTATAAGTGGAGTAGTGTTGTCCAGGATCAGTCTCCAAGTGGGAGATTGTGTAGAAAAAAACAAATCCCATTTTTTTCACGTCATCACCGAAAAAGAAAAAAAATGACTTTGTAAAACCCTAATTTTGGAAGCTTCGAAAAAGCTTGTTATAAGGGGTTGGGATGGTGGTTACAGTATGTAGGAAAAGGTGATTATTCACGAGATTGTAATATTTTTTGCATTGGATAATAAAATCATTGGATGGCTATGGTTTTGTGGATGTAGCTTTGATTGGGTGAACCATGTTAAATTCTCTATGTTGTCTTGTTTCTACTATAATTTTTTGTGTGTTTTATTTATCTATTTTATTGTTCAAATCTATGTTTAACTGTTAGATATCTGCCTTCTAACCCTAACACCTCTCGAGCTCTCTTAGGCATATATCTCACTCCCTCTATCTCTCTCTCATGTATATATCTGATTCCTTCTATCTCTCTCTCTCTAAGGTCTCTCCCTCCTAGGTCCCCTCTCCCTCTATTAGGTCTCTCCCTCCCACCCTAATCAGAGAAAAATATCTCTCTCTCTCTCTCTCTCTCCCACCCTAACTAGAGAAAACACACACTCTATATCCCTCTCCCTCCCTCCCAACCCTTCTCCCTCCCAACCCTTCTCCCTCCCACCCTAACTAGAGAAATATCTCTCTCTCTCCCTCTCTTAAGTCTCTCCCTCCCACCCTAACTATAGAACTCTCTCTCTCTCCTATCTCCCTCTCTCTCTCCCTCTCTCTTTGTCTCTCCCGCTCTCTCAGGTCTATCCCTCTCACCCCCTCCCTCTCTCTCAAGTCTATCCCTCCCAACATCTCCCCTTCTCTCGAGTCTATCCCTCCTACTCTCCCTCCCCCCTCTCAAGTCTCTCGCTCCCACCCCCTCCCCTCTCTCTCTCCCTCACACCCCCTCACTCTCTCTCTCACTCTCTCCATCTCTATCTCTTTATATCTCTCTCTCTCCATCTCTTTCTCTATCTCTCTCCCACTCCCTATCTATCCCTCTCCCTCTCTCTGCCTCCCACCCCCTCTCCATGTCTCAGGTCTCTCCCTCCCACACTAACTAGAGAAATCTCTCTCTCTCTCTTAGATATCTCTCTCCAACCCCCTCTCCCTCTCCCAAGTCTCTCCCTTCCACCCTAACTAGAGAACTCTCCCTCTTTCTCCCCCTCTCTCTCCATCTCTACCTCTCTTTCATCTCTATCCCTCACAGCCCCTCCCCCTCTCTCAAGTCTCTCCCTCCTACCCTAAGTAGATAACAAACACTCTCTCTCTCTCTTGGGTCTCTCCCTCCCATGCCTCCCCCTCTTCTCAAGTCTCCCTCCCACCCTAACTAGAGAACACACTCTCTCTCACTCCCTCTCTATCCCTCTCTCCTAGGTCTCTCCCTCCCACCCTAACTAGAGAACTCTCTCTCTCTATGTATCTATCTCTAAGGTCTCTCCCTTACCCCCTCTCTCTCTCTCAAGTCTCTCCCTCGCACCCCTCTCCCTTTGTCAAGTTGCTCTCTCTCACTCACTCACTCCTATCTCTCTCCCCTCTACACTTAACCCTTAAACCCTATATCTCTCTCCCACTCCCTCACTCTCTCTCTCAAGTATCTCCCTCCTACCCCCACTCCCTCTCTCTCTCTCTATCTCTCTCTCTCCTATCTCTCTCCCCTCTACCCTTAAACCCTTAAACCTTCTACCCTAGCTTGATAATTTGGTGAAATTGGGGATGTATTGGCTTGTTTGAAAAAATGGGTCCAAGAAATGGAGTCTCCTGGTGATGTAAATCACTGGGAGACCCCATTTCTTGGACCCATTTTTTCAAACAAGATACTATAATCCCAATTTCACCGAATTGGCAAGCTAGGGTAGAGGGTTTAAGGGTGGAGGTGAGAAAGATAGGAGTGAGTGAGAGAGAGAGAGATACTTGAGAGAGGGAGAGGAATTAGGAGGGAGATACTTGAGATAAAGAAAGAGAGGAAGGGAGTGGGAGAGAGATAGAAGGTAGAGTGTAGAGGGTTTAAGGGTTAAGGGTAGAGGGGAGAGAGATCTGAGTGAGTGAGTGAGAGAGAGACTTGAGAGAGGGAGAGGGGGCAGGAGGGAGAGACTTGAGAGAGATAGATGGTATATGCTTAAGAGTAGAGGGTAGAGGGTTTAAGGGTTTTGAGTTTTGAGTTTACGGGTTTAGGGTTTAGGGTTAAGGGTTAATGCTTTACGGTTAAGGGTAGAGGGGAGAGAGATCAGAGTGAGTGAGTGAGAGAGAGACTTGAGAGAGGAAGAGGGGGCAGGAGGGAGAGACTTGAGAGAGATAGATGGTATATGCTTAAGAGTAGAGGGTAGAGGGTTTAAGGGTTTTGAGTTTACGGGTTTAGGGTTTAAGGGTTAAGGGTTAAGGCTTTAGGGTTAAGGGTAGAGGGGAGAGAGATAGATGGAGTGAGAGAGAGAGAGAGAGACTTGAGAGAGGGAGAGGGGGTGGAAGGTAGAGCAACATGATTTAACCATCTTCTCCAAGGAGATCACATGCATCATAACATATATACATCCTAGTCTTAAGAGAACAAGTATCATGCCAAACTCTAAATACATATCAAGAGTAAACCATGACATAATAGCAACCACTCTAAACCAGGAAAACATATCCTCAATCTCATTAAGATAACCTTACCAATGTTGCATCCATGTCACTGCCAACAACTCCCACTGGACTATGGTTCGAGCTACACATGGCATCATGAATACCATCCTCTTCATGAAGATCACTCTTTAACATCAAACAAAGAGTCATCATTAAAAAAAATACATGAAATGATCAATGCATGATTACCATCATCTGAGCATTCCTCTGTAGAAGAATCAAAAATCTTTTTCTTATTCTTACAATCCTTCTTCACATGTCACAGTTTTCCACATTTCCAACACTTTACCTTATTATGTCCTTTGGACTTAACCTTCCCTTTCTTGTCTCCCTCAGTTCTCAGGCTTACCTTTTACAAACAAGGCATCTTGGATTTTTGTTTTAGACTTCCTCCGAGCATCTCCTCTAATAGGAGAGTAGGAATTATATTATGCATCTTTGAATCTACACCACTACCACTGATAGCAACAATTAGATTTTCCCAAGATTTTAGTAAAGAAAAAAGTAACAAAATGCATTTATATCCATCTTCTAGCTTTACATCTATAGATGCTAACTAACTTAGGGTATGTGCAGGATCATGATGGGCCAAAAAGTGGCGATATGATGGTTATGTGTAGTGTATATGGCTGACAACTTTTTTTTAACCCAAAATTAATGAAATGAAAAGGGTTTTTAAAGGGTATTCTCAAATTTCCACCAATATAAATTATGATTTACTTTTACTTTAATAAATAATTATTATTCATTTTCTATTTGAATTACGACTAAAGTCTGATTGATAGGATGATTGAAAAAATCTATAGCTTTCAAATGGTATCACATTTTGAATCAAAACATGTGTCACATTCTATGCTTGAATACTATAGGATTAAAAAAAATTTGAATTTCATGAAATTTTGACCAAGTTAAGGTGGTTACATACAGTTTTATATTTTTTTAAAGTTGTAATAAAAAAATCATAATTAATTATTAACTTGGAAAAAAATTACAAAAAAATATGCATCACATTGGGACATGAGTCCTCTACTTATATCTAAAATCTTATAAAAAAATATTATAATTTTATTGTGGTTAGGATGGTCAGACAGACACCTTATTTTTTCCCTGAAATTTAAGTACTACTGCATTGAAATTTTAAATTTTCACCAAATAGATATTTTTTATTTAAATAAACCTAGCAGCTTAGAAACTACATTCAATTTCCTACAGATTCTATTATTACATATTTTTGAAATAATATAAATAACTTATTCAATTTTTTACATCAAGTTGCCTAACTCTGATTTTTTTGAATTTTTCACCACTTAAGGGCTTGTTTTTTCCATGATGATCTTGCACATACCCCTTAGAATCAAATTAAAAGCATTCAAATAATTTGCAACAGAATCACCATCTTTCATCTTTAAAGTTCATACAATTGTCTTTTCAGTAATACTTTTAGTTTGATAAATATCACCTATTCTCTTCCACAACTTATATGCAGTAATTTCTTCTGAAACATTCAAGAGAACAACATTAGCAAGACATAATCTTATGACCAATCCCTCTTGCCTTCTTATCAAGCTTAGCCCAATCCTCATCTGACATCGTTGTAGGTGACTTTATCTCATTACCAATAGCTAACCACTGATCTCTCTCTTCAAGGAGATCCTCCATTTTTAGTTTCCACATCTCATAATTAGATCAATTGAATCTTTCAATATCTAAATGAGAATTAAAAATCATTGTAATAAACTTATTTTCCAAAATCATAAATAACACAATAGTAAAAGCTCCCACTACAACCAAAAAACCTTCAAACTTTAAGAGAAAGGCATCCCAAACTCTACCCAACCATTCTGCTTTGATACAAAATGTTGAAAAATGGAGGTAATTATGTAGATTTAGAACTTGTAAAACTATTATACTATAGATCTAATTAAGTGTTGTTTTTTAAAAATTCTTTGTAGATGATTATCTGTTTGGATTCATTTTACCATTTGTAGAAGTAGATAGAAGATAGAAGTGACACAACATATACCGTGGAGAAACCCTTTTGGAAAAAAACTCCACCACCAGAATCAATAGTGATCATATTGATTAACCTTAGAACAAGATTACAATAATTATTTATCAATCCTTGCTTGAGATGCTTCTTTTTCCTTCAACAATTCTTCTTCACAACCTACAATAAAATCTGATAAAACTCTCTTCAGCTTGCTGCAATATATAGACAAGAATGAGCCTTATAAACTCCAAAGAGTTTACAATTACAAAGTACAAAGCTTATCTCACAAAACCTATGCCTCTTCTTTTCAAGTAGAGTTCTTCCATGAAAAACAATGTCAAACCAAGTCCATCAATTTAGGAATCCAAAACTGAAGTGCTAACTCAACGTTGATTACAAAGATATCTCGTATGCTTCTCCTCAAATTTGGTGCCCAAGAATGGGACCACTTAGCTCATCCTTATAAAATATCTTATCATGAAAAAGTGTTAACTCCAAGATGCCAACTTGGGTACCCAAGGTGGGTCCAAGTCAATCTCTATTAACACAAACATATCTCTCCATCAATTCATGCAAATAGGATTCATGATTGATCATCCCCACTTAACTAAATGTATCACCTATTATCTGGTACACAACTCAAGTCATTAGTCATGGATTCCAAGTCAACTAGCATTCAACTAAAACTAACTACATGCAACTAAAGATAGCTGAACCATAACTAAACTGGACTAAATTGAACTGAACTGAATTGATACTCAACTAAATTGAACTGAACTAAACTGATCTAAACTTAACTGAACTGAACTTCATGCATGTAAACATCAATCCCTAACTTCTAGGATCTTTACATGCATTAATGAAGTGTTGTATTTTACTCCAAATAGTTAATCTTAACTCAAGGTGGGTTCCACCTTCCATGTGGGTACCCCATGTGCTCCTATTATTTAGGAACTCATTTTGGATTCCCTCACATGTTCCTATCATTTAGAATTAATTAAAAATGTCAATTTACATGTTCATTTCATTCAAGTTTAATCTCTTTCTAATCCTAGTGTTGGGGAACACTTTCCAAGGACTTAAGAGATACATGAAATAATGTTTAGGATTGCAATTAAATAGTATCCTATTCACAACACTAGTCTCCTCTACATTACCTTTAACCTATTTCTTTTCTATTTGTATATGTTGACATGACTTGATATTGTTTGTAGATGGTTAGCACTCCCCTTAGGATTCACGACATGGACTAACTGCCTCCCATGGATCTGTTAACTCTAGTAGTTGTATAGGGCATTAACAAGGTTGATCTTTTGGTGCAATGATCTAGAGGATTTTTGTCAAATTTTGAAGTTCCTCATTTTTCTCCAGAACTAGCATGATCAGAAAGAGTTTAGAATTTTGACTCCAACCCAACTCAAACGTAGTCAATCGGAGCTACGGTGCTCGAGATACAATCAATCAAACCTTTAGTCAACTAGGTCAGGAAAAAGGGTCAAAATTCAAAGTTTTCAAAGATGGTCAAAGTGGATATCAACACGAAGATTTCATCGAGAGCTTCACAATGCCACTTGTCTTGTGAAAATCAGAGTCTGTATGAAAAAGTTACAAACGGTCAAAGTCTACAGTTGACCGATGACATCAACATACCTAGTCGGCAAGTTGGAACAATATGGTGTCGACACATGGCATCACTGCAAAATTCCATATAGCCGCATTATCTTCATTTTATTAAAAATTTATAAAAAATATAAAAGCCTATCACTCCTCCCATTTAAAAGCCTTAATTTAAGGCTTACATGAGATCAAATTGGTATCAAAGCATTTGGTGACTAGTATTGCAGATTTGTTGTGAATGCTAGCAAGATCTAGGATTTAGAAGGGTGAAGGAAAGCTTGAGGAATATAATCCTAAGATTGGGAAATGAAGAATTTTTTCAAAAATGTCTATGTTTGGAATGGAGGTACCCGAAGAACTCAATGAACAGGGGTTTTGAAGAGCCTTTTGGCAAATGAGAGATGCATTGGAGATGCTTCTCAAAGAAAGAGAAGAATGCATGAAACTTGAAGAATATAATGCATTGAAGCAAGAATATCATGGAGACAGTAAAGGCAAGAAGAAGCAACCAGGAGGTGGTGATGAACCCCCAAAATTTCCTATGTCTACTCCTCCTCCTCCTTCTACACATTCTCTTTCTGCTAATCCTTTTAAGGGTGTAAATAAGCCTAAGATTAAATTAGATGTTAAATTTGAACTACCTAAGTATTGTGGTGAATTAGATGTTGAAAAGCTAGATGACTAGATTCAGCAAGTAGAAATCTATTGTAGAGTCCAAAACCTCTTTGATGATGCTTCTAGGATCTAGTTAACCACTCTTCGGTTGGGAGGTTCAACTCTCACCTGGTGGGAGAGTAGGACTAGAGCAGAAATTTCACAACATGGTAGAGTTAATTTGTCTTGGTTAGAATTTTTTGGTGCTCTTAAAAAGTAGTTTTATCCCCTAGGCCATATGTAATAGTTAATGATGAACTAAAAAACTTTTAGGCAAGGGAAAGGATAGTCTGTTCAAGATTATACCCATGAGTTTCATAAAAGGGCTATTGCATTAAATGTACCTTTGTACACTTAGGATACTTTGTTAAAGTACATAGGAGGTCTTCACTCATATCTTAGACATTCTATTTTGGTCTTGAACCTTAGTAATTTGGATGAAGTTTGTGTCCAAGCTACACATTTAGAGTCAGGAGGAAAGGGTTCTTTTATTGATAAGTTTGATAATGATAAGTCTATAAAGAAATCATCTAAGGTTGTAGAGACAGGGAAAGGAAAGAAGAAAACTACAATCAAGAAGGATGACGAGATTTCTTTCTCTCATTGTGATAGGAAGGGTCATGATGATCATTGTTGGAAGTTGCATCTAGAATTGAAGCCTAAGTGGGCTCAGAAACAAAATCAAAAACAGAAAGGTAAGGAGAAAGCTAGAAATGTTATGGATCTTGGTTTTGATTCTAATGATGAAACTAAGATAATAGTTATGGGTTTGAAAGGTAAAGCTCCTATTTCCAATGTTTCCTTTGATAGTTGTTCTTCTACACCTAAAGTTAATGAAGTCTCTAATGATAAGAAAAGGAATGAACTTTTTCACATAAGGGTTATTGCTAAGAATGTGAAACTTGATGCACTCATAGATACTGTTTCTCAAGTTAACTTGATTTCTGAAAGTGTTGTCAAGAACTTGGGATTGAAAGCTACACTACATAAGAAACCTTATCCACTAGGCTGGATTTGCGAGAATGATAAATTGCAAGTAACAAGACAATGCACTTTGAGATTCGCAATCACTAGTAAGTTTGTGGATGAAGTACAATTTGATGTGGCTCCACTAGATATCTGTGGGATAGTGTTGGGTAGCCCTTATCTATATCATCAAAAAGCTATTTTATATATGGAAAAGAATAATTATCATTTTTTTAAAGATGGAATTCAGTATATTGTACATTCTCATAGGATTAAGACCGGTCCTTCTTTTGCAAACACAACGCAATTAAAGAGGGTAATTAATGCAAGTAAAGATTTAACTCTTATGTCTGTCAATACAGGTGGTTCTAGACATGAATTTGGAGTAGCTAACGAGGGTCAAATATCACAAGATGCACCCACAGTACAACATGAGGGAATGGTGATTGAAAGCATTGATGGTCCCTTGGATAAAAATATTTTTGTTGTGGGAGATCGATATGTTGTTGATTTATTCTCTTTCATATCTGCATTATTGTACAGCTTGATGCTAGTCAATGTTTGTTAGTTAGTGGCTACGATAGATGATGTAGTTGCTTATGGAAGTGATAGAATGATGTTTATGTTCAACAATGTTGTTGCAGTCTTCATTGTGTTTATGAGCCCAAATTATAAGGGCCATCCAAAAAATATTTTGAAGGGGTTAATTATTTAAACATGAAAGATTTTATTGTAACGAGGGGATTTATTTGTAAAAATGGGAGATAAACATGATTTTGTAAAATCATTTAGTTACACACCAAAATGGGTAAACTTGGTGTATAAAAGGGGTTGGTGTACGATGCAATTATCTAAGTATTTTTCTAGCTAAGGAATTTTGGAAGTTTTTTTGAGGTGATTTTTGTAATTGGAGTGGTGAGATTGTTGAGAGAATTTTTGAGAGTTGAGTGTAGTCTCTGTACATTAGGGAAATGTTGTCATCCCATTGTGCTTGAAGGAGAACTTTTGTAACAATTGTAGTCCAAAATTTTGGAGAATAATTGGATTGGTCTCACTCCATTGGAGCAGACTCAGAGACATAGTCATAATTGTGGTGAACTCCGTTATCAAATTGTTTGCACTTTCTCTCTTCTTCTCTCTCACATTCTAGTTATCACCTTTATTTTTAAAGCATAATTTCAATAATGTACACTTTTTTTTGAGTTTCCATTAAATTGTTTAAGTTAAGCATTCAATTATGCAATTAGTCTAGATCCTAAATGAGATCATGCAATGACAACTGTGGGGCCAACAATTGGTATCAGAGCCAAAGTTGTCAGGTTCGAATCCCCTTAGGTAACACTAAGGGGGATTTTTTTGTAGATAGTCAATGCTCCCCTCGGGATTCACGACATGGTTAGTTAACCACCTCTCATGGATCCGTTAACTCTGGAAGTTGTATCGGGCATTAACAAGGTTGATTTTTGGTGCAATGACAACTGTGGGGGCCAACAAATATTTCACGTATTTTAGTAGAAAATGATATTGAATTGTATTTTGTAGTTCCTATCTTTATAGACATTTAATTATACTATAGCTACATGTGCTTATTTTTTAGGTATAACTAACTACTTTGGCTTGTGAAAAATCCTCAAGAAATTAGGGTGAGGATAAGAATGGTTGGGTGTAAGGAGAAGAAAATGATGGCATTACCTTAAATTTAAAATAACACACCCCTTGCACCTCCTAAAACTACAAGTGTTAGTTTAAGGCTTAATCTACTATTTTGGAACTTGAGTTGGTGTGAACTGGTCCTCAATGTTGAGTAGTGACAATATACTTCACAATGCACATAATATTTGACTTGCAAGACAAAAGTGAAAGAGATCCTAGCATTAGGTACGGGTATGTGCAGGATCATCATGGAAAAAATAGGCCCTTAAGTGGCAAAAAATTCAGAAAAATCAGAGTTAGGCAACTTGACGTAAAAATTTGAATGAGTTATCTATATTATTTCAAAAATATGTAAGAATAGTATTTGTAGAAAATTGAATGTAGTTTCCAAACTACTAGGTTTATTAAAAATAATAATAATCTATTTGGTGAAAATTTGAAATTTCAATGCAGTAGTACTTAAATTTCAGGGGAAAAATAAGTAGGTGTCTGTCTGACCACCCTAACAACAATAAAATGATAATATAATTTTATAATATTTAGATATAAGTAGAGGACTCATGTCCTGATGTGATGCATATTTTGTTGTAACTTTTTCCAAGTAAATAATTAATTATGAATTTTTTATTACAACTTTAAAAAAAATAAGAAAATCGTATGTCTAACCACCTTAACTTGGTCAAAAATTAATGAAATTCATTTCCTTTTTTTTTCAATCCTATAGTATGTGAAACATAGAATGTGATGCATGTTTTAGATTCAGAAAATGTTATACCGTTTGAAAGCTATAGATGTTTTTCAATCAGCCTATCAATCAAGACTTTTGTTGTAATTCAAATAGAAAATAAATAATAATTATTTATTAAGTTCAAAGGAAAGCATAATTTATATTGGTGGAAATCTGAGAATATCCTTTAAAAACCCTTTTCATTCCATCAATTTTGGGTAAAAAAAATTCGTCAGCCACATACCATACAAAAACCCATCATATTGCCACTTTTTGACCCATCATGATCCTGAACAAGGGGAAGACTGTGCACAAGGGAGTGACCATTGTGTTTCTTTCAACCCATTACAAATTAGCAATATTTGCAAAGGGTGAGCATGAGACTCATTACCAAAAATATTTGCAAAAGGATGAGCATAAGACCCATTACTAGCAATATTTGCATAGGAATATAGACCCAGCCCTAATGCAGAAAAATTAGCTCTTGCATTGACACAACAATTAGGAGAAACAAAACTAGCTATTTCGATGAACACGAGAGGTCACCATAGTCACGTCAATGAGAGGAGGTGATAAAGGACAACTATCAATAGAAGTTGTGCCACTAGCAACAAAGCATAGAGCAAGCTCACAATGAGTAGAAGAAGCTGCAACACTAGAAACCAGTCCTCAACTATCAGAAGAAAAAAAGACCCCCATCTCCATAGAGCATTGACATGCACTACACATGAGGGCCAACAGGAGATCTTGGGGTTGAGGAAGGCAACACAGAAATCCCTAGGATGACAATTGCGATAGTAGTCACGTGAGTAGGAAGAGGCATACAGGGATCTGAAGAGGAATTTAAAAAATAACTAGTTGAGATTAAATTATTGTTAAAGGTGGAGTTATAGAGAGAAAAGAACTAAAGTTAGATTTCTATTCAAAAAATTTGGTAATTTAGGAAAAAAAAAAAAATTGAATTTTTTACACATCTATGGAGGTGACTAGACAATTAAGTTTTTGAAGGATAGATAATGATCGCATGCTTGAATCCTTGACTTTAACCATTATATGATTAAGGTGACCTCACAATGTCAAAGTTTATAAAGGTTGTGTTATTAAGACTTCACAAGTGAGATTTTGACTAAGGTTGGTTCTTCTATATAAAAATAAAAAATAAAAAAAATATTTTTTAAGGTCAATGTATTTGTATATTTTAAAATTAATTTAGAAGTAGATATCAAGAATGAAAGACCACAATGAAGCACACTCACAAGAATATGAGACATTAACTTACCTTAAGAACTCTTTTGCAAAAACATAGCCTCTATAATTATGAACCAATGTATGATTAGTATTTGGATTGATTAAAATATGCTTACAAGCTCTAATTCCTTACATGAGCTCCAACACTCGCACTCCAGGAGTAATAACCTCCCACTGAACCCCTTTATTTATAGCAATGAGAGGAAGGATTGATATATACTAGAAGCTTCTTGCTAACATGTGACAACTAGAAACTTCCCAAACATTTCCCAAGATTTGGCTTGCATCATTACAACCTAAGCAATTTAATAACTTTTACAATATTGAATACATTTTATAATATCTCATAATTATTAAAGTTTTAAATGTATTTTTGCAACGAGTCCATGTGCTCACTAAACTATGATCCCCATATCAAACATTTTTACATTGTCAGATTCAACCTCCCTTAAGAAAATTTTGGTTGATCCTAAAATATATAAAAAAAAATTGAATATGTGAGGTGTACAACACCTTCCCACCATGTATAAAAACTGTGTTGGAATATTACATCATACTTAAATAGTTTAGGCTATATTAAAAAATTAAAAAATAACATTTAATTGTTAATGTATTATCATTTATAAGCTAGGTAATAGTTTACTAATAAATTAATTAATAGTTAATTGTTAGTTTTGGGAGTTATTCACATAAGGGAATTTGGGGTGGTTATTCACGAGAAATGTAAGGCTATTAAAATCAATGTATTGCAATGTAATTATCTCAAATAATTCAATCAGTATATTAAATTTTATATGTTTAATATTGATGTTAAAAAATGGTGTAACCAATCTGATCACCATTTTTAATATGGTATCAAAGCTCTTTGAAAATAGGTTGTAAAGAAGAAGATTGTTGATGTGAAGAAGATTGTTAAAAACTACATCAAACTAAAAAATAAAACCTTTTGGTTTTTTATTGATCGTAGTTGCAATGAAGACTCTTGTTATATAAAAGGATATGTCTCAAGTGATGGTGAATGAGTTGAGGTTATGTAAATTCATATCAATATTTAATTTGGTTGTAGTGTTTGCACAAGTTTATAAATCAATTTTCTTCTATTTTATGTCTTATATCAAAGTGTATAACAATTTCATTCCTAAGAGTGATGTTTCCTAATGTCTTTTTGTAAATACCATGGAGATAGAAAGCCAACAATCCAAAATTTAGTGATTGGCATTCTGATCACCATTTTCAATATGGTATCAAAGCTATTTGAAAATAGGTTGTGAAGAAGAAGATTGTTAAAAACTACATCAAATTAAAAAATCAAACCTTTCATTTTTTTATTGATCATATTGCAATGAAGACTCTTGTTATGTAAAAGGCTATGTCTCAAATGATGGTGAATTAGTTCTAGGGTTATGTAAATTTGTATGAATATTTGATTTGGTTGCAATGTTTGCACAAGTTTATGAATCAATTTTCTTATATTTTATGTCTTATATCAAAGCGTATAACAATTTCATTCCTATCAGTGATGTTTCCTAATGTTTTCTTGTAAATACCATGGAGATAGAAAGCCAACAATCCAAAATTTAGTGATTGGTATGCTATTTCCAATCATTGTGACATACAAAAAAATAAAACAATGGTAGAGGTAGACTAATTACTATTTTCTTGTTTCTTTAAAAATTAGACTTCACATTAGGATAGGTTAGATAAAGATACATAGAGAGAGAATGGTGGCATACATACGGAAGTAGAGAGTTATAGACAGGGAAAGAGAGAATGGTGAGATAAAGAGGAGAGAGAGATAGAAAGAGGGTGAGGGAGGAGTGAGAGAGACAGAGAGAGAATGAGAGAGAGAGGTAGAGGGAGGGAGAGGAGAGATAGAGAGTAGATAGGGGATGATCCGGGCGACAATTTTTTAGTGAAAATTGAAGTGTTCCCAATACTCCAAATTTTAGCTTCATCAAAAAGAGAATGACGTCCTGATTCCAACGCAACTTCAACGGGGCGAAAAGGACTCTGTTTGTGCAAGTTACGGCCAGTCAAACTTCTAGTCAAACTGGCTTCAGGGGCGTTCAGAAGGCAAAAAAAATAATCATCTCAAAAAATGATGGAAGTAGTGTCATCGCGAAGAGCTCGTCGAGACGATTCCGACGGCGTTTGTTTCATCAAAATCCGACATCATACGCTCGAGTTAGAAGTAGTCAAACTTCAGTCAACTTAGAGGGTACTGATGATGATGTCATCATGCTGACATGGCAGTCCATACTGTACAGACACAAATGGGTGAATTCTGACCTGACACGTGGCAGGTGACTCAGATCGTATGGACCAATTAGCAAGCGACACGTGTCCTTCCGTACAGTACGACATCACAGTCAGCATTCCACGGGGCAATCCAGTCAGCTTGACACGTCATCATCTCGGGCGAATAGGAGCACGACACATCATCTGCCTAGTCAGCAACTTCAGCCAGTAGCATGATGACACGTGTCCGCAGGGGTTCGGCGTTCGGTTTGAGTTTGTTTTAACCGAAAAAGGTTTTGGATGGGGTTCGACCCCATGATTTCCGCCCAACCAACCGACTTCCTGACCGTTGCACCAGCCCGAGCGCTCATATTAGTATATGGAAGCGGTTTCTTTTGTTTCAAATTTTTGAAGATTTGTTTGTTAAAACAACTACCACCGGGCGGTTGGAACCCGCGACCTGCCGGGTGCTAAAATGAATAAGCACTGGTAGACCACTAATGACATGCTAAATATATATGGAGTTGGGATAGTTTTGCTAAAGATTTTAAACCGAATCCTAATCAAATGGCCAAATAAGGCCAAAACAAACAAAACCCACTATAACTACTCGAACAAAAATATTGCAGAAGCCAAATTATACCTGATACGAGCTGATCAGGGAGGTTATGCAATTAATTGAGTGGTTAGGCCTAATTAGGCAAACTTTTTGTATAAAAGGAGGGGTATAGGCCTTTGTTTTACAAGTCCAGGTGGAGATAGCGAGAGAATGCTCGAGAGATTGAAGACGTTTCTGCACATCAGAGTAATGTCATGCTGCTGTGCTTGAAGGAGATAGTCTTGAAGCCTTTGTAACTGATTTTTGGAGCTAATCGGATCGGTCCTCCATTGGAGAGGGACCCGGAGACGTAGTCCTTAGGGACAAACTCCGTTATCAATTTTGGTTTCGTCTCTCTATTTCTTCTCTCTTTTCTTTCTCAGTTTATTCTTGGCATTTAATTATTTTATGTTATGTTCATTCATTTATTTGAGCATTTAAATTTGTAATCATTTAAGTTAAGTGTTGTAATAATTGATCTTTTTACGTTACGCATTCTGTAAAAGCAATTAGTCCTAGATCCTATATAGATCAAGTTGGTATCAGAGCTTTGTGTGTGGCTTGTATTGCAATTTGAATGCTAACGAGATACAGGTTGCAACGAGGTGAAGGAGAACTTGAAGAATACAATCTAGAAATCGGAAGACGAAGAGTTAATCAACCATCACAGATGGAAGCAAAAGAAGGTGGACAAAGTTCAGAGCTCAGTGACAAGGATTTTCAGAAGCTATTCCTTGACATGAAGGCAATGGTGGAGGAACTTTATGCAGACAAGAAGAAGCACGAAAAGGGAGGTTCTTCAAAGCATAAGAAGCAGGAAGATCAGAAAGACACAAAGGGGAAAGCTCCAAAAACTCCTTCTCCTCCATCTTCTCCCTCTTCTTCTTCTCCCCCTTCTTCTCCTCCTTCTCCTTCTCCTTCTTCTAATGTAAATCCATTTAAGAGCAAGTCTAAGCCTGTAATTAAGCTTGATGTAAAATTTGAATTACCTAAATACTGTGGGGAGTTAAATGCTGAGAAGTTAGACGATTGGGTCCAACAAGTAGAAGTATATTGTAGGATTCAAGGCCTAGTAGAAGATGCTTCTAGGATTCAATTAGCAACTCTCCGATTGGGAGGTACAGCTCTCACCTGGTGGGAGAGTAAAACTCATGAAGAAATTGCTCGCCATGGTCATGTTAATATGTTTTGGATGGAGTTTGTTGCTGCCCTTAGGAAACAATTCTACCCTTTAGGTTACATGCAACAGTTAACCATGAATTGGCAAACCTTTAGACAAGGTAAGGGGCAGTCTGTCCAGGAGTATACTCATGAGTTTAGGAAACAGGCCATTGCTCTTAATGTTCCCTTGTATACCCAAGACACATTACTTAAGTATATTGGTGGTTTACATTCTTACCTTAGGCACACTATTTTGATGTTGAGTCCCAACAATCTAGACGAGGTGTCTGTTCAAGCTACTCATATAGAGTCAAGGGGTAAGAATACTTTTAGTGATAACTTTTCTAAGAAGCCATCTAAGTTTGAGGGTAAGTCTAAAGGGAAAGACAAAGACAAAGATAAAGGCAAAGGGAAGAAAACAGCTACAGCTAAGAAAGAGGGTGAGAAACCTACGTGCTCCCATTGCAAGAAAGAGGGGCATGATGATTCAAGATGTTGGAAGCTTCATCCTGAGTTGAGGCCGAAAAGATATGGAGGTAATGAAGGAAAGCAAAAGTCTACTGCAGTGATTCAACAGGATCTTGGTTCTGACTCTGGAGATGAGACAAAGATTGTTGCTACCGGAATCCAAGGTAAAGGGAAAGGTATATCTCTCTCATCTGATGCAAGTTTTTCTAATGCCAGTGCAAGTACAAGTAAAGAATCTTCTCCTAAGGTTGATAAGCAAAGAAATGAATTGTTTCATATTCGTGTTGTAACAAAACATACTAAGGTTGATACTCTGTTTGATACGGGTTCACAAGTCAACTTAATATCTGAAGAAGTTGTAAAGAAACTTAATTTGGCTACAACACCTCATCTGAAACCATATCCACTTGGATGGGTTTGCAATGATGCACAATTAAAAGTAACTAAACAGTGTAAATTGAGATTTGCTATCACTGCAAACTTTGTAGATGAGGTAGAAGTTGATGTGGTCCCTTTGGATATTTGTGGGCTTGTGTTAGGGAGTCCTTATCTTTGTGACAGAAAAGCAATCTTTTATAGGGGGAGAATAAGTATCATCTTTTTAAAGATGGGGTAGAATACATTGTATGGGCACATAAGGTGAAGACTAATCTTACACTAGTTAATGCTGGTCAAATGAAGAGGTTGGTCAACTCAAGTAAAAACTTTGTATTGATGCTTGTAAAAGCCAAAGAAGATGATAAATCTGAGGTATTCAATCCCGAACTTTTCAGAGATCATGTAAAGTCATGTAAGAAAGTCTTTGATGTATTGAGAAAAGAAATTGTATGTAAAGATGTAAATGTGAGATTTGCTAAGACTTACATCATATAGTGTACTAGGCTGTAATAGAGTAGGGAATGAGATTGATTGAAAGTAGACCACTGAAGGTCGAGAGCTATTGTAAAATTAAAGCTAAGCCAAGTCTGATCATAGAGGTAAGAAGGATTTCCTAGGTCTTGATTGATCTTGGAAAGTTTATTGCAAATTTTTCTTATATAGCATCACCATTACATGCATTAACCAGTACAAGAGCAACTTTTCAGTGGGGAGGTCCACAGCAGAAGGCTTTCGACACTTTGAAGGGAAAGTTGAGCACCGCACCAGTTTTGGCCTTACCAGATCTACATCAACCATTTGAGATCGAGACAGATGCGAGTGGGTTTGCCATGGGAGCAATACTCATGCAAGGAGGTAAACTAGTTTGCTACCACTCTGAAACTTTTTCAGGAGCAGTAAGTAACTATCCCACATATGATAAAGAACTTTATGCTTTAGTTCAGAGTGTTAAAAATGGAAACATTACATAATGGGGAAAGAAACTGTAATCCACACTGATCACCAGCCACTTCAATATTTGCACTCACAAACTAAACTGCAACAAAGTAGGCACTTTCGGTGGATGGGTTTTCTACCACAACTTGATTTCATTTAGTTTATTAAGTATAAGAAAGGTACCCATAACAAGTATGGACATGCTCTCTAGACCTCCTATGATGAATGCTTTGATAATCCTTCAAAATAGTTCTATGGTTCATGAAAGTTTTCAGGAACAATATGCTAATGATAAGAACTTTAAGGATATCTATGCTGCTTTAATGAATGGTAAACATGTAGAAGAGAAAGATTATTATGTGCAAGATAAACTATTATATCACTTGGGAAAATTATGTGTTCCAAAGGATGAACAAGCACAATTTATTAGAGAAGCACATACCTCATTGATTGCAGGACACTTTGGGGTAAACAAAACATTGACTCTGGCTACCCAAAGAAATATTGTTCTTGTATGCAAAATGCTAAAATTATATTAAGAGTTTACGTGTTATGTGTGCAACTAAGTAAAACCTAGTAATGAGAGTGGGTTTGTACACACCTCTGTACCTTCTCGTCCATGGGAAAGTGTGTCAATGGACTTTGTAGGGGGGTTACCTATGTCTAGGAAGGGACATGATTATTTGTATGTAGTAGTTAATCGGTTCAGCAAAATGTGTATCTTAATGGCATGTAAAAAGCAAGTCAACTGTGGTATGACTCATATCTTTCAATTTGTATGGGTTCATTTTGGGTTACCTATAAGCTTCCTGTTGTATCGGATCGAGATTCGATTCTTAGAAATTTTGAGGAGGGTCAACACAGTAGGGACTCATGGACCTGGAAACTAAAGAGTCTGACCTTCATCCTTGAGGCCGTGAGCCGGGCCAGGAGGAGTTGTAAAAGCGGGGCGGTGGTGCATCTACTCGGAGGTTACTGCAGTAAGCATCCTAAGTTGTGGGATGAGAGTCTTCATTATGTGCAGCATGCCTACAACCATGCAGCACACTCTTCTACTAAAAGGTCTCCTTTTGAGACATGCTTTGGTTATGTGCCCAAGAAACCGATGGATTTTTCTTTTGGGAAAGATGATGTTGAAGATGGACGCCAAGATGCAGAGAAGGCTTTGAAGTTCATCCAGAAAGTCAAGCAATTCATCGGTGATTGGAAGCACGGTTGGAGCAGAGGAGCCAAAACAAAATGCAAGGTTAAGCCATGACAAATATGCATGCTTGATCACATCATTTTTAGGTTGGAGACCGAGTTTGGTTACACATCAGCAAGGAAAGGATGCAACGTGAAGGTAAAAAGCTTAAGCCAATTAGGTATGGTCCTTTTGAGATCCTTGAGAAGATTGGTACTAATGCCTTTCGCCTCAATCTTCCTCCATACATGCATATTTACTCGGTTGTCAATGTTGAGAATTTGAAACTGTATGAGCCTCCAATGATCCTAGATGAAGTCACAGACATTCAAGTTCCATCAGTTGATGACCTTTCCTTGAAGTACATGTCAGGAGGAGTTGCGAGAAGATGTTATTCTAAAGCCGGAGATGTCAGGGAACTTCGAAGAGGAGATGTTGAGTACCTTAGAGTGGGCCTGAAAGGGATGCATCCAAGCAAAGCAAGATGGATGGAGATTGGTAAAGTGAGGGAACTTTTCCCTCACTTACTTTCCAAGTAATCAAGCTTTCAGAGGTCCTAAAGCTCTCCAGTGGGGAGGCCTGATCCGGGGACAATTTTGATGAAGTGAAGTGTTCCCAATACTCAAATTTTAGCTAATCAGAAGGGAATGGCGATCGAGTTCCAAGCACTTGGCTTCAATGAAGGCGAAAGGACTCGTTTGTACCAAATTCACGTGATCAAACTTCTAGATCAAGTGGCTTCGAGGGCATTCGGAGAGAGCAAAAATAATCATCTCAAAAAATGACGAAGCAGTGTCATCGCGAAGAGCTCGTCGAGACGATTCCGACGGTGTTTGTTTCATCAAAATCCGACATCATACGCTCGAGTTAGAAGTAGTCAAACTTCAGTCAACTTAGAGGGTACTGATGATGATGTCATCATGCTGACATGGCAGTCCGTACTGTACGGACACAAATGGGTGAATTCTGACCTGACACGTGGCAGGTGACTCAGATCGTATGGACCAATCAGCAAGCGACACGTGTCCTTCTGTACAGTACGGCATCACAGTCAGCATTCCACGGGGCAATCCAGTCAGCTTGACACGTCATCATCTCGGGCGAATAGGAGCACGACACGTCATCTGCCTAGTCAGCAACTTCAGCCAGTAGCATTATGACACGTGTCCGCAGGGGTTCGGCGTTCGGTTTGAGTTTGTTTTAACCAAAAAAGGTTTTGGATGGGGTTCGACCCCGTGATTTCCGCCCAACCAACCGACTTCCTGACCGTTGCACCAGCCCGAGTGCTCATATTAGTATATGGAAGCGGTTTCTTTTGTTTCAAATTTTTGAAGATTTGTTTGTTAAAACAACTACCACCGGGCGGTTGGAACCCGCGACCTGCCGGGTGCTAAAATGAATAAGCACCGGTAGACCACCAACGACATGCTAAATATATATGGAGTTGGGATAGTTTTGCTAAAGATTTTAAACCGAATCCTAATCAAATGGCCAAATAAGGCCAAAACAAACAAAACCCACTATAACTACTCCAACAAAAAGATTGCAGAAGCCAAATTATACCTGATATGAGCTGATCAGGGAGGTTATGTAATTAATTGAGTGGTTAGGCCTAATTAGGCAAACTTTTTGTATAAAAGGAGGGGTATAGGCCTTTGTTTTGCAAGTCCAGGTGGAGATAGCGAGAGAATGCTCGAGAGATTGAAGACGTTTCTACACATCAGAGTAATGTCATGCTGTTGTGCTTGAAGGAGATAGTCTTGAAGCCTTTGTAACTAATTTTTGGAGCTAATCGGATCGGTCCTCCATTGGAGAGGGACCCGGAGACGTAGTCCTTAGGGACGAACTCTGTTATCAATTTTGGTTTCGTCTCTCTATTTCTTCTCTCTTTTCTTTCTCAGTTTATTCTTGGCATTTAATTATTTTATGTTATGTTCATTCATTTATTTGAGCATTTAAATTTGTAATCATTTAAGTTAAGTGTTGTAATAATTGATCTTTTTACGTTACGCATTCTGTAAAAGCAATTAGTCCTAGATCCTATATAGATCAGGGGAAAAGGTAGGGAGGGGTACATCTAGTGAGAGAGAGAGAGGGCTAGGGGAGATAAAGATAATTAGAGAGGGAAGGAGAGGTAGAGAGAGAGAAGTAGAGAGGGAATGAGGGAGGGGGGAGAGAAGTGAGATAGAGTGGTGTAGAGAGAGTGTTAGGGAGTGATGGATGGAGAGTTAGGTAGATAGGGATTAGGGAGATAGAGAATATAGAGGGAAGGAGAGGGAGAGGTATGGATGGAGAGAGTGGGAGGTAAGATAGAGAGTAATAGAGAGAAAGAGTGGTAGGTTGTGATGGATGGAGAGCTAGGTAGAGAGAGGGGGGAGATACAGATAAGTAGAGAGGGAGGGAGATGTAGTTATGGAGAGAGAGGTGAGATAGAGAGAAATAGAGAGTGGTGGAAGGAGAGGTAGGTAGAGAGAGGGAGAGAGGAGATAAAGATAAGTAGAGAGGGAAGGAAAGGTAGAGAGAGAGGAGAGATAGAGAGAAGTAGAGAGGGAATGAATGTGGGAGGGAGAGAAAGGTGAGATAGAGAGGTGTGGAGAGAGAGTGGTAAGGTTTGATGGATGCATAGGTAGGTAGAGAGAGGTATTGGGAGATAGAGAGTAGATAGGGAAGAAGAGAGGGAGAGAGAGGGAGGTGAGATAGATGTGAGGTAGAGAGAAATAGAGAGAGTGGTAGGGAGTGATGGAGGGAGAGGTAGGTAGAGAGAGATAGAGACATAGAGAGAGAGAGAAGCATGGAGGGAGGGAGATAGAGATAAGTAGAGAGGGAAGGAGGGAGAGAGGGAGAGAGAAGTGAGGTAGAGAGAATTAGAGGGCGAGAGAGAGAGAGAGAGAGAGAGAGAGAGAGAGATTTTGAGATCAAGGGAGAGAGAGTCAGATAAAGGGATAGAGATAGTGAGAGAGAGGTCTAGAGTGTAAGGGATAAAAATGAGTGAGATAGAGAGAAATAATACTTGTTGATTACTAAAATTTGACCTCTTGATTACTGAAATTTGACTAAGTCTAAAATTTGTGAGATCTTCCAAAAACTAGAATTTCCATTATAACTCCTAAAGATCCAAAACCACTCTCAAACATCCTGAAACAATATACATGAAATATAACTTAAAGTATAAGAAAGTAAATGTCCATATGTAAATGTCAACTTATACTTTATTTCATGTATATAGTTTCCCTCAAAGATAACGAGAAGAAAGAAAAAAAAAAAAGAAAAATAAATTTGATGTAGATCAAAATGCGAGTGCACTATAACGCACTTGTGTTTTGTCAATTCATTCACAAAACACAAAATCCATGCCAAAACTAAGATATAACATGAGCGTGTTATAACGTGTGCATGTTATATCTTGCTTTGGAAATCCCCAAGCCTTGGGATTGGTATTTGCCTTGGAATACCAACCCAAAGGCTAGAAGGGCATTCCCAATGACCAAATACATGTTTTTGCAAATTCTACAATATTTCACATAATTGGGTTTGTGCTCACCATCAAGATTGCACGTGGTTCAATGTCAAACAAATCGAACACTTGGGTAATGTTAGGTTCTCTCTTAGCTATCCAATAGTGTAATTTTTTTCACTTTCTGACAATGTTAAGCCTTTCATCCATAATTTCTTTTGTTGTGTGTCTATTTTTTGGCAAAAAATAGTGTTTGGTGTTTTTTTGTTATAAATTAACCTTTCATCAAAATTTCAAATAAATTACATTTTTAGAAACTAGACTCCATTCTACAATTTTTTTTAAAAAAATTCAATTAGTTTCCAAAATTTCTAGGGATAGCACAGCCAAAATTCTATTTTTCAGGAAGTGTCCACTTAGAAAATTAGTAAAAAATAAAATATTCATTAAAAAATTATCGGAAAAATTGTGCATCAACTACATACTATTAGCTAACTTTTCACCATAGTAATTTTAAAAATACTTAAAAAGTTCACCCTCCTAGGTACGTACAAGAGTTATTATGTTATGTTTTTTTGACAAAAACAACACCAATTTGTATTCGTCCCTCTTTTGAACCCCTTAATCTCAACCGTTTTCAAAAATAAATTAGTAATTTAGAAAGTAGACTCAAAGCACTTCGATCTTTGCTTTTGTTCCATCTCAAAATTTTGAGTGTAACTATCCTCAACTTCACGTCCAAGGCGGTATTTCCTGATTTCAGAAAAAAAAGTGACCACTTAAGCCCCCTTTTTAGGAATCATCTTTTTGCACTTACCCAAATACCTTAGAGATCTTGATCCAATGATGGAATGAGAGAAAGAGATCTGTAATAGGGTGTCATAGGGTATGTTTATAGACTAAATGGGATTCACCACCAAGCTAGGACTTGGAAATACTAGTAACATGCAAGATCTAATGACAAAAGCTAATGCTATGTAAAACTCAAATGAATGACCTAGAAATGGATACAAATCAAAACTGTAAATTGAGAATACATAGACGTGAACCTGGAAACCTATAGAAGCTAGGAACAACGTCTAAAATGCTAAAAATGTTGAATTTAATGCACATTGGGACTCATACACCAGGCTAGGCAATTTAGTCCTAGATTAGGGTTTCTTAGTAGGAATAGAAATCTAGTAGTGACAAGTCTGAAACTCCTGAAATTTGGAAAAATCACTGTACTGGGACTCATACGCCACAAGTGGTGTATCAATCTCATTCTTCTTTTTCAAAAATTCAAAGTCTGAATCTACTATTCAATCTCTGCTCTTTCTTTCCAACCTAATTTTTGGATTTGAACCTATAAAAAGACCTGCAAAATAGAATATAGTGTTGATTTTCTTATGAGGGGTTTTCCTTGGTCAAACCCCTAGTTTAGTAATTAAACCTTAATAGAAACAATGAATCTTGAAAGAAAATGTGAATATAACCCTAACCTTAAGTGTATCTAAGATTAGGAAATCTGAAATGCAATGCAACCATATTCTAATGTGCTAGAATGAGATGCATGAATGAAGCATGAAGATGATGACTCACTTAGAGAGATCTATAATCGACCTAATAAGCCATAATAATGCATGTACCTTCCTTTAGGATGAAAATAGAGTAATAGTGGAGGATGGAATCATTTAGGAAACAAGTCATTAGGCTTGGCTTGATAGCTAGTTGCATCTCCCCAACCTAGAATCCATCATGATTCACCATAGGCATCCATCATCAATCCTTGAAAATGGTAGATCTTGAATGAAAGTGAGCTTGAAGACCTGTAAAAACACTATTATTTTTCTCCAAGACTTCAACCTTGCTTGCTACTTTCTCTAGAATGTTCTTGTGAAAGAATGCTTGAGTGCTTGTAAATGCTTGGATCTTGAATTGCTTTCTCTAGATGAAAATAATGACTTGAGAGCTTGTTTATATAGTAACTTTACCTAATTTACTGTTATTTAGATCTCAAATGCCAACATCAACTAAATTTTTTAATTAAAACTTGAATTTCCTACTCAAACCCTAAAAAGGGGCCATAGGGGACTCATACGCCTAAGGTGGCGTATGAGTCCCACCCTAGTTTTTAAAGGTAGGCCAATGATGGGTTGTTAGAAATTTTAATGATTTTGTTTATTTTTTTAGGATTTTAGTTGAAATAAGCCTTGAGATCCAAAATAAAGGGTCTTAGGGGAATATTAATGATGAGTTAAAGGGGTCATGAATGCAAGGGTACCAAAATAGGTCCAAAATAAGTGAGAAACCATACCATCTCCAAGAAGAGAGTACAATTTCCATTACTACATTTAGCCCCCACTTTAGCACCCATATGACTACATGCATATGCAAGCTAAAGGAATCCAAGTTACAATAAAATTCATTTCATAAAAGGGTACTCATATGGATTAATTTGCAATATGGGAGAATGAATACCCCACTCTAGCTATCTACAAAACCACAATGTTAGCAACCACATCCTACAACATCAATGAATTAGTTGTTCCAAAAAAATCCTCTTATCTAACTTCTTCATGAAATCAAATTCAAGGGTAGATGCATGCCTCCCCTTGATTTCACTTGCTTTAAGGAGGTGGAATCAAGGTAGCAATCTAGCCATATCAAATTAGATTAGTCATATCATAAGGTATTTCCAAGTACCATACTGCATCGTGATAGACATTTTATGAGAATGAGAGCAAAATCACAAATTCAACATAACAAATGGCATCGAAAACAAAATTTGTGAGCCCCTATATTCGAAAACAAACGGCAATGAAAAAGGAACTTTTAACCCTATAGGTTAAAGAACTAATTTTAACATATATAAGAGTAAAAAATAAAGTAATTTTTAATAATTTTATCTTTTACCTTCTTGCAGCTTGACTTTGTTGGAGAGTGACTAAAAATGCCAACCATTCAAGAGTGTGTTCCCTCGATACTCGATAGCCTATGTGAGGAGGTAGCATGAGGCGACCTTTAGCATTGGGTAAGTGAATTCTTTTGTACCTTAGCTTTTTTTTTTACACATTTCTAGATCGATTTAGGACCCTAGAAGAAGTTGCAAATCTTCCCTTTTTTTGTGAAGTATCCCACTTTTTCACAAAGTGTCTCTTCTTCGCTAAGTGTCCTAGAAAGGGAATAAAGTGTCTAGGACCCTTAGAAAAGTTCCCTAGAGAAACTTTAGCACACTTTTTGACTATTGATGAATATATTTAATATTTTAGAGTGCTTATAGGACATTTTTTCCTTTTCTGTTAGATTCCACCTTGGTCGCGACAACGTCTTGATGAAAGATTATTTTGTCATCTACGAGACCTTGTCTCAAGACTATCAAAGGGAAAGACATAGATTCTTCAAGCTACAAGGATACATTGGGCATACCTCATGCCTCCTATGAGGTACCATGATGCCATGTTAATGGCACTAGCAGAGAGATAGGATGTAGAAACATGTACATTTCATCTTCCTATAGGTGAGATAACAATCACTCTCAAGGATGTACATCGCATCCTTCAAGTTCTTATTCAAGGCGAGAGAGTATGTTTTGTAGAGGATCCTTCATATGGGCAGATGAGAGAAGACATAAGGTACTACCTTGGATGACCAGTTTGAGAGGAGATCATAGGTCCACGTATTGATTTATTGTGGCTACTCTATGTGTGATCACCACTGTTGAGATGGATCATGATGTACACTATAGCTTTAGTATTAGTCCCTGATGGTCGAGGAGCACACGTGGATGAAGGCCTAGTTCACATGATCAGGTAGATGGAGCACCACATGACCGTCTATTCGTGGGGCCATAACATTCTTGCACATCTATATTATGATTTAGGGAAATTCACATACCACGAGGTCAATAGCATGGTACATTGTATGCTACTATAGGTTTGGTGTCTCGAGTGTATCACATGCATAAAGCCAATAGGTTTTCCATCTATATCCACCCCAAGATATCAACGTGCATTTAGCTATCCACTAAGACAAGCATGGCAATATGGGGATTTACATTTTTGGAAATTCTATTTTGAATGACTAGATCAAGAGGAGGTCCTTGGGAGACCTTACCAATTGATACCACAATGGCCAGATGAGACCTGATAGCTAAGGAGGATGTAGAGGGATAAGTTTCTTCTAGGGAGGCATGATTATGTAGTAAGACCATTCTACTATGATCGTGTCATGAAGCAGTTCAAGTAGATATAGGTACCACTAGTACCACAACCTTTTTACAAGTGATTACTGTGGAGTTCCCAGAGGCCAGGAGATATGAGACAATTGATAGTGGATGTTGCTAGATCCAGTGATTTAGATGATGATATTGATATGCCCCCAATCTCTGACATTGATGTTTCAATGCTACAAATGCATATGAGGAGTGGTGGGAAACAACAAGACCAACTCATGTATTCCCTATGGATCAACCTATAGGCTTTGTAGGACCACTTCCAGGTCAGAGGGATGAGGAGGAGACAAGTGTGTTGGAATTTTTTTCATTGATGTCAAACATGAAATGAAAAGATCATTAAAGAAAAGTTGAAGGAAGATTTATAAGAAGCATAAAATAAAAAGGAAACTAGGTGAAGGAAATCAGATCAAATATAAGCATAACAAGAGCATGGTTAATTTCTGAAGTTATTAGTGTCAAGGTAAAGAATAATCAAAAGATCACATCTACCTGATTCAAGTCAGTTGCAAGGATAAAGCTCAAAAGCTTTAGTTAATAATCAGATTCATCAATCAAATTAGTTAGTATGGATTGAACTTCACTGGCCAATTATCCAATCAGAGTTCTTCAAGAATTAATGAAAGTAATGAGTATCTAACAAGTTGAGCAAAATCATAGACAAAGGAGATCTAAAGTCAAAAATAGTAGTAAGCAGTTTTAAAAGAACAATGCCTAGTCAACAATATCTACAGAGTCAACATAGAAGAAATGATTGGGTATATGCAACAAAGAGCCATGAAATAAGAGAGACGCATATATCTCAAATAAAGTTGAATTCAATGTAAGAAGATGTATCTAGGAGGAATGATGGCTATAAGAAATATTCAAATAAGAGGATGTCTAAACTCTAAGGATGGTGAATTAGAGATAGATAAAGCAACATTGAATTGATGTATTACCTGAGTCTTATGAAAGACATGATTATAGTATCTCTACTCAGCAGAACCCTCAAGAAGTACAGAGCTTGCCTTCTAGGCATCAAACTAGATTATGTCAGCAACTATTTTTGGAGGTAGCGGACATGAAGATACGAGTATCTCTATCGCAAATAATTAAAAGAATGTTGTGACGATATAATAACACATAAGTATTTCCTGTAATCTCTACTCTTGATGAGCGAACATCATATTTCAGGAGCTGCTTCAAAATGAATTATAGCTTTCAATAGGATGAAACTCGATATTTTTTATCTAAAGGTTGTGTATGTCTTGGAAGATTCCATAATGGTTGTGTCCCTAAATTTGAGTTAAGTGTGATTCATCGTGGGCCAAGTGACATGTCGCTAAGGTGGAAATTTTTTTTAAAGATGTCAAGGTGTCGACGGAAGAATACACTTTTGGAGTATTAAGATGGAAGCATACTTGAATACACTTGGGTTTGATGTGTGGAAATTAGTTGTTGATGGATATACACCTCCATCAACCCCTCCAACAAATCAAGACATAATGAAGAAAAGTGAGAATAATACAAAATCCAAGCATGCTCTTCTTTGTAGCCTAACAGATTCTGAATTCACAAAAGTCATGTGTTGAAAATCTGCAAAAGAGATATGGGACAAGCTACAAAACATCTATGAAGGAGATGCAAAAGTAAAGAAGGAAAAGTTGCAAACCCATCGAAAGAAGTTAGAAACTCTCAAGATGGAAGATGATGAAGATATTGCTTCATATTTTCTTTGTGTTATTGAAACGGTGAATATCATGAGAGGACTTGGTGAAGAAATTGATGATGCCTTTATTGTTGATAAGATTCTAAGATCTCTTTCTACAAAATTTGATGCCAAAGTTGCAGCACTAGAAGAATTAACAAAATTGTAGGATAAGATATCAAAACATGAATTACATGGGATCCTTGCTGCCTATGAGATGAGGATTGAAGGAAGATCACCAAAAAAGGAAGTCTCATTCAAAGCATCCAAAAAGGGCAAGAAAAAGAATGAAGAAAAAAGTGAAAAATTAAGCGATGAAGCAAAGGCTCATTTCATGAGGAAGCTTAAAAAGGGAAGAGGAAAGTACAAAGGGAAATATCCTTTTAAATGTTTCAATTGTGGAGAAGTTGGACATTATGCTTCTAATTTTCCTCAAAGTGATAGCAGATCAAGTGATACTAGCAAGGATGAAAAAGAGATATAAACAAAGAAAAAGGAAAAGAAAAATCCTAAGCACAAGTCAAAGAGGAAAGTTCAAAAGCACAAAAAGAGTTTCTACTCAAAGAAAGATAGCAGCACTTTTGAAGAAAAAAGTGAAGGTTGCTCAAGAAATGGTGAAGAAGATGTTAGAATTGGCTGTGGATGCCACCCAAGATCTATGGACCAAATGGAAAGCACAAGAAAAGAGAGAAAATATGACAAGAATAAATTGTATTCAATGTCATTGATATGATTATTCTGATTATTTACAATGATAGAGACCCCTTGGTTATATAGCCAAGGTGAGAACATAGAAGGGCATAAGATTATGACAAGTGCCGTAATCTTATGACATGAGACAGCTAGGAAAACCTATCACTCCACTTAATGTGGAGAGATAATCACATGATGTGTCCACAAAAGGTGGAAGTGATGAGGTAATGACATGTCAAGTCCACCAAAAGTGGAAAATCTCCTACAACCTCCTATGTGGCCCCTAAGTAAACTTAACTAAGGTGTAATTATGACCTAGGAAAAGGTACAACACATTTAATTACACCAACACCCCCCCTTAAGTGCAACTTAGGGAGAATGTACACAAATGCAAACAATGCAAGATGGGTCCCAGCTACTAGGCCATGTTAGGTACCCATGTACAAACAATGCAATCTCTCACAAGCGAGGAAAGGGAGAAAACCTCATGGGAAAAACTGCCCCTCAAAAGAGAGATGAAATACAATACTCTCAATGAAGAATGAGAAGGTAAAAACCCCATGTGAGGAAAAATACCCCCCCAGCAGAGAGAAGTAGAAGAGAGACAAGGTAGCCACCCCTTAATGTTGAGTCTCCTGCAATGATGGTAGAAGCTCGACATTGAATGCTGAAGATGATCCAATCTCACCGAACAACGTTCCTCCCCTTAGGAAGAAACAAAACCAAGGATGTATGCAGAATATCAAGATGATGGATGATGTGTGATGTCTCTGAAGCATGCTCAAGTGTCTCCATGTTGATGTAGAAAGTTGAACCACTCCAATCAGGCGTTCTAGGCCACACTGCTGAAGAGGAAAACCCAACATCTAGTAGAGATGAATGTAGAACATAATCCAAAGACAAGGATATCCTCTCTGAAGACAAAGAAACCTCCTCCAAATGTTGTCCAAAAGAATCCACACTCACGCCAATCTGTGAAGAATGATCATGTAGACAATGAACAAGAGGGTCAAAGTGTTCCCTCACAACAACTGAAGAAGGTGCATCTTTATCAAAGAGAAGATGAATGTTATCAATGGTGTCCTCCAAATCCACAAGATGAGACTCCACAAACAAGTCTGAAATACCTGTTAGGAAGCCATCCAAAGTAGCCATATCTGGAAGACAATGCATGTCCTGCTGCACTGAATCACTAGGAGCCAAAACTGTAGCAACACAAGTATCATCAGGTACAATAGAAGATGGAGGAGATGAAGTGCATGGCTAAAGGATTGGATCTGATGTGAGTATGCCCAAGTTCAAGAAGCCAAATGTCTCCTCTGAATCATAGTTCATATGATCAATAGACGAAGGAACAGTGTCACCATCAGAAGCAAACTGTGCAAAGGAATACAACCGAGATTAATGATCAACCACCCCAGTAGCAATGATCTCTCTAGTCTCCAAGTCACAAATGATAACAAAATCAAGAGTGAACTCCATAGTTCTCCCATCTCCACCATGTGTAATCTGATAAATGGAAAGCAAATTGTTCGTCAAATGAGGAACACACAAGACATCCTGAAAAGTGTTTTCCCAAATGCTAATAGATCCCTTCCCTATTACACTCATATATGTATTGTTTCTCATCAAGATAGGAGACATAGAACAAGGCTGAAATGTAGAGAAGATAGTCTGTGAAGATGCCATATGATGTGATGCTCCTGAATCTAGAAGCCATCTCCCTGATTCTGGACTTGAATGAGCATAAAGAGCTTGTCCTTTATATCCTGATGTTTGACCTTTTTCCTTTTTAGACTATTTTGAAGTAGGAGAAGAAGATGATTCAGACATTCTAGAAGGAAAATCAATGTGATTCTTTTTGAGAAGATTCTTCAACTCATCAATATCCTTCTTATAACAATAATGTTCTTCATGTACATCCTTCTTGTAATATGCACAAAAAGGTCTATCCTTCTTAGATGATTTCTCTTTTGAAGATGAATCTTTATGTTCTTCTATGGAATTTGATGTGGATTGTGTGTTCTTCTTAGGCTTGTTCTTTGTCTTTTCCTTGCCACTTGAAGACTTCTCATCCTTTACAACCAAAGCATGTGATTTTGAAGACTTCACAGTACCCATTTGAATAAGCTTATCTTGCTCCCTAGTGAGTTGCATAGCAAAATCTTCAAAGGAAGGCATCTTAAACTCACTCCCAAAGGCATTCTTTGTAGCATAGAAAATAGACACAAACACTGAATATTCAGGTCCTAGCTTTGAAAGAACACTTAAGATCAATTGTGTATCTGATTTCTCAATTTTACAATTCTTCAATTGTGTTCTTAGTGACTTGAATTTAGTAATGAAGTCTTGTATGTTGTCAAAATTACATGGATTGAGACTGATTAATTCATTCTCCATCAAATGTCCTTGAATTTCATCTATTTTCCCAAACAATTCTGACAATGTAGTCCACATAGCCATAGGTGTATCCAACTGCTCAATGTAAAACAACAACTCAGGAGAGACATACAAGCACAAATAGCCAATGGCTTCTTCACAACTATTCAACCACTTATTCTTTTTAACTTCATCATTTTTTGGTTCACCATCAAGCCCATGAACTATCCTATACAATCTTTTTACTCTTAGAAATTTGTTCATTTCAGATTTCCATGTAGGATAGTTGTATGGTGTTAGAAGTGGAATTGTAGATGGCTCCATGATGAAACAAGAACACAAATCAAGAGGAATGCAACCACAACCACAAGAAGAATCCCCCCAAATTCACTCAATCAAAGAACCCCCCAAGCAATATCTGATTTGGCATGTTATCAGTAGTGTGTTTACAATTGCCACTTGCCAAAAAAGCAAAGTCATCTTTGATCTTGGTGCTTACAAATGCCAAAATAGGCCACAGTATCAAGTACAATTTTTGGTACAAAATGAGATCAATTTGATCATACCACTAAGAAGTACACAAAAAATCATGCACTTTCAAAAAAAATCACACTAAAAAATTTACCATAGGAGCAAGATATGAGCTCCCGAAGTTCCCAAAACAAGGACAAAGTAGCAACACCTATGAGAATCTGCAATTTCTGGAAAATCCAGGAATAAAAACCAAAAACCGATTGCACCAGTGCATAGAGCACCAAAAATTAGCCCAAATCAAAAAGAATTCACAAAAAAAGGAGCCAAAATGACTGAGATATTGAGCTTCAAAGTTGGACTGCAAAAATGAAAACTCAAATGGTGAGGGGTAGAAAATTTTCAAATGCACGCTGACATAATGCTGATGTCAACAACATACTATCTTAAAATTGACGGTCGTTTAGCCATCAATGTTGTCGTCAGTCCTTCACCAAAAAAGAATATGCTGTAGAATATTCCTTGGTTCGCCAGTGGATTCAACTGTCAGAATATTCTCTTTTTTGACGGAATATGCTCCGCCCGACTGCCGAAATTTTATTGATTATCGGTGGAGAATTTTTCCTGTCAGTATGTGAATAGAGGTAGCCACCGATGTGTGTGGGAGCCACGGGGGCCTGCGTGGGCCACGGGCCGCAGGACACGTGGGACTTGTGTACTCCACGAGTACAGAGTACCCTACAACGGGTACGCAGAAATTTTTTTCTGCTTTTTGATTTTTATTTATTTTTTTGATTTTAATAAAAACTTTTCAATTCAAAAATTTTTTACAATGAAATTCAATCGATACAAAATATTATTTGAAATTTTTAGAAAATATTTTAAAAACTGAATAATATTTAAAAAAAAAAATCATACCGACGCGATGATGGCGACCTGGGGGCCGTACGGCTCTCGAGTAAAAAAATATTGCCTCACCGGATGACTTGCTCTGAATTGGACGATTTGACAGTCGATCTTAGGGTTTTTGGCCCTTCTAGATGTGATGGCAGGGTTGGATTTGACCCAAAATGCTCCAAAATTGCAGCTACCTTCTGGATCTGGCAACCACTCTTCAGCTTCAAACCCTCCTAGATTTGGCCTCGTATGTCTGATTTGGACAAAACAAAAGGCAAAATGACTTTCTCAAACCTTCCAAACACAATGGTGAGCTCAGATTTGCACCAACAAGCTCAGATATGAACCTGCAACAAAGAGCCATGAATGGAACCTCCTCAGATATGGGATCTCTCTTCAGAAAAAGACTCTCCAATTGCACCCAACCTGCTCTGATACCATGTTAGAATTGGCTATGGCTGCCACCCAAGATTATGGACCAAATGGAAAGCACAAGAAAAGAGAGAGAAAATATGACAAGAATAAACTATATTCAATGTCATTGATACGATGATTTTGATTATTTACAATGATAGAGACCCCTTAGTTACATAGCCAAGGTGAGAACATAGAAGGGCATAAGATTATGACAAGTGTCGTAATCTTATGACATGAGACAACTAGGAAAACCTATCACTCCACTTAATGTGGAGAGATAATCACATGATGTGTCCACAAAAGGTGGAAGTGATGAGGTAATGACATGTCAAGTCCACCAAAAGTGGAAAATCTCCTACAACCTCCTATGTGGTCCCTAAGTAAACTTAACTAAGGTGTAATTATGACCTAGGACAAGGTACAACACATTTAATTACACCAACAGAAGAAATATTGTTCATTGCTAAATATGAAGAACAAGATGTTGATCAAGAATGTAATGAAGAAGAAGAAGTTGATCAAGATTGCAATGAAGAAGAAGAAACGGATCTTGAGGAAGAACTTCATTATGCATACAAGAAAAATGAAGAATTGAAGAAGAGGGTTACCAAGCATAAACTAAAAACCAAGGAGTTAACTAAAAGTTTGGAGGAATTAAACAAAATAATTGAAGATTTAAGGGTTGAACTTGTAGAGGCTGAACAAGTTGAAAATGAATTAAAGAATAAGTTAAGTGCAAAAGAGAGAGATTGTGACAAGTTGGAACAAGAAATTGTCATGTTGAAAAATGAAGTGAATAAGCCAAAGGAGAAATGTACAAAGTGTGATGAGAATGTTACAAGTTTCAAGAAAAATGAAAGAAGATTTAACTCTAGGTAGTTTTATTCTTTCTATGGATATTGCTATTCATGCAACTACTTTGGACACAAAGCAATAAATTGCAGATTTCAAGCAATAAATGGTTCAAGCTTCACTAGGAGAGACTATAATTCATTTAGTCATGACGTTATGTGTTTCAAGTGTAACAACTTTGGACACATAGCACATTTTTGTAGATGTGACTTTATGGAATCACCTTTACATGATATGAAGAAAAACACCATGGAAAAGGAGAGAAATCTTACAAAAGTTTGGAGAAAGAAGATAGATATAAGAAATGAAGAATCAATTGCAAATTCAATATGTCTTTTCTAAAGAGGAAGCATAAATTTAGGGTGAGATAAGTTGAACATTGTCTTTTGGCCACTTGGAGAAAATAATTGAAAGGTGAAGTATCTCAAAATGTTGAAGTGAAATCTACTTATAGATTGGTATCTAAAGAAAATAATGAATTGGCTTCCATTGTTGGAAATTGAATTGATGTCAAAATAAAGAAGTGTCCATGTAGAAATTTTTTCAAATGCCAAGGAATGAAGAAGTTAGAGAAAAAATGAGCATTATTAGATGAGAGCATACTTTCAGGGGGAGCTATACATAGTATCTTGTAGCTCCATGAGACAAGCAAGAGTTTGTTGGAAGACCCCTTTTCCATCGATATCAAAGGGAGAGAGAAGTAGAATGGGGGAGAGTTAGAAGTGATGAGGAAGAATCTGTTGCCATCAATGCCAAAGGAAAAGATCATTAAAGAAAAGTTGAAGGAAGATTTATAAGAAGAATAAAATAAAAAGGAAACTAGCTGAAGGAAATCAGATCAAATATAAGCATAACAAGAACATGGTTAATTGTTGAAGTTATTGGTGTCAAGGTAAAGAATAATCAAAAGATCACATCTACCTAATTCAAGTCAATTGCAAGGATAAAGCTCAAAAGCTTTAGTTAATATTCAGATTCATCAATCAAATTAGTTAGTATGGATTGAACTTCACTGGCCAATTATCCAATCAGAGTTCTTCAAGAATTAATGAAAGTAATGAGTATCTAACAGGTTGAGAAAAATCATAGACAAAGGAGATCTAAACGGTTTTAAAAGAACAATTCCTATTCAATGATATCTATAGATTCAACATAGAAGAAATGATTGGGTATACGCAACAGGGAGCCATGAAATAAGAGAGACGCATATATCTCAAATAAATTTGAATTCAACGTAAGAAGATGTATCTGGGAGGAATGACGGCTACAGGAAATAGTCAAATTAGAGGATATCTAAACTCTAAGGATGGTGAACTAGAGATAGATAAACAATATTGAATTGATGCATTACCTAAGTCTTATGAAATACGTGATTATAGTACATCTACTCAGCAGAACCCTCAAGAAGTATGGACCTTGCCTTCTGGGCATGAAACTAGATTATACCAACAACTATTTTTGGAGGTAGTGGACATGAAGATACAGGTATCTCTATCACAAAGCATTAAAATAATGTTTTGAAGATATAATAACACGTAAGTATTTCCTATAATCTCTACTCTTGATGTGAGAACATCATATTTCAAGAGTTGCTTCAAAATGAATTATAGCTTTTGATATGATGAAGCTCAATAATTTGTATCTGAAGGTTGTGTATGTCTTGGAAGAGTTGATAATGGTTGAGTCACCAAATTTGAGTTAAGTATGAGTCACTATGGGCCAGGTGACATGTCGCTAAGGTGGAAATTTTTTTTAAAGATGTCAAGGTGTCGATGGAAGAATACACTTTTTCCGTCTCAAAGTCAATGGGAAAGATTTAATGAGAGTGGTCTTCATTATTGTTTTGTTAAAAGAAAAAATAACATTAAATTTATGAGATGTTTTCAATAGGTAGATGTGAATTAAGGAAGTTCAAAAGACGTGTCCATCAAAGAAATGTGAATCTTGTATGGACGTGGTGTTTCAATAAAAATTCTATTCTTTTTAAGCGGCATTTTTTTTAGTTGCTGAAGATACGATTGAAGTTAAGATTGTCTCTTAAAATGTTTTTTAAAAACAAATGAAAATCAATTAAATTTTAAGAGATGTATTTCTAAAAGTAGTGCAACTTATGCTAAAGAAAAAATTCAAAATTAAGAAGATTCAGTTTAGAACAAAAACCTAGATTTAATGAAAGAAGCATGTAAATATAGTTGTCCTTTCATTAGGAGTTGCAAGCCTTGATGAACTTATAGATATGTAATCCAAAATATGTTTACACGTGTGGTTGTGTAAGTAAGCAGTCTAAATCTGAAGTATCATCTTCTTGTGTGGGCTAAGTGTGAGATCATTCATCACCAAGGCAGATTGGAGGATTGGGATAGTGCAGGTCAGATTGAAAGCATCATCTTGCAACCATCAAGTCAAGGTTAGTGCCTTGCATTAGGGGTTGGTGCTCCTTGTAGGTTGGTGCCTACTAAATAGTTAAAGAGGTTTGGGTGTCCCTTGTAGGTTGTAGCCTACTAAATCATCTCACTTGTAAATCAAGTAGGTTGGTGCCTACTTCCATTTGAAAAAAAAAAAATATTATTTCAATAAAGTTGTATCAACTTGTGTAAATTGGTTCATATCATTAAGTTGTTGTTGATGAAATTTTAAGTTTGTGTAGAAAGTTAAAAGGTAAAAAAGTTGGATTAGATTTACTGATTCACCCCCCCCCCCTCAGTAAATATTTTGTGCTCTTCAAGGTGAGGATACAATGCTCAAGGCTTCGGATCTATTTGCAGATAAGATAAGGGAGGACTACAGCGAGGAAGATGTAGACTATGAGGAGGAAGAGGATGAGAACAAGGATGAGGATGAGGACGAGGACACAAGGAAAAGGATGAGGATGAGGGGGAGGATGAGGGCTAATTGATGAGTGAGGGTAATGATATAGTGTATGAGGTCCAATTTCCCATGAGTGGAGAGATTCAGCTCCCACCCATGTTACTAGATCACAATTAACAGTTGTAGCACACACTAGCACTTACGCGCATGGAGAGGCTAGCACATCCTCCATGCCTCCTGCACAAGATGAGGGTATGTTTACATAGCTGATCATAGGTCTAGGTGATGACACATTATTTATGATTATTCTTATTCTTTTATTATTATGCTTATGCTTGTGCTTTTGAATTGTATATATATACCATGATGTGTACTAATTATCTTTATGATTTATATCTTGTAGGGTCTATGAGAAAGTTATATGATCTTTATTGATAGGTAGTTGTAGAGATAGTGTCTCCTTAAGTGCTAGATTAGGCTATCAGCATAGACTATATTCCCCCACCTATCGTGGAGTAGCACCCAGAGTTTTTTGAGCCTTATGTTAGATTGAGAGGATCATATGAGGGCATTATTAGGTGTGTTGATTGCTTCAAGGCTGCATATGAGAAGCTTTAGTCATCTCAAGTTCCAGCGAAGGTCGAGAGACTTCATGCAGAGGGTAGCTAGGCTATAGGAAAATATGGACCACATAGAGCAAGAGTTCCTAGAGGTCGACAGACGAGAGACCGTGACTGTTGGACGAGAATAGGGCCTACAGTATATATTTAGATTCTCTTATTAGGTCATGATCACATAATACCATCTCTTGATGGACCGTTTCTCAATAGAGGTGATCACTAGGTCCCAAGGGATCTAGTAGCCGCAGACCACACTAGCATTGTATATTCGATGACATGTACAATAAAATTTTGTGACATATATAATATATATGATCTTTGATGCTTATGTGTTTTAAGTTAAATGACAATGTGATTTATCAAACCATCTTTGTAAGACTAATTTAAAAAATGTCTCCATAATTTAACATGCTTTATGTGCTCTAGTTAAAATCATTCTAGTTTCTTTTAGATTAAACATTATGATTAATTATGTTATATTAAATTAAATGCACCTATGATCTAATTAAATGCATATAAGGACCTAATCTAACACAATATACAAGATTAACTTGAATAGTATGAAACCTAAAGTAACCACCTAAAAATAAATTTAAATAATTACTTTAGTATTCAATATACACAAATGATTGTTTGTCAAGAACAAAGAAATGTGAGAGGGTATAGAATGTCATCTACTAACTCTAACACCACTACTTTATCATTCACACTATTCAAGAAGGTTAGACATAATACCGGTGCAAATGTGTGATTTTAATAAGTTCCTTAAGAGGTGTACTGCCCATTTCTATTAATGTGTATGCTCCACACCCATAAATTTCATCAATTATGTAAGGTCATAACCAATTAGGGGGCATGTGCAGGATCATGGTATGCCAAACAGGCCCTTAAGTGGCAAAAAATTCAGAAAAATCAGTGTTAGGCAACTTGACGTAAATATTGAATCTAGTAGAATCAAAAAAAATTTGAATGTAGTTTCTAAAATACTAGGTTTATTTAAAGATAAATAAAATCTATTTGGTGAAAATTTGAAATTTCAATGCAGTAGTACTTAAATTTCAGGGAAAAAATAAGAAGTAGGTGTCTGTCTGACCACCCTATCCATAATAAAATGATAATATTTTTTTGTAAGATTTTATATATAAGTAGAGGACTAATGTCCGGATGTGATGCATATTTTTTTGTAATTTGTTTCTAAGTAAATAATTAATTATGAATTTTTTATTACAACTTTTAGAAAATATAAAAACTCGTCTGTCTGACCACCTTAACTTGGTCAAAATTCATGAAATTTAATTTTTATTTTTTTAATCCTATAGTATGTGCATAGAATGTGACGATGTTTTGGATTCAAAAAATATGATACCGTTTGAAAGTTATAGATGTTTTTCAATCAGCCTATCGATCAGGACTTTAGTCGTAATTCTAATAGAAAATGAATAATAATTATTTATTAAATTAAAATTAAATCATAATTTATAGTTTTGGAAAGCTGAGAATCTCCTCTAAAAACCCTTTTCGTTTCATTAATTTTGGGTGAAAAAAAAGTCATCAGCCACATACCCTACAAATATTGCCACTTTTTGGCATACCATGATCCTGCACATACCCTAGGGCTGAACTTTTCTTTTTCAGTTGGGGCGGCATTGGTGTTACATTGATTCTCAAATAACACCAAATAACCTTATTGAATAACTGAAGGATGAAATTATCATTGTAAGTACGCTACATTCTTCTAGAACAAGCTTGAAGGTGCTCAAGAGCCTTAATGTGCTATTTTTCAAGCATTTCAAGCTAATGCAATCGTTGTTCCTTATAATTATTGTCATGAATAAGTCCTTGAAGAATGATTCTTAATGAAGGAATCTCTAACTCCAAGGGCATTTTTGCCTCGGTGCCATAGACAAGGTTATAAGGGGTATTCCCAATTGATGTTTTAACATTTGTATGATAGGCCCATAATGCATATGTTATCTATGTGTGCTAGTCCTTATTATGTTTGCTTACCATTTTCCTTAATATTTGTTCAAGGGTTCTATTAGTTGATTTGGTCTGGCCATTAGATTGCGGGTAGTAGGGTGTTGAAAAATGATGGTGTATAGCAATTTTTTCTAAGAAATTCTTCACATCCTTGTTCTTAAATGGTGTCCCATTGTCTAAAACTAACATAGAAGTAGGTCCAAAGAAAGCAATAATGTGTTCCAATATGAAACAACATATTACATCGGTAGTTTTTGAATGAAGGGGAATGGCTTCTACCAATTTCGTGAAATAATATGTTGCAGTGATTATGAATGTATGTCCGGTAGAGGAGGGCGGTGATATTTTTCCAATAAGATCCAGACCCCATATTGAGAAGGGCCAAATAGGAACTTTTGCATGAAGCTCGAAATCAAGAGTGTGAATTAAATTGCTATGCTCTTGAAATTTGTGACATTTCTTAACATATGCAAAGCAATCTTGTTCCATATGTTTCCAATAGTATCCTATGTGGATTAGCTTTTGAACTAATGAGCTTCCTCCAAAATTACCTCCACAGGCACCTGTATGAGCTTCTTCAAGTGCTATGGGGATTTTGGATTGTTTAAGGCATCTAAGTAAAAGACCATCAAAGGACCTTCTATACAACACATTGGCAAGATTATATATCGAGATGCAAGTTTTTGAAGGTGAGCTCGATTATTCTTAGTTGGCTCAGGAAAGGTACCATCTTTCAAACACTGATACATTTTGAACCATTTTTTGACGATAGCTCCTGGGAATTCTGACGGCTATTTTTCACTATTTTTGCGTCAAAATTTCGACGACATTTGAAACATCAAAATTCTAGGCCGGCATCCGATGCCGGGTTGGAATTTCGACGTTTCAAATGTCATCTAAATTCCAACGCAAAAATAGCGACAAACAGTCATTGGAATTCCGACGAACTGTCGTCGAAAAATGGTTCAAAATGTATCAGTGAAATAATTAAATATCAGTGCATACCATTCACTAGAGCTTTCAATGGTGGTTGATAATACTTCTACTTTAGATTCTATGAATCGTTTCATAATTGTGTGCATAATAAATGTGATATTTTGAAGGATCTTGAGGAGATATCAGAGAAGCTGCACTTGCCATTGCATCTACAAGTTGATTATCTTTACATGGGATATTATCAATGGTGTATGAATCAAAATTGTCTAGCAAATTTATTGTGAGATCCTTGTATTTTGATAATTTTTCATGCTTTGCTCAATACATTCCATTTTTATTTTAATGAATAATTGTGAATCACTAAATATTTTAATAGTTCAAGCCCCCAGAGTTAAAGTGGCACGTAATCCATCAATTCATGCTTCATATTGTGTTGTGTTGTTTGTGCATAAGAATTTTAAGTGATAAAACAAGGGAATAGGCTCTCCCATGGGTGGGTGTATTACCCCTACGTTGAATCCAGTTCTACACTTAGAGTCATCAAAATATAACTCCCATGTATCCCTTTCAATCATCAACACATTATCATCTAGGAATGAATCATTATTAGGTAATGCTAGGGAAGAGGGAGCATCAGTTGGTTGGTCAACCAAGGCTTGTCCTTTAATTATTTTTTGTCAAAATAACTTAAGGTCAAACTCAGTTAACAACATAACCCACTTAGCTAAGCATCCCAATAAAATTTTTTTAGCGAAAAGATTATTTAAAGGATCAAATTTCATCATCACATGTATTTCAACATTCAAAAGGTAATGTATCAATTTACTAGTAGCGAATGCAAGAGAAATACATTATTTCTCTATCATTGTGTATCATGTCTCATAATCAATCAGGGTTTGTCTAATGTAATAGACAACATGTTCTTTACCATTTTCATCTTGTTGAGCCAACAATGCTTCGAGAGTATGGGATGATGTTGTCGTATAAATGATTAATGATTTGTCTTGCACAGTAGGTTGTAAAAAGGGTGGAGTAGCAAGGTAATCTTTCAAGCTCTCAAAATCCCATTTACAATCCTTATTCCAATTAAATTCAACCTCTTTCTTAAGAAGATGTGTAAAGGGTAACGTTCGGTCCACTAGGGATGCTACAAAACAACGGATAGCCTGAATTCTTCCTTGTAAAGTGTGCAATTGAGAAATGTTTCAAGGAGGTGGCATGTTAACTATAGCATCAATTTTCTTTGTGTCCACTTCAATGCCTCTGTGAGATACGATAAAATCTAAAAAAAATCCACTATCTATGCCAAAGACACTTTTTCGGATTCAATATCATATTGTATTTTTGCATTTGCTCAAAGATCTTTCAAAGGATATTCACATCAGTCTTGTCGAGTTAAAGATTTGGCTAGAATATCATCAACATAATCTTCCAAAATCTTATGTATGTAATCGTGAAATATCAATGTCATAGCTCATTGATATGTTGTTCCCACATTCTTTAATCCAAAGGGCATCATTACCCAACAAAATATTCCCCAAGTTGTGGTAAATGTTGTTTTCTATTGATCTTGAGGGTTGATGAAGATTTGGTTATATCCAGAGAATCCATCCACGAACGAAAATAAAGCATGTCTTGTCGTTGAGTCCACTATCATGTTGATATTAGGAAGGGGAAAGTCATCTTTTAAAGATGCTTTATTCAAATCACAAAATTTCTTACACATCCTAATATGATTATTAGGTTTCACAACTATGACAATGTTCTAGATCCAAGGAGAATAATCTATAGGATGTATAAATCTAGCTTCAAAGAGTTTCTAAATCTTGGCCTTAACTAGTAAGGCTATCTTAGGGTTCATCTTTTGTGTCTTTTTTCTAATTGGTTTAGCATTCTCAGTGAGGACTATGTTTTGTGTACAATCTTAGCATCAATTATTGACATATCCAAATAATTCCAAGCAAAAATTTCAAGAATTTCATGAAGTAAAGTTGCATGGTCTTCTTGTTCATCTTCATCAAGACACTTACTTATCTTTATTACTTTCTCTTCATTGTTAATGTCCATCGGTATGTCTATGGTATCTACCAAATGAAGTACATTTTGTTTCGGAAGTTCAAGGTTGTATTCATTGTATTTATCAATCTCAATATTTTCCTTTCCTCTATCTTCTTGTTTAGCATTAATCACAACACACGTAACCCATTCCTTTTTAGGAGTAAATGGTTTATCATAAACTCCTAGCATTTGTTTCAAGGCTTTGTCATCTTCAAAGTATTCCAAAGATTCATCATGAGTTGTATCAATCAACTTTAGATGCTTCAATGTGAGAGTTGGTTTATTAGGATTACATATGATGGTTTTTATATTTAGGAAAGGTCTTTTAGCTATTTGTGTTATCTTAGAAGGGAAATACCCAAAACCACTTTTTGTTTCTTGTGTGTTAGGATCTACAAGAACACAGATGCCTTGTTCTTTCCTTCCACATTCTTTTCCATTATAGCCACATTGTTTTACGAGCTCATAACCTTTTCCATAAAGCTTATCCATTTCTTTTGGGTTTGTTGGTTTTTGATAATCTATCTCATCAAAGTTTGTTTTATAGCTTGTGTTTTCTTCTAGAGTAGATGAGGTGGATCATGCTTGTTAGTTTTCTTCTGAATTCTACATTAACATCACCATTGGTTGTTTATGTTTTTTGATTTATTTTGTTGTAATTTTTTATTCTCCCATAAATAAAGATGTGAACTCTAAATAACCCCAATCATTGTCCAATAACTTTGACACTTTTTCCATCTCTTTTTTTTCTTCTTCCATAGGTTCTATGTTTGATGTTGGAATTAATGTGTTTAAAGGAATTTTCATTCCTTTTTCAACTTGTAGCAACTTTCAAGATTGGGGTTTATTTCATCTTGGTATACTTTATTTTTATAGAAATGCTTCATGATATGATGAAGAGTTAAAGGCACCACATGCATCTCATGAATCCAAGGTTTTCCTAAAAGAAGATTTTATTAAAGATCATGAGGCATAACATGAATAGGACTTTCTAAGGTAGCCTTTCCTATTGTAATAGGCAAAGTAATCACACCAAGTGTTTGTTGTCCTACGTTGTCAAATCATCAAATCAACAAGGAATCAGGTTGAATTCTTGATTTATCCATGCCTAGTTTATCCAAAAGGGTCACACTATACACATTAAGGGTGGAGCCATTGTCAACAAGGGTTCTTTTTATTCCCTGCCCATCATAGGTGGCTATCTTCATGAAGGCATCATTTATCTTGCTCATTTACAAAGGAGGTAGCTCATGTTGATGAAAATTAATTTCTACGATAACCACATTCATTCCTTGAATTAGAGCTGCCACATCATTTGCATTTATACTAGAGGAAACCACATGTTGCAAAGCGGTTTGAAGCATAGTGTGATAATTAGGTGAATTCTAAATTAGGTCCCATAGGGACATCTTCGCAAGAGTATTTTTAAGTTGTTCAATAAGATCATACTCCTTTCCACTATTCAAAGGAAAACGAGGGGCACTAGGCAAGATGGGGTTAGGCAAAGGTAAAGATGTTGCAGTTGGTTGTTTTGGTTTTGGATTATTTCTACTATTATATGTATGAGCAATGGTATTATAACTTAATTGCTGCAAAACATTATTCTTAAGTGGTTGAATGATGAAAATAGGTTTTTTTGAGTTTGAGGCTTGTGTAAAGGTGGGTAAAGGATGAGTTAAGGTTGAATCACATTAACTTCTCTTGGTTTCAATTTGCCGTAACAAGCCTTAGTGGATGAACCTTGTGAGATGAAATCCTCAAGGGCTTCATTTAACATGTCAAAATCATCACTACTACAAGGCTTGAGGGTTAGGTTAACTTGGAAAAATATATTTGACATATTCAAAGAACTATGCTTTCTCCAAGTGGTTCATTGGTCTTATAGGTATAATTTTTAGTTTTGTTTTCTAATGAATTCCAAATGTAATCTAAGGTTATGAAGCTATGAACTAATGTTGTAAATGAACAGTACAGTAATATAATTCTATCCAAAATTGAAATGAATTTAAATTAAGCTGAATCTAATGAAATGCATGAAACAAAACCTCAATAAACTAAAATAGAAAACTAACAATAGAAAACTTAAACACAAAGATAAATTTTTTAATGTAGTCTAAAATCTGAAACAGGATAAAATCACTCAAAGGGGCATATGAGTCCCAATTAGAATTTTTTAGGGATTTAAATGCTAAATAACAATCACCATAGAATACCCATAAATTAAGAAAAAACACTTGTACTAGGACTAAATTTCCCAGAGGGGCATATGAGTCTTATATTAGGGTTTTGCACCATTTTCAGCAAATTCTATGTAAATGTTATATTTTCTATTTTGATGATTTTGGTGCAGGAGCACCTAGGAAACACTAGGCACTTAAGCAGTCTAGGATGAATTTTGTTTTGATTTGTTATTTTGAGGTCATGTTGACCATTTAGTTAGCATTTGAGGTTTATGAATAATACTTGATCTATTGTGATCAGTAGAATAAGAATTGAAAGGATGGATGAGTTTAGTAACTCATTTTACTTAGGTTGCTAACATTTGGCAAAAGTTGTAAAACACAGTGGATTTTGTAACTTTGGCCATTAGGTCATGAATAAGTCTGACCAAAGTAGATAACTGATTGAGGAACCCTATTTAAGGTGTTCCTCCACCTGAGAGCAGGGTTGGAAGCTTTAGCATTGTGAGAAAATTTTGTGAATTAGAAGAAAAATATTGTTTTGTGAGTCATTTTCTGATTTTGCTTCAAGGAAGAGCTTTAATGGATTGAATTTATTACTATTTTGTACGGAGGATGTAGTGTTGTTAGTCTTATAAGTTTTTTTGTCATTATTTAGTTCCTTTATTCATTTTTAATCACTGTTTGTAAATATTCTTGTTTTAACCCTGTTGTTGGTCTGAACCAAACAGTCGAGAAAGAATGGAGTGCTAGGCCACTTTCTCACCATACAAATTGTGTGGCCTTTTGGGAATGGTTTCTAGACTCCATGTGTGTATATATGGTAGGTTCTAGGGTTGTTGTGAGCATGGGAGCTGTCAGCAAATTCTTGCCCTACGTGAGCCAGGAAGAGACCGGCTAGGGAAGACAAGGAGTGCAAGGCACTTAACTTGCAGGGGTGATTGTTTCTTGTTGAATATCCTTTTTGAAAAGGTAGGGAAAGGTCTTACCAAGGTCTAGTAAGTAGGAGGAGCTTTCGCTAACTCTTTTGGTGAGTGAAAATGCTTGACAGATTGAAGGCAACCAGAAAATGGCTTAAAACCCTAGTTTATGCCCATTTTCAAGATTTGGCTTTGTATGGCTGATAAAGGCCCAAAACCCCAAAAATATTTGAGTTGTGCAATTGAACCAAGGACCCCAAAGAAAGAATGGGGTGTTCTTGGAATATTTTTGAGCAAAGACCAATTTTCTCAGAGAAAGAGGCCTAATTGGGGCTCTAGGGCTAGTAGCCTTCTTAACCCTAGATGAGGGTTTGGTGAGAGCGATGAAAGGGTGGAGTTTTGGTGAATCTCCAAGAACCCTAGGAGGTTGGTTTGAAGCCATTGAATACATCTCTACACCCCTGCAGGAACAAATGGAGTGTTGAGGATAGATTAGCCTTTAGGGCAGATTAAGGGCTAAGGAAGAGTTGGAGATATTGCACCAAGATTGACTTGGTTGGTTGAATGGTGATGGTAGTGGGGTTGGCCAGGAGAACTAGGGGTACCTAAACATGTGAAGGGGCCTATAGGTCAAGGTGGTGAATAAAAACACCAAGGAGGTTTTGCAAGCAAGACCTAGAGCAAGAATTTGTGATTGATTCCTCCAACCCCCTCCCTATTAGATTGGTATCAGAGCAAGTTAAATATTTGGGAAGAATCTTGTATGTCAGACCTTGAATCTAGTGGTTCTAACATCATGGTGAAATTTTTTTAATTGGCTAAGATGGTTGAAGAATAGGAGGAAGAAAATAGGTTAATGAGGGAAAGAATAGCCCAACTTTAGCAAGTAATGAGGAATGCGCAGTTAGAAGGAAGGATACCAAAGGAAGAAGAGGTTGCAGAGGAAGACAAGACCCTATTTTGAAAAAAGAGCCTTTCTTGAAAGCATTGAAGGCTTTGAGTTGAAAAGCACTTGAAGGCATACCACTGTTTAGTGGAAAAATGGAAGGTGATTTAGTTGTAGATTGGATAGAGGGAATGGAAAACCATTTTGAGTGTGATGGGGTCACAAAAGCACAGAAGGTAAAGGTGGCCAAATCAAGACTAAGAGGTTCTTCCTTGACATGGTGGAAGTTCATTCAGACAGAGAGGGAAAAAGAAGGCAAGCATCATATCTCTACTTGGAAGGGAATGGTTGCCAAGGTAAGAGAAGCATACATGCGTGATGATTATGAGATTTAGTTGCATAAGAAAAGACAAAGCTTGAGGAAAAGAGACCAAGATGTGAACTCTTATACTAAGGAGTTTCAAAAACTTTGCATGAGGTCTAATGTGATAGAGGATGAAAGTCAAGGTGGCTAGATATCTTAATGGTTTGAAGTGGAACATTCAAGAGGAAATGACTCTTCTAAGTCCCAAGACAGTACACCAATGTTACCAATTAGCTATAAAGATTGAGGAAAGAAGCAAGAGGAAACAAGAACAAACTTCTAAGAGTAGAGGTAAAGGCAAAGATCAAAGAGGACATAGAGGGGGATAGCAAGGTAGAGGGACTGAACCAAGAAGTTAGGGAGAGTCTAAACTCACAGAGCATGAAGGTGAAACAACTTCTAGAGGAGGATATAACAAAGGTAGAGCTCCTCAAGGAGGTTCAAATAGAGGAAAAGGAGCAAGCAGAAGTAGTTCATACTTTTCCAATATGAAATGTTATAATTGTGGTCAAGTGGGTCATCCAGCCTATAGGTGCCCAGAGAAAGCATCTTCATCAAATACTGAGAAGAGAGTGGCATATGCACAAGAGGACAACATGAGTGTCAAATCACCAGAGGTTAGTCACATTGAATCAGAAGTGGGGGAGAATCTAATGTTTAGTAGAGTTTTGATTAGACAACCGGTCAAGGAAGAGCCAAAACAGAGAAGATCCTTATTTAGAGTAAGATGCAAGATATTAGGAAAGGTGTGTAAGGTTATAGTGGACTCAGGGTCTACTAAAAACATAATCTCAAAGGAGGCAGTAATGAAATTGAAGTTGGAAAAGGTACCCCACACTAATCCCTACAAGGTGACATGGTTGAACAAAGGACAGAGTGTTCTTGTCAATGAGCAAACAATGGTGGAGTTCTCCATTGGAGGATACAAGGACAAGTTAATTTATGATGTATTACCATGGATTCATGCCATCTTCTATTAGGCAGACCATGGAAGTATGACAGAGGTGTCATCTATGACGGAAAGGAAAATACTATCTCATTCAAGAAGGATGGAAAGACATTCAAGTTGCAGTCATTGTCAGATGAAGAAGAAGGACATTCAAAGACCCCTAGTGTCTTATTAAGTAGTGGCAAAGAGTTCATCAACAACCTACATCAAGGAGGTGAAGGATATGTGGTCATGGTACAAACCAAGGGAGAGAACAAGACTAAGAAAACAGTCATACTCAGAGTAGTCCAAAAGTTGCTTGAGAAGTATAAGGACATAGTGAGTGATGGAACACCAGCAACCTTACCTCCAAAGAGAGCCATTAGTCATCAGATTGACTTCATACCAGGGGCTTCGTTGCCAAAAAAAGCAGCCTACAAGCTTACCCTAGATCAGAACCTAGAGGTAGCTAGACAAGTGCAGGAGTTGTTAGATCAAGGCTTGATTAGGAAGAGCATTAGCCCATGTGCAGTACCAATGGTCTTAGCAACCAAGAAAGGAGGCAAGTGGAGATTATGCATTGATTCTAGGGAAATAAATAGAATCACAATTAGGTATAGGTTCCCTATTCCTAGAATTGAGGACTTGATGGATTGTCTTGGCAGAGCTCAGTACTTCACCAAGTTGGATCTCAAAAGCGGATACCATCAGATCAGAATCACGGATGGAGATGAGTGGAAGATAGCTTTTAAGACAAATGATGGGTTGTATGAGTGGAGAGTTATGCCATTTGGCCTCTCTAATGCCCCTAGCACATTCATGAGACTCGTGAATGAAGTGCTCAAAGACTTTATAGGGATATTTGTGGTAGTATACCTTGATGATATACTCATTTTTAGTAAGACAGCAAAAGAACAGCTAAAACATGTGGAGTTGGTTCTTAAAAGGTTGCAAGAGGAGAAGTTAGCCATCAACCTAGAGAAATGTGAGTTCTTCAAATAGTAGCTTGTGTATTTGGGGTTTGTAGTATCCCAAGGATCATTGAAGATGGATCCAAGCAAGGTGGAAGCTATTCTAAACTGGCCTACACCAACCACAAGGATAGAGGTAAGGAGTTTTCATGGATTGGCTCAATTTTATAGAAAATTCATAAGGAACTTTAGTGGCATATGTTCACCAGTCCTAGATACAATCAAGGGTGGCTTAAAGACTAAGTTTAAGTGGACTCAAGAAGCTGAGAAAGGTTTTGAGAAACTGAAACAAGAAGTGGCAACTAAACCTATACTTTTGTTACCTATTTTTGACAAGTTGTTTACTGTGGAATGTGATGCTAGTGGAGTTGCAGTAGGAGTACTCAGCCAAGAAGGTAGGCCTATAGCTTTCTTTAGTGAAAAGCTCAATGAAGCTAAGGCAAAGTACTCTACCTATGACTTATAGCTGTATGCTTAAGTTCAGTCACGTAGGAAGTGGAGGCATTACCTTCTACCCAAAGAGTTTGTAGTCTTTACTGACAATCAGGCACTTAGCTATATCAATACACAAGAGAAGCTGAGTAATAGGCATTTGAAATGGATGGAATACATCCAAGCTTTTACCTTCACCATCAAGCACAAGAAGGGATAGTTGAACAAGGTGGCAGATGCACTAAGCAAGAGATTGCTGACAGTGCAAGAGATACAGCTAAAGAGCATTGGAATAGAGAGTTTCAAGGATCTCTATGGTGAGGATGAAGACTTCTCAAAGGCATATAAGGTATGTTCTAACTTTGAGAATCATTTTCATAGTCAATACTCAAAGTATACATTACAAAGTGGATTGTTATTCAAGGTAAATCAGTTGTGTGTGCCAAAAGGCTCTATGAGAGAGAATCTTATACAAGACAAGCACAATGGTAGTCTTAGTGGTCATTTTGGTATCAACAAGACAATGGAGCTAGTGCAAAGGTTTTACTATTGGCCCAAGTTGCCAAGGGATGTCGGGAGGTATGTCGAGCAGTGTGTAGTTTGTATGAAAGTAAAAGGGGGAGCTAGTAATGCAGGTTTATCAACCTCTACGTATTCCCAACAGACCATGGGAATGTGTTAGCATGGATTTTGTTGTAGGACTCCCTAAGACAAAAATAGGGTTTGATAGTGTCTATGTGGTGGTGGATAGATTCAACAAGATGAGTCACTTTATCCCTTGAAAGACCACACATGATGCTAGTTACATTGCTCATCTTTTCTTCAAGGAAATTGTAAGGATCCATGGATTTCCTTTGAGCATTGTCTCAGACAGGGATGTGAAGTTTATGAGTCATTTTTGGAAGACTCTATCGAGCAGATTAGGTACCAACTTGTCTTTTGGATCAGCTTACCATCCTCAAACCAATGGACAAACTGAGGTGGTTAATACGGTGTTAGGTAACCTTCTAAGATGTCTAACTAAGGAGTATGGATAGACATGGGACATGGTTATCTCACAGGCTGAGTATGCATACAATGACAGTGTGAACAGGACTACAGGGAAGAGCCCTTTTGAAATAGTGTATGGGATGCACCCAAGAAGTGTGTGTGAGCTTAGAGATCTAGGAGCTATGGAGAATAGGAGTGGACATGCAGAGGACTTCACTCAAACCATGAAAGAGATTCAAGATCAGGTAAAGAAGACAGTCACTGAGGCTACACAAAAGTTGAAGGATAAGGTAGATTTGACAAGAAAAGATTTACAATTTGCAGTAGGAGACTATTTCATGGTTCACCTCAAAAAATCTAGGTTGTAGAAGGGTACATCAACCAAATTTCAGATGAAAATAGTGGGACCATGTAAAGTGTTAGCCAAGTATGGGAAAAATGCATACAACATGGAGTTACCTGCAGATTTAGGGATTTCACCAGTGTTCAATGTAGCTGATTTGATCAGATATAAGGGATCAATCAATGATTTAGATCAGAATAGTGGGGAGATCTTCAAGGATGTAAGCAACATAGCCTTGCCAACTCTAGCCAAGCTTTAGGCAGAAAGAATCTTGGAGTCAAGGGTGAAGAAGTCTACAAGGCATAAGGTGTATATGGAGCATCTTATCAAATGGAAGAACAAACATGAATCTGAGGCTACTTGGGTAGATAAAGTTGAGTTCAAGAAGTAGGGCAATGATGAATCACTAATCTCTCCTCACACTCCTTAGAGTTTGTGCAGGGAGGGGGAGAATGGTGTAGGAGCACCTAGGACACACTAAGCACTTAAGTAGTCTAGGTTGAATTTTGTTTTGATGTGTTATTTTGAGGTCATGTTGACCATTTAGTTAGCATTTGAGGTTTATGAATAATACTTGATCTGTTGTGATCAGTAGAATAAGAAGTGAAAGGATGGATGAGTTTAGTAACTCATTTTTCTTAGGTTGCTAACATTTGGGAAAAGTTGTAAAACACAGTGGATTTTGTAACTTTGGCCATTAGGTCATGAATAAGTTCGACCAAAGTAGATAACTGATTGAGGAACCCTATTTAAAAAGACCTACTCTTTCTTCCCAGTCTAATTTCTGGATTTGAACCTATAAAAAGACCTACAAAACATAATATAGTGTTGACTTTCTTATGGGGGTTTTCCTTGGTCAAACCCCTATTTTGGTAATTAAACCTTGATAGAAACAATGGATCTTGAAAGTAAATGTGAATATAAACCCTAACCTTAAGTGTATCTAAGATTAGAAAATCTGAAATGCAATGCAACCCTATTCTAATGTGCTAAAATGGGATGCATGAATGAAGCATGAAGATGATGACTCACTTAGGGAGATCTATAATCACCTTAATAAGCCATAATAATGCATGTACCTTCCTTTAGGTTGAAATTAGAGTGATAATGGAGGATGGAATCACTTAGGAAATAAGCCATTATGCTTGGCTTGATGGCTAGTTGCATCTCCCCAACCTAGAATCCATCATGATTCACCAGAAGAAACCATCATCAATCCTTGAAAATGCTAGATCTTGAATGAAAGTGAACTTGAAGACCTACAAAACCACTATTATGTTGTTCCAAGACTTGAACCTTGCTTGCTACTTATTGTACAATGTTCTTGTGAAAGAATGCTTGAGTTCTTGTAAATGCTTGGATCTTGAATTGCTTTCTCTAGATGAAAATAATGACTTGAGAGCTTGTTTATATAGGAAATTTACCTAATTTACCATTATTTAGATCTCAAATACCGACATAAACCAAAATTTTGAATTAAAAGCTTGAATTTCCCACTCAAACCCTAAAAAGGGGCTACACAAGACTCATACATGACATGTGCCATATGGGTCCCACCTAGGGGGACTCATACACCCAAGGTGGCTTATGAGTCCCACCCTAGTTTTTTGGGGTGGGCCAATGATGGGTTGTTAGAAATTTTAATGCTTTTCTTGATTTTTTTAGGATTTTAGTTGAAATAAGCCTTGAGATCCAAAATAAAGGGTCTTAAGGGCCTATTAATGATGATTTAAAGGAGTCATGAATGCAAGGGTGCCAAAATAGGTCCAAATTAAGTGATAAATTATACCATCTCCAAGAAGGGAGTACAATTTCCGTCACTACAATCTTTAATGTTGAAACTTGGTGCTTTTGATAATTTTTTTATGCCATGGTAAATGCTTTACATGACCACAAACTCTTAAATACAAGAACCTTGATATTTGAATTATTATTTTGTCAAAGGAAGGATACTATAGCTATGGTGAACCACAATATGAGTGCATACTAAATGGAAAGAAAAAACTTTTTAATTTGACAATATTGTTGAGACTAAGTTAAGAGATAAACCCTATGTAACCATGCAATGCAACATCTCATGATACCTTATTGTTGGCCATCTTGGTCATATTTAGTATAACTAAATTACCCAATCTATGAACTAGACTATTATAAGAATATGGGGTTGCACCATAGGGTAAAGGAAATTAGAAGATCAAGAATATTATTAATGGGTTATGTTTTCATAAATTTCTCTAATGGATGTAGTGTTGCCAAATTTATTATGCAACATTCAAGCATTGATTATCCCTAAAACAAGCTTATAAATACTATTGGATGTCCTTCAAAGATATCTATTGACCCCTAAGTCACTACAAGCAGCGATCCCGCAAGGGAAGCAAGGCATTCGATCAAAGTAAATTAGCAGCATGCAATGAATGTGATAGCTCCAATATGTGAGCAAAGGCATTGAAAGGTAAGTGGTGGGGAACATAGAGGGATTGCACCAAATAAGGGTAGATAGGTTTTGCAAATGTTGTAGATGAAAACCTCAGTTTGATATGCAGTCAAATTACGGAAACAAGGGTAAAGTAAACAAATTAAACAAAATGTCCAAAAGAAATGGGGTTTCATGGCTGCAAGGGCTATAGAAGATGCACAAATTAATTTATAGCAAAAGGGATGTTGGGATCTTCAAAAAAATGTTCAAGAATGGCTCTGATTCAAGAATTAAATATTTCCAGAAGGGTTATAGAAAATGCACAAAGTAATTTACAACAAAAGGGATTTTGGGATATTCTTATGGATTGTGGAAATCTAATAACATCAAGTAAATGTTTCCAGGCATTCAAGCATTCATTTTCTTAAAAGAAATAAAATTCAAAAAATAATGGAACCTGGATTCACTCGCTTGATAGGGCTAAAGATTTGATGTTGATCTCTCAATTCCCCGCTTGCAACTCCAATATCTTCAAAGACCCCAAACAATCTTTACAGAATCCCAATTCAAAATCTCTAAACAAGATGAAAGTCTCCAAAACAAGAAAATATTTATAGGAACCAAACAAGAATGTTTTTAGATTTTTATTCAAAAGCCCCTTTTCTTTCATAAATAACAAATTTTAATAATTGTTTGAGAGTGCATGTTGCTGCATGCAAACCCTATTATTTACTCATTTTATTTAATATTTATTACTCACTGCAATTATTTATATATTTATCCCACAAGACATATTTTAATTTATTTAAACTTAATAATCAACCTTATAATATTTTATTTATTAACTTAGCATTACATTGTAATTTTATTTGATTATAACTATAATTGTATTTAAGCATTTATTTTTACTTATTAGAAATACCTTTTAAACTTAATAATTCTATTTTAATGTGGCAATTAATCAGAAACTTTTATCAAAAAAATTTAAATCAAGTGAACTAAATACCAATCAATAGCTAACCACAAACCAAGGTTAAAAAGCAAGACCACAACCACACTAACGAACCAAACCAACCATACTAAAAACACTAACAGGGTGTTGGACTAGATACTCATCCTCTTCAAGGATGATGGCTAGGGTAAAGGACCTGATGCTATCTCCAATCAACTATTCCATTGGGTTTAAGGTATGCTCAGACTTACCAATTTAGGTGGAGTCGATGCCTAGTACCTACAACCTACAACACACAAACGTCTTTGCATATACATATAATCATCACATACCTAGTGAAAGGAAATCAAAACATCGTAGGGTTCTCACAAGTGAAAAATACGACATCCTTCCCTTCACACCTAAATAACATTTAAATTATCATATGACATTCCTCGTAACATCAATAATCATAAACCATTCCAAAATAAGACAACACATTCTATTTCTAGTATATTCATAAACATGTCATAATCATCATCAAAATAGTCAAGGACTAATCAACATCTAACATCACTAGTCATTAGAATATTCACAAGCATCTGATATAAACATCATAAATGGGTGAATCATGGAGGGGCACTACACTATGTTTGTGCAAATTTTTAGAGGAAAATAGTTTTTTTTTTAGTTCAAATTATTTCTCAAAAAGTGGTATGTCACAAGGTTGTTTGCAACATAGTCACAACATTTAGAAATGATTTTTCTAAGATTTCAACTTGATTTTTAGCATGGTGGCATAGGTTACAAATAAATTTAGAAAGTCCACCTATATTCTTGTAGATGAAGGTGGGAACTCTTTATGGATAATTTTTCAAAGAAAATGGAAGATGTTTACATGTTCAAATTTGATTCTAAAAAGTGGTATGGAAATAGTTTTTTGTGCACTTATATGTATGCTTGATGATTTGCAAGTTAAACTTTTTTTGGTCTTCATTATTTCTCTTTGAGAACTAATTTTTAGTGGATTGAAAAGGAAATGGTGTGGAGGCTATGAAGATCAACACCTCGAATTGGGGTCTTGGTCTTCGATTGCATCATAAGAAAGTAAAGTGTTGAATATTGTGCAAAGGGAAATCAACTAATTGAATAAGTAAAATTGAATCACAATGGGTTCAAATATGGTACAAAGCAAAACAAATATAGAGCTGTTAGGAGGTGCTCATGGGGTTGTTTTACTACAAAAATTATGGATCATACATCTAAGCAATGTTGATGGCTTGACAAATTTGATACAACTGAAGAGGCTACTAATGCCTACAATACAATTGCTAAGTCCATAAAAGGAACTAAGACAATTAAAAATTTCAACTATATTAGTTCAAACCCATGTAATTTCTTCAAACGTGCTCTCTTGTCATCTTATGAAGGGAACTCTAGTACCAAAATAGACCAACTTTTGTTTCAATTTACCAATATAATGCAACATCCATCATTTGATTATATGTGCAGGAATTCAATAGATATAATGCAAAATTCCAAAGTCAAAAAAGAAACAACTAATGATGCTTACTCAACTACAAGTTTATTTGATCAAGTAATCTATAAATACTTTCCACATTTAGAGTAGAATAGTGCTACTGAAGGAAATCACAAGAATGTTTTAGATCATATTATCACTTTGTATATGCCTAATGCTACTACTTATCCATACAATGTTGATATTGGTACATTTGAAGTGTCAACTGCAAAAGTGGACAACTTCACAAACACAAATTTTGAGTGTCCATCTATGAACCAAATTAGGGGTATGATCCTTCACACCAAGTTTTGGTTTCATATTCCTATTCATAACAATTGAGTATAATAATACTACAAAACAATAGATTATGTCATTGGATATTCAAATTTTTTGCTATTGTTATAGAAATAATTTCATATTAATTAATTTTCTCTACCAATATTTTTATAGATACAAGAATTATTGAAAGTTCTACTGAACTTTCTCCTATGTGCTTTGAATCTATCAGACTTCCCAAAGAAATGAACAAAGCATATTTTGATTCAAACAAATTAAGGATGTAATTCAACATCCCCATGTCAAGATTGAGAACTTGAACAAAGTCCTTCACAATGCCCATTATTTTGTTACTAAGGAACCTCCTAATTCCACTATTGTAGAACAACATTGTGAGATTTTTTCATAGACTACAATAGAAGTGAAGAAACTGAAGACTAGACTCTAGAATATTGAGGAAACCATAAAGTTGTTGATGGAATCTAATGCCAAAATTATGCATAAATCTACAACCACTCCTTTCTTTAGAGTTTGGATATGAAGAAACATGTGAAAATGCTTATAATTTTGAAAACTTTAAAAATATGTATAATTTTCTCTCAAAGCATTCTCTATTTTGCATTAGAACTCTAAAACCAAAATTCAGTATAACAAAACAATTTAACACAAATTGTTATTCTAATTTCATTTTCTCTATTTACTATTTTTTTGTGCTCGAAGTTTCTTGTATATGCATCTTTACAAAAGTTAGAATTACAAATCTAATATAAAATTTTGTTTATTCATCTTCAAGTTTTGAAATTCAATTTTAATCTTCCTAAAAAGTAAAAAGCAAAGATCATACCACTCTATATTTTTTCTCTATTTGAAAAGTATATTTGCTTGATGGATTCTACTTAAATTTATGCATTTAGCTTTAATTGTTTCGTAATTTGGATTTGTGTAGGGATTATCAAAGCTAGTTAGTATATTAAATAATTTTATAATACAACAATATGAATTAACACTAATCTTATTAAGTATTACAAATATCTATAGATTTTGTATACTATTAAAAATTAGCTTGAGATGATAACAATAAATTAAACTAATTACATTTCAAAGATATTGTAGTGACAATAGGAATTATGTGTTACAAAATGAGAAGAGTTAAAGAACTAGCAAAACAACATATAAAATTTATCAAAAGTCAAATAAATGAAGAGATCAAGACAACTATTAGACATGTAGATAAAATATAAATGAGAGATGTAGAAAATTATCAATTTAAAGGATAAAGTCAATTTTCTAATATTAATATTGCTTTAAAAATGAAGGACTATTTAGAATGAACAAATTTAAGTACAATGTTGTAGATTGCTTGTTTGACTCATTAGAACTATTACTCAAATATTGCTACACATCAATCAAACCATTGATTACTCTCAACAACCATGGACATAATGTCATCCAAAATCTTATGTTTGCAAGAAACACATATGTATCCATCTGAAACCAATGATATATTTCAACATTTTAATTCCTATGTTCTATACAACATACATGGGATAATGACTTTAACTAAATAATAATAATTATATCTAAAGCAACACAACATAGAACAACAAGCATTGAAGTAATCACAATAACAATACCCCTAACTAATAATGAGCTCAATGTGTGTAATATTTATTCAAGATCCAACACTTAATTATATAAGTTATAACTACCATCAATAAAATACTAACACATATAAACAAAAACAAAAAAAACTTTGTATATTATCTAGGATATTTCAATACAGACATGACTATAGAAAAAAAAACTAAGAAAATAATTTCTAATCAAAAACAAAACATACAATTCATATTGAATCAATCTCACACTATAAACAAACCACTAATTGACCATGTCTAGTGTAATTCAAATACACATACATCCTCTATTTACAAATTAGAAGCATATTGGACTAACCACCTTGCCACTTTTATAAAGTCCCATCCTAATCAACAAAATAGTTTGACTTGTAAATTCTAATAAGCATATAAAAAATAATAATCATGTTTCACACAATCACTACATTCGTATCAATATTTCTAATATGCTACTTATCTAAACTCTTATATCCTTCTACCCACACTTTTAGCAAATATACTAATGCATCTCTACTCCAAAAAAATAATATAATTTTATTTTTAGTAAAAAAAAATTAGTTCTATAATTGCTCTAACATAATTTTCCATATTATATCGTAAAATAATTACTACAGTTTGATTGAATACAATTTAAGACTATATAATTGTGTTGCGATAAAACAATGGAAAGTAGTAAGTGAACAAGAAAACAAGTACAACCCAAACATGAATAAACAACCAAAAGGTAATCACCACACTCTCATTATATTTAAACTTTATTGATTCAATTTTTCAATCTTAAAGCAATTATATTATATTTTCTATAGATCAAAAATAAAAAGTCTAAATTCCATACAATTGAAGATCTCAATGCTCAAAAAGCTGGAAATGTTTTTGAATGTGACATCTTGTATGCAAAGCCAACCTAGATAAAATAAACAAACCATGTGAAGTGCTCTATATTGACTTGACAGATGTTAAAGCCAAAATGACAATCACTTTATATGTTACTAGTCATCTTGTACAACAACATGAAAACAAGATAATTCTAGGATCAACAATATGTATATCAAATTTTCAAAATACTCACAAAATAGATTATGACCATGGAGATTGTGACTGCATACTCATTTGTCAAGAATCAAGTACAATATTTGAAGTGAATAATACAACTTCATACCAAACATGACAATCAAACAATTGCTTACAAGTTCATATAGCTATCCCATTGGAACAATAGGTGCAATAGTAATCTTCACAAAAAGAATGCCCCTTCATTCTTTGATTGACATAAAATATGGAGATTCTAACATGGATAAAGCATAGGTACAAATGTCTTGAACTCTTCTTCTAATCTACTTTACATCTATTGTTTTCTTCTTTGTGTCATTAAACTTCAAGATAAAACTAATTTTCTAGCCATTAACAAACAAATACAGTTACATGAGAGTTTGACAACAATTCTTACCAATAGAAAATGAAGTGGGAGAAAATCATTTTCCAACAATATTATTCAAAAATATTGTAAAACAAAAAGAAGACAACAAATTTTGCACCCATCAATCTACATATATTTGCAAACTAAATTACATAAGAACAGTGGAAAGGCTAAGAAGATTCCTACAATCAACATTTGAGTTAATCATTTGGAAATTGTTGCATCTCTAAATTTACAACTATTTTTTTTCTATAACAATAATATTTTAATATATGTCGCAGAAAGATGGAATTTTGAAAGTGGTCAACCAATTGTTAAATCCATTCATGCATTTTGTACAAAATGCAATTACAAGTTTGAAGATTATGGAACACTTGAAGAACAAGTTGCTTATTGTGTTAGATGTAATGAGTAAGCTACTTATATCCACTCCCCTTATCTAAAAACCATTCTAATACCACATAACAAACAAACAATACATTGTTTTGTTAATAACTCCATTGTTCAAGTGTTATTGCTTAATCTACACAACACTACATATGAAGAGTACATTAAAGATAAATCAGCTGACATCTTCATGCTACACAATTTCTTTCCAAGAGGCCACTTCACATTGAACCACAACAATTCCATCATGCATGCCAGTTGTGTTCAGCAATAATCAACACATCTTATGAAAAGGTAAGCATAATATTTTCCAAACATTTCTTACTATATGCATGTTTCTATTTATTGCAATTATATATAATACAATAATGACTTTTTAACAACTATCTCAATACAATCTTTACAGACAACAAATGAGATACAAAAGGGGACAATGTTGCACTTCTGCTATCTAGACAACCACTATCTTCTATGCTAAAACATGTTTGATGTAGATGTATTAGTTGTTTTCAAAAATTTGTCATGACACGAATAATAAACTTTAGTTGTATAATTATTTATGATAAATTTTTTAGTTGCTACTTGCACAATTATTTGTATAAACTTTCAACTTATATGATCCCTATGATACACTGTTAAGTTTATAAATATATATTTTTATTCAAAAATGTTTGATTTAACTATGTTTTTTATTTTTTATATAACAACAAACAATCACATTACACCCCTAGCTGCTTTTGTTAACTAAATATTAGCATTTGTGTTAGGTTCCTACCGATTGTGGGTTGTGTTTCATTGTTTTAAATATTTAGTTTAAAGAAGCAGCTAGGGGTGTAATGTGAATGTGCGTTGTTAAGTTTTTTTTTTTTTAAACCATAATTGAAATTTGATTCTTTTCAAATATTTTGAATAAAAATATATATTCATAGAGTTAGCATTGTATCATAGGGATCATATAACTTGAAATTTTATACAAATAATTGTGTAGGTAGAAACTAAAACATATTATCATAAATAAATATACAACTAAAGTTTATACTTGGTGTCATGAAATTTTTTTGAAAACAACTAATAGATCTGCATCAAACATGGTTTAGCATAGAAGATAGTGGTTTTCCAAATAGAAAGTGTAACATTGTCCCCTTTTGTCTCATTTGTTGTCTACAAATATTTTATTGAGATAGTTGCTAGAAGTTTATTATCATATTGCATAAGAAATTGTGATAAATAGAAACATGCATATATCTAGTAAGAAATGTTTGGAAAATATTATACTTACCTTTCCATAAGATGTGTTGATGATTGTTGAACACAATTGGCATGGATGATGAAATTTTTTTGGTTTAATGTGGAGTGGCTTCTTGTAGATAAATTGCATAGCATGAAGATAATAGTTGATTTATCTTCAATGTACTCTTCATATGTAGTGTTGTGTATATTAGGCAATAACACTTGAACAATGGAGTTATCAAGAAAACAATGTATTGTTTGTTTGCTATTTGATATTAGGATGGTTTTTAGATAAGGGGAGTAGACATGAGTAGCTTATTCATTACATATAACACAATAAACAACTCGTTCATCCAATGTTCCATTATTTTCAAACTTGTAATTGCATTTTTCACAAAATGCATGAAACGAATCTGACAATGGGTTGGCCACTTTCAAAATTCCATCTATCGACAACATATATTAAAATATTATTGTTATGGAAGAAAAAAAATAGTTGTAAATTTAGAAATGTAACAAATTTTAAATGATTACCTCAAATAAATTGGTTGTAAGAATATTTTTAGCTTTTCCACTATTCTTTTGTTATTTAGTTTGAAAATATATGTAGATTGACCGGTTTGAAGTTTGTTGTCTACTTCTTTTTGTTTTACAATATTTTTGAATAACATTGTTGGAAACTGGTTTTCTCACTATTCATTTTTTATTGCTAAGAATTGTTGTTTCAAACTCTCATGTAACTGTATATGTTTGTTAATGGTGAGGAAATTAATTTTTTCTTGATTTTTAATGATAAAAATAAGAAAAAAATAGATGTAAAGTAGAATAGGAGAAGAGTTTGAGACATATTTGTACATGTGCTCTCCCCATGTCAAAATCTCCATCTTTGATGTCAATCAAATATTGACAAGGTGTTCTTTTTGTGGAGATTACCACTACACCTATTGTTCCAATGGGATAGCTATATGTACTTGTAAGCAATTCTTTGATTGTCATGTTCTGTATGAAGTTGTATTGTTCACAAAGACAGGATATTAATTCAACTATACTTAATTATTACAAAATGAGTATGTAGTCACAGTCTCCATAGCCATAATATATTTTGTGAACAATTTGAAAATTTGATACACATATTGTTAATCCTAGAATTATCTTTTTTTCATGTTGTTGCACAAGATGGCCACTAACATTTAAAGTGATTATCATTTTAGCTTTAACATATGTCAAGTCAACATAGAGAACTTCACGTGATTTATTTACTTTATCTAGGTTGGCTTTGTATACAAGATGTCACCTTCAAAAATATTTTCAACTTTTTGAGCATTGATATCTTTAATCGATATGAAATTTAGACCTTTTTTTATCTATAGAGAATATAATAGAATTTTAATCATTTTCCTTATCCACAGAGCCCCCCTCATCGTCAGAGGCCACCTTTGCATGTCAGCTACCCTTGAATCCTTTACATTTTTGTCCTTAATGTTATTCACAACCACCTTATTATTTACTTGCAAGACAACATCGCAGCCATCACCGTGAGGAGTGGAAAGAAAGAAAAAACCAATGTGATCATGGATGTTGGTGGTCCCTCTCTGAGGGGTAGGAAATAAAAAGTGAATAAGGCTAAGCAAACATCCATGCTATAGGTGGGAAAAGGAACGCAGGACACCTTGAACAAATTTGTTAAGATGGGAGGCAAGCACCTCCTTACTCAACCCAAGAAATGAAGTTGGTCAGTTGGAATGTGAGAGGCTTGAATGGCCTGGAGAAGCGCCGCTTGGTTAGGCGGTTGATTGAAATTAAGGCTCTGGATATTTTTTTGTTACAAGAAACCAAATTGGAGAAGGAAGTTATGTTGAACCTTTTTAGAAAACTTTGGAAAAGTGGAGAAGGTTGCGCATTTGGTGCAAGGGGCATGGCTAGTGGTTTAGAAATTATATGGAATAAGTTTAGGTACTCTGGTGAAGAAATTAGTTCAGATTCCTATTCACTATCAATTGATCTTAGACATTTGCAGGGAAATGAAAGGTTTGTGATCACCAATGTTTACAATCCCAATATTGAGAGTGAGAGGCGCTCTTGCTAGGACTGTTTGAAATTATTTAGATATGCATTCTCCTTTGGGAATTGGATTGTTGGTGATGATTTTAATTCCATTCTAGCTCCAGAAGATAAGTTTGGAGGAAGGATGTGTAGCAGTTTGGGTTCATATGGGTTTAGGCAGTTTTGTGAGGAGCTCCCCCTGGTTGACATTCAGCTAAAAGATGGATGGTTCACATGGTCCAATAATAGAGCTAGTGAGGATAACATTTTGTGCAGGCTAGATAGGTTTCTTGTCAATTCTAACTGGCTCCTAGATTCAATTCAGTTTTGGTTGGAGGTCTGTGATTTTGGAGGTTCGAACCATTGGCCAGTTTGCTTGAACTACTCCCTGTGTTGTAAATCGAAGGGTATGCCTTTCAAGATGGAGGCATTTTTGTATGAGCATCCATATTTTTTTGAGGCCTTGGAAGGCTAGTGGTGTAAGGAGATAAAAGGGAATCATAAGTTTGTGGTTTACCAAAAACTCCAAGAAGTTTGTTGCCAGGTAAAGGCTTGGAACAAGAAGATGGTGGGAGACCTGTTTGCCTCCATGGTAAAAGTTGAAGGGGACTTAGCGATCATTGACAGGAAAATGGCAACGTCTGGCATGTCCCTCTCTTTAAGAGATAGAGAGAAAGATAAAATGGATGAGCTCAATCGTTTTCTACGCATGGAAGAAATCTTTTGGTTGCAGAAGTCCAGGGTCAAGTGGCTGAAGGAAGGTGATAATAACACAAAAATTCCATCTCTCTACAAATATAAGAAGAAATTAGAATAATATTTTAAAGATCCTTTTTCCCGGTGGCTCTCTGGTGGAAGACATGGAAGTTATCAGGGAGGAAGGGAGGAATTTTTTCTTAAACCTTCTTGGGACAGTTAGGGAAAACAATTTGGAGGCCCAAAATGTTTGCTTGAATAACATCCCCCAACTCGTTGATGGAGGAGAGAATCTGAAGCTTATGGCTCCCTTCACTAAAGATGAGATTAAGTCTGTCATTTTCTCTTTAGGAGCAATGAAAGCATCGGGCCCTAATGGGTTTCAAGCGGGTTTTTTTCAAAATTATTGGGATTTAGTAGGTGATGATGTTTGGTTGGCTGCTGAAGAATGTAGGAATAGAAAACGGATGATGAGTTCTTGGAACAAGACATACATTGCTCTTGTCCCTAAAGTCAAGAGTCCAAAGTACTTTGATGAATTTAGACTGATTGCTCTATGTAATTGTTTATATAAGATAGCTTCTAAGGCAATGGCAACAAGATTAAAAGCTTGTCTATGGTGATCCCATAATAGTGGTTTACAATTTTTGGCCAAACTGGACACTAAAATTATTATTTTTAACTGAATCTTCACATTCGGGCACCTATAGCGGCTAAACTATGAGGAATTTGAAGATGGTGCAAACTAGAGTCTCATCAAATTTTGTCTGTAGATTCTAAAAATATTTTTTTCAAAATTTTTGGAATCAAATTGCACTTCTTTTTCCATCTCCTATGAAAATTGATTTTTTTCAGAAAACAACATTTTTAAAAAGTGGCCTTTAAGTATAGCATAACTTTTTTCCATGAAGGATAAAATTCTAATTCTTTCAAATTTAGATTTGTAACTTTGATATCTAGTGCTTCCACTTGGTTAGATAGTTTTTATTGAATATTTTTCCTTAATCAAGTTTCAAAGTCAAACCAATTACAATTCGGACATAGCGACCATACGCGTAACCTTTTTTGTATATGTCAAAATTTTATTTTGTTTTTTTGTTGGATCAAGGACTTCAATATCTAGTGCACTCATATTTTTAAATTTTTTTTTGATAATCTTCTATTTTTCCACATGTGAAGAACAAAGAAATTCATTTTTGATGAAAAACCTATGTTTAATAAAACTTAAAAACAAATACATAACAAAACCAAAACATATTAAAATTATATTCATTGGATAGCTTGTTCTGAGAAATACCATAATCATTTGAAATAAATTTTAAATGAATTCATTTGATCCCCCAAAAGCTAAATCAAAAGTGATTTTTTATCAGCATTTTGATAGGTGTAAAGGAGACGCATTTATAGGTATGGTTTAAAACTAGCGAGGTTCTATCCAAGGGGGTTTGATCTAAGGTGATTTGATCAAACCCTCTTCAATTGGAATCCTTAAAATGGAACTTTTTAAGGCTTAAATCATTATATTTTCTAAAAATATGTGATTTCAGCTAAAATTCGTTCCTCTTAGGAATTGTAAACCACTATTATGACAACACCTGATTTGGGATCATTTCTGAGGAGCAGTGTGGTTTCTTGAAAGGTAGGAAAATCCTTGACAGGGTGGTCCTAGCTCGTGAGACCATCCATTCGATTAAAGAAAGGAAGAAAGATGGTATGATTATTAAACTAGATATGAACAAGGCCTTTGACATAGTTTCTTGGGGTTTCTTAATTGCGGTCGTGGAAAAAATGGGCTTTTGTCGGGATTGGTGTGATTGAATTTTTAGCTGGACTTCTTTTGTGCAATATGTTGTTTTGATCAATGGGAAGGCTACTAAATTTTTCCACGCTAGGCGGGGTCTCCATCAGGGAGATCCTCTTTCTCCCTTCCTCTTCCTATTGGTGGTGAAAGCTCTCAGTTATGCTTTAAAATAGGTTGTTTCCTAAGGTAGTATTAAAGGTCTTTAAGTCTCTAGTAACATTCCCAATCTCACTCATCTTCAATTTGTGGACAACACCTTGCTTCTCAGAGAGGCTACTACTCATGAGGCTTGGGGTATCAAAAAAAATCTCCATACTTATGAGTGGGCTGAGGGTTAAAAGGTGAATGCTAACAAGTCTTGCATCTTCTTTCTTAAGGATCCTTGCCCTCATTCCTTTGAGATTTAAGGTATTTTGGGATTCGATGTGGACTTCCTCCCTAGCAGTTACTTAGGCATACCCCTGGTGGATAAGAGGACCTCTGATTCAGAATGGAAAAAGGTTGTGGATAAGATTCAGAGCAATTTGGCTTCCTGGAAGGGAAAGTGGCTTTCCCTAGCTAGTAGAATCACTTTAATCAAGGCGTCTTTGGAAGTGGTTCCCACGTATACCATGTCAGCCTTTCAAATTCCTAGCAAAGTTGCTAAGGCTTTGGAGAAAACTCAAAGAATTTTCTTATGGCAAGGTACGGAGGAGTCCTTTAAATACAGTTTAGCCAAATGGGAAGATGTATGCAAGCCAAAGAACATGGGTGGCTTGGGTTTTCAAAACTTAAGGAATATGAATAAGGCCCTTGGGGCTAAGCTTGGCTGGAGAATATATGAGGAAAGGGAAAAAATGTGGAGCAAGGTGTTACAATCCAAATACCTACAGAATTAGGTCAGCTTCCTTTTTTATGATAGTGTTGTCCTTCCTAAAGGCTCTAATATCTGGAATTTTGTGTGAAGTTGTCTTGGCTTTCTCTCATCTGATCTAGTTTGGAAGGTGGGAAAAGGGGATAAGGAACATTTATGGAGGGATTGGTGGCTTGAAGATCAACCTTTGAGGGAGAATGTTGCTTTTATGTCTTTAACCTCCATTTTGGAACCCAGATATGGTATGTTGGTTTGGGATTATAAGGAGTATAGAAACAATGGTTGGGCTTGGAAGATTTCGAAAGGCTTAAATAATGAGTTGGGCTCGACTTGGAAAAATGTGTTAGCGAAACTGAATATGACCCCTTTTTCGGAGGAGGAGGATAGACGCATGTGGTGGTTTGGCAATGATGGCAGGGCTTCTGTTAAAGAGGTTTACACTAGATACTTCAGTTTGGGTCATAAAGTAAACCCTACGGTACTATCCAAGGTTTGGTATAAGTTGGTTTTGCCTAAGGCCTATGCATTTCTTTAGATTGCTTGGAAAGGCAAGGCCTTGACTTGGGATTGGCTGATTAAGATGGGGAAGATTGGTCCTTCTCGATGTGTTCTTTGTGGAAAAGTGGGCGAAGACGATAACCATATCTTCCTTTATTGTGAGTATACTCATGTTGTGGGGCAGATTTCTCAATCGATGGAATCTTGTTTGGGCTATGCCTCAAAATCTTGGTATGCTTCTAGAAGGATGGATTTTCAAGGTTGAAAGCCTCGAACTCGGATTCGTCTGGGAAGTGTTCCCGGCTATATTGGTGTGGAATGTTTGGCTTAAACAGAATAGAAGAATATTCTCAGATCAAGCGAGAGGAGTGGATTGGTTACGGGACCAGGTTGAATGCTCTTTAAATGAGTTTGGAGAGGTAAAGAGGAATAAGTACTAGCAGGTTAGTGCAGATGAGGTGTGGCTTGCCAATGCTTGGCCCATGTTTCACTGGCTAGGATGTTCTATTGCCCCAAGGAAGAAGCTTTACAAGGATCAACATGTTAGATTATTCCCTCCAGATCCTGGCTAGATTAAGTTAAATTTCAATGGTGCTACTAGGGGTAACCCTGGGAAAGCAGACGGTGGTGGTATTTTCAGGTATAGTAATGGTCAACCTCTGGGGTACTACTCGATGGACTTTGGTAAGGACTCCAATAACTTGTCTGAGGCTAGGGCTCTATGGATTGGCCTTCTTATTTCCAAGGAGAAAGGTTGGAATCATCTGTGGGTGGAAAGTGATTCAAAGGTTATAATCAGCCTTCTAGATAAGGATTCTACTAGTAGCTGGCGGTTGGATCAGATTATGGTGGAAGTCAAAAGTTTGGTTTGATGGTTTAGTAAGTTTAAGGCCTCTCATATTTTGAGAGGGGGAAGTCATGTTGTCAATTGGGCTGCCAATCAAGGTGTGAACTCTAGTTTTAGTATGGCTTCAGGGGCGGTTGGGTTAAAGGATTCTTATCCTTCTGATTTGATTAGACTGCTATAGATCGACATCGTTGCTCACCCACTGACTTGGGGCTTACTCATTAAATCGCCTTGGTTTTGTGTGTCTTCTGGTTTGTGTGTGCTAGTTGTTGGGGGTGATTGGTTGAGTTTTGGAATCTTCTTTCTTTGTTGTTGATTTGTATCTTTTGTTGTTTCAATTGCTAGGAGCGATTGGTTGCTTGTGAGTGGAGCTTTTGATTTTTTGTTGTGTCCAAACTGTCGGTTCTCTTTGATGGGCTTTGCCCTACAATTTATTGGTCCCTAGTCCCTTACCAAGGTTTTATTATCAAAAAAAAATATAATAGAATTTCTTTAACATTGAAAAATTAAATCAGTATAGTTTGAATATAATTAGAGTGTGGTGATTACCTTTTGGTTGTTTCTTCCTATTTTGGTTGTACTTGTTTTCTTATTCTCTTGTAATACTTTCCATTATTTTTCTAAAACAAAATTATATAGTGTGGAATTGTATTCAATCAAATTGTAGTATTTATTTTGCATGATGTAATATGCAAGATTATGTTAGAGAAATTACATACCTAAAAAATTTTGAATAAAAATAAAATTATGTTAATTTGTTATAGGTAATTTATGTAATATTATCATGAAAGTAGAAGAGAGAAATTTATTCATATGCATTGTTGGAGTAAAGGTGCATTAGTATATTTGGTAAAAATATGGATAGAATGATAGAAGAGTCTAGATAAGTAGCATGTTACAAATATTGATAGCAATGTAGTGATTGTGTGGAGCACGATTATTATTTTTATAGGTTTATTGGAATTTTCAAGTAAATTATTTTGTTGATTAGGATAGAACTTTATAAAAGTGGCAAGGTGGTTAGTCTAGTATGCTTCTAATTTGTAAATAGAAGATGTATGTGTATTTGAATTACACTAGAGACATGGTCAATGAGTGGTTTGTTTATAGTGTGATTTTGATTCAATATGAATTGTATGTTTTACTTTTGCATATGATTAGAAAGCATTTTTTTGTTTTGTTTTCTATAGTCATGTCAATATTGAAATCTCATATTATAGTATATAAAATATTTTTGTGTTTATATGTGTAAGTATTTTATTGATAGTAGTTATAACTTCTAAAATTAGAGTGTTGGGTCTTGCATAAATGTTACACATATTCAAGTCAATGTTAATTAGGGTACCTATTGTTATTGTAATGGCTTCAATGTTTTTTATTGTATGTTGTGTTGTTTTAGATATAATTAGATTTTTTTAGTTAAATTCATTATGCCATGTATGTTCTATAAGTCTTCTTCTTTTACAACACACAATTTCTACTGTCATTACAATATCTTTGAAATTGTAATTATTTTAAATTACTATTATTATCTTGCTAATTTTTAATAGTATGCAAAATCTAGAGATATTTGTAGTACTAAATAAGATTAGTGTTAATTTATATTATTGTTAATTATGCAAAATCATTTTCAATTTGTCAAATTCAATGAAAAAATGAGCCAATGGTGAAGAAAGCAAGATAAAAATAAATATGAATGTCTAATGTTGCTATGGACATCAATCAAAGTGGAATACATAAAAGATTTTTGTCAAATATTGTTGCTGAAATATGCAACTGAATTAGTGCACGTGCCTTGTGGATGCATCCTCGTTTTGCATAGATGCATAGAATGAAAATTGCAACTGTGACATCTAGAAACTCCCCTTTTTAATCCTTTGATAGATTTCCATATCCTATTTGAAACCTTCATTTTCGATACTGGAGTAGTAGAAATGTCTTTCTTAAAAAAATTGGCATCTACAAGACAAATTTAATCACGTGTGGTAGCAGAACAAGTAGGATTCGTCATTCTTTTCTAGCATTTTTAACACCACATTTAAAGCAATATCATTCAATGTAGAGATAGGTCATCTTTGGCTAACTTCTACCAAATATGAATTCATTGGACTTCTAATTCAAAAAGGTGATTATCTCAGTTGTTGGGGTCACCCATCTTGTGATTATGTTGCCTATTATGGACATTGTTCTCACGCTTTTGTTTTGTTTCCCAACAAAAAATTGCACAATCCAATTAGACATCCACATTTTATCATTTTTGAAGAAAAATAATTTGCACGGCCCAACAAACATTAGAGTTGGCATTTAATATTTTCGAAGGCACAACTATCAATGCAAACAAATAAGCAAAAGTTGATAAGAAGACATTAGTCTCGACCATGCTCATTCAAATGATAAAAAAATACAATGGCCCAAATTTTTCCTACTCAAACATTTTATAGTTAATACAATACTAATAATTACTCAATAGATAGGATTAGTGAAATGATTTAGATTCAACCATCCTGCAAGATAGGGTATCCGTGCGCACTTTTTCTACAGTAAGTGGACATGTTAAAGTGGAAACTATGAACATATTATGTACATTTTAAAACATAGAATGCATTCGAGAGGTGTAAAACCTGACCCAACAACCTTTAAGAGCATTGACAGAGGGATGAAATCAGTTGAGGGTTTTTAGAGGGCCACACACAACAATGACAGAAAGAGAGTGTGTACGGGGGAGAATTGACAGAGAATGAACCAACTCTAATTCCATATCATAATATCAATGCCCCACCATTCCTAATCTCTTCAAATTTATAAATAAAAATAATAATAAACTCAATCACAGTCTAAATATACGAGGTGAAGAAGTGACAATACTATGAAACACCTAAGCCATGGTTATCAATTATTAATCATGGAACAAATATAATGATTTTTCCATGGTTTCAGCAAGTTATAATGGACTAATAACAAGATTTTAAAACAAACCAACTTAGAGGGGCGATTTCAAGCAATTGATGGTCTGTCATGGTACCTCTATCCGTTCAAGAAGAGAAGAAAACGGCTTCTTTGCATCCTTGATTGTCTAAAAGGTTTATAGAGTACGAGTTATATTCTAACTCTAAAATTAGGGTTACAAAATCATATAGTTTGTAGCAGTGACAGACTAGCAAACTTGATATTTGCACTTAGTGTTTTCGCCATGCCCATTATATTCATCTAACTAATACTAATGCTCTAAAAAAAAATTCAACATAATAGCTATCAAAACAACAGCACACTTGTGAATACCAATGGCGGGAAAGAGACATTGGTGGATACTTACCTTCGAGCAAACAGTAATGAACCAGAACACTAATAATCGAAAGTATGAAATGTCAAACACCGGGTTGAAAATTGAAATATAATCACCATGGTATACATGAATGCAAACTATGGAAACATATACAATGCACATGAATCACCTTAAAAACCACCCATGAAATTAGCCTCTACATGTGCACTTTCCCTATCCTTGCATGTTGCCCATTTGCAGCTACCCCATAAGCTTTGAAAAGCTACAAAATCATAAATCCAACGTTTAGCTCTTTTGAATAGAAATCATTCCCATCGCCTAGAAAAGGTTAGAATTGACGTTTAATATTTTCATGCACCCACTTGAACATTAGAAATTTAGATTAACTTTTATCTGGCTTTCTCTACTATTGGTCCATTTTTCATCGAATTTTATAAATGGAAAAATTATTTTGTTTTCTAGGGAAAATTGCAAGGTCAATTAGAAATCCACTTTTTACAAATTTTGAAGAAAAATAATTCCCACGACCCAGCGAACATTAGACATTTAGATTAATTTTTGTCTAGCTTTCTCTACCATTGGTCTATTTTTCATCAAATTTTACAAATCAAAAGTTATTTTGTTTCCTAGGAAAAATTGCAAGGTCAATCAGAAATCCACTTGCTAACAATTTTGAAGAAAAATAATTCCCACAAACCAGCAAACATTAGAATTGGGGTTTAATGTTTTGGAAGGCACAACTATAAATGTAAACTAATAAGCAAAATCCACCACAAAAACATTAGTCTCCGCCTTATATGTGGTACATATGCTCTTCGTTGTCAGTGATATGCCATAAATAAGGTGTTGGGTATTGAAGCCCAATGGTCATCCTCTTTTTCCCTCCAACATTTTGTCTCTTCGCATTCCCTATTTTGTTTGAAGACTTATCCTTTATGGATAGTGTAATTGACAATTTTATTATGTTGAGAACATGTTTGATGTTGCTGTAGATGTATTGGAAAGATATCTAGATAATAAAAGGATTTCCCTTGCTTCTGAAAGTGGATGTAGGCATTATGTTGAACCACTACAAATATTTGTGTCTTTGTACTCCATTGTTCAATGTTTGTATTTCATTTCTCTAAGTTCAATTTTCTACTATCTTCTTGTTCATTTAATCCACAATAAATCATTAACAATTGGTTCAGAGCTTGGTGAAGAAGCTCGACAATGAAGCTTCGTGGTGAAGTTATTTTGGAAATCGATGAAGAATTTCTAGAATAATGGATGAAGTAGATAAATGGAAAATTGAAAAAATTTCCAGTTAGAATTTTAGGCTATGGAAAGTACAAATGGAATCTTTGTTGATTAAGTAGGATCTCTCACTTGCACTAGAAGGGAAAGCCAAAGGAAAAGGTTCTATGTTTGACAAAGAGTGGGGGAACTAGATAAGAAAGAAAGGGCCACAATTTTTCTTTCATTGTCAAGCAATGTTCTCTTCAATGTTTCAACTGAGAAGACATCAAAAGATCTATAAGACAAACTTTCAGACATGTACGAGATGGTGTCGGCTTCAAACAAGGTTTTTATTATGAAAAAGTAATATAATTTAAAAATGAAAGGTGTGATCATGTCTAATCACCTAAATGAATTTAATACTTTGGTCACCCAATTGATTTTAATGGGTATAAATTTGGATGATGAAATTAAAGCAATTTTATTAGTATGCTCTTTACTGAATAGTTGGGAAGAGGTTGTTATGGCAGTTAGCACTTTGGTGGCTGCCAAGAGTAAATTAAAATTTAATGACATAGCAACCACTCTTCTCGTGAAGACATGAGAAAAAATCAAGAACCCTCATCCGGTGACGCCTTGACTATTGTAAGTTTTTTCAATAGAGGAAGGGGTCAAGATAGAGGTAGAAATAATAATAGAAGAAGGTCCAAATCTACAAGAAGATTGAAGTCCAAGGGCAGAAATGGTGATTGTTGATTTTGTGGAAAATTGGGTCACACCAAAAAGAACTGTTGGCATTACAAAAAGACACAAGAAAAGGTAAATCACAATGAGGTAAACACTGCATATGACAAAGATGATGGTGTTTTAGTTTTATTAGCAAGTGGCACTACTGTAGATTTGTGGGTGCTTGATTCTAGTGCCTCTTTCCATGCTACTCTATGCCAGGAGGATTTCACAAACTATCAAGAAGGTAAGTTCAGAAGTTTTTTTGGTGTTAATAAACAATGTGAAAAAAAAAGGAAAAGGTGATGTGATGTTGCAACTGAAAAATGGAAATAAATGGATTTTAAAGGATGTAAGACATGTTTCCACGTTGAAAAAAATTTGATATCAATAAGATAGCTTTATGCTCAAGGGTGCAATATCAATTTCTCCTTAAATTCTTGGAAGGTAACCAAGGGTGCCTTGATGATTGCAAAAGGAAACAAATTAGGTAGTCTATATGTTTTAGAGTGTCACGCAGAAGTGGGAGAAGTAATGGTAGTTGTGGACAACTATACTGAGCTTTAGCATAAAAGGCTCAGACACATGAGCAAAAGAGGACTTGAAGTTATGTTAAGGGGAATCAACTTCCTAGTCTGAAATCTATTGACTTGGAAATGTGCAAGCATTTCCTCTATGGAAAACAAAGATGGACCAGCTTCTTAACAACTGATCATAACAAGAAATCTACACCTTTGGAGCTCGTGCACTCAGATGTTTCTGGTCCTACGAAGGTAACCTTCATTGGAGGTGCTAATTACTTTGTTACTTTTCTTGATGATTGTACTAGAAAAGTATGGATTTACATGATGAGTAGAAAATCAAAAGTGTTTTCAAAATTTAGAATTTTTAAAGCCATTGTTGAAAATCAAATTGGACACAAGATAAAATGTTTAAAAACAGACAATGGGGGAGAACTTTGTTCTTCAAAATTTGATACTTTTTTGTGCAAATAATGGTATTCATAGGATTAAGATAGTTCCTTTCACCCCTCAAGAGAATGGTACAGCTGAGAAGTTGAACATAACGATTCTTCAAAGAGCTTGGTGTATGCTCTCTAATGCCGAATTGGGGAAAGAATTTTGGGAAAAGGATCGTAATACAACAATCAACTTGATCAATCAAGCCCCTTCATCTCTATTGGATTTTGATATTTCAGAGGAGAGATAGCTCGGGAAAAACATTTCTTACAATCATCTACACATGTTTGGCAATGAAGCCTTTGGTCATGTTCCTAAAGAGCTACGAACAAAGTTAGATCCCAAATCAAAAAGTTGTATATTTATTGGTTATGGTGGGGAACAATTTGGTTTCAGAATTTGGGATCCAATCACCAAAAATCTCACCCACAGTCGGGATGTGGTATTTAATGAGAAAGTTTTCCCAGGTCTACTAAAACAAGAAACACAACACAAAGAATATGTGCCTCTTGATATGTATGAAATTTGAATTGATAAGCATACCTCTAAACTACTCACCCCTGCTTCTTGTATGTGCCCTGCTCCATTTATACCTACCTGCGCCATATGCTCTACTCAATCACCATCGCATAACATTCTCGAGTCCCAAGTCATGAGGATGAGACTTTGACAAAACAATGAATTAAAAATTTTGTGCAATCTCCATATATTCCAATGCAAGCTTCAAACTTTAGTTTGTTGCCTTTTGACTATTCAAATGTGTCACTGTCAAACTTCCAAAGTTGTTTTAAAACACCACCTCAAATACCTTTTCATACTCCTACATCATCTTCCTTTGCACGATTAGACATTATGTCGCCTCCTTCACAGTCCACACAACTTGTAATAGGTAGCGACACTTTGTTGCATGAGACTTGTTTTCCTAACTGTGAGGATCATTGGCCATCGTGTGAGAGAAATCAAGTGAATTATTTTAATAAGCAACCACTATTAAATTCAAATATGCAATAAGGTAATAATTCGATAGGGTTAGGTAATCTGGAAGCAATTGATCATGGTGTTTTTACTCAAAATAATATAATGTAGAGGCAGACCATTACAGGAAATCAACAGGAACAGGGAAACTTGCAGTCTAATATAGAAGGTATCCAACATCAATTACAAATATTAAATTTGGACAATAACTTGCAGGAACAAGCTCCTCAATTAAGGAGGTCTACCCAATAGGAGAGGCTTCTGACAAAATTTGGCGATTATGAATTGTTATTTTATGACCATCTAGAGTTATTGCCATCAAATCAGTTAGAACATTTAACATTTAAAGATGCTTGCAAAGACTCAAATCATGTCAAATGGATGGAGGCAATGCAAGACAAAATGGACTCCTTGATGGTAAATGAAACTTGGGATTTGTTGACCCTCCCACCAAATCAAAAACCATTAAAGAATAAATGGGTGTATAGGTTAAAACAAGATGGAGGTAGTAAACGCTACAAGGCTATATTGGTAGTGAAAGGCTTTCATCAGAAAAAGGGGATTGATTTTAATGACATTTTCTCACCAATTGTGAAGATGACAACCATTCGAGTAGTCTTGGGTGTGGCAGTTGTATGGAATCTTGAGCTTGAGCAACTTGATGTCAAAACCACGTTTCTTTATGGAGATATTGAAGAAGAGTTGTAAATGGAGCAGCCTGAAGGTTTCACTAAATAGGGTCATTTATATTATAGATTATAGCAAAGTTTATATGGGCTCAAGCAAGCCCCGAGGTAGTGGTACCTCAAATTCTATAGCTTCATGACTAAGCATCACTTTACTTGTTGTGAATTTGACCAATCTGTTTAATACAAGAATCTTGATAATGGTGAATTTGTTCTACTAGTACTTTATGTTGATGACATGTTGGTTACCGGCACCAGCATGAGGATAGTTCGTGAATTGAAGCAACATTTGGCCCAACATTTTTCTATGAAATATTTAGGGGCAATGAAGAGGATTCTTGGGATGAAAATAATCAGGGACATATAGAAGAGAAATAATTTTGTCTCAAGAGAAGTATATTTCCAAAATCTTGGATAGGTTCAATATGAAGAATACCAAGTTTGTTGGTACTCCATTGGTTGATCACTTTTGCTTATCATCAACAATGTGTCCAAAAACTCAAGAAGATCAAGAACACATGAAGGGTGTTCCTTATTCATCAACAGTTGGGAGTATCATGTATTCCATGGTTTGTACTCATTCAAATATTGCTCATGCAATGGGAGTTCTGAGTAGATTTATGAGCAATCCAATTAAATTTCATTGGTTGGTGGTATAGTGGATATTACGGTACCTAAAAGGTACTTTAGATCATGTTTTGTGTTTTGGAGGATAAGATACTCAACTTTGAGGTTATGTTGACTCCAATATGGTCAAAGACTTGGACAAACGAGGGTCTACAACAAGTTATGTGCTTACATTTTTCGGGACTACAATTATCTAGGTTTCATGGTTGCAACAGGTGATTGTACACTCTTCTACCGAGGTTGAATATATTGCTCTCACCGAAGGAGCAAAGGAGATTATATGGTTATAGTGGTTATTGGGAGAATTGTGGTGTAAGCAATCAATTTTCACTTTGTTTTGTGTAGTTAGGGTAAAATTTAGGACAAATGCATAAACAAATTATAATGAAACCCCAACAAGCACAATAGAGCACAAACTAGCATGAAATGAAAAATAGAAAGCAAAGCAAACCGATCTCCAAGCTAGATTTGATTTATCTCCATTGCGCTTCTCCACCTCACATAAACATGCAAGATTTTGAAGGATTGAATAATTTGATATGTTGATGTTGATTGCTCATTTTCACAGCATAACGATAAGATGGAGATGATAGAGGAAAAATAGATAGATAGATGAGAAGATTGGAGGAAATTTTGGCAAAGTGTGGATACTTTAGAAGAAGATCCATCCAAATGGCTTGTGAGAGACCATATTTATAGAGTTTTGAAGTGGAGGGAAGAAGATTTGATTTTGGAGATAAGATTTGATAAGGATTTTATTTTTGCTTTATTTGACAAAAGAGGAAATAAAACAAGATAAGATAATATTTAAAAAGATAGAAAGATTTGATTTTATGTTTTAAAGGAAATAAATCCTTAAAAAGATGAAAGGGATAATTGATGAATTATCTAATTAAATAAATTAATTAGATACACATGAGTTCCAATTTTGGAAAGAAAGTAAGAAGATATTTTTAGGATTTTATTAATTAAATAAATATTTAATTTATTTAATTAATGTTGGATTTATGATTTAATTAAATAAATAATATAAATTGCTTAATTAACATTAGAAGAAAGAAGGGATTATGAATACAAAGGGAATAAATGAAATTATTCAAATAAATAAGATTTATTTAACTAATTAGATGATGACACGGGTACCTAGGGAAAAACATTCTATAAGATGTCTAAATGATGTAATGTTGTGACAAGGTGTTGTATGAGGATATTTTTGGGTGTCCACATTTTGTGATAGCAACAATGATATTCACTTGGTAAAGAACTTCGCCTTTTACAATAGAACCAATCAAATAGAACTTCGATATCATTTTATTTGACATGCACTTGAAGAGGGTAAGCTGTAGTTGGAGAAAATTGATACAAAAGTGAATATGGTTGATGCATTGATGAAGGTAGTACCACGAGAGAAGTTTGAGTTTTGTAGGACTTCTCTTAGCATTGTCAAGATATCACAATAGGGGTGAAGTGGGGGAATACCTCTATGTTTACAATAGACGTTGGACTTCAAGTGGGAAATTGTTGAGTATTGAAGCCCAACGATCATCCTCTTTTTCCCTTCAACATTTTTTCTCTTTGCATTCCCTATTTTATTTGAAGACTTCCATTTGTGGATAATGTAATTGAAATTTTTATTATGCTGAGAATATGTTTGATGTTGTAAATGTATTGGAAAGACAGAGATAATAAAAGGATTTCCCCTACTTATGAAAGTGGATGTAGCCATTATGGTGAACCACTATAAATCTTTGTGTCTTTGTACTCCATTGTTTGATGTTTAAATTCCATTTTTCTGAGTTCAATTTTCTACTATCTTCTTGTTCATTTAATCCACAATAAATTGTTAACACAAGGCATGGGGAAAATCAAGAAAAATACAACTAATCTCATGTTGGTATTGAATATCAATTGGAAACTACAATTTTAACCAAAGAGATGTGCCTTGTATCAATACCATTCAAAATAATATTAATCTTATCACTTAAGATGCAGTCATACAAAGTGAAAATAGAGATATCAAGATGCAGCTGTATGGGATCTTGAGCTTGAGCAACTTGATGTCAAAACCACATTTCTTTATAAAGATATTGAAGAAGAGTTGTATATGGTGCAACTTGAAGGTTTCACTAAACAGGGTCATTTATATTGCAGGTTGAAGCAAAGTTTACATGGGCTCAAGCAATCCCCAAGGAAGTGGTACCTCAAATTCAATAGCTTCATGACTAAGCATCACTTTACTCGTTGTGAATCTAACCCATGTGTTTACTACAAGAATCTTGCTAATGGTGATTTTGTTCTACTAGTACTTTATGTTGATGACATGCTGGTTACTGGCACTAGCATGAGGATGGTTTGTGAATTGAAGCAACATTTGGCCCAACGTTTTGCTATGAAATATTTAGGGGCAATGAATAGGATTCTTGGGATGAAAATAATCAAGGATAGATAAAAGAGAGAAATCATATTGTCTCAAGAGAAGTATATTTCCAAAATCTTGGATAGGTTCAATATAATGAATGCCAAGTTTGTTAGTACTCCATTGGCTGATCACTTTCATTTATCATCAGCAATGTGTCCAAAAATTCAAGAAGATTGAGAACACATGAAGGGTGTTCTTTATTCATCAACAGTTGGGAGTCTCATGTATTCCATGGTTTGTACTCATTTAGATATTTCTCATGCAGTGGGATTTGTGAGTAGATTTATGAGCAATCTGAGTAAATCTCATTGGCAAGTGGTATAGTGGATATTACAGTACTTGAAAGATACTTTAGATCATGTTTTTTTATTTTGGAGGATAAGATACTCAGATGCAAGGTTATGTTGACTCTAATATGGTCAGAGACTTGGACTACATCATGTTATGTGTTTACATTTGTTGAGGCTACAATTAGCTAGGTTTCAAAGTTGCAACAAGTGGTTGTACTCTCTTCTATCGAGGTTGAATATATTGCTCTCACCAAAGGAGCAAAGGAGATGATATGGTTACAATAGTTATTGGGAGAATTGTGGTGTAAGTAATCATTTTTCACTTTGTTTTGTGATAGCAACAGTGATATTCACTTGGCAAAGAACTCTGCCTTTTACAATAGAACCAAGCATATAGAACTTTGATATTGTTTTATTAGACATGTACTTGAAGAGGGTAAGCTACATGTGGACAAAATTGATAAGAAAGTGAATCTGGATGATGCATTGATGAAATTAGTACCACGGGAGAATTTTGAGTTTTGTAGGACTTCTCTTAGCATTGTCAAGATATGACAATAGGGGTGAAGTGGGGGAATACCTTTATGTTTATAGTAGATGTTGGACTTCAAGTGGGAGATTTTTGGGTATTGAAACCCAAAATTCATCATCTTTTTCCCTCCAACATTTTGTCTCTTTGCATTCCCTCTTTTGTTTGAAGACTTATCCTTTATGGATAATGTAATTGGCAATTTTATTATGTTGAGAACATGTTTGATGTTGTTGTAAATGTATTGAAAGAAAAATATAATAAAAGGATTTCCCTTGCTTCTGAAAGTGGATGTAACCATTATGGCGAACCACTATAAATCTTTGTCTTTGTACTCCATTGTTCAATCTTTGCATTCCATTTTTCTAAGCTCAATTTTTTTCTATCGTCTTGTTCATTTAATCCATAATAAATCATTAACACAAGGCATGGGGAAAATCAAGAAAAATACAACTAATCTCATGTTGGTATTGAATATCAATTGCAAACTATAGTTTTAACCAAAGAGATGTGCCTTATATCAATACCATTCAAAATAATATTAATCTTATCACTTAAGATTTAGTCATACAAAGTGAAAATAGAGATATCAAGATGCAGTTGTATGGGATTTCGAGCTTGAGTAACTTGATGTCAAAACCACATTTCTTTATGGTGTAGCTTGAAGGTTTCACTATACAAGGTCATTTATATTGTAGATTGAAGCAAAGTTTATATGGGCTCAAGCAAGCTTCTAGGCAGTAATACCTCAAATTCGATAGCTTCATGGCTGAGCATCACTTTACTCATTGTGAATCTAACCCATGTGTTTACTACAAGAAGCTTGCTAATGGTAAGTTTGTTCTACTAGTACTTTATTTTGATGACATGTTGGTTACCAGCACTAGCATGAGAATAGTTCACGAATTGAAGCAACATTTGGCCCAGTATTTTGCTATAAAAGATTTAGGGGTAGTGAAGAGGATTCTTGGGATGAAAATAATAAGGGGAAGATAGAAGAAAGAAATCATAATGTCTCAAGAGAAGTATATTGTCAAAATATTGGATAGGTTCAATATGAATAATGCCAAGTTTGTTAATACTCCATTAGCTGATCACTTTCACTTATCATCAGCAATGTGTCCAAAAACTCAAGAAGATCAAGAATAAATGAAGGGTATTCCTTACTCATCAATAGTTGGGAATCTCATGTATTCCATGGTTCATACTCATCCGGATATTGCTCATGCAGTGGGAGTTGTGAGTAGATTTATGAGCAATCCAAGTAAATCTCATTGGCAGGCAGTACAATGGATATTACATATTTACCTAAAAGGTACTTTAGATCATGTTTTTGGTTTTGGAGGATAAGATACTTAGTTGCGAGGTTATGTTAACTCCGATATGGCTAGAGACTTGGACAAACAGGGGTCTACAACAGGTTATGTGTTTATATTTGTTAGGGCTACAATTAGCTAGGTTTCGTGATTGCAACTAGTGGTTGTACTCTCTTCTACCAAGGTTGAATATATTGCTCTCATTGAAGGAGCAAAGAGATGATATGGTTACAGTGGTTATTGGGAGAATTGTGGTGTAAGCAATCAATTTTCACTTTGTTTTGTGATAGCAATAGTGATATTCACTTGGCAAAGAACTTTGCCTTTTACAATAGAACCAAGCATATAGAAATTTGATATCAATTTATTCGACATGTACTTGAAGAGGGTAAGTTGTAGGTGGAGAAAATTGATACGAAAGTGAATCTGGTTGATGCACTGATGAAGGTAGTACCACAAGAGAAGTTTGAATTTTGTAGGACTTCTCTCAACATTGTCAAGATATGACAATAGGGGTGAAGTGGAGGAATACCTTTTTGTTTATAGCAGACGTTGGACTTCAAGTGGGAGATTGTTGGGTATTGAAGCCCAATGATCATCCTCTTTTTCCCTCCAACATTTTGTCTCTTCACATTCCCTCTTTTGTTCAAAGACTTATCCTTTATGGATAATATAATTGACAATTTTATTATGTTGAGAACATGTTTGATGTTGTTGTAAATGTATTAGAAAGACAGAGATAATAAAAGGATGTCCCTTGCTTCTGAAAGTGGATGTAGCCATTATGGCGAACCACTATAAATCTTTGTGTCTTTGTACTCCATTTTTTGATGTTTGTATTCCATTTTTCTTAGTTTAATTTTCTGCTATCTTCTTGTTCATTTAATCTACAATAAATCATCAACACAAGGCATGGGGAAAATCAAGCAAAATACAACTAATCTCATGATGGTATTCAGTATCAATTAGAAACTATATTTTTAATGAAAGAGATGCACCTTGTATCAATACCATTCAAAATAATATTAATCTTATCACTTAAGATACAGTCATACAAAATGAAAATAGAGATATTGAGATTCAAACATTAACCCCGAATAAAATTATATTTCCAACATTAAATTATTATCTTTCCCTTAGAAAGGCTGTAAGGTCTGAGGGATTTATATTCTACCAAAATCCACCCAAGGCTTGCATCTAGCCTCACCTATTTGGCTACAAGGAAAAAGATTTTGAATCTTAGTGGATAGCTTGAAACTCAAGTTAGCGCCACAATATTACAACATGTTTTTTGATTAATGTGTTTTCCTAAGATGTATTATTGTAATAAGCTATATATATTTGTGCACATTTTTTCAAGCATATTAACATTTTTTTTATTTTGAAAAGAGCGCCCTAATCTTTGTTACCTTTTCATTGTAGATGAGTTATACAATTGATGATGGCAAAATTTAGTATTAATGGTGATGAAGAGAAAGTGGTGTTTTTTATTTATACTGTTACATTTGAAGGTATTTTTCATTTTCATCTATTTCTTGTTTTTGACCTTGCCTTATTGACCTTCTGTCTATATTAATTTGGATGGATTGACATTGTTGAGGAGGGGAACTTTGTAAATCTTGGTTTTTTTTCTTTCATTTTTTGTTTCTTGCATGTTTATTGGTCCTAAAGACTATTTTGTTTCCCAATGATAAATTTTTAGAGAGGTTATGGGTCTCCTTTAACGTGTACAGAGTCTAGACTCACAAAGTAAGCTTGGAGCACATTCTTAGAATTGTAAATATCGGATGTATCCCATGGGAGATCATTCATTTTCATAAGCTCAATGCTTGTTTGTTGGAGCATTGGGCCATCTGATAAGAGTGATAGCATCAAAAACCCTAGGGAAATAGATGGTTGTTATAATTGAAAGATAATTCACAAAGCACAAAACACAAAACAAAAAAAACATATCTTTATTGAGACAAAACCAATACAATTGCATATGCATCTGCAATAGCTTTGTGGAGCAACTCTATCAAATTAAGTTCTAATGAATTCAGGCTTGGGCACTTCATTTATAGAATAACTTGCAATAAATTTAGTCCAAATTGTGGACTGGTGTTAGCTCAAACAGTTATCATAGGTAGGTGAAATAGTACTCATCGTGAACAATCTAAAAGAGGGAAGGCAACAAAATTTAGTGCACAGGGAATTTGGACAGCTCTAGAAGGTCTTTGGTCTATGCCGACAGTCTTCAGACATAATTAATTTACCTTCTTCCAGCATCCCCCCATAAATTAATTATGCTAATTACTCTAAATTTCCCCCCATAATCTAGAAAAGATGGGTCTCGGCCTAAAGACTTGTTAGGTACCCATTTACATTCGCTTAATCACTAATACAATGATGATCATCAAATATTCAAATTCTTCTTTGCAAATTCCTTTATAAACTTACTTTTGAATGATCTTCTGATTTACAATCTTTGAAATCAATTTCTTCATTTATGGAAAGTAATCTTCCTCATGCTACTGCACTTTCATTATTTGTTTTTTTAATTTTGTTACAACAATTTCCTCCTTTGTTTGGCAACTACGTGTGCCTCCACTCTTCCTCAACTTCTCCTTATTCAAAACATCTTTCAAACTGCAAGCTAAATATTCAAACAATACATCGCCTCTTGGTGATCTTCCTTAATTTCCTCAAGACTTTTCAAATTACAAATTTTACTTCTACGCCTTTCACTTATGATTTTAAGATTACTATCTTCAAACATAATCAATATTTTCATAAAAGATAACTCTCTCTATGTGTGAAATGTGGGAATTGTTAGTAAATCAACACAAACCTTAATGAAACGAATTATATCAAAGATTTGAATCAAATAAACTACTCTATTTTGCAGCTAAACAAATCTTTTAAGAACATCTCATTGTCCTCTATTCTCAAGGATTTATTAAACCATTTGGCCATCAAATTTCTTAGTGCACTAGATGGTTGTTAAAATGACAACTTGAGAAACGAGAAAATATTCAACATGCAAGCCAATTAAATTCCTACATGAAACTATATGATGAAAATGATAATGGAAAGTTATGATGAATGGATGATGGTGCTAGATTATTCGAGATAGATACTATGGTATTGAACTACGATGATTCTACATATGATCAAATGCTAACTATGAATATGCTAATCTAAAATGCAACTATGATGCAAAGGATGACATAAAATGCAACTATGAAGCAAAGTGCGATTCTAAGATCTAACTATGATGCAAAACATGATATGAAATGTAACTATAAGACTCCAAAATGCTCCAATGCTCAAATGATATTCCTACATAATAACTCTACTCAAATATCGATGTAAAATACAATGCCAAAGGGTTGTATTTATAGGCTTTTCCAAGTATCTTGTGAGGTGGCAATGGTCGACGGTCTACATTCAAACAAGAGGAATGAACAGTGGAGATGGAGAGAATCAAGGTGTCCCCTTGACCAAAGACAACATGCCAAATGGATGGAGGAATCTCTTGACCAAAGGCAACATGCCAAATGGATGGAAGAATAAAGTGTGGGAAGAAAATACCATATGTTTGAAAATTGGTTGAAGAAGTGTGTGAGGAATAAGCCATGTGTTTGAAAATAATTCTAATTTAAAAATTAGAATTATTTAATTTCATGTGACCTTGGTGAGGTGGCATAAAAATTTGTAGACATGTGCTTGAATTCCTAATTCGGGATTAGTGAAACTTAATTAAATAAAACAAGCTTATAAAATTTGTTTATTTAATTAAATTAGAAGAATATGATTTTAGATTTGAAGAATTAGAAAATATGAACAATATAAATAAATTGAGAATTTATTTATATGTAGTCGAATATTAATTAAATAACTAGTATTTAATTAATTAGATGTCATGACCGATTCTAGGTGTATACATTTTGCCCCTCTTTGAAATAATGTGTTTACACGTTGCTTCAAAGAAAAATTTGATACCGATGCCGAGAAAAAAAATCGATGCCCCAAATGTTGATTTTTAGATATTGATGGATATATGCCCCTTCGGGAGATAAATTGGTGAATTTTGGAATTTTTAGAATTTTTGGAATTTTTTGAAAATTTTGATGATTTTTCAATGATTTGATAATGGTCTCAAAATTTTATGCTTCAAAAACAATTTATCTCCTGAAAAAATCATGTAGAAGTTAATAGGTGATTATCTGATTAATTAAGGCCCCTTTCAAAAATAAAAATAAAACAACCCCATGAAATGCCACTTAATTAACCTTTAAAAGGTTAAAAACTTGATTAGAAAGGTCATTTGTGCATTTTGCAATTTGAAAAATTTGTGAGTGAGAATGATTGAGCAACTTGGACCAGAATGGTAATCCCTTACCACAAGCACTGATTCGAGCGAATTAGGCGGCACAACTGCCCAGCATTGTATGGACCTCCGGTGAGTACCCCAAAAATTGCCTTGTATTTCGTACATTATGTTTTTCCCTCCCATTTTCGTTTAAATTCTATTTTAAAATGTTTTAGCGCATTAGGAGACCGAAATAGTGTGTACACAGATTGTGTAGACACATAAAATATACCAATTGACATTGTGCATCTAATCCCAACTACTAACATCGTTTCATCTTAAATCATCCTTCGGTCTAACCGTTTAATCAAATTCCCTTGTCTAATTAAAGTCATCAATATTCCTCTCTTAATTAAATAAATTAGTTATCTAATTAAGTCACCTATTCTCAATAATTAAATTAATCATCTGATCTAATTATCCCTATTTAATTAAATAATCAATTTTACTTGATTAAATTTTTTAAGTCTATCTATTAAATTAAATAAATTAAAACCAAGTATTTAATTTGATCTAACATCATCTCTTTTAATTAAATAAATCAAAATATTTAATTAATTAATCTCTTATCACATTCTTCTCATTATTTGACTTAAATAAATCCTAAAATCTAAGTCAAATAAGTCACATCATCTAATCTCCTATTAAATTAATTAACCCTTGATTAATTTAATTCTAATTCATATCCCATCCTCTAGCTTTTCCCACTTGCACATGAAAATAGATTTAATTGATTTATTAAATCCTCTATTTTCCTCAACAAGGCATCTTTTGGAATATTCTCCAAGTTTGAATTCAAATTCTAAGTTGACATGTAAATCCAATAAGGCATTTACTCCATCTTACATGTCCTTTGCCTTGATCCAAGTGGCATTTATTGCATTTTCCATTCCCTCTTGCAAATCATTTCAACAAATTTAAAACTCAAAAATATGCATTTATTGGCACAATCCTCAAAACTTGCACATCCTTCATCCACTCATAGATTGACAAGTGGCATATTGCCATTGGATGAATGTTAGTCCCACATTACTCAAATTTGGACATTCATCCATCTTGGCATTCTATAAATAAAAGAGCTCATATCCTCATTTTATCATCCACAAATTATACAAAGTTACCATGCTCAAATATCTATCAAATTTCATCCATTTTTATTGAATCATAGCTAGGTTATGCAAATTTTCTTATTGGAGCATTCATCAACATCAACAAAGTGGATCAAATCTCTTCATCACATCAAGCTTGCATCATTAGGAATTGGGAAAGGGCCAATTTTCACATCAAATTGGCACCAATTCCCCCATGGGATCAAGAGTTTGCTTGCTTAATTAGGATTCAATATTTATTTTGTTATTTCATTGTGTTTTTCATTATTTTTTCCTAATTTGAGTTGTGTTAATGGATTTCATGGGGTATCCTTGTCCTTGCTTGCAATTGATCATCTAATGTGTTTGTTCTTATTGTTTTTCAAGTATTATGATTGGGGTTCACACATTTGGTGCTAGAAGGAGGAAAAAATCTCATTTTCAATCACTTTTCTCACAAAATTATGCGTTTTTGTTTGTGCACAAGAAAATTCCAACATTGGGAGCCCAACATCATTGTTTTAGCACCACTGACTCTCTAGCGTCGTTGTATAGCACCACTAAAAATTCAAACTCCAACACTTTAACCATCCTACCTAATTTTTTTAAAAATTAAAATCTTAAACAATGACATTGAACAAAAGGGAGACACAATCGAGCTCACTGGTCTGGGCACAGAGCACCGCTGACCAATAAGTGACATTATAAAGCACCACTGAGAAATCAAACTGCAACACAGTCACGGGTTGTGCCGCTGGAAGGGAGAAAAAAGTTGAAATTTTATTTTAGCACGTGCTTTTTGATAGATGATAATTTTATCTTCTATTTTTTGCTTTTTAACCTCTGTGTTTTGAATAATCTGACTATTTTGCGTTCTTGTAGGTTGGATCAATTGAAAATGAAAGAGGGAGAATCATGATGATGGTGTTTTACAAAATCAAAGTGTTTTTAAACACTTTAGTCTTTATTTAACACTTTTAAGAAATTGTCATCTCCTTTTTCTTAAGACACTAATTTCATTTGGGTTTTAAAAAGAATCTTTTCAATTTTTGCAAAGGGTTTAAAATGAACATTAGGACTACAACTTACTAGATTTTCTTTTTTTGGTTAAAAATTGAACAAAACAACTCTCATTTGTCTTTTGGTTCTTTAAAAATAATTCATTATTGCTTTGTGGGATCTAAAATGAGCATGTGCTATCTTGTTTTGTGAGGGTTTACTTAAACTAACCTCATTGGAAAAGGACGTATGCGCTTCTCTCGCGCTTTATAGCGATCTTGAGAATCAAAAGGCCTTTTTGGTGATTTTAGGTTGATATAAAGCAATCACCTCCACACTTCATTTAGGGTTTAAAAATTGAACAAAAATCTTGTGCAAGTGTGAGTAGAGCATTATTGTGTACATTCTCTCTTTGTTGCCAACAAAGATTGATCGAGTTACGGATATTGTCTTTACTCACTTTTATTATCTTAGAGGGTCTTCCTTAGGGAAAAAGCACTCACCCAAGGGAATGACTCAACCGGTAACACTCTAAAGCCAAGAGTATTTCCAACCAAGATATAAATGTGGGTATTGGAATAAACGCCAATATCACGTAGTTGGTTTTGACAAGATGGATTTGAAAGGGGACTCTTATCGTATGGGTCAATCTCCACGAATGGAAAGTCCTTATTAAAACCCATGTTCTAGAATTTCCAAAATTCTTTGATCTATTTGTTGGTGCAAGAATGGTCGTTCTGAAGCCACCCCACACTTTTACGGTATTTTAGTAGAAATGGAAAGCATGCCATGGGAGTTTCATGGGTGTTGATGCTTGGCTGCCCCGATTGACGTTAATGAGCCATGGAGGGGAGCCAGTGGGGTCAAGCATCTAACCATTCAATAAAGATGAGCATAGCTGGACTTTTCTAAGTGGGAATCCAACAAACATTGTCTTACACATCCATAGGGTTGTAATTGGTTACAAAATGCTTTTCTTGTTCGAAAACATCTTGGAAACAAACACTTAAACTTCATCATCAAAATTTCAAACCCTTTAGGAGATAAATACAATTGACTCAATATATATGTTATTGCTTTCCCTTGGGATTCTATCCTTATAGGTTTCTAAACATTGGATTACATCTCAATTTTTCTACTAAAGTTAAACAATAGGTAACCATTGCCTTGAATTCATCGAATTTCCACATAACATATTTTGTGGGATTTGAAGAAATTAAGACATTGGACATCTAGTTTGTAAACTTAATCGAAGAAGTGTTTTTGGTAAATTAAACTCATTAAGCAAAGCTAAACAAAATTAACTCTCATATGTGTTGAAACCCCAAGAAGTCCAAATCCCAAAGCGAAAGTCATTGGTTGAAAATCAAAAAATGTATGAATCACTATAGAAGCATTGCGTGTTCTTCAATGCCTAGGTCTAGGAAAACAAAATGACTTTTTTAGGTTCATCTTAGTATCAAAAGAAATAAAAATCTCTTTTCAACCATCCTTCAAACATCAAACCAAAATCATCTCACTATCACCTTTTGAGAAATCTTGAAAATTATCCTTTGAATGCTAGGCTTTTTGGAAAAAATTAGAATCATCAAATCCTTGAGATAAAATTCTTGAAATCTTTATCAAATCACCTTTGGCTAGGTATGTGTAGATGCAACTTTTTGCATATGCTTAGTCAAAGTTATCAAACCATCTTTTTTAGCTAGGTATATATAGATGCATCCTTCTTCATATGCTTGGTTAAACTATCATCTTGGTTGAATAGGTGTGGGTAGATGCATCCTTCTCCCCACACATATTAAAATTATCATCCTTTGAGAAAATCTACCCTTTAGATAATCATCCAACATCTTAGGGTCTATTTGTTCAAAATCAAATAAATCAAAATCAATCAAAATCAAGGACAATCCCAAAAGGAAAATCAAAATCAAAATCCAAAACATATCTAAAAGTCCCAAAATTCTAGCATCCCCCTCAAGATTTATCAAAAGACCAAAACATCCACATCATCCATATCTTGCATCATCATCATATCACCTTTTTATCATCAAGATATCCTAAAATTTTCTATTTTGTACAAAAATTAAAGATCAATCCAAAGAATCAAGAAATTTCATCTCCCATTATCTTGAGAATTGATCCTTGTTTTAAGGTTTGAACTAGATCTCATACAAGAAGAGAATGGAAGTTGACAAAGAAACACCTGCTTCAAGTGATCTAAGCAAAACAAACATTGAAATGAACCCCGTCGAATCAAGCAATATTTTGACTATATCATCATCACAAAAACCACAAGAGGAAACCCAAGGAGAGGATCTTACCTTTGGGATGTCTCATGAAGAAATAACTGAAATGATCCAAAATCCAAAAAACCATAAAATCATCAACATCATGATGAGGCTTAACCCTTCACTATACATGCTTGAGCTAGCAAAACAAGGGGCCAAATTACCTTCAGATTTTGACATGAGTACCATAGTGGAGACATCTTTACCACCAATCTCATCCACCATCCCCATCTCATCTACACCCCCATCCCAAAACATCACCCAAAACATTCCACAAATCACAACATCTTTTGCTCCAACCCAACCCAATGTTAATAAAGGAAATGCATTTCTTAATGCTATTCAATCACACCCCCTTTTTAACAATCAAGACTTGGATGCAAATACCATCTTGGAACAAAACATACCCAAAAATCCATTACACAAGTATGTTCCTCTCACTTTCCATCATGATCCATCATCATCATCCTTCCGTGTAACACCTCAAACTCCTCTCCTCACAAATTCGCAAGAAGAAGGTGACATGTTCGGACCAGGGGGCATTTTCGGCACCACAAAATTTTTGCAAGAACTCACACCCCTCACATTTCCACCCCTTCCACCATTTCCATCATCATCCACACCACTCCTTGGTTTGGGGCTCCCATCTTTACCAAGTATCAATCAAGACAACATCTCAAACATCAATCAAAACATCACACAAAACTTGTCATCAACATCACAACAATAGATGGCAACTACACAAGCAATCACAACACTATCAACCACCCCCCTAAAATCACAAAGCATGGTCTCTCAAGGACCAACCACATCAACAGCACCATCCACCACTCAAATCACCAACATGACATCACCACTCACCACCTTCACAAACACCATTCCAAATCCACCACCACCCCCACCAAGACCAACTTCCAGCATATCAAACCAATACAACATAGCATTGCAAGTTTCTTTTCAAAGGGGAATCCAACAAGTGAAAAAAAAAAAAGTTGTGCAATTAGCTACTCAGCAAGCTGCTCAAGCCGCACAAGCTGCCCAAGTAGCCCAAGCCACATTACAAGCGCAACAGGCCGCACAAGCCCAAGTGTTATTGCAACAACAACAACAACAACAACAAGCAACTCAAGTTGCACAAGCCACTCAAGCTGCACAAGCCACTCAAGTAGCCCAAGCTGCATTGCAAGCATAAAAGGCAGCTTAAGCACAAATTCTATTACAAAAACAAGTGGCACAAGCACAAGCACAAGCACAAGAAGAACAAGCACAAGCTCAAGCTTAAGCAAACGCCCAATATCAAGCACAAGCACAACTTCTTGTACAAAAATAAGCAGCACAAATGCAAGCATATCAACAAGCAATAAAGCAATATCAAGAGCAACAAGAAGCAGCCCAATTGGTAGCCCAACAACAAGCGTTGTTGGAACAGCAACAATCACAATAGCAAGCACAAATCTTAGCATAGCAACCGCAAGATCAACAACAAGCGTTGTTCATACAACAACAGGTAGAAGCCTACCTAGCTTAGCAAAACATACAGATACCATTGAACAACACATCAAACAACCCACCCATCCAACTCATAATCAAAACACCCCAAAACACCTTCATCCCACCCCCTGATCCACAAAATGACGTAACGGCAAAAATCAGGTTGCTCTTGCAACAAGTGCTCGATCTTCAATAAGGGAAAACAACAAAAACACCAAGCAACTTGTGTCCCTATCCATTTGATAGGATCCTAGTGATGAAACCATTCCCTAAGGGATTTGAGATCTCCAAGTTTGACAAATATCATGGGACGGGAAACCCTGAAGATCACATCAGGGAATTCCAGGTTCATTGCATGGAAGTCACATACGATGATACTTATCTGATGTGGCTATTTCCTAGGAGTTTGGCTGGCCACACTATGGAATGGTTCTCTCACCTACCAATAGACATTAGAACATTTCAAGAAATTATAGATGCATTCATTAAAAATTAGGCATGCAACAAATGCAATGGATGTTAGTCTAGAAGAACTCTCAACTCTTAAATAAGGAAAGGGTGAATCATTCGCTTCATTCCTACAACAATGGTGATCTAAGGCCAATCGGAGCAAGTGGACCATGCCCGAAGAACAAGTTTGCACCATCATAGCCAACCTTGACAGCCTCTTCGCATTTCATCTCAAGGTACAATGGATCACCACATATGATCAGTTGATCTCCAAGGTGCTCAACATCGAACGAGCCCTTATGACTCAACCCATGGGATCAACTTCATACCCTGAACAACAAAACAACCACCCACCCTCCAATTACAATGATAAACCTCGCACATAGGAAAGGAACAAAAATGTTACTAATGATGGTGTTGTTGACACCAAGGTGGTCATTAGTGCCCCACACCCAAATACACCCGCACCACAAACCCAAATCCAACACCAAAACAATCATCATGCAATACAACAACCAAATAGCAATCCAACAATCAACAATCTCAATGATCAAAGGAGACCACTCCAACGAAACAAGAGTTACCCCAAGTGAAAATACACTGCTTTGGGGGAACCACTTGAAGTCATAATGAAGAAGCTAATAAATGAAAAACTCATCAAGGCTCCTACCTTTGAGAGTTACCAAGAACCGGATGTGAAACCTCCTTGGTATAATGAGAATCAACTCTATGAATTCCATAAAATCAAAGGCCATACCATGAATAGTTGCATGAGATTAAAAAACATAATTCAAGATCTCATCGATAAAATAATTATAAATGTAGAACAACCAACAAGAAACCAAGATCTTAAGATATACACGAATATGATGCCTAATCATGGCAATAAAGGGAATAATAATAACATTGATAAGGGGAAAGGAACCAACGTGAATCATGTATATGAAACTGTTGTTGGCTCCCTAGATGAAAACTGCATGGTCATTACCATCAAAGGCGCCCATGTCAAAGATTGTGGAGTCACCGAGGCAGAAAATTTATCATCGCAGGATCATCCTAGATAAATAGAGTCCCTCCATCTAGATCCGTCCCTAATGGCTACAATGTCCTAGATTAGCTCAAAAGAGCGCCAACACAAATCTCCATCATGGAGTTGCTAAAAATCTCATCTTCCCATAGGAAAATCCTTGAAGAAGCGTTGGCCTCATCAACTGTCCCCGTAGATCTCGATGTGGAGCAATTCCAAGCTATGGTCAGAAATATCATTACGCCAAATCTCCTCACATTCTCTAACCTGGATTTCCCTGCTCAACCATCTCACAACTGTGTGCTCCACTTGGAAGCCATCGTACACAAGAGAAAATTCAAAAGGGTCTTGGTGGATGGAGGTGTGCGCTTGAATATATGTTCTCTCAACCTCATCAAGCAATTGAAAATATCAGAGGATTCCATTGAAAAAGGAAAGGGTATCACAATAAGAGCATATGACGATCAAGAAAGAGTGTCTCAGGGCATAATCAAACTCCCTATTCAAGTAGGGTCTACCATCATGGAAACCACTTGTCAGGTCTTGGACCTAGACTTGCCATATAGCATTCTCCTAGGACGCCCATGGATTCATGCAATGAAAGCAGTAGCATCAACTTTCCATCAATGTGTGAAATTCACACATGAGGGACAAGAAGTTACCATCCATGGAGATCCCGAACCCTTCTCCTATTACAAAATCCTTGAAGAAAAGTACTATAAAATCCCCCAGGTACTAAAAAATGATGAGGGTCCATCTACACCATACATCGATCTCGCCACTCTCGCATCCACCTATGCAATAGAGACACCCCCCACTCCAACCATCCCCACCATCTTTGACGTTAAGGTCATCATCCAAGATAACGGTTGTGGAAACTACAATCTCCACAATCTCCTAGATCACGAGGACGTCCGTAAATAAATGAAGCCTCCACATCCCAAACGTCTCCTGTGGACTATCCCACCTTTACAAGATGGGGGATCTTGGCTGAGAAGTTATTGAGGTAGATCCATCTCATATGCTATATCAATATGAAAGACCAATAGTTGATTTACCAATGGATGATAGAAGTAAGGGTCTACAAATGATGCTCGCAATGGGCTATGACAGAAATCAAAGACTTGGGAGAAACGACAATGGGCTTATAATACCTATCATGTTGGAGACATGACCGATAGAAAATCTTGGCCTTGGATGTACCCCTCTGAGTATAACCATATGTGGCCGAAGTCCACCAGTTAGAACAGTTAATAATCCTCCTCAGCCAACCCCAGCAGAACTATGCTTACCAGTATCTATAGGTAGATTCATAGATAACTTTACATTTGATATAACTGACGCCTGTAGTAGTAGTGATGACAAGGATACCACAACCAGCTTACCTAGAGGTTATTTTAGGATACCACTCTTTGCATGATTAGCACCCTATCTTTTGAATCAAACCACCAAAATCATGAGATCCGCCTAGTATATCCCCAACTCATCGACTACAACCAACGAGGACCACCAATTCTTGATACATTCAAAAATGATGAGGCACTCTCAGAATTCATGGGACTACGGGATAACATTCTAGATGGGGATCACAAAGTAGGGTTTGTAATTGAGCTAGATACACATGCCTATTATGGGGAAACGATTGAATCCCTTAGTCACAAAAGTGAAAAATTAAGAATAATATCCAAGTCCTTGAGTGAAAACCACACTGTGGCAATCTCCCACTAGAAAAAAGTAAAAATAAAGGACGCATCTAATGGTGAAAACCTCTCTGAGGCACCTGAGGATGGGGGATTCAATCTTCCTTTCAGAGCACTTCATCAAGAAAAATTAGCAGTCTTGGCAGAAAAATGCAATCCGGTCAACCTAGGAACAGAGGCAACCCCGCACATTACATTCTATGTGGAATCATTACTATCAAAGGAGCAAGAGCTCCTAGCAGCCTTACTAAGAGAGAGACAGATAAACTTTGCATGGAGTTATGCTGACATGCTAGGGCTTGATCCAGAGACTATGGTTCACCACTTAGCAGTATATCCAGAAGCAAAGCCTGTTAAACAAAAACTTCAAAAAATGCACCCTTAGATCGCCTTATTGGTCAAAATGGAGCTAAAAACGCTATTAGATGCAGGATTCATCTGACCGATAGAATATCCAGAATGGGAGTCAAACTTGGTACCTGTTTCAAAACTCAATGGGAATAGCAGAATCTACACAGATTTCAAAGACTTGAATAAGGCATGTCCAAAAGATGAATTCCCACTTCCAAACATTGAGATGATCGTAGATATGATAGTTGGACATGAAATGTTGTCACTAATGGATGGATTTTTAGGGTACAATCAGATTATGATAGCTAAAGAGAACCAACATAAAACAGCTTTCACTTGTCCTTGGGGGACCTATTGTTGGAATATGATGCCATTCAGCTTAAAGAACGCAGGAGAAACATATCAAAGGGCCATGACATTGATATTCCACGACATGATCCATAAGACAGTCAAAGATTACATTGATAATATTCTAGCCAAGTCCAGAAAGAGAAAAGATCACATAGCAACCCTAAGTGCCATCTTTGATAGGCTCAGAGAATACAAGGTCGGATTAAACCCAAAGAAGTGCGTCTTCAGCGCACAATCAAGAAAATTGCTAGGATATATAGAATCAATGTGAGGTATCGAGGTGGATTCAGCAAAGGTGAAAGAAATCCTCGAGATGGAAGCACCAAAAACATTAAAGCAATTGAGAGGTCTCCAAGGCAGGCTCTGATCCATTCAAATATTCATAGCATAGTTGGCAGACAAACAGAACCCATATTCTCACCTACTCCACAAGGGAGTAGAGTACAAATGGGACACCAAGTGTGAAGAGGCATTCAATAAAATCAAAGAATATCTATTGACACCACCAATCTTAATGCCACCAATCCCAAGAAAACCATTGATTCTATACGTATCAGCAACAACAGCAGCCCTTGGAGCTCTCCTAGCTCAGCATGACGAAAATGGAATAGAAAAGGCTATCTATTACATCAGCAGAACAATGGTTGGGCATGAGCTAAACTATTCATTAATCAAGAAAGCATGCCTCGCAGTAGTTTTTGCATCATAGAAATTCAAACATTACATGTTGGCACACAAAATAAAACTCATCGCCAAAATCGATCCTCTCAAGTAGTTATTATCAAAGGAAATGCTCATAGGAAGAATGGAATAATGGGTGATGATACTATCATAATATGACATTGAATATGTGGAGCGAAAAGTAATCAAAGGCCAAGTCATAGCAGATCAACTTGCAAAAGCACCAATCTATTTGAAGAATCTTCTCGTCTCAAAGTCTCCAGATGAATCTATTTTCAATCTCAACGTAGCTAACCACTGGAAACTATACTTTGATGGCTCATACACACAGTATGGATTAGGAGCCGGTGTTTTCTTTATCACCCCACAAGGGGATTGCATACCAAGATCCTACAAACCAGTGTTTCCTTGCACCAATAACATAGCAGAATACAAGGCTTTAACCATAGGTCTCAGAATAGCAGTGCAGTGGAACATTATAGCCCTCAAAGTATACGAGGACTCTCAATTGATAATAAATCAAGTGAACGATGAATATCAGACCAAGGATGACAAGCTCACTCCATACAAGAAATTGGTGGAGACTCTCAAAGAATCCTTCATCGAAATAACATTTGAGCAAATTCCTAGAACCATCAATAGAGCAACAGACGCCATGACAACAATTGGATCCTTGCTCAACATCCCAGACAACGTTCCAAAATATGAATTCATAATTGAGCAGCTTCTTGTGCCTACATTCAAGGTACCAGAATCAAAATTCGTGTGGGAAATCATTGGTACTGGTGACCCTTGGTACCACGATATTTACACATAATTTTGAATAGGAGTCATACCCACTGACCTACCCTCAAACCTAAAAGTAACCTTTGTTAAAAAGGCATCCAGATTTGTCATCCTAGGAGATACCCTATATCATAGAAGCATAGAAGGAACCCTACTACGTTGCTTAAATGTTGAGGAGGCATTAACCGCTCTAACTGAAGTACATAATGGTATATGTGGTTCACACTCGAGTGGAATGACCATAGCCAAGAAACTGCTAAGGATGGGGTATTATTGGCCCACAATGGAACAAGAAGCACATGATTATGCTAGAAGGTGTCTACAATGTCAGTAGCATGGGGACCTCATCCATGCTCTAGCTCAAGAGCTTCATCCTATTGTCACACCATGGCCCTTTTTGCAGTGGGGACTTGATCTCGTTGGAAAAATCACACCCACTTCATCTAACGGGCAAAAATTCATCATAACCGCAACGGAGTACTTTACTAAGTGGGTGGAATCCATACCCATGACGTATATAACTAGGAAGTAAATTTCAAAGTTCATCCTAAACTATCTCATTTGTTGATATGGTGTTCCACAAGCCATTATCTTAGATAATGGGACACCATTTAAGAATTAGGAGATTTTTGAATTATGCAAAAAATTCAAAATCCAACATCGCTTCTCCACCCCATACTATCCCCAAGGCAATGGCCAAGAAAAAGCTACAAACAAGACCATTATGAAAATCCTGAAGAAAAAAGTCAATGACATAGGTCGTGACTTGCATTTGCAGCTTAATCCTACCCTTTGGGCCTATCAAACTAGCATCCGCACACCTACCAATGCCACCCCTTTCTCCCTGGTCTATGGATCAAAAGCAATACTCCCCATTGAGATCAAGCTCCCATCACTCAGGATATCAATGCAAAACCTCATCAAAGATGAAGAATACAGAGTATCGAGACTAAATGAGCTAGAGCTACTGGATGAGTGATGGATAGATGCTTTGAATCATTTGCAAGTCTATCATAATAGACTCAAATGGAGCTACAATAAGAAAATTAGAAGCAAGACATTCCAAGTCAGAGAACTGGTATTAAAAGAGAATCAGAAGAATTTCCTAAACCCAAACAGCAAAGGAAAATTTGAACCTAATTGGCTGGGACCATTTGTTATCATAGCAAGTTACAAATCAGGGGCATATCAGTTATCAACACTCGAAGGGGAACCTTTGCAAGAGCCCATGAATAGCTCTCACCTCAAAAAGTTTTATGCCTAAATATTTCAAGGTATAAAAGCAAAAAAATCCAAAAAATTAGAAAATGTCCTAAAAAAATGGTTACTTCGGCAAAAACCTGGTAAATAGGCATCTTGGTAACAACAAAAAAAGCAAAAAAGCAAAAAAAATCCAAAAAAAATTAGAAAAAGGAATGAAAACAATAAAGAAAAAAAATTGTCCTCTAGTGAAAACCACTTTGGTGGTACTTTGGACAAGTACCTTGGTGAAAACCTGGCAAACAGGCACCTTGTGTAAAATAAGCACTTTCCATCCACCAGGATCTCTATGGCTTGTTTTGTACCATCCATCCATCATGATTCCATCATTCATCGCAGTCAGTTTTGTATCCATCACTCATCCACCCGCATCTGCATCATAGCTTGGTCCTGTTCTTGTATCATGATCCCTCCTAGTACTACTCGGCCCATCCTCAAGGTCAATTTGTCCTACCTTTATCGGAGTAGTCTATTGCATCATGTTGGGGGCATGTTCTCATTGGATCAGATTCGTGTATATTCTTAAAATCCTTAAATCACAAAATCCAAAAACATCAAAAAATCAGAAAAACCAAAAACATTCAAAACATATCAAAATCCCAAAACAGGTCAAAAAGTCAAAAAATCAAAAACAAGGTCATCTTGTTGAACTACGTCATCTCTGAGCTTCAACGTAGGAAAGGTTGATCTTTGATCATCCCTTGAGACATTTAGGTCAGTCCTTTAGGAGTCCATCATAATAAATTGACATCATGTATATCATCATCTCGTAAATCGGTCAAGCTCGTCAGTCAAACTACATGGTCTCTACGTGTATAACGTAGGCAACGCTAATCTGTTGATCAGCCTCCGAGGCCCCTAGGATAAGTCTTTAGGTTAGTCTCTTGGTCAAAATCTCAGAAAACCCCAAAACATTGGAAAATCAAAAAAATCAAAACATTTGCAAAATCTCAAAAAATACCAAAAATAGCCTCAAAACATCTCAAAAAGATCAAAAACATCCAAATATTTGAAAAAATCCATTTGTCTCATCTCGCTTGCACCCACAATAACATCACTCATAATAAACGATCATCATCCTCAATCTTTGGTAAGACAATTAGAAACAAGTCTAGTAGGTTGAAAGTGAAAACTCAAATCGTCAAGTCTTAGGTCTAAGTCAGTGCATAAATAAGTTGGTCAACTCTTTGTGTCGGTAGCTCATCATCCAATTGGTCCCATATCAATCATTTGAAATAATTCTTTGGATAAACGAAATGACGTGTTTCCATCCACTAACATGTCCTAGGATGATTCCTTCCTACAATGGGCATTATCTTTTGGCAATAGTTTTGGTTCTTATCCTTAAAAACACATCCCCTTTTGGTTAGCGGTATTGAAGAACATCAGCTTGTTTGTTTACTTTGTCTTTATCCTTTTGACTTATCTTATTATGCTCATTCCAAGGACTTCTCGATGATATCCGAACAAGAGGATTTAGAGAAATAGGAATGGGGCAACAATCATTATCTTTTGTCTACTATTATTGTTGGACGTTCTTCTAATATAACCTTGGTGAATACTTACTTTGTTAGGTATGTATGGAGAAGGTTTTGGGCAACTTGTTGACTATTGCATTGATAGGTTATACCTTTCGGTGTTTTGGTCCGAGGTGTTTAAAACTTCTAAAGTGCATCCTAGCAAGGTTTTTGTATGTTAGGTGTGAACAAGGATACTCCTATTTGCTTGACAAGTCAAAATCCATCACACTAGGTACCACGCCATCCTGGTTTTCTATACCTTGATGCATCGTACCAGGTGTGTTATCAAACATAAGAAAATTGGCCCTTTGAAAATCCTAATTCCTCGGCAAGAAACCATCATCATCACCCTTTGCATTTTTTATCATCTTGTGTCTTGTTGAAATGACTTCTTCTCTTCTTGCTTATTGCACTAACAAGGTACTATGATAGTTGATCATCACCATCATCATCACCATCGTCATTGATCATGCATCCACAAATCATTATCATATTGCATCAATATATCATATAGGAAACATATGCATTGCATTTCCATCATCATATAAACATGTCATTATAAGCATTATGCATAGATAAGTGCATTCATTATTACATTGCATCACATTGCATATTCACGTAAATCATTGCATAGCATTCATTTGCATAAACATTTCATAACCACTTCACATTATCACATATTGCATAATCATACATAATAAATGCATAAGCATTATAGATAATCCATTGCATACATACTTCCATAACATCATAAAGTCATCTCACGCATTACATTCATTTTGCATTAGAACATCATCACCATTGCATATGGCACATCACATTAAATGCATCACATACATTTAACATGTTTAGGATAATATAGATTTTTTATTCTAAGCATCTTAGAAAACCATCTCATTTGCAACACATCATATAAAACACGACCATTGCATTCACATTGCATTAATCATCCACATCATCTCATTTATTACATAAATCATTACACATCATTATAAGCATAAATAGGAACATACAAAATCCATCACATGCAAATCATACATCCATCCATAACCATTTCATATATAAGTATGATTCACATAATATTTCACGTATACACCATATCATTTTGCATATTACATTTCATATCACATATCACATCACCATTTGCATCAACATAAATAGATCATCACATCATTTTGCATCATTACACATCACATAAACACATCTGTATATCATAAGTTAATATAATATAGATATGTTAGTCATAATCATTACATAATGCATACATCATATAGCATCATAAACATCATTGCACAGTATATAGAAATAAAATCATACATGCATAAATAGAGGGTACACATCGCATCATATCAAAATCATCATCGGCTCATATATATACATATATATATATATCATCAATAGGGTAACTAGCATAGTACAAGAATAATCGGATCACTATACATGTATGTCAATCAGTACAAAAAGTCCCATCGGGCTATCAAAAAAGAGCCCATAAGGCATAAAAGTATTATCTCGATCAACCCCCCTGTATGCTACCCTCGCCCCTATCACCATGACCCTCTGTTGGTATGTGGCTGGTCCACTACAAGTACTTTGGGACCTGTGATGCTCTGGGTACGGCCTCGTGATAATACATCTAATAATACTTGGCCTCCCAATAAGACCTAACGGACATTGTACCCTAAGAGGAGGAGGCTGCCATACTCTCTAACTGTTGTCTCCTACCTAGCTCTGTGGCTACCTATAACTCTATAGCTTGTCTCTACTGAATGGCCTGATCCCTCTCAGCCCTTATTTTCTCTCTCTCATCTCGAGCCTAATCCCTCTACCCTGTCATAGTCTGCACCTGGGCCTACAGCTGCGCAATCAAAGTATCTCGGGCATCCACCTGTCCTGCTAGTTACACTGGTGGTTGTGCTCGTGAAGGTTGTACCTGAGGCTAATCCTCACCCTCAGCTCATGGTGGTGGACCTGCTAGCACCTGCTACTGGTCTTGCATCTGTACGTCTGCCTGATCTGGCTACACTGGGGGCCCAACCAGATGGTCATGTCATACATCACCCCTCCATCCTCGTCCTCCCCCTCTGCCTCTAACCGTCCATCGATTGGGGTCTGCACCTAGAATGGTCAATCGTAGGGGAGGCCAGAACCAATCTCTATATTCTTGTGTCATGCCTAGATCCACAGGCCCCTGATCATAAGCCCATGGCCGAGCTACTAGCTACCTGAAACTGTCAATGGCCTCCGAGGCAAGAATGTACTGCCCCCATGAAACCTGTGTCATGGTGCAGGCGAAGATGGCCACATAGTCATCATCGTGACGATCCTGGGGCTCTCCAAACTGACGTTTCATGCCCCTAGGAAGGTATCTCTTGATCATTGTATGCTCTCGCCCCTGCATGTACCGGTCTTGGTGGGCATAGAATAGTTGATCTACATCGCTAGCCCATTCAATCCAACCAAGGTACGGTCACTATGTAAACACCTGCATCTTGTCGAGGACCCTCCTCTAGTAGGGGATCTCATGCTCACCTCTGTGTGTGAAGGACACACCACCTCTATAATGCCATATGAGGGGATCATCTGGCACCATCAGAACTGGAACATGTGGACGTAGCACAGCAATGTGCTCCAATGCCCAGATGTGAAGAAGTGTAACACCCGCTCTGAGTGCTCTATCATCCATGTAAACATACTCGTGCAAATACCTATACAAAGAGGCAAGAAGAACAGGCCCCCATGCAAAATGAACTGGCCTATCGTGAACCATCCACTCCCAGTAGACTCCCCAACTAGGACTAAAGTATCAACCTCGTATGTCTAGGGAAATGAGACCCAAAATAACTGCCGCAACAACCAAGTGGAAGAGAGGTGCCAGGGTCTTGTGTCACTCCAACTCAATCTGCCACTCGCATATAACGACATCCTTTATGTCGAGGACCTTGTGGTAGGCATTACGCCCCTCCTCCATATCAAAAATGACCCATCAACCATGAATCGGCAATCGTAGGATGCACCAAACGTCCTTCAAGGTGATAGTGGCCTCACCAGTGGGAAGGTGGAACGAAGACGTCTCGATGTGCCATCTATCAGCAGCACTGAAAGCATCCCTAGGTGAGTGCAGATGGGCGTTGCATAAGTGATATACCATAGCCCCATATCTCAAAGTCGATCCTGATCTCTATCGCTGAGCTCCTGCAAGTAACCGAACAAATCTCGCAACCTATGCTCTCAAGAGTAGAGCTCCCTCCCCGCATCCTACATCAAGGAAGGTTACCATGTTAAAAATTTTGAAAAATTATTTGCCTAGCGTGCAAGAAATCACTCCAGCATCGGAACCCGTGAAGGTGTCGTAGTTTGATTTCAAATCAAACTCTGACGCTAGGTCACAAAAATCCAAAATGGCACCGCCGCAGTGCACTTTCCCTCCCAACGGCGCAATTTGAGCAAATAAAAGACCACCACGTTGCACTTTGCAAATCACTCCACCGGCCACGAGCTTAGTGTCAAAGTTTTCAAACTCCAAACTTAGTTGTCATGGCACAATATCACACCAAGTGGCACAGTTTGATTTCTTAGCGGCACTATATAACACTGCTGCAGAATGACCGACTTTAAAAGCATTAATTAAGCACAAAAAATGAGAAACAAAGCTCAAGAAAGGATCACTTATCGGTGCCCCAATGTCGGGTGGCCACTGGTATGTTTGGACTCGATTAGAAATGTGCATCAAAAGCTATTGTTGCACCATATCATCAGGAGGTCAGAGCTCAAATCTCAAGGTTGCTAAGGGATGTGTGTTAAAATGAATTGAAAGTGACCCCTCGAGCCCCTTTTAAGCTTGAAAATTAAGGTTTTTTCACCCTAATTAGTTGTCCTGCTAGGGTTTTGGACCCTTGAAGCTATTTTTGTCTAGTTGAGGCTTGTTTTACATTGTTTTATTGTGTTTAGACACATTTTTAGCCTCCTGGAACCTTTTCGGACCTGTCGGGCATCTTGTCCTCTTTTTTCGCGAGATCACCCAAAAATTGAAATTTTTGTTGAATCTTTCGAGGGGGCAATATATTGGCATATTTTCTCTTGCCAGGCAGCAGTGGGGAAATATTTTTGAATAGAAAAATTTTTGGCTTTGATCGAGATCATTTATTCTTTGAACCAATGCAACGAGTGCATTGCTTCAAAGAGGGGAAAAATGTAAACACGTAAAATATACCGATTGACATTGTGCATCTGATCTCGACTACTAACATTGTTTCATCCTGAATCATCCTTCAGTCTAACAGTTTAATCAAATTCCCCTATCTGATTAAATTCATCAATATTCCTCTCTTAATTATATAAATTAGTTATCTAATTAAGTCGCCTATTCTCAATAATTAAATTAATCATTTGATCTAATTATCCCTATTTAATTAAATAATCAATTTTATTTGATTAAATCTCTAAAATATCTATTAAATTAAATAAATTAAAACCTTATTTAATTTGATCTAACATCATCTCTTTTAATTAAATAAATCAAAATCTTTATTTAATTAATCTCTTATCACATTCTTCTCATTATTTGATTTAAATAAATCCTAAAATCTAAGTCAAATAAATCACATTATGTAATCTCCTATTAAATTATTTAACCCTTGATTATTTAATTCTAATTCATGTCCCATCCTCTAGCTTTTCCTACTTGCACATTAAAATAGATTTAATTGATTTATTAAATCCACTATTTTCCTCAACAAGGCATCTTTTGGAATATTCCTCCAAGTTTGAATTCAAATTCCAAGCTGACATGTACATCCAACAAAGAATTTACTCCATCTTACATGTCCTTTGCCTTGAGCCAAGTGGCATTTATTGCATTTTCCATTCCCTCTTGCAAGTCATTTCAACAAATTTGAAATTCAAAAATATGCATTTATTGGCACAATCCTCAAAACCTGCACATCCTTCATCCACTCATAGATTGACAAGTGGCATCTTGCCATTGGATGAATGTTAGTCCCACATTGCTCAAATTTGGACATTCATCCATCTTGGCATTTTATAAATAAAGAGCTCATATCCTCATTTTATCATCCACAAATTATGCAAAGTTACCATGCTCAAATATCTATCAAATTTCATCCATTTTTATTGAATCATAGCTACGTTATGCAGATTTTCTTATTGGATCATTCATCAACATCAACAAAGTGGATCAAATCTCTTCATCACATCAAGCTTGCATCATTAGGAATTGGGAAAGGGTCAATTTTCACATCTAATTGGTGTTAGGGTTAGAGATGGCAGATATCTAACCATTAAATGCAGATTTAATTAATAAACAGAGAAACTAAAACACACAAAGAATAAAACATAACACGGAGAATTTAACGTGGTTCACCCAATCTGGGCTACATCCACCAAACCGCAGCCATCCAATACTTTTATTAACTAGTGCAAAACCTATTACAATCTTGTGAATAATCACATTTTTCATCATACTGTAATACCCATCCGAACCCCTTTTTAACAAGCTTAGAAGCTTCCAGATTTTAGGTTCTACAAAATCAGATTTTTCCTTTTTCGTTAATTTTTCCCTTTTTCTGTGACAACACAATAAAGTAGGAGGAAAAAATTTCTCGGGGGCTGCTGCCCCCGAACCCCCACCCAAGGCCCAACCCAACCCCAAACCCTAGAAAGAATTGGGGTCAGGGTGTACAGTATACCATGGGCTATATAGTATAGCATAATCAATCACCACATACCAACAATAGGCACCAATTCCCCCATGGGATCAAGAGTTTGCTTGCTTAATTAGGATTCAATCTTTAATTTGTTATTTCATTGTGTTTTTCATTGTTTTTTCCTAATTTGAGTTGTGTTAATGGATTTCATGGGGAATCCTTGTTCTTAATTGCAATTGATCATCTAATGTGTTTTCTCTTATTGTCTTGTAGGTATTAGGATTGGGGTTCACACAGATTGTTATAGCGCATTGACTAGTCTAGCACATAGGGTTACCAATGTAGCGCATAGGATAGATGAATTAGTGCATAGGATAAAGTAGTGCATAGGTGACCCAAAGTAGTGCATAAGTGACCCAAAGTAGCACAATCATGAACTGTTTTAGCACATAGGGCAATTAGATTAGCACATGGAATAAATGTTTTAGCGCATCTGGTACTTTGGTGCATCAGGACTCTGTTCTGGCACATTAGTGAAATATTCTAATGCATAGAGGAATTTGATGCATTGAAGCTTTGTTTTAGCGCATTGATGGATTTCTCTAGCGCATAAGGTTTTTTAGTGCATAGAAAGAATATTCTATCATATTAGTGAAGTTTCATAATATTCTTGTTGAGACTCCTTGATTTTGATGATGTGTGATCGTGTCAGCCGTTGTGTTGATGATGATTGATGATTTTGATAGGTTTGATGATTGATGAAGTTTGATAGGATGATGATGATTGACCTCATGATAGGTGAGGATCAATTATAGGTTTATTGATTGGTGAAATATTCCAATGCATAGAGTAATTTGATGCATTGAAGCGCTGTTTTAGTGCATTGATGGATTTTCTAGCGCATAAGGTTTTTAAGCACATAGAAAGAATATTCTATCACATTAGTGAAGTTTCATGATATTCTTGTTGAGACTCCTTGATTTTTATGATGTGTGATCACATCAGCCATTGTGTTGATGATGATTGATGATTAATGATTTTGATAGGTTTGATGATTGATGAAGTTTGATAGGATGATGATGATTGACCTCATGATAGGTGAGGATCAATTATAGGTTTATTGATCTAATAAACCTCATGATAGGTGAGCTTGAGTTGATTGATGAACCTCATGATAGGCAAGGTGCATTAATTGATTTGATAAACCTCATGATAGGCAAGGTTTATTTGATTGATTTGATAAACCTCATGATAGGCGAGGTTGATTTAATTGATTTGATACACCTCATGATAGGTGAGGTGCATTGAATGATTTGATAAACCTCATGATAGGTGAGGTTGATTTCATTGATTGATGCTTATGAGATTTGATCAAAGTCTCACCATAGCTGATTAGATTGATAGTTGATTGATTTGGATTGATTGATTGATTTCAATTGATGTTGATTTATTGATGGACTGACTTGTGATTTTGTGATGATAGGAGTCTTTGACTAGTTTACATATCAGAGAGCAGTTCCTGAGGACTTGGGATCTAATTCATCATTTGACACAGCTTGAGACAACCATTATTACATGATCTAGGTTGTCATCTCTCATCGATATGCCCCATATCAGGATCAACAGGGGGTTATTGATAGCCTTAGCTAAGAGATGGCATAGTAAGCATAACACTTTCCATTTTCCCACCAGTGAGATCACGGTGACTTCTGAGGATGTATACCAAATTCTACAGATTCCTGTGGTGGGAGAGCTTGTTATATATGATGCACATGAGCAGGGCAAGACTAATGCATTGTGCCGGGTGTTTCAGTATGATACAATCAATGGTTACAAGAATCCATGGAGGGACATTGTTGATGCATACACCATGTTTCCTTCTATATTAGCTAGTTTCATTGGAGGGTTCCTTTGTTCTGACTGAAGGTAAAAGGGACTCTCGGTTGGATGGGGTAGGATCTTAGAGAGTATGATTGTGCATGGGATTAGATATGCATGGGGTTGTTGTATGTTATCCCATCTTTGCCATGATTTTCACTAGGTGGTCTACCTTCAAGGGGCCAGTCTATCTGTGGGGGTCACATTGCTCCAGGTCTAGACCTGGGAGCATGTAGCAGTCAGTCGGTCTGTGGGAGATAAACAGAGGCCAGCCCTGAGGCCCTATGTTCACATCTATGCAGTTCGACTTGCTTAGCCTAGGCTAGGCAAGTTGGAGTATTGGAGGAGGGTGTTGGATGATCTGGTGGTAGTGGTATGGCAACCATATTTTCATTGTGAGCATTGGCTCGAGGATGATATGGAGATGTTGTATTTGTTTCAGTCGATGTATCTAATTGGTCAGAATCACTTCATCATTGAGAGATTCATGCTACTCAGAGTTCTGAGATAGTATGATCGGGTTCAAGCCATGCCCCAGGGGGTATCCCATTATGCACAGTGGTGAAAGGATGTGATAGAGTGTGGTTCGTGTTTATCTTATGATGTAGTTGTTGAGCACTATAAGACGTTATCATCCATCATTTGGAAGGTGCATCCAATGATTACCGATGCGCTAATATCAATGGATTATGCCATGTACATGCTTACGCATCCATTCCCACAGATCATGATTTGAGATGAGCCTACATCATTGTTAGCATAGGGGGAGGTAGGAGGTCATGGGTGGAGGTAGCAGAGAGGAGGCAGAGGAAGAGCAGGGAGAGGAGGAGGAGGAGGAGGAGGAGAGTAGCGATGATGGTGATGGAGATGCAGAGAAGAGTGATGGGGGTGATGATGGAGGCGATGGTGGAGGAGGGCTAGGTCCTAATGTCAAAGAGATGAGAGTGCCTCACAAGAGGTGATCATTAGTGGCCTCATCATAGCAGTAGGTACATATCTTAATGCCATCTTAGAAGTAGCAGATGCAGATTGTTGTGTTACAGGTGCAGGTTCAGACATTGCAGGGACAATTAGAGCATGTATAGGCTCTTCTTACACAGGCATAGGGGTAGATGTAGACTCTGATAGCTAAGAGATGCTACTAGGTAGCAGGTGTAGCAGGTGCAAGGACAGCTTGCACAAATATAGGCCCAGGTGCAAGGAGAAGTGTAGGGATAGGTACAAGGGAAAATTGCCACATTGACCACTAAGAGGGATGCCTTAAGACGATGGGTGAAGTAGGCCGAGGCCATTACCGAGAGGCTATAGCAGGCTACAGTGGCTATGGGTACATCAGATTATTTCAGAGAGATTTTTTTCACCACTCAGGAGGCTAAGTTCTACAAGGGTCGATATCATGATGTGGTTCCTCCAAAGCAATGAGAGAGTTTTGCACAGTCTCAGTCTGGCAGGTCTCAATCTTGGACTATTAGTGTGGGTGTTACCTATCCATTTCTTGGAGATAGGAGAGATCCTGGTGCAGGGCCGTCAGGTGGAGGGGGAGGTATTGGTCCCAGGATGCCAGCACCATCTAGGGGGAGCACGACATAGCTCTATTTTATGATTTTCTGATGTATTCCTGGACATGTATACACTCTTTATTCAGTTGAGACATTGATGATATTCTTCTTGTTTTCAAACTTTATGATACACTGCCATTTTCTATATTGATGTATCTCTTCATACCTTTGGATATCCTTGTACACTTTGACATCATGATTTTGAGGTTATATGATATGCAGTGATGATTATGATCTATGTGCTTATATGATGTTATATGATGATGGATGGCTTTGATGCATTTAATTTCTATGTTATGATGATGATATGCTATGGATGTGTTTAATTTCTATGTTTATGATGATGATCCTAATGAGATGATATGCTATGGATGCATTTAATTTCTATGTTATGATGATGATATGCTATAAATGCATTTAATTTCTATGTTATGCTGATGATCCTGATGATATGACATGTTATGGATGCAAATGATGATTTAACTAATGTGTTATGATTCCATGATGATTTATGAAGGATGTGTGTGATGGATCCTATTATGCTAATGAAATGTGATATAGTTTATGTTTTTTGTACTTTTCTCATGCAAATAGATGATGCAATGAATGGATGCATGTATGATATGTGATGGTACCTAGTTCTATGTGTTTATGATGTTTATATGATGATGCTTATGTGATGATGATGATTATGGGATGCATGTAATGATGATTATGTATTCTTTATGGATTTATGCCTATGCTATGTGAGATGGATTTGATTATGCAATGTGATCATATGTGATGTTCATATTGATTATGTATGGATATAATGATAATGGGATGTAATGATTATGTAAATGATGTATGATGTTTTGTAATGATATGGTTATGTGATGAAAATGATTATACTTAACTCAATTTGTAATGCTTCGAAACTTCTAGTATCTTAAGCTTAAATGAGTGAATATATCCAACTTCCAAGAGTCGTGGGAAGGTTGTCATCAGTTGATTCTTTGTTAAGTTAAGCTTTACAAAACCTGACATATTTCCCAATTCTTTTGGAAATTTGAAGAGACTCACTCATTTAAGCTTAGTGAACCACTTTCTTAATGAAACTATATGAAATGATTTTGATTATGTAAATGAGATGCAATGCATGTGTTTTCTGATGCAAATATTATGATGTGATGCATGGATGGATGAATTATGTGATAATGTTTTCTAATGTATGCAACTAGTGTGTTTTTGGTAATGGCAAGTGTACTCAATCCATTAGTGCAAGAGATAACATCATTGTTGCAGCTTTGGAAATCCCATAAATATAGATGCAAACTAACATGGATGCAATCTACTCTAACCATGCAGATCTCATATGCAAAAGTTGTCATTTGTACCAGTCGATTTGTTGTGCTTTTTATCATCATTGGGCCTTTAACATGTTGAAAGTGAGTACAAGTATGGATTGCATATTTAGACCATGATGACTTGAGTACTACTTTCATGATGTTTGATAGTGCAAGTTGACACAAGCATCTAAGTATAATTAATGGAGATGACCTAAGTATTGCTTGCATAAATAGACAAGAGTAAACTGTTTTCCTATGCAAATTCGGAATGTCATTAGTGATACTCTATAGAGCATGTCCTGTGACAATTTGCATAGTAATAATGATCAACTTACAGATAGCAAACAAATAAAAATCATACTTCTTCCTAGCTCCTCTAGTTTGATACATCATCGAGGGGCTCTAGAGATATGATAAAAAAAATTAAATTATAACAATTGAACATTCATGTTTAACGTGATAAACCAATGATTTAGAAGCAACATCATCCATTTGAAGTTTTCTTTTGGTTTGATTGATTTATCTTTTTGATTTTGATGGTTGATGTGTTTATGATGGTGATTGATGTTCACTATTGAGTTGCACTATGATCATTGTTTTGGGTTGTGTTGTACTACTATTGTTTGTCTATTGGTTCAAGCTCAAAGTTTATTGCCCCAGTGAGTTCAATATTTTACCCCCAGTCTAGGGTGAGACACAACTGTGATGCCAAGATATGTACATGATGCTTTCCAATGATAAGCAAATGAAATGGTGAAAATGAATGGTCGACATACTCAAATAGATGGAAAAGCTAACCTATCACAAATAGCACCTGCTGCCAGGTTTTCACTACTTGCTTTTATTGCACTTTTTTAGATTTTAAGATGAATTTTTTTATTTTTTTATTTTTCACTTTTTTTTTGTATTTTTCTCTTTTTTTCTTTTTTTCTTTTTTTTTGTTGCTACCAAGACACCTCTTTGCAAGGTTTTTATCAAGGTTTTTTCAAGACATTTTCTAATATTTTTGGTATTTTTCTAAGAATTTTTCCAATACACTGGATGATTCAGGTGTAGAATTTCTTGAGATGTAGGCTATTGAGGGGTTCCTCAAAAAAATACCCTTCTGGTGTGGACAATTGATATGCTTCTGATCCAAAGACTGAGACAATGACAAAGGGACCTAGCCAATTTGGTTCAAATTTCCCCTTCTTCTCTCGATCTTGCTAATTATGGTGATTCTCTTTTAGGACTAAGTCACCAACCTAAAATGTTCTAGATTTCACTCTGTGATTATAGCTTTTGTATATCCTTGGTTGATATTCTTTCAGGTGATCCACTGCATGTCGATGACATTCATCCAATATTTCCAATTCCTATAACCTAGACACTCTATAATCCTCATCTGAAATTATCTATTTTAGTGACACACGGAGTGATGGTAGCTCAACCTCAATAGGTAGAATGGCTTATGATCTATAGACTAGAGTGTATGGTGTAGCTCCTATTGGGGTGTGGATGATGATTCGATCAGCCCACAAAGTAGGGTTTAGTTGAACATGTCAATCACGTCTAGCATCATTGACAGTTTTCTTCAATATTTTCAGGATAGTTTTGTTTGAGGCCTCTACTTGGCTATTTCCTTTAGGAGAATATTATGTACAAAACTGATATTGAATGTGAAATTTCTCACAAAGGTCATCAATGTTCTGATTTTTTAAAGGTTTTCCATTGTCAGTGATAATGGATTGAAGGATGTCATACCGACGGATGATGTAGTTCAGGATGAAAGACAAATTTTTTTTTCCTATGATGGTGGTTAGAGGGACAGCTCTAATCCACTTTGTGAAATACTCAATGGTTGTGACAATGAACTTGTGTTCATTTGATGAAGATGGATGAATTTTCCCCACAAGGTCCAATCCCCACTGACAAAAGGGCCATGTTGATGCAAAAGGTTGAAGTTCCTGCACTAGTGCATGGATGAGATTGCCATGAATTTGACACTTTTTTCATTTCTTGATGAACTAAAAAGAATCCCTCTCCATAGTCAGCCAGTAATATCCCAAACGGAGGAGTTTCTTGGCTAAGGTTAAACCACTTGAATGAGTTCCACAAACACCTTCATGAACTTCTCATAAGGTTGTTTCAGACTCTTCATGTTCCAGACATCAGAGGAGAGTTCCATCAAGACCTCATCAATAAAGGACATCCGTGATAAGTGTATGTCGGGTAGCTTGACAAATGAAGTTTCATTTTTTATTGTGGGACAAGTCGAGAGGGAGAGTATTGTCTTTCAGGTACGTATAGATTTTCCTATAGAGGGAAGTGTCAACCTTAGTTAGATGGTAGATAACTTGGAATTCAGGGTTGTCATAGGATGGGTTGAACATTTTTTCCACCATGAACTCGTAATGGGCTTGTTTCTCCAGAATCTACAAGAGAGAAGCAATGGTCGCCATGGCATCAACATCTTTGTTGTCACTTCTAGGAATTTGTTTAAATTTTATTTGCACAAAGTACTTTTTGAAGTCATCAATCATTCTTTTGTAGGGCATCAGCTTGTTTTCCTTTGTTTGATAATCATCATTTACTTGATTAATGACTAGTTGTGAATCCCTATAGACATGTAACTCTGTGATCTTCCACTCAACTAATACTTTGATTCCAATGATCAAGGCTTCGTATTCAGCTGTGTTGTTGGTGCAAGGGGAAATTAGTCTATAGGACTTGGGAATGGTATGTCCTTGTGGTGAGATAAACAAGATTTTGGCTCCTGATCCATGTTGTGTATAAGATCCATCAAAGTATAAGACCCATTGTTGTGTGGACACTATTAGGACATTCACATCTGGAAACTCAATGTTCATTGGATGATTGTCTTGCAATGGTGCTTCAGTTAACTGATATGTGATTGCTTGTCCTTTTATTTCCTTCCTATCAACATATTGGATGTCAAATTCACTCAGCATAATGACCCATTTAGCGAGTCTTCCAGTTAGATTAGCTTTGCTAATAAGGTATTTCAGTGGATCTATCTTGGCTATCAATTTGATGGTATGGATGAGCATGTAGTGTCATAATTGTTGGGTAGCAAATACTATTGCTAGAAAATCCTTTTCAATGAAGGTGTAATTGATCTCATAGCCATTTAAGGTCCCACTGATATAATAGATTTCCCTTTCTTTTCCTATTGAATCCTCTTGTGCTAACAAGGCTCCCAATGATATCTCAATTGTTGCTATGTACAACAAAAGTGGCTTCCCTTCTGCTCATGGCATTAAGATGGGTGGAATCATTAGATATTGTTTTAATTGGTTGAAGGCCCCTTTGCATTTCTTATCCCATCAAAAAGATGCATTCTTATGTAGCAAATGAGTGAAAGAATGGATCTTGTCTGCCAGTTGTGAGATAAATCTTCGTATTGATTCAAATATCCCTTGCAGAGATCGTAGATGACTGATGTTTTTGGGTGGTGGCATCTCCATGATGGCTTTGACCTTTGCAGGATCTACCTCAATGTCATTTTCTGAAACTATATATCCCAAGAGTTTGGTTGAAGTCACCCCAAACACACATTTCTTTGGGTTCAATCATACATTGAACTTTTCCATCCTGGTAAAGATTTTATCTAGGATCTCTAGGTGGCCTTCTCTGGTGTATTATTTGGCTAACAGATCATCCACATAGTCTTCCGTGAAGGTATGCATCATATCATGATTCAATATTGTCTGCATACCATGTTGATAAGTTGCTCCTGCATTATTCAACCCAAATGGCATAGCGTTCCAACAAAAGGCTCCCCACGGACATGTGAAGGTTGTCTTATCTTGATCCTAAAGTGCAATTTTGATTTGATTATAGCCAGAAAAACCATCCATGAGTGACAACATGCCATGCCCTGTTGTTAGGTTCACAATGATGTCAATGTTGGGTAGGGAAAATTCATCTTTTGGGAAAGCCTTGTTGAGATCCCTAAAATTTGTGCATATCTTGATGCTCTTGTCTAGTTTTGAAATAGGAGCAATGTTTGATATCCATTTGACATGTAATCAATTGGTCTAATGAACCCAACATACAGTAACTCCTTTAGTTCTGTCTTTACCAATATGGAAATATGCGGATGCATTTTCCTTATCTTTTGTTTCACCGATTTTACCCATGTTGGTAGTGATAAGTGATGCATGATGAGTTCTGGATCAATCCCTAGCATGTCAACATATGACCAAGCAAAATTGACTTGTCTTTCTGTGAAGAATTTGATGAAGTTTGGTTTTTCTTGATCTGTCAAGGATTCTGCTAGATGGGCAGTCTTTGTTGTTTCTTCATTGCTGATATTGATAGACTGAGTGGGTTCAGCCAATACTTTAGATCATTCCTAAAAGTGTTCAGGGAGTGTGTCAAATCTTCCATCCTTCAGCACCTCATAGAGGATTTCACCATTGGATACGCTCTTTATTTTTACTTTTTTTGGATTTGATACTACTATTGAATGTTTTTCACCATCAGATCTATTTCTTGTATTATTCATTTTGTAGTTAGAGAATTTGGCACTCTCTTGGTTGGAAGCTTCGTTACAATGTTCAAGGGTGGAATCTGTTTTAGTATTGGTGGAATAGAGGAAATTGACAATGGCCTCATCATTTGAAAATATGGGGATGTTCGACAGCTCAGTTTGATCCCAATCTATGAGTTCAAGATGTACAAGGGGTAAGGAGTCATTGGATTAGCTAAAGTCAGAGGCAATAAGGGTCCCAATGGTAATTTCTTCATATTTTCCAATAGCAAAATCAATGTCTATAAGGTAACTCTCCTCTAAATTATCCGTTTCACTTTGAGTCTGATCATCTTCACTAGAATCATCAATATGTTGTGATCCTATTCGAGTGGTCTATAACCTGAACTTTGACCCTCCTCATGTATGGGTGTATACTTTTGTACCACATCAATTTCCTTATCATGACAAGACTCTTCAAATAGTGAATCCCACTCATATTCATTTGAATCAGTTTCATGATCATCACTAGCTTGTAGTTGTAGGATTATTTCAACAACTTGTTGTCTAGTTTCTTCTTTTGATTCTTCTCTATACCCCAATCTTGTTTTATCCTTGGCTTGCATTGTGATAGGTTGTATTGGTTCTATGATGCCTTCTTTCCTTTTACCAATAAGACATTTTCCCTCATATCCCATATTTTCCAATATTGTCTTTCCTTTGCCATACTGCTTTGTTCTCACACTTGAGGTGGATGCTTGTGATAATTCTTCGTCTTTGTATAGCCAGTTTAAAACCTCTTTGTCATCTAACTCATCCAATAATGTGTCTACTCTCATAAAGATTCCATCAAAGAGTGTGGTGGGTTGTGATGATTGTTGTCTAGATGTTGATGGCTACCCATATGACTTTGGAGAAGATGAAAGTTGTGATAAACATAAGGATTGCTCAAATGAGTATTCCCCCATGCCCTTGTCTTTCAATTGGATCTTGACAACTAGTTTTGATAAGGATTCGAGTTGGATTTCCTAATTTTTTTGAGTAATATTTGATGTATTTTATTTACTTGAGAGATTGGCATTACCGATATCCTTATCCTTTGACTAGTCCCTTTTCTCCACCCACTTTGACAAGGCATTTAGTTGTTTCCCATCATTTGATGAACCCTAAGTTGGATCTTCCCTATTGTGTGGTACAAAAGAATCTTGGGTTGTCTTGAGGGTGTTACAATATTGGGGGTTGTTTGAGTCAGCTGCAATAGTGATTTCTTGCCCATTGAAAGAGAACTTCAAACACTAGTGATATGTGGATTGCACTATTTGCATGTCATGAATCCAAGGCCTTCCCAAGAGTATGTTGTAGGTTAACTCTTTGTCTAACACTTGGCATGCTATATCTCTGACAACTAGTCCTAGACTTGAATAGGTAACACTATCAGCCCTTGTGAAGATCTTTCCTCATCATCATATGCTTTTATTATGATTTTCCTTCTAGGACCAATAGCATTTTCTGAATAGCCCAATGCACGGACAAGTTTCATAGTACAAATATTCAGGCCAGCTCCTCCATCTATTAGAACACCCTTGACACGGTGTTTGTGGATTAAGACCTCAATGACATGGAGGGCAGCATTATGCGGATCGTTGATAGATACATCATCGTGTTTAGAAAAGGATAAGCATTGTAGTGCAGTCAAATGTCCCACCATAGTCTGAAATTGGAAAACCTCTAGATTGTTTGGTACCATGGTGGAAAACTAGAGCTTGTTCCAAGATTTCCTTGTGAGAAGGTGAAATCTTGAGAAGTTCTAATATGGCTATTTGTGTGGGTATCTTTTGCAACTGATCAACTATGTTATATTGGGTTGTAGGGATAGCAATAGTTGATTTGGACATAGAAGAGGTAGCTACTTTCAAAGTTACCTTGGCTTGTCCTCGTGTGATTGCATTGACGGGTGTGTTGTCTTGTTGCTCGCTGATTTTGATAACATTGATTTGATGTGAGGTAGTGTTGACATCATGGTGATGATTTTCAATTGCAATGATGTTTTGTTCATGTTCGATGGTGTTATAGTTTTTTGAGTTATCATTTGCAATAAGATTCAATTTTTCATGGGTTTGATCATCAACCACTTCGATGTGCAAGATGGTGGTGTCATAGACATAGTTTATGTTTTTTCCTTTGGTATTTGAAGAAGATTCCCCTTCATAGTTGGGTAGAGGGTTCTTGAACGCTTCATGATCATTGTTGGTTTGGGGTCCTACAAATATCGTTTTATTGTCAATTAAATCTTGTATTAAGTGCTTCAATTGCACGCAGTCATTGGTTTTATGTCATTTATTGTGATGAAAGTCACATAAATGAGCATCATTCCACCATGGAGGCTTAACTTGTGGTTCCCAATTTCTTGCCTCTGGTAACATTATGACTTTAGCTTCGATAAGTTCCTTCAATGCTAATTCTTATGATTGTCCTAAAGGGGTGAACCTCCTTCGATTTGAGGGTGTTCGATATGATGGTGTTCTAGATCCAGCATTACCTTGATTTTTGCTATGGGTGACATTTTGGTTGTTGTTTTGGTTGTTGGGGGGGTTGTTGTTTTGATTATTTTTGGTGGTAGTAGCAGTTAAGTTGAATACAGGTTTTGTATTTTTGTTTTCAATTGCACCATCATTGGTTCCCACATTCTTGTTTCATTTCCAAAACTTTGGTTTGTCCCCACTATTGTAATTGTTGGAGCTTGATGAGTTGTTTTCGTTGTATATTTTGATGACTCCTCTCTTGACCAAAGCCTCTTCAATTTTAATCTCATTTTCAATCAATTTTTCAAAGGTTGGGGGACATTGCAATTCCAATCTATAACTCATCTCGTCATTGAGGTTGTCAATAAATATTTCTATCTATTCCTTTTCGGGTACAAGATGATAATATCATGCAAATAACCTTCTCCATTTTTACAAGAATACAAGGAACGATTCACCCTTCTTTTGTTTCAAGTTACAAATATCTTTCATGGTAATGTTATTTTGAATATTGTAAGAATATTGGGTGATGAACTTGTTGACCAATTCCTCCAAGGTGTTAATTGGTGGGGTGAGTTTGGAGAACCATTCAATACATTTTACACCTAGACTTCATGGGAATAATATCATTAAGTATGTTTCCTCATATGAAAATTCAAGACTCGTGGTTCTAAATTCCCTCACATGGTCTATCAGATTGGTTTTTTTCATTGTATTTGTCGTATTTTTGGAATTCACAATGTTTTGGAAAGGGGATCATGTGGATACTTTGATCAAATGGATATGGAAAAATGTCATGGATCGAGTATCATTTTGAGGTTCCTCTTTGCATATCGAGAATTTGTTGTTGAAGGTTCTTCATTTGGTGAGTTAGGGAAACCACTTGTTCGGTTTCTTTTTCAGGTTGTTTTGGAGGTACTTTCAATTGATTCACATCAAAGTATTCGGGTAATTTGACACCTTGTTTAGCTAGCATAAGGAGGTAATTTTCCCTATTTCTTTTGAAAATATTTTCTAAGCATTTATGGAAGTTGGGGTCTTGTTTGGCATGTTGGATATCTTCCTCGGTTATTTCTTCCCCTTCAGTGTTGCGTCCATGGAAAGGATGCTCTTCAACCTCTACCATGGTGTTTTGTGTTTCACTATTTAGAGTTTCAATGTTTTGAGTCTCAATGATTGGAGTTTCAATGGTTAGAGTTTCAACAGTTGGAGTCCCAAGGTTTGCCTCTTCAATGTTTTAATTTTCAAGTCCTTTTTTCCTTGAGTTTTTGCTTTTGTAACCTTGTTTGAACGAGCATACAAGTGTTATAGTTTTGACTAAACTTTGATCTAAGTTTGGAAGAGTACCAAGGATTATAACTAAGTCAAATAGAATGATAAATTCTAATGATACTAAGTTTTATTTGACTATCTAGCTTCGTTTCGTGATGAGAGGATGATAAATCCTTATGATGAAACTAGGCTTAATAATCAAAGGTGTGATAAGTTTGATGGTTTTGGCACTTTGAGATGTTAGATCTTGGTTTAGGTTGGAGAATTCCACATGTAGGTCATTTTTAACAAGTTTAGACTCTAAGGTACCTAAGGAATGATTCTGGACTTGAGAAAATTTTAAAATTTTGGTTCAAATTGTGAAACAGGGGACAAGTTTAACTCTCGGGTTTTTGCATTTAATGGATACGCTAAAACAGAGCCTGAATGTGCTAAAATATTTGACATATGCACTAGAAAAGAGGACAAATATGCTAGAAAATTTTGCAGATGCGCCATAAGATTGCTCGAATGCGCTAAAACAAAGGATCAATGTGCCAAAGTAATACACAGATGTGCTATAACAAAGGGTAAATGCGCTAAAAAAATGCATAGATGCGCTAAAAGATTGATTGTATGCACTGGAACAGAGAATAGATGCGCCAGATTTTTGCATAGATGCGCTATAATAGCAGTTAGATGCACTAAAATATTTTTCTAATGTGCTAGAAGATGCAGCAGATGAACTGAACTAGGAAAATGATGCAATTTGTTGGAAATTTTTTTTATTTTTGAATTTTCCAGTTAGAAAGTTGGTTGTTTCAATGAATGTTTTTTTTGAATCAAGTTTTTCACTTTCCACATGCGATGTTTTTGTTTGAAATTGGTTCAAAAACACATTGGTAAAGACACATCAAGCATGTACAACTTAGGCCGTGTAGGACTATATTTGTTGAATTCCTACTTGGATTTTACTCAAGCTACGCTTACTTATAGTAGATGATTAGATATTTGACCCCATTGGCTCCCATCCACGGCACTCACTTCTACGGGGCAGCCAATCATCAATACCCATGAATCTCCCATGGCATATTTTTCATCTCTACTAAAAGCCGCAAGAATGTGGGATGGCTTTAGAACAACCGTTCTTGTACCAACAAATAGATTAAGGATTTTTTCCTTGCTACAACAAAGGGTTCTAGAATAGGCATTCCATTCGTGGGGGATCATCCATGTGGCAAGAGACCATTGTTTCCCTTCTCATCGAAACAATCCTTTTGATACTTGAACTTTCCCCAAGTACCCACATTTATATCCTGGTTGGAAGTCACTTGGCTTTAGCGTGTTACCGGTTTGGTCGTTCCCTTGGGTGATTACTTTTTCCCACAAGGTAGGCCCTCTAAGGATAAAACAAAAGTGAATGGGTCAGATTTTTTGGTCACCCAGTTAAAGGGAGAGCATATGCCTACCATTCATCAAGCACGAAAGACATGGTGTTCTTTATCATTTCGATTTAATTTAGATGTCTATCTTAAGAAAAAGAAGGCGTTTAAATAGCTCCAACCCTTGTATAAATCATCAATAATTTGATAAATTTGATTCTGACCAGTGTATAAAATACCTGCAAACAGAAAACACAAATCACTTCTTGGATTTTGCAATTTTAACCCAATGCCCTAAAACAGTCCTCGCATGTGCTAAAATGTCAATGCGCTACAAGAACTAACCAATGCGCTAAAACAACTACTCTATGGGTGATCCCACAATAGTGGTTTACAATTTTTGGCCAAACTGGATGCTGAAATAAAAAAAATTAACTAAATCTTTACTTTCGGGCACCTATAGTGGCTAAACCGTGAGGAATTTGAAGATGATGCAAACTAGAGTTTCATCACATTTTTTTGTAGATTCCGAAAATATTTTTTTCAAAATTTTTGGAATCAGATTGCACTTTTTTTTCATCTCCCTCAAAAACTAGTTTTTTCAAAAAACAACATTTTTTAAAAGTGACGCACACTGTATAATGCGTAACTTTTTTTCCATGAAGGATAAAATTTTAATTCTTTTGAATTTAGATTTGTAACTCTGATATCTAGTGCTTCCACTTGGTTAGATAGTTTTTTATTGAATATTTTTTCTTTAATCAAGTTTCAAAGTCAAACCAATTACAATTTAGACATAGCGCAATTGTATAACACATAACTTTCTTTGTATATATCAAAATTCAAAAAAAAATCTTGGATCAAAGACTTCAATATCTAGTGCACTCATATTTTTCAAAAAAAAATTGATAATCTGTTATTTTTCCACGTGTAGAACAAAGACCTTCATTTTTGGTGAAAAACCTATGTTTAATAAAACTAAAAAAACAAATACATAATAAAACCAAAACATATTAAAATTATATTCGTTGGATAGCTCGTTCCAAGGACTACCTGATTCCAGTTGGGTTTGTGAAGTCTCTGCTATTTTCATGCTCAAACTGAGCTCCAAAGTGAAAAAAAATTAGGTTTTTTTGTGTTTCAGGGGGAGAATGAGGGATAAGGGGGGTTCGTACGAACCCCTAGGGGTTCAAGCGAACCACCCTTCCTAATGCATTTTTTTGGTTTTTTTGGCGAGAAAGATTCAAATGGGTTTGCTCGAACTAGTAGGTTCATACGAACCCCCAAAATCACATTTTTTGCCTTGGGGTCATTTTTTGTGAGTTTTCCTTCCTCAATGGAATTGTAAACCACTTATGTGGGTTTACCCCTATGCACTAAAATAACTATTCAATGCCCTAAAATTGATATGAATGTGCTAAAGAAAAGGTTGAATGCACTAAAACACTCCTTGTATGCACTAAAAGATTTGATGGGTGCACTAAAAGAAGTATCGGATGCGCCAAAATAGACACTGAATGCACTGGAAGATTCCACGGATGCACCGAAACAGAAGTCGTATGAGCCAACAGATTTATCATATGCACCAAAAGAACTCACAATTGCGCTAAAATGTCACGTCCAGCTTATTTACACGAACTTTTTCAAAAAATTGTTAGAAATGGGGACTGGCCCCACGGTGGGTGTCATTTTGTGGCATGTGTGAAATGTGGGAATTGTTAGTAAATCAACACAAACCTTAATGAAACGAATTATATCAAATATTTGAATCAAATAAACTACTCTATTTTGCAGCTAAACAAATCTTTTAAGAACATCTCATTTTCCTCTATTCTCAAGGATTTATTAAACCATTTGGCCCTCAGATTTCTTAGTGCACTATGGTTGTTAAAATGGCAACTTGAGAAACGAGAAAATATTCAACATGCAAGCCAATTAAATTCCTACATAAAACTATATGATGAAAATGATAATGGATACTATGATGAATGGCTGATGGTGCTAGATTATTTGAGGTAGATACTATGGTATTGAACTATGATGATTCTACATATGCTCAAATGCTAACTATGAATATGTTAATCTAAAATGCAACTATGATGCAAAGGATGACATAAAATGCAACTATGAATCAAAGTGTGACTCTAAGATCTAACTATGATGCAAAACATGATATGAAATGTAACTATAAGACTCCAAATGCTCCAATGCTCAAATGATATTCCTGCATGATAACTCTACTCAAATGTGGATGTAAAATACAATGCCAAAGGGTTGTATTTATAGGATTTTCCAAGCATCTTGTGAGGTGGCAATGATCAACGGTCTATATTCAAACAAGAGGAATGAACGATGGAGATGAAGAGAATCAAGAAGGTACCCCCTTGACTAAAGACAACATGCCAAATGGATGGAGGAATCTCTTGACCAAAGGCAACATGCCAAATGGATGGAAGAATAAAGTGTGGGAAGAAAAGACCATATGTTTGAAAATTGGTTGAAGAAGTGTGTGAGGAATAAGCCATGTGTTTGAAAATAATTATAATTTAAAAATTAGAGTTATTTAATTTCATGTGACCTTGGTGAGGTGGCATAAAAATTTGTAGACATGTGCTTGAATTCCTAATCAGGGATTAGTGAAACTTAATTAAATAAAACAAGCTTATGAAATTTGTTTATTTAATTAAATTAGAAGAATATGATTTTAGATTTGAATAATTAGAAAATATGAACAATATAAATAAATTGAGAATTTATTTATACATAGTCAAATATTAATTAAATAACTCTAGTAGTTAATTAATTAGATGTCATGACCGATTTTAGGTATATACAATAACAATCACCTTTTCTTTGGAGTGATTGATTAAGGATGTTTAGGAGCTACAGATTTTTCCTTGTTCTCCAGTAAATTGGCGACTTAAATCTATAAATGTATGCATGCACCTATTCTTCTCCTTTGCTCTTGGTTACATATTATTCACTCCTTGGCAACTAACAATCAAAACTAACCTCCCTTGATGACGGATCTCACTTTTCCTTCTTTGATGTCTCGGTCAACAACCACCTTCAAGCTTGGCTTCAATCTTCCATAATCCTTTCCTTCTCATCTCATCCAAATAAAAAACTAAACATAACTCAACCACGTTCAAAATCTAGTGAGCACCTTTGTTGTTGGATTGACTTTACAAGCCATAGTTTATCCTCAACAAATTACCAAAAAAAATATCTCTTTATATGAATATTCTTTCCAAAACTACGACGAATTGTGTGACAGCTTAAAACACTATGATTTATTCTTAATCGAAAGCTTCAACTTTGATTATGATTTGAACTACAATTTATTTTCTTTAGACATGACAATATCTATTTTTGACACCAACACTAATTACATACTATGACTCTTTGATGAAAACATACAATTGCATTCACCTCTTTAGTTTTGAATTAAAGACATTTTCAACCAAACATGACAACATTCATTTCTTTCCTAAAAACAACAATATTTTTAGATTATCAACAAACAACAATCACCTTTCTTAAAGAGCATCAGCTAGTTTAGCAACATCCTCTTCAACACAATCTCCTTTTCGACTACACTTTTGGTGGTTTAAGCCGAGGAGTTTTAGGAATAGTTGTGGATCTCTTTGTTTGTTTTTGCATCAATATTGAAGCTCGTTTCCTTTTCAAATGACAGCTTGACCTCTCTCTCTGCACCTCCTTTGCTTGAAAACTTGGCAATTTTCACAGGCTTCTTTTCACTAAGATCTCCATCTTCGGATCTATGGAGACTTTTCAAACTTGACACACCAACTTCTGCATTGACGATTCTGATGAACACAGTGATCTTCACTTTACAAGAAAACTATGATTTCCATAAGATAGCGATTCTCATGTTTCACCAAATCCACAATCACTTGTGATCTATCTCAAACAACAACCACTTTCTTCACAACAGTGATTAATCTCTACATAGATTGGCAACAACAACAATCCTCAACAGCTTCCTCTATCAAAATTCTTCCAATAGGAAATCTCTTTATGATTAACAACACTTTCCTCGATAGAATATCTCTCTGATTATCTTGTCTTTGTAGCTACACATCTCTCCTGCAAACCATAGTGAAACACTTGATTTTGACATAAATCATTTCCCTTCAGCAACTCCATAGATTCTTCTAATCTCTAGGGTCTTCAGGCTCTGATAACAAATTGAAAGATAATTCACAGAGCACAAAACATAGAACAAAGCAAACATATCTTTATTGAGACAAAACTAATACAAGTACAGATACATCTACAATAGCTTTGTGAAGCAAGTCTATCAAACTGAGTGCTAATGAATTCAGGCTCAAGCACTTCATTTATAGAACTTACAATAAATTCATTCCAAACTATAGACTAGTGTTAGCCCAAATATTATACTCAACATATGTGCTATTTAGTGGAATAGCATGTACCTATTACTTGTAATGGCCCAGTAGGGATCACCAATGCATCTCAGATGGCACTCCATTTGAATCTTCCACAGATAATAATTTGTTCCTTCAAATCTCGGACTATCCTTCTTGTAACTTGTCATCCCGAATCACCTTAAGCTATTAAAATTCTTCCAAGGAACTTGCTATGATACCAAATTGTTGGCAATATAAGGGCATAAAACAGAGGGGGGGTGAATCAGTTGTCACATAAATTCAAAACTTATTCAACTTATTAACCTTATTCTCTGATTTGATTATTAACCATGAAAACATAAATCATCAACACATTAGAAACACACATAACACCAATATTTTTTATGTGGAAACCCTATTAGGGGAAAAACCATGATGGAGGTCAGTCCATAAGATTATAGCCTCTTAAAAGTATAATGAAAATGAAATATGGGGAATGCACATGCATTTAGGCACACTTCCTAGAGCTCACTGCTCAATTACAAAGGAAGACACCTTGTCTTACAAAGAGATTCAGATTAAAGCCATCTAAATTTTGAACTAAGGAAATAGCATCTGCTAATGCCTTATTACAGTTTCAATTAAGCACATGAACACTTCTTCACAATTCTTCACACTCTGCTCTACCTTAAAATGATTTAGAACATTATTTGTGCACACACACACAGAAGCACAATTTTTCCACACTTAAATTTGAATAAAAAATCACTCTTATATATCCATAACATGAAATTTCATCGCTACAAGTCGGCCACAAAGAAATAATAAAATGAATATAAATTGTTGGCCTAAAACACTAAAGATTATCAATGTGTATCAACCAAGGTCATCCACAACTTAGTGAGGACCCAAATCAACATCTCCAGCACAAAGACAATTAAATTAATTTCTCCTTGAAGATCCACAACACACTACAAACACTATGTCGGCCAAGAACAAGAAAAACATGAACACGCAAGAGAAAATCGCCATCCATGATCACAATGATCAATGTGGGTGTGCAACAAAGATAGAGCATGAACTAGAAACATCCACAAGCATCATGAATCACAATAGAAGAATCCACAACAACTAAACTAACTGAAATAACATCATCTTCAATCAAGAACACCAATTGAAGAAACAGAAAAACTGTCTAAATGGAAATCTTCATAACTCGATCAAATATTCATGTGGATCTCTGAAACTTGACGTGGATAAACTAGATACACTCAGCAACAAACCCTTTAGTCCACAACCTCTGATCAACAACGTACAGAAACAACCACCATGCTGAACTTCACTTCACCACTGACAACCTAGAACTCATTTATTACATTTTTTTCAATATCCTCGACATATATAGCTTCAAATACATTTATGCTAATAGTGTTGACATCAATGACAACCACATATCATCAACAGAACACAACAACGAACAATCTCCCTAGTCGCATCCATAAAAGGATATACAAGTCACAGCAAATCCTAACCTGGGAATTGGACATTCCAGCAGGTGACTAGCATCTTCTTATGGTTGTTCATTTACATTGTCAAACTAGGGAACGTATACTTGAAATGGAGTGGTACTGTATGTGCACTAAGAACCAGTTTTAGTTATGATTTACTAGAAATAAATGTGTGGAAGGAATTCTACTTATGCTATAGGAATGTAATGTGAAGCCTTCTAAGCTTAATCAAAGCAAAAATCATGACAACTATAACTAAGAAACAAACTATGAACTGGCCTTATGCTGCAGGAACAAACACAGGGATGGATTCCCAATACTATAGGAACAATATAAGATTGAGTTTGCGCTTGAACTTTCAACAGGAAATAAACAACTAACTAACTAACTAACTATAGATACTAAGTGGGCCCCCTTAGCAAGCATCAACTAGTTATACAAAAATTGAACTCAAAACTTCATCAGCTTTTATTCATAAACTTAGAATGATATACATTGTTCTGCTTATATGAAAACTAACAAAAAAACACTATCTCTTATTATAATACTAACTTTTACATACTATGTTGCTCACTCGCACAGGAGGAGAACTTATTTAAACTATAAAAGCAACTAACTAACTTAACAGAGAAAGATGTGGACATAAATGTATCCTAAAATTGAGGAACAGACTTCTCATAAATGAAAGCATATCCATTCAATACGATCCAAAGAGAATTTAGCATTCCACTCTTCCTAGATTAATGATCATTTAGATTTCCTCCCAATGACGTGGTCAAAGAGTCTTTATTGGAACAACTTCCTCAATGTCATGCTAGTAATGGACTTTAGTGCAAGACCGAGATCTACTGTGCTTTGACTTGTTCATGCTCCCTTCAACAACCTGTGATGTACATGGAAACAGAAGCGAAATAAAGCATGTGTGGAAAATAACATGATACAAATTCATTAATCACATATTAAATCTATTTCATTATCCAAAAACCACATGCATTATATCAGTCATTCAGGAGGTCAAACGGGGTAATTAATACAAACACACATAGAGATGTTAAGCTGGAGGAATATAGGAATGTATTGCTATAGGATACTACCCATTTTTAGATAAAATGTCTTTAATCAAAGAGTTAAAACAACCATTAACAATAAGAGTAAGGGTATTAAAAATACATCATAATACTCAAATTATGAGCATATTTCAAACTCATCATCTGCCCCCTACTTATCCTAATGATGGTCCTCCAGCATTAAGCTTCCTAGTTGTTTCTCTGAAATCAGTAGGAGTAGCATGGCCCTGCAATGAAGTTCCAAATTTGTAATAGAAACCCCTAAAAATTTTCCATCTTTCATATCTGCGGGTTTTTTGTATCCTCATTAACATTTGTAGCCCGATAAGGATAAAGTGGCCACATCAAAGCTGGAGGTCGAAATGTTATTGGTAACTCAAACCTCTTTTGAAGACCAAGTTGCATGTACTTCTCTATCCTTCTAAGGGCTGCTTTAAAGTTTAGAGGGTTATGAGGCTCAGATTTCTTCAGACCAATAGTCAATTTCTCCCATCTTGTCTCAATTCTGGAAGATGAAAGCTTCCAAAACAGATATGGTTGGCCTTTGAACTCTTCATACACTTGCTTCCTGATATCGAATATTTTTTATTCTTTCTATTTGATCATTGAACCCATATGCAACAGTAAGCCAAGTTTTTAGCATTGTGTAGGGATCTGAGCTTTCAGGTCGCAGTGGGAGAGGTTCATTCCTCTCAGCCTCTTCATAAGCTTCTAATTGTCTACCATAATTAGTTTCATTAGCCACCCAAGACATGAGTGACCTCAAATGAATATCACCAATGTAAAGAAGTGGATTCCACTCTGTTTCATAGGGAATTATCAAACCATGCAAATAAAATTCACATAAAGAATTTTTCAGCCAACTAGGGGCTACTTGATAAGCATCATAAAATTCCTTAGTTGTATGAATAACAGGATCTAAATTCCTTGAAATTCTCATTAATTGAAACCAAATAAATTGCTCTTTCAGGCACATAGCATAAACCCTGGGCAATGGTCTACATTCCACAATTTTACCAGTTATTTTCATCATTTCATCTATTTTCTATTTCATTTCTTGGATTTCCTGTTTCTGTCTTTTAATTTCTCTTTGCAATTTCTTCTTCTCTTCTTCCCAAAGACTTTGTTGAATTTTAGTCTTGGCTAAATGGCGGAAACTCGGAGTTTGAAATGTGACCGGCCTCCATGTGGTCCTAAGGTATTCCAAAAATTCAATCAACAATGTTTTTTTATAAACAACCATTGCTTGACAAGTTGCAGGGGGTAATGGGGTTTCATTGGACACTTCCAATTGTTTAGGTTGTTATTCCTCTTGCTGCAGGATGAATTCTTGTTGCTGCGTAGGAGGAGATTGTACTTCCTCTGAAACTTGCCTAGCTGCCTCAGCCAATTCATGAAGACTTGGCATTCCCCTTTCACTAACACTAACATGTTTTGCTTCCTCAACTTCCATTGGCTCATTTTGCACTTCCCCAAAAACAATAGATGGGCTTTGTGGAACATTCTCAAACACATTCTAAGAATCATCATGACTGGATTCTTCCAAGTCCTCAAAAATTATTATAATTTCAGGTTGGACAGAGGTTGAGGTAACTTTGCGCTGTTTCCTTGATGAAACCCTTTTTGGCAATGTTTCAGGAGTAATAGCTACAAGAGACACTTTCGTGGCTTTCCTCTTTCTATTCTGCCTAGAGGATTCATACAAAGCAGGAGACGATGATAATGAAACTGCAGTGGCAACAGGCATTGTTGCAGTAGGAACTGCTATAGGAGAAGATGTTGCAGGAGAGGAACACTATTGTTGTTGAACATGAGGGTCAAACTCTGGGGTTTGTTCTACCCTAGATGACTCTCCTACCTTTGTTTTCCCTTTTTCTCTTCTACTAGCAAACCTAGTTTGTACTCGGGTAGAGGGCTCTGGTGTGGGGGCTGCAGGAGTAGGTGTTGCAGGGGTAGGTGATGCAAGGAGTGCTCTAGGAGGCTCTAGAAGTTGCAGACCCTTTTGGGCAACAAATTCTTTCCAAGAAAGGGGTGATACATCCCTTAGAGAATGCTCAATCAAGAGTTTAATGAGGGCATGATGGGCGATAGAATTGTCCCTACCCCTTTGGGTTTCATGGGCACATTGGTTCAAAAGGTTTAACAAAAAATTTGGAACATTAACAGCTAAACCGTGCCCCATATGACTCAATAGTTTAAAATGGTAGGAATGTAAATAGGAAAAGTGTCCCTCACAATTCAATTACATGATTATGAGGATAGAATATTCTAAGTATGGAAGAGGTAGTGACACTCGTTTGCATCCTTGTTTAGAAACCTCCAAGGGTCCATCAGTTGGTATTGTGAATTCTACTCTAGCAGAGACAACATCTGAAGAAAAATTTTCTCCGACTGTTGGAAGCCCAGATACTTCTGCAATCTGTTCTTCTGTAATGGCTACTGTTAAACCCCACACTATAGCTTCTCCCTCAAAAAGAGTTTTCAAGAACTCACTTGCAACTTCCTCATTAAAGGAATCTAACCTCAGAAAATAATTCAGCCAACCGTAATTGTTGAATGCCTGAACTGCTTGAGAATTTTGCGTCAAGAGCTCATGAGCTACAAGCTCATGTCTTACTAATTAGCCACCCATATTCACAAATTATTCCTACTGAGATTCCTGAAACTCAACTTCTTCTGAAAATTCAAAAAAAAAAATTATGCTCTGCTTCTTTTTGCTTCTTTCTGTTCTGTCGTCACTTTTATCTACTTTTCCAAGAGTAACTCAAAAGATAATTGTATGAAATGATTTTTAGGAACTACTCAAATCAAACAGTTAATTGTTGTTTAGGATAAAAACACACAGTCATATTTGGAAAGCACAAGAAAATAAAAATATCTTATTAGTTATGATAGTGACATAAGAAAAGGTTTGAAATGGATTATCCCTACCCCCTACTTAAAATTTGGTATGTGTCCACACATGTGCGAAAGGACAAGCTAAGAATAGGCAATAATGATTGATATGTACATAGCAGTTAATGAATAAATAAAATAAATAAATAATGTGACAACAAGAGATATCGCGTACCTTGTAATAAATGCACGTTCATGCTGGAAAAGATTACAGCGCAGCATGAAATGACAGATGAAAGTGAAACCATAAATGAGGGCGGTACGGTAGGATGGATGACGTGGAAGAAAAAGAAATGAATGGTGGTGATGGGTGAAAGACCGAGAACGTGGCTTTCTTTAAAAGGAAACCTTTATTATGGGCATGCAACGTGGAATTTTAAAGAGATGTTGTAGGAGAAAGGCCAAAGCCTTTTGCTGGAGGAAGATCAATGGTCACATTCGAAACAAACCGCTTCATAAATTCTTCTTTGGATGTTGGCTTATGATACAACTTCAAATGGTTTTCATTAACCAGTAGCTTGAATCGGACAGGATCTATTGTAGCTAACTGAACTGAACCATTATCAAACACATTTTCTATTTAATAAGGACCAAGCCATCTTGTGGTGAGTTTACCTTGATTTTCCTTGTACCTGGAGTCATAGAGCAACGCCCAATCACCAGCAAAGAATTGTTTAGTTCGGATATGATTGTCATGCCATTTTTTCCTTTGTTGTTGGATAGCTTCAGTATGCTATAGGGCAGCTTTCCTTATCTCATCCAATGCATTCAACTGCAGGAGGCATTCCTTTTGTGCTTATGAAATATCAATGTTAAGTTGGAGAGCAGTCCTTAAGGTCTTATGCTCAAACTCTATTGGAAACATGGCAGTTTTTCCATAGAGTAACTCAAAAGGAGTGAACCCTGTAGTTGTTTTCCATGTTGTTCTATAGGCCCAAACTGCTTCAAAAAGGTGACTGCTCCAATTCTTCTTGTATAATTGTACTGTCTTAGTAAGGATTTCCTCAATTTCTCTATTGGTAACCTCTGCCTAACCATTGGTTTGAGGGTGATAGGGGCTAGACTTTCTATGCCTAATCTTGTAATCATTCATCAATGTAGTAATTAGGTTTGATGTAAACTAAGCTCCTTGATCAGTAACAAGTTCCCTTGGGACTCCAAACCGAGTAAAAATCTGCTCATACAGGAACTCAGCAACTTTATCGTCATGGGCATGTGTCATTGTTTTTACTTCCACCCACTTGGTTACATAATCAGTACACACCAAAATGTATGATTTCCCATTGGATGGAGGATCAATAGGCCCAACAAAATCCATGCCCCACTTGTCAAAGGGACTGACTACCACCTGAGGATGCAGGGGCATTTCATCAGACCTTGTTGGTCTCCCCATGCGTTGACATCTATCATATTTTCTAGTGTAGGCTGCAACATCTTTGTGTAGTGTGGGCCAATAGTATCCTGTAGTAAGCACTTTCATAGATGTTCTCTTGGCTGCAAAGTGTCCACCACATGGCTCATCATGACAGGCATGCAAAATGTCATAAGTCTCATCTTCCCTAACACATCTTCTCCTGACTTGGTCAGGTCCTGTGTAAAATAAACAATCTGCAATCCATGAAAAGTTAAAATTTTTCTCTACCTAAAATTATCTTTCCTTTGGTGAGAAGTGGGCTGGAATCTTTTTGGCTGCTAAATAATTTGCAATATTTGCATACCATGGAGTTTAAGCAACAATAGAAAACAGATGTTCATTGAGAAAGCTATCATCAATTACCTCAGGGGTAGGACGTGTAGTTTTTTGAAGTATTGACAATAAATTAGCCACCATATTAGCTCGGCCTGGCTTATCAGTAATTGTGATATCAAATTCCTACAACAATAGGAGCCATCTTGCTAATCTACCAGATATAGCAGGCTTATTCATGAGGTACCTTATTGCTGCATGATCTGTATGGACAAATATTTGGTAACCAGTGACATAATGTCAAAACTTGTTCAGGGCGTACACAACTGCTAGCAATTCTTTCTTTGTGACAATATAGTTTAACTCAAGGCCTTGAAGGTTTTTGCTAATGAAATATATGGCATGCTCTATGGAATTCTCTTTCTGTCCTAAAACTGCCCCTATGGCATAATCAGAAGCATCTGTGTGTATATGAAAGGGAAGACTCCACTTTGGTCCTTAAAGAACAAGTGTCTGCGTAAGTAAGTTCTTAAGCTACAGGAAAGATTTGTCACAGGCCTTAGTCCAGTTAAATTCAGAATCCTTAGTCAATAAGGCATATAATGGACTGGCAATTTTGCTAAAATATTTGATGAATCTTCTATAATATCCAGCATGTCCTAGGAATTTTCTAACATCCTTTTGTTTCATAGGTGTTTGTAAAGTTAGAATAGCTTCTATTTTTGCAGGATCAACTTGAATTCCTACTTGAGAGATATGATGGTCTAAAACAATTCCCTCTTGCATCATCATAAAGCATTTCTCACTCTTCAAAGACAAATTTTGCTTCTGACATCTTTTCAACAGTTTTTCCAAATTGGCTAATGCTTCTTCATAAGTAACTCCATAAGTAGTGAAGTCATCCATGTAGATCTCCATAGAATCATGAGAAATGTCAGCAAAAATATTGATCACTACCCTTTGAAATGTTGCAGGTGCATTACACAGTCCAAAAGGTAAGACAGAGTAGGCAAAAGTACTCCATGGACTGGTAAAAAAATTTTTGTCTTGATCCTCAGGGGCAATTCTAATTTGATTATACCCACTATATCCATCCAAAAAGGAGAAATATTTTTTACCAGACAATGAGTCTAGTACTTGGTCAACAAATGGCAGTGGAAAGTGATCCTTTTTAGTTGTTGTATTCAACTCCCTATAGTCTACACAAACTCTCCATTTTCCACCTTTTTTAGGGACAATCACCAATGGTGATACCCATTGACTGTCTGAAATGGGGTAGATAAAACTAGCATTAAGCAATTTTTGGAGCTCTTTTCTAACTATTTCCCTGAGTGTTGGATTTATCCTTCTTTGAGGTTGTCTAACAAGTAAATAGTCTTCCTTAATGTAGATCCTATGAGTACAAAATTGAGCATCTATTCCCTTCATATCCCCATAGTCCCATGCAAAAGCTCTGTGTTGATCTTGCAGCATTGTGACCATGGCAGCTTATTGAGATTGAGGCAGCTTATTATTGATGTTCAAACAATGACCTGGAGACACTTCTACTTGCTTGGTAAGATCATTCATGAAAGTTGCTGATAAAGGTGGTTTTTGTATTTCATGTGGAAGCAAGTTGTGATAAACTGCAGGAGACTCAAGTGGCAGGCTCTCAGAATTCAATTGTTGCAGGAAACACTGCTGAGGATAGTTATCTGGAATAGATGGGCTACTCAGATCAGAGTTGGACTGCAAAATGTGTAAAAGTAGGCCATCCTCACTCTGAAGCTGGGAAAATGGATTAGTTTGTAGCATCATTAGCTGAGCCAATTAATTGACTTCTTCAGTTTCCTCTCCTAAATCTGGCCAAATTGGTTGAGACAAGTCTGGCTGAGGCTGGGCAGGTGGATATAAAGCCAATTTGTTTCTTGACTGACCATCAAAAATTGTCATGTCTCCTGAACGGCATCCTATAAAAGCATCAACTGTGGCTAACCATGGTCTACCTAGGATGATAAGATATCCTCTCAAAGTTACCTTAGTGGAAAATATGGTGAAATTTGTTGGGTATTCCCAAGACTCAAGGTTGACAATGACATCTTCTACCACTCCATCAGGTGTTACTGTGAAACTATTAGCAAGCTACAGGACGGTAGGTGTACATTGAATAGTTAGGATATTCAAATACTCCATAGTATGCTTGGTCCTTACATTGATGGCTGCACCAAGGTCAATCAAAACATTCTTTACTATTTGGCTATTAATATTTATTTGTACCACAGGACTCCCAAGGTCAATATATTTTGGAATGACTACCTTCCTTAACATAATATCTACTAATTGTCCTAGAACATGGATAGTTTGGGGATCCTTTTTCTTTCTTCCTGGTTTCTTTAAACATGCCTCCTTAATGGCTTTTCCATAAATTGGGACATCTTTAATGGCTTGAAAAAGGGGAATTTGAATGTGTACATTCTTTAGCTGATCCAAAATATCAAACGTAGGCTCTTCCATAGACTTTGATGTAGTAATTTGCAATCTCTGATAAAAAGGCGGTTTGGCCTAATGCTACAGGACAGGTTCCTTAGAGACAGTATCTGATAAAGATATATGTTTTGCAAGATCAGTAGGTTGTTCAGAGGCAGAATCTAGAATCTCTATAATTACAGGCGGTTGTGGAGCAGGGAGAGTGGTTTCAGATCTAAGATGGATATCATGAATATTCAAGGCATAAGCTGGATATTGATTGGCTTTTGCAAGATACATAGGCTGTTGCTGCTTATTATTAAGATTTTGCAATGGTTGAGCAGGCATAGGTGTTTGTTTTGGAGGGCCAGTATTTGTTCCAGGTGTTGCAGGAGGTGGCATGAGAGCCAGAGGTTGTGGCTACTGAAACTGTAGGGAGCCAGGGGATTGGTTCTATCATTGTTGTGGACTTCTCCATTGAGGATTCTATTGCCAGTTACCTGGGGGTGGAGTCCATTTTCCTTGTGGCTACTACCAACCTCCTTGAGGATATTTCCATTGAGGACTCTGATAGTTAGGCCAGTGTGGTTGAGAAGTATTCCAAGGTGGTGATGGGCCATATGTAGGTTTCCATTGGTTATTGTAATTAGAATAAGGATTACCAAAATTCAAAGGGTCTTGAGGCATACCTTGTCTTTGAGCCCATGGTCACCTTTGTGCAACAAAGAATACTTGGTCATCATCACTCTCTACCATCTTAAAATCAGTAGGTAACCGCTTAGCCTCCAGGTTAGCCACCATCTTACATCTGCAGTCATGTTTCTTCTGTCTGCAATGTGGATAGAACTCAACCAAGATTGTTTTAGCTTCCTCATGTTTCTTCTGAGCTTGCATAGTATCCAACTGTGTAGCCATGTTGTTTATGATATCCTACTTGAAATCAGACAGCAAATGTGTGATCTCCATCTGTGAAACTCCATTAGTAGAAGATTTTCCCACTGGGGCTTGATGACCTCTACCCTTCTTAACAATTGCTCGAGAGTAGTTGAGACATATCTTCTTGATATCATCCCAAGGCAGTTGGGTTATATCTCCTCCCATCAGATCCAGGGCATCTATACAGGTTTCATTGATTCCCCTTAGAAAAAGTAGTTTCTGAGATTCTTCACTGAGAGTATGGTCTGAATTCTTTTTCAGGGAAAACAAAAATCTTGAGATATAGTCTTCCAGGCTTTCATCCTCCTTTTGTTGAATTATGAATATATCATCACCCTTATTACCACTCTTACAATATTCCTTGTATTTCTCAAGAAATTTTGTTTGCATGGCTGCCCAACTATCAACAACACCTCTTCCCAAACTCAAACCATCTAAGAACTCCTTTCAAAGTAGCAGGAAACAACTTCAACCTGTGAGCATCTGAAGTATAATCATAGCTGCGACAGAGGATATCAAACTCAAACAAGAAAATTTATGGTTCATTAGTAACTAGTCCATAGAACTTGGGAAGTAATGAAGAAGGAATATTTTTAAGGTTATCATTATCTTGCTGAGCAATGATGGGGAATTCAAAAGCAAGAGGTCGATTAGGTGGATTACGTGCCATAGTTGCCTGAAGGAGTATCAAAGCAAATGGATTTTCTTCAGGTTCTTCATCAGCTAGGTCAAATGGCAATTTAGCAAGCAGTTTTTTAGCAAAAGGATTGATATCTTGGTCTTCTCCTTCCTCAAATAGATTATAAGCTAGTTTGGAATTGTTATCAATGAATGGAAGGTTAGGGAGGAATCATCCCAGAGCGTCTCTTCTTCTATGCATGCAATAGAATGAATGGTAAATTGAAGGAATTCAGAAAATGCTTGAATAATAGACTAAACTATTGATAACAATGACTATGACAAGTTCTTAGCTTGACACCATCCCTGGCAACAGTTCCAAAAATGGTCGCATCCATAAAAGGATATACAAGTCACGGAAAATCCTAACTTGGGAATTGGGCATTCCAGCAGGTGACTAGCATCTTCTTACGGTCGTTCATTTACATTATCAAACCAGGGAATGTATACTTGAAATGGAGTAGCACTATATGTGCACTAAGAACCAATTTTAGTCACGATTTACCAGAACTAAATGCATGGAAGGAATTCTACTTATGCTACAAGAATGTAATGCGGAGCCTTCTAAGCTTAATCAAAGCAGAAATCATAATAACTATGACTAAGAAACAAACTATGAACTGGCCTTATGCTGCAGGAACAAACACAAGGATGGATTCCCAATGCTACAGGAGTAATATAAGACTGAGTTTGTGCTTGAACTTTCAACAGGAAATAATCAACTAACTAACTACAGATACTTACTAAGTGGGCCCCCTTAGCAAGCATCAACTAGTTATGCAAGAATTGAACTCAAAACTTCATCAGCTTTTATTCACAAACTTAGAATGATATACATTGTTCTGCTTATATGAAAACTAACACAAAAACACTATCTCTTATTATAATACTAACTTTTATATACTTTGTTACTCACTCGCGTAGGAGGAGAACTTATTTAAACCAGAAAAGCAACTAACTAACTTAACAGAGAAAGATGTGGACATAAATGTATCCTGAAACCAAGAAACAGACTTCTCATAAATGAAAGCATATCCGTTCAACACGATCCAGAGAGAATTTAGCATTCCACTCTTCCTAGATTAATGATCATTTAGATTTCCTCCCAACGACCCGATCAAAGAGTCTTTGCTGGAACAACTTCCTCGATGTCGTGTTGGTAATGGACTTTACTACAAGACTGAGATTTGTTGCGCTTTGACTTGTTCATGCTCCTTCAACAACCTACGATGCACATGGAAACAGAAGTGAAAGAAAGCATGCATGGAAAATAACACGATACACATTCATTAATCACATATTAAATCTATTTCATTATCCAAAAACCACATGCATTATATCAGTCATTTGGGAGGTGAAGCAGGGTAATTAATACAGACACACATAGAGATGTTAAGTTGCAGGAATATAGGAATGTATTGCTATAGGATACTACCCATTTTTAGATAAAAATTCTTTAATCAAAGAGTTAAAACAACCATTAACAATAAGAGTAAGGGTATTAAAAATACATCATAATACTCAAATTATGAGCATATTTCAGGCTCATCACTCCCCCTTTAGCATTGATAGCAACACATGATGTGAAAAACACCATCAACACAACTAACTTCTGCTTAGCTTTTGACTCACCTCCTCAACACTTTCACATAATCTTTCTCCCCATAAGGCTCTTCTCCTTAGGTAATCACCAATTTTCACATGACTCTTCTCCCCCTTTGAAATCAATGAAAAAGTTCTCTAAGCTTTTAACCACATATCTGAATTTTTGAACATCTGACTACTCCCCCTGAGTAGCAGCCACCACAACATCAATCTGAGACAAGATATGACTGTGAAATGCATGAACTGATGCAATGCAATGCATCCTTAGTTTTGATTATGAGGGGTAATCACCCCTAACTTCCCTCTGAGATACTCAAAATTATCCTTAGGCAATGGCTTGGTAAAGTTATCTGCAATCTGCTCCTTAGTAGGCACATACTCCAATCTAATTTCCTTTTCACTTACCTTCTCCCTCAAAAAGTGAAACTTGATAGATATATGCTTTGTTTTTTAATGCAGCACCGGATTATTGGAAATGTTAATAGCACTTGATTTATCAAAAAATATAGCAATAGGCTCATCATATATAATTATGATATCCTTCAACATTTGTTTCATCCACGTGACTTGAGTACAATTATTAGCAGCAACAATGTATTTGGCCTCTGCAGTAGACAAGGAAATGGTATTCTGCTTCTTGCTTAACCATGAAATTAGCTTCTTACCCAAGAAAAATGCTCCACCACTATTACTTTTTTTTTATTCACATCTCTTGCCCAATCAGCATCAGTAAAGGCACTCAAAGTAAGATCATCATCTTTAGGATACCATAGGCCAAGATCAACAGTTCCCTTCAAGTATCTGAAAATTCTCTTCATAGTAGTCACATGAGATTCTTTCAAATTAGCTTGAAATCTTGCAACAATACATACAACATTCATGATATCAGACCTAGTTTAAGTTAAGTACAACAATCCACCAATCATTGATCTGTACTTGTCTGATTTTCTTTCAGAGAATCATCTTCTATTGTCAACTTGCATCTGGTCACCATGGGTGTACCAATTGGATTTGAATCTTCTATACATAACTTCTTTAGAAATTGCTTCACATACTTGGACTGAGATATAAAAATCCCTTTATCTAACTAGTTAATTTGCAATCCCAAAAATAATTTCATCTCACCAATCATAGACATCTCAAATTCATTTTGCATCTCATTCGCAAACTTCATGCACAAAGCATCATCTCCTCCAAAAATAATATAATCAACAAATACTTCAACAATCAAATTTTCATCATCATTCTTGAAATACAGATTACTATCAACAGTACCTTTGTTAAATCCAAGTTTTAGCAAATACTTGTCCAATCTTGCATACCATGCTCTAGGGGCTTACTTGAGTCCATACAATGCTTTCTTCAACTAATACACCATATCCTCTTTATCAGTCAACCAGAATCCATCAGGTTGCTTAACATACACTTCTTCCAATCCACCATTTAGAAAAGTTGATTTTACATCCATCTGATAAACTTTTTAGTTCTTGTGAGCAGCATAGGAAAGAAATAATCTTACAGCTTCAATTCTAGCAACAGGGGCAAAGGTCTCTTCAAAATCAATTCCTTCCATTTGTGAATATCCTTTACATACTAGTCTTGCTTTGTTTCTAACCACTTCACCTTGCTCATTCAGTTTGTTTCTAAAGACCCATTTGGTTCCAATGACATTCTTATCCTTAGGTCTTGGAACAAGAATCCATGTATCATTCTTTTTAGTCTATTTTAACTCTTCTTTCATTGCTTCAATCCAATGCTCATCTTTACATGCTTCATTCACACTAATAGGCTTAGTCTTTGAAATCAAGCAATACTCTTCTGCAATCTTTCTCCTAGTCTGGACACCTTTGTTCTTATCACTTGTAATCTGATCTTTTGAATGATTCAATTTTACATACCTCGAAGTCTTCTTAGGATTTTCTTCAACTTCAGGCTCTTCTGATCTTTCTTCTACTCTTTCACCAGTTTCTCCTTCATTTTCTTGATTTACCAGATTGATTTGCACTTGATTTGTAGTTTGAACTCACTTTCCTTTGTTTGTATTGTCATCTTGATCATCAAAGTCATATCCATAGGTTCTAGATAGTGTACCAAAGTCTTCATCAACCTTAACATTTGCACTTTCAACCATTTTCTTCAATCTTTTATTGTAACACTGGTAGGCCTTACTTTTAGTAGCATAACCCAAAAAGATACCTTCATCACTCCTAGCATCAAACTTTCCTATGTCTTCATCTCTCTTAATATAACATCTGCTTCCAAATATCTTGAAGTATTTAACAGTAGGCTTTTGACCAGTCCATAGCTCAAAAGGGATCTTACTAGTATCACCTTTGATTTGTACTCGGTTGAGTGTGTACACAATAGTACTGATGACTTCTCTCCAATAGATACGAGGAACATTTCCTTCCATCAGCATAGTTCTAGTAGCATCTTCAATTGTTTTGTTCTTCCTTTCCACAACTCCATTTTGTTGAGGGGTCCGCGGTGCAAATAATTGTCTCTTTATTCCATGTTCTTCACAAAAAGTATTAAATTCACTAGAAGTGAATTCACCACCTATATATGATCTTAGACATTTAATATTCAAACCTGTCTTTGTCTCAACCATAGCTTTAAAGATCTCGAACTTTTCCAGTGCTTCAAATTTCTCCCTTAAGAAAGTAACCCATACCATTCTAGAATAATCATCAATGAGTAATATGAAATACCTGTAACCTTGTAAACTTTTGACCTTAGAGGGACCACACAGATCAGTATGCACAAGCTCTAACAATTCATTTGAACAATGCTTTTTACTCCGAAATGAAATCCTAGTTTGGTTTCCCAATTGACATTCCTTGCATATTGCATTGGTAGGTTTCACCAACTTAGGTAGATCTCTCATAGCCTTAGTGGAACTTATCTTGACAATATTATCAAAGTTAACATGACACAACCTCCTATGCCATAACCAACATTCATCAACTTGAGCAATCAAACAAATTTTACTAGCAACATTCAAGTGAAAGATATTACCTTTTGTTTTTGTACCTGATGCAATTTCATTTCTGAAACTCAATATTCTGCACTTTCCATCCTTGAACTAAAGATTGTATCCCTTATTAACCATTTGACCAACACTCAAAAGATTATGCTTCAAGCCTTCCACATACAGAACATCATCAGTATTATGCTTACCATCAAGAGAAATACAACCTCTTCCATGCATCACACCAACTGTATTATCACCAAATCTCACAACACCACCATCATACTTTTCCAAGCTTACAAACTTACTTTTGTCTCATGTCATATGATGTGAAAATCCACTGTCAATTACCCATTCATCTTTTTCTTCAACTCGGGTAGTCAGGGCTTTCTCCACATTTGTACAACCAACAAATTCAATAGATACAAGATTATTTTCCTTGATAGCAATAAATGCCCATTCATCATCACTTCTATTTCCTTTATCAGATTCATCATCTGTCACACCTTCATCAACAACATAGTAACACTTATTTTAAAATCTAGGCTTGTTATGTCTTGGTTTAATAGCTCTTTTCGGACACCTTGATGCAAAATGACCTATCTTATTGCAAGAAAATCATTTAAGAAGTAATTTCCCTTCATTACTTACATTTTCCTCTCGATACTCTTTTGACAATAAGTGCTTCCAACTCTTCTAGCTCTCTTTCTTCTTCTCCAATCTATCTGATTTCATCCTCATACTTGAATGTCTTTCTAGATGAACTCTCACCTAGATCATATCTCTTTTTATCTCTTCCGGAAGTAGTAGCCTTAAATGCAGATTCAACCTTAGGAAGGGCATCACCAAATTCGCTCAACTCAAAAGTAGTCGGCTTACCAAACAATATATCGTTGGTTATGTTTGTTACAGTCTGGAGCTCTTCAATAGCACTAGCTTTGACTTTGTAAGAATTAGGCAGGGATCTAAGCACTTTAGCAACAATCTCATATTCATTTATCTTTCCACCAGCACATCTAATACCACACACAAGTTCATTCACTCTTTGCAGAAAGTATTAATGTTTTCATCATCACCCATTCTCAACCTTTCATATTTCCCTTTCAAACTCTGTAACTTAGCAATCTTCACATTAGCATCACCTTCATACAATGTTTCCAAATTTTTCTAGATCTCATAAGTAGTCTTTAGATCCATAACATTTGTCATCTCAGAATTAGTCAAAGCACTCAACAAAGCTTCCTTAGCCTAGATATTATACTCAACATATGTACCTATTCAGTGGAATAGCATACCTATTACTTGTAATGCTTCAGTAGGGTTCACCAATGCATCTCAAATGGCACTCCATTCGAGTCTTCCACAAAGAATAATTTGTTCCATCAAATCTTGGAATAGCCTTCTTGTAACTTGCCATCCTGGATCACCTTAAGTTGTTAAACTTCTTCCAAGGAACCTGCTCTGATACCAATTGTTGGCAATATAAGGGCAGACAACAAAAAGGGGGGTGAATCAGTTGTCACAGAAATTCAAACTTATTCAACTTATTAACCTTATTCTCTTATCTGATTATTAACCATGAAAGCATAAATCATCAACACATCAAAAACACACATAACACCAAAATTTTTTACGTGGAAACCATGCTAAGGGAAAAACCATAGTGGAGGTCAGTCCACAAGATTATAGCCTCTTAAAAGTATAATGAAAATGAAATATGGGGAATGCACATGCATTCAGGCACACTGCGTAGAGCTCACTATTCAATTACAAAGGAAGGCACACTTCCTTACAAAGAGATTCGGATTAAAGCCATCTGGATTTTGAATTGAGAAAATAGCATTTGCTAATCCCTGATTACATTTCCAATTAAGCACATGAACACTTCTTCACTCTTCTTCACATTATGCTCTACCTTTGAATGATTTAGAACATTATTCATGCACACACAAAGAAGCACACCTTTTCCACACTTAAATTCGAATAAACAATCACTCTTATATATCTGCAACATGAAATTTCATCGCTACAAGTCAGCCACAAAGAAATAATAAAATGAATATAAACTGTAGGCCCAAAATATTAAAGATTATCAATGTGAATCAACCAAGGTCGGCCACAACTTAGTGAGGACCCAAATCAACATCTCCAGCACAAAGACACTTCAATTAATTTCTCCTCGAAGATCCACAACACACTACAAACACTATGTCGGCCAAGAACAAGAAAAACATGAACACGCAAGAGAAAATTGCCAACCACGATCACAACGATCAATGCGGACGTGCAACAAAGATAGAGCACAATCTAGAAACATCCACAAGCATCACAAATCACAAGAGAAGCATCCATAGCAACTGAACTAACTGAAATAGCATCATCTTCAATCAAGAACACTAATTGAAGAAACAGAAAAACTGTCTGAATGGAAATCTTCATAACTTGGTCAAATCTTCATGCGAATCTCTAAAACTCGACGTGGATAAACTAGATACACTCAGCAACAAACACTTTAGTCCACAACCTCTGATCAACAACGTACAAAAATAACCACCATACTGAACTTCACTTCACCACTGACAACCTGGAACTCATTTATTACAATTTTCTCAATATCCTCGACATATACAACTTCAAATACATTTATGTTAATAGTGTTGACATCAATGACAACCACATATCATCAACACAACCACAACATCCAACACTCATGATGTCAAAAAAATTTACTACGGGATTAAATGGAAAATGTTCTTAAAAAATAGTAGCTCCTACCTTTTAGGGTTGCAGATTTGAGGAGGTGAAAATGGGGTGGGGTTGGAGATTGCTCCTATAGTTTAGGAATTGTAACTGCTAGTTTCACATTCCCACCAGAATAAAATTGGAGGGAAATGGTGTAGTTTTTATCTCTACGTTTTACAATACACTCCATCAACAGTGTGTAGCCTAAAACAAAGCAGTAGTTCAAAGACCTTGCAACGACAGAACAGTGCGTTGAATAAAGCAAAGCAGCATCAGAAAGAGGTAATACATCCCATTGTTTCAATTTAAAATTTTATTTTATGTATGCATATGTTCAGAATATTCATCTCATATTCATCCTCTATTTGTTTTGTTTTTAGTTTTGCATTTGACTCTTATATTTGTCCTCAGCAAACAATTTATTCAAGAAACAAAACAATGAATGGATCGAGCTAGATAGTACTTGAATCCTAACCATGAATTTATGTAAAACCCAATTCAAATTACACTTTTAGAGAACAGGTTTGATTAAAACTTAACACAAACCAAATTAGGTATTAAACAAAATAGAAAAGAATGAAATTAGTTGAGCGGAGACAATACATGGACCCTAATTATGAATTAAAGGAAACCCAATTCAAAACACACGTAAAAAAATGCAAAGGGCATAGCTGAATGAAGAAGAAACCCGATGACCATAATTCCAATACTGAGAGGAACCAACCACCAGAACATCCCATCTTGTACCTATTCCATCATCTTCCTCGCCTATATCAGCTTCTGTAGGCAATTTTATTATTGAATTCCAATCCTTTTTGCCGCCATTTGCACTTCATATGTTCAAGAGCAACAATAATACACAACAAAGTAGACATCTAGGCCGAATCCCTTGAAGGATCCTATTACAGTTCAATAGCTAGCATATACTGCAGAAACTATCAAGTTAACCTCAAGCGGATTTGGCATGCCCCACTCTGTTGCCAACAATGAACAATATGGTAATATGTACATGTACATACAATGCGTAAATGAACACTTAAAAAACCTCGACAATGCACTTCGAGCATATGTATTTTACCTGCCAATCTTCTCATTCTAACAAGCCGTTTTGACAAGTTCTTATTCAAGCTTTCATTATTTAAGACCAAAACAATACACTACTATGCCTTATTTTTCTCTCCTTCAATTTATGCCATGACCTTTTAATTTGCTTATGACTCTTGAAATGTATGACTCTAAATTCTAATGTTTTTAAATACCTTTGTTACTGAGATATTTACCAATGATGGTCATTACTTATAAATATGAGCATTAAAATGTATTATTTGTATTGACTAATAAAAATAGACAAAATGAGTGTTAAACTTAAGATAGTATCTGATGTTAATGTTGGAAAATGAGAAAACATTAGGTTGATTTGAGATTTTGTATTGCTTGCTCCTACCTTTATTGTAAGACTGTTTGTCATGTGATGCTTCATGTAAACTTCTTATGGTTTTTTGTGTTTCAAATATGGTTTTACACAAGCAGTAATTTAGAAAAGTCTCAGCAACATGTAAATTGTAGCAAAAATGACCCTTTTGTGTCCTTTTGCATCACACACATCTCTTAATCTCTTTCTCCTGTTTTTATGAACTCCTATGGAACACAAGTCTCAATATTGGCATGATAAATCAAGTATAATAGTCATTTGTTCCATCCCAAATGTAATCTTGGGGTCTGTTTGCAAAATTCTCTTTTGGAATAGGGTTGATTTTTCTTATTACAAGTCTCATGAAAGCAGGCATTTTTTGGGTCTACTGCTTTTATTTCTACTAGTTTATTCTTCCTTTTGTGGTCTTGTTTCTGCATTTTCTATAAAAGCTCTTTTTATTTTATTTCATTAGGTAAAAAAAAGTGCACTTACATAAGTAGTCTATGTGGGTATATTTATATGTTTTTTCCACATTTATATCTAGGTGAATGTATTGATTCGTATTGTTGAATTCATTTTATACTCACAACATGTAGTGTAAATGCAATGCTACTATTATTGTTCTTTGTGTATTGACTTGCCCATTGGTTGAATATATTTGTGGTATGGTATTGAGAATTACCAACAAATATACAACAAATTCCCAAAAAAAAATTAATATAGCATTGAGAATGGCTACCATATATACGGTGGATTCACTATAATCTGTTAGTTGAAATTTAGGGTTAGTTGGAGCTTAAAGTACATGACTTTTCTTTAATTGCATTTCAGAGTATTTGTATTCATTGATTTGTGTCTGCATAAACTCTCTATTGCTTCTTTTGGTTTGTAATACTCTATTTTTTATCATAAATCATAAATTTTATATGAACTTGTTTGATGCTTTTGCTTCTCTTTGAGTGATGTACCTATCTCCCTCAACACAGTATTCCCTAGCCAAACAATTAGTTGATTCTTCATACCTCCATTGGCTTTTTGGTGTATGGAAAGGCAACTACTTCAATTTTATTCGATCTTGTTTTAGCGTTTTTGAATGAGCTAGATTTTTGATCTCTTGATCATTTGTATATTGGCCTTTCTGATTTGTAATATTTTTATTGTATAGTGCAGTGCTAAAGATGTCGAGGTCTACAAAAGGTTGCATCGGTTAGGAGTTGGTAATAGGTTTTTTAAATAAGTCTTTTAACATATAAAGAGGCCTTGCTATAAAATTATTTTATGCTTTTAAGCTCAAGATCATATTCTTGTCTCTCATTGCCAACGAATTTGCTCCCTCTATACCTTAAATTTTCCATTCTAAGTTCTGCTACGAGTATGCTATTCGCATTAAAACATGCAAATGTGTCATTCAATGAAACAATACTTTTGAAATTTGTATATGCACACATATAAGCTCAATCTAGAAGGGGGTAGAATATAATGCTTTCATTTATTGACATATAATTGAATATAAATTTAAATTGTATGTTTAATATTTTATAGGGTACTTTTCTAACATTTGCTCCTTAAAATTATTGAAACTATATTAGTTCTTGTAAAAAATTCTTAGTAATCACTTCTCGTGTGCATATATGTCTATGAACACAATCCTTTAATTAAATATTATCTTTTGAATGTATATTTTTTTGCAGTTTGTGAAGAACCATTTTTTTGTTACATTATCATGGATAGGAATTTGCATCGTTTGGTTTGGTTCCTACAAAGACTGGTTTTAGGAGATTTAATGCAATGCTATCACAAAATGACCTAGAAAATGAAGATATATATTTGATAGATGATGAGCTCCCTGATTTTGTCCCAAGTATGCAAACAACCAATGTACCAATCATACCTGATTTTCCTCCATGTACAAATAGGGAAAATAAAAAAACATTCAGCTCTACTACATTTGAAAATTATACTAATGTTTTTTCTCCTACTGAAGTTCACCTACCATCCAAAGAATCAAATGGACAAGATAAACCACCTTTGGTTCCTCCATCACAAAAGGGAAGGGCACATTGGAGCATTTCAAACACCATGGTCCTCATTGAAGCAAAACGCACTGAGAAAGATGCAATATCTAGTGGTGGGGCAATGAGAACAACTACAATTTCAATTGAAAAGTGGAAAATTGTTCAAGACTATTGTTCTCGTCATGGTGTCCTTCAGACAACAAACCAATGTCGAGATCGATGGGAGCATATTTTGCCAAGATATAAAAGGATCAGAGATTACAAGTCACATATTCCCTCTAGCCATGACAGCGATTGGAATATGACTAGCAGAGAGAGCTGAAAAAAAGCTTCCACCAAAATTTTCTATTGAATTGATGGATGCAATGGAAATAAAATTTGGGACTGATAGAGTTATTGATCCTGGGAATATAAATATTGATACTTCAAAGAAAAATTATACATTTAGTAAGAACATTTCATCTCCAAATGAAAATATTGATGAATTTGATACGGTGAATGCAACAGGTCAAGACTCACAAAAGATTGACAATGAAATAGAAAAAGGATACACTAGTAAAAAGAGGAAATCAGCATTCAAAACTACTACTCTAAAAGATATTATTATTGAAAACAACAAATTAGTTGTTTTTTCATTGCAGGTTGTTGAGGAGGTAGTTGAGGAGGGATGTATGAAACACCATGAAAATGAATATGCTCTAATGGAAAAGCGTTTAAGGAAGAATCATTTGATGAAAAAATGTTTAAGTTGGAAGAGTAAAAGGTCAATGTTCAAATGAGCATGGTTGCTGCTCTAAACTCCATTGGTCAAGCAATGCTTAAGAATTCAGAATCATTTTCAAATGAAAAATGATTTGCTCAATGTTTGTATGTTGTTAAGTCAAATTTTGTATGACAATTAAATAACTATGTAAAAACAATATGTATTTGAGGTTTATTTCAATACAATGTAGCATCATGCTTAGAAGGATAATTTGCAGTGACTATTTGTATCAAACTTATATACATGAATAAAATGTTGCAGCATTAATGGTCTGGAATATATTGTTTTTTCCAACTAATGCAACAATGATTTTAAATTCTGGTTAGAGCTGGTTGTATTTTAAATACAGTAAGAATTATTTCCATATCATTATATAAATTGTAAAACAGTTCAAGCCCAGAGTAACCGATACTGTTCTTTTAGAGATAGTTGTGTAAGTGTCTAAGTAGGCATTAGATTGATGTTCATAAATGCTTCATAAGATGAAATCCAACTTAAAAGTCTCACTTGTACCATGAAATCTTGCAGCTTAATATTTAATTTTAAATCCTGCAGCTTAATATTTAATTTTAAATGTTATTTGAGATCACACTGGAGAAACAATGCCTAGCCAATTCAAACATTCCTTGTTTAATGTTTTCTGATGCCAGCATTATCTGTGCAAAAAATTTCACCTGTTTCGGGCTCAATTCCTCTTGCTTGTAGTTCAGTGACCAATACATTCAGTATCTTGTTAGAATTCTTCTAGTTTTGTTGGAAATTAGATGCCTCATTTCCGTAAACATTAGATGCATAACAAATGAAAGGCCTCCCAAGGCTTCCAAATCTCTACTATCACCCTAGTCCTCAATATCTACCACATCTGATGGTTTTCTTCTTTCATTATCTTTATTTATCATCTTCATTTGTCTCCTGGTTTTCTCTTGGATTCTGAGCTAATCTGGTACCTCCTATATCCGTGAAATTTCAGTTGATACATCTTTGCTTTGCCATTGCATTTTTGCTTCGGGAATATTTTAGCTTTGTAATGTGATATGATAAACTAAATGATATAAAAAATACATCATATTTACAGCTGTTGTGCATTTTGTCAATCATTTCATTTGCTTCTTGATCATTCTGTTTGCTTTAATAAATTTGAGTTTCCTAATTTTTGTTCGTGATTTTTAGCTCATACGGTATATTGAAAACCAAATTAAAGTGTTGTGGATGAAGTCAAAAGGCCGCAAGTGTAAATCACATCAAGTCCCTTATCCAATTGCTTACTATGATGTGTGCCCTGTATTATATTGTTACCTGTTGCTCTGTACAATAGAAAACAATTCAGACTACAAAAAGCAAATCCAAATTGGCAGAATCAATATTCCCTTGTTTAGCCGTTTATTGAAATATGTTTTTAAGTTTTAGTTAATCTTAAAATTGATCAATTAAATTGTCTTTGCAGAAACATGATGCTTATTCCTTTCATTTTACTCTATTTGAAATAGATCGCAGATTTTGTGGGAAAGAGGAGTTCTGTACCTTCAAGCTTCTTGCAAAATCTAGTTGAAAGAACAAGGAAAAAAGTAGGTCCTATTTCCAATGGCTTGGCCTGATGTTGTTTGTGGCGGTTCCCTTCCCTGGAATTGGGGCATGGTCTGTAGCCATTACATCCACAATATTAGATATGCCTTTCTGGGATGCTCTTTCTGCCAATTTATTTGGGTTTGTTTTTGCAGAACTGCTAGTTAATTTATTGGTGAATCTTGACATCAAATATGCCATTGTTGTTGGAGCCATTTTAATTTTTGTCTCAACTGTCACATGGAGCTTCCTCAGGTACCTTAGGAAACCATCAAACAATATTAACTAATTGTAACCGGCTGAATTGTAGGCATAGAACTATTTTTGCTCATAAATATTGAGCTTTTATTGACTTTTACAAAACTGCTCAAAAGGGAACACTATCGATATGATTTTCAAGAAAGAGAGTTCCAAATAAATAGATTAAACGTGGTGATAACGCAATCCAAAGGAAATTTGCAAAGCTCTTTGTTTTCTCCCCTACAAATTGTCTTTGCCAGATGATAAGGGGAAGTTTCAATCGGGATTCCAATGGAGAAGAGAAGGAATTTGATTACACCTCTTGAAAAGTATGGCCAAGTTCTATTATTTCTTCTTTTACTGGATTTGTTATGAATTTTCTAGGAAGGTATATCGTGGTGCTCTTGAGTATTAACAATATCTTGAACCTTAGTAAAGCTGCCTCTCGATGCTTGTAAAGCCTGAAGTTTGGGACAAGATATAGCCCGCAGTCTTGGCCAGAATCATGACTTCATTGAACTTAAAGATGTAATAATTATGATGCCAACCAATTGGTCAACCCTATTTTTCTGATTTTCAGACTTATAAGAATGGACTATTTCAACACCTTGATGGCATAGCTCTTGAAAAGGACTTATCAAGTAGTTGCATATGCATTTACAGTGCCACTGATTATCAGATGCTTGTACAGTACAGTTTCCTGTGTACCTTTGTTTTTGTAGTTGCAAGAATTTTCTATGTCAGTCAATATGGTCTTGATGCATGCTTTAAAAGGATACAAGATCAGACACAGTGGAATGTAATGTTTCATATGTTATTAGAGAAGTAGTGAATCAACTTGAATACCCTTTCTTGTGTGGAATCTGGCTACCTTGTTACAATTGCAATCTTTGGATAGGTTGAATATCAAAGTATCAAGGTGATTATAGTTGAGCTTGCTATAATATGCATTTATCCAAGCATTGAGCCATGATGTGGCTATTTAACCTTACTCTATTTCATATTATTATATTAGGATTGCAGAGTAATAACTGAAATTTGACTTCTGCCATTGGAAAATCATGTCATTCTCATCCTCTACTTTTGTATTATTATTCTTCTTGTTGAAATAACTAATTCCATCTTATGTTTAAAACTCTCATTAATTGTTCCGAGTTGTGTTGTAATCCTATTAGTATTCAATTCACATAGCCTTGACACAGTATAGCAAAAGTGTATATGGAATTTGATGTCCTGTGTTTAAAACATGGAAAATTTGTCAAAGACTTGGGAAATGAAAATACAATATGATATTTCTCTAAAAAAAACTGTTTATTTTTACTTAATGTAGAAAATGAAGGGCTGACTGGTACTAAAATAGTAGTCCATGCCATTGTGAAGCAAGGCTGCTTGTTTTAGGGGCAGACTTTTGTTTGTTACCTAAACCCTTACTAGAGTATACGTTTATTTAAAATAAAAATTAGCAACTGCAAAAAACAATGAATAACTCATTGCATATAGAGTGTCATTGTGTACACAAAGAAACAACTTCCATTAATGAAGGTCTTTGGCTTTATAGACTAAGCATTCAATTTAGTTGTGTCAAGGAGTGGTTCATCAATTTAGAACTTTGGCAATGGGCCACAATCTACCAATTTTATTGTTCATTTAAAATAAGAGGCGAGTATCTTGTCTTTCAATATAGAGACTAATGATATTATAGGATCAACCTTTTTTGAAAGTACTATGTTCAATTAGGATCAAAATTGACTGGGATTTGACCATAATTCTTGTAAATTTCAATGCATGGTGTGAGATAATCTCTATATAGTGGAGCAAGAATGTTTTATCCCTGGTGGCATGAACTAATCTTTTAAAAAATGTGCAATAGGTATTAAGCTACATTTTCATTCACGAGCATGGTTTGAGCAAATCATTGTTGTCAATGAGCACTTTGCTGTTCAGAAACATACGAAATATTTTCCTCAAAAACAGAATGAGATTATCTCCAGTTTTTTGAGGACAAATTTGCTTTCAGAAATTTTGCATATTAAATTTTTAGATTCTTGTCCAGTTTGAGGAGCACTTTGTTGTTCACAAACATGTGAAATCTTTTTCTTATTTGAAACAGAATGAGATAATCTATAGTATTTTGAGGACAAATTTGCTTTCAGAATTTCTGCATATTATATTTTCAGATTCTTGTCCAGTTTGACTCGCAGGTTTACATTGTAGTAGTAGTTTTAAAGCACTTTCTTAGCTTTGTGGTTGGACACCTACAATGACTTTACTATCATATGCAGAGAAAAAAATGTTGCCACAATTCTCCCAATGGAGATTTAGGACCTTTGTAGGTTGCTTTTTAGAATAGGTAGCATAGAGCATGAGAGATTTACCTCCTTTGATACGAACATTTGTTTTCCTTGCTATACATCACTGTCTTTTAATAGGAATTATATGAATGGGTGACCTTTTAATGTTTTCCTGTTTTTTGCTTTGATTAATTTAACATAGTGTATTTCTCTACAGTGTTCTTATTATTCTTGTATATAAGCCTCAGAAACTTATTGCATTTTTTTATATTCTATGGTTTTGCAGGGAGGAGATCACTATTGCATAATGAATTCCAATTCAATAAATGAATTAAAATTTCTTCTTGCCACTGCATCAAATATTATTCAGTTGGCAATACAAGTTTGGAATGATCTTCAAAACTCAAACATTATACAAAAAAAAATTAAGAGACAAAGAATAGATTTATCTGAAATAAGACAATCGTCAAATATGGAATTCTATGACATGGAAACAATGCTTCATGCAATCACTTCTGAGCTGGAAAGTGACATTGTCAAAAAATTATCTATTTATCAGCGGGAAGGAAGGATTAAGGGTGGGTGGTATGTGAAACCACGCTCTTTGCATTGGTGGAACCACTACATTTTTCAAGTTATATGTGATGATGAACGTTTTCGTAGCATTTTCAGGTTGCGTATGCATTATTTCAAAATCTTTGTGAAAATTTGAATGATGACCTAAAACAAGGTGAAATACTATATTCATTGGCTACATCTATAAAAGGTAGAGTCCTTCCAGTAGAGAAACAAGTTGCCATTGCAATTTTATGATTGTCATCTGGGATGACAATGCTTAACATTAGTGAACTATTTGTTTGTGGAAAGTCAACTACGGTAAGAGTTGTAAATAAGTTCATTAATATCTTTTATCTTCGATTTCGAAGTCATATCCAATGGCCTAGTAACCACATGAAACTTGCGCATGTAAAATAAGGCTTTTATCTAAAACAAGGATTTCCAAATTGTTGTGGAGCTATATATGTAACTCATTCAATTTCATCTTCCACCTAATGGGTGCTCTCCTGATTGGTATGATGGTGATCATAACTATAGTATGTCATTACAAACAATTGTTGATAGTAATTAAGCTTAGAGGCTTCCTACAGTGGCATCAACGAGTCTATGTACATTTTTATTCTCTACATTTATTTTGACGTTTATAGTTGACAGTCACGCATCAGATAAGGATTAAAAAAACAAAGATATGCTTATCAACACAGCTTGCAAACTGCAGTTGAATAAAACAAAAACTAAAAACTAAAAAACTAAAACAGAAAGCAGCTTGCATTGATCATGCATAATCTAGAGAGCAATGCATTTCTTGTCATCAAGACGCTCATAAGAAGGAGAGACATAGGCCAAGAGGGCTCAGATTCAGGCAGACAGAAGCAGCAAGAGTTGTGGGAGTAACACTAATTTATATGGCCTGCAATGTTTTCCTGGCTCTGGTCTTCTCGGTCCCCACTCTTCTCGCATGTTTGACACAGCCATGCCCATCATTTGTTTTTGGCTACAATACCCAACACCCATCTCTGTTTGGAGGGTCTCCTGCCATTAATCCAAGGTCTGCAACCATCTGTCCTAATACCAATCCATTGATTTATGTTACTCCACAATACCAGGAGTTTGGGTCTGGGTTTTCCTCATTCATGTCCTATACTCCCAACATCTATTCCTTCCAATCTTCATCCAACGATTTACCAAGCTTCATATCTCTGCCATTGCCCTTCCAACCGAGACAGTTAAGTAACTTGCTTAGCTTTCAACAACAAGAGGTTGTTCCAAGTGCAGTTATCCATATTTTTGTAATTTTGAATTTTCATAAGAGCAAACCAAATTTTGAGTTCATCGACAGTTGAATTTAAACTTTCGACTATGTAAAATTTATCTTTCCTTTTCGATTCAAAAGGCTCAATTGCAAGCCCCATTAATGTTACTTTCAAATTCAAATCTTGTTTAAATACGGGTTCTTAGCCATCTACAGTCTGAAATTACAGTAAACCACAAGAAGAATCACTTTGAGACTAAGCAATCTAATGAACAAATTTTAACCTGTAAGTTTGATTAAGGAAAAGTAGTATTACTATCATGGCAAATAAGTCCTTTTCAATACCGTAAATATCACCCTGCAGGAAAGTACAATCCATGGAGGAAAATGATCAGAAATCTGGTCTTAATTAAAGCCAAATCAAAAATGTATTTCTTCTTTATATTCAGCTTTTCGCAACAAATTTGTCTTCTTAGGAGTTCTCTAAAATCTTCGCATTATTTTCATTTAAAGTCTGCAATTTATTTGTCTAATGAACTGCTCCATAATCAAATATTGTACGGCTTATTTATTTGTCTAACAAACATTTATTACGATATTTAATATATGTATGCTAGTATGTATTTCATGGACATTTTTACAGGGTGGCCTGGTTCTGTAAATGATTCTAGACTTCTACGAAATTCTTGTTTCCATAAAATGTGTGAGGTGGACAGAGATTAAATGGTCATCTACTGTCAATTGGCCCATTAAATATGAGAGTACATTATTGGAGATGGTGGGTATCCATTGTTGGCATGGTTAATTACACCTTTCAGTAGTCAGAGGGAATTCAATTTTAAGTTGTCATCAACACGTATTGTGGTAGAGCGTGCATTTGGAAGGCATCCAAATTTGGAAGTGCTTCCAAAAACCATTCATTGTTGTTGTATATTGCATAATATGACATTAGACGTTGTGCAAGGTGAAGATGATCCATGTCATGATGCTCCATGTGATGATCCTTTTGCTGAGAATGGAACAAATATGGCAAGCAATGAATTAGTTGATCCAGTTGCAACACTTGTTTGAGAAGCATTAATGACTTTTGTAAATGGTGATATGAATTAACTATTAAGTAAACATTTAGAGCCATAAAAACAAAAACTAAATCAATTTTATAGGGGTGTAATAGCTGTCAAAACATGTTTTGAATTTTGAATAAGTTTTGAAAATGTTTATATATTGATTTTGTTAAGTTTTGATTCTTATATGATTGCTAGGATTTGTATGTGGGAGTTGGAAGACCGAGATCAAACTATTAATAGCAGCAGCATAGATTATTTGTGCTTGAGGGCTTTAAATACCTGATCAAATGTATGTATGTTGAAATCATTTAAGACTTGAAATAGATTATATTTTCTTTCACGTAATGGCTTCTTTCATTCCTTTATTGCAATCTAATGAATTCAGGAAAATCATTTAAGGAATGGCTGCTGCTTCATTGCGGTGTGTTGCATTTTCATACAGAACATATGATATCGAAAGCAAACACAGCAAATATTTTTGATATTTTTTGTGGTGGACTAAGTACACAGATCAATAGTAGTAGTCATAATATTTATTTCTTTTTTTTATTTTTTTTCTATTTTACGCAAAAGGCAAAAAGCATATATATATATATATAGTGATTACATTTCAAAACCCAATTCCCCCATGATCAGTATGCCTATGTTTTTCCATATACCAAGGCACAACCATTAAAGTTCACTGCATTTACATATATAAAATGATACCATTTTAACCATCGCTTTCTACAATTACATTAACTATACTGCAGGATGTAACTTTAGCATAATTTTGAACAAAAAAAGCTTCATTTCTGCCATATTTCCACCAACTTGATCGGAACCCTTTTTTGCTCGACAAAAAGCTTGCTCAATTATTTGATGATGAAGCCATTTCTACAACCGAACCTACAACTGGGTGATGAAGCCATTTCTGCTATAATTGGTAAGGATAATAATTAGCTATAACCACCATGCTGATAATAATTAGCTATAATTAGTAGTTCTTGATTTTGTGATTGGGAGTAGAGCTTACAAGAAAAAAAATCTTTTCATAGTTGTAGTTGTAGATTAAGTACAAAGGTCAACATTAGTAATGATAGTATTAGCAGAAATTGGACACCTATTTACTTAGTTTATGATTTTGCCATTTGCAACAGAGATTACAAGAAAAATGATATATCATATTTCTTGAACTTACTCATCTTTCAATTTGGATATGATCGCTAGTGGGCTCATCTCAATATATTTTTCATTTAGTTATAAAAAATGGACCTTTTTTCAATCATTTTGCTGATCAGGTGTGTTGATTTTCTGTTATATATTCGATAGTCTGATGACATGATATAATTTGAATTTATGGTGAGATTAAGAATCTATGGCAATTAAGGTTGTTGTCTTATTTTGCTATCAATTTTGACCTTGTTTCTCTCATCGAATGTTTTTTCATGGCATCTTGATCTCCTTTCAATATGACTGTCTCCTTGAAATGTTGCACCTACTATCCATGTTGTCCTTTAATTGGTTCCTTATTGTTGATCCTTATACCTTCTCCATTTTTTATTACCAAGGACTGCTATGACTTAACTTGAAGTCATATCATGATTGTTGTCATTGTTCTCAAAGTATGGTTTTCCCATACTATGCCTTACATCCTTTATGTTGTTATTAAGTTCTCTTTTTGAATGATGGTTGTCATGTAACTACTATTTACCCTTGGTGACTGTCTTTCTACTCTGCCCATTAACAAAATTGTCATGTTGGGTCATGCACTAAGATGCTCTCATCTTCCTTTTACCATTGATATTCATGTCTTTCATTGTACATGGGTTTGTCTTTTACCACAAGATTGTCACCTAAAACTTACCCTTCATATTGCATGAAGTATTTTTTGCATTGATAGTGCTACCTCCCATGGCTGTCTTTTATGTTCCAAGCATATGACAGTCCTCTTCATTGAATTGACTATCCATTACAATGATGTAACTCCTTTTAGCTTTGTCTTTTCACTATTGCAACTGCCTTTTGATGGATCTTCTCTTCATAGTCTTAATCATTATGTGTTGTCACATATCTTCACACCATTTATTCAAATTCGTCTTTGGTTGCTTAAACTGCCTCAGGTCTATAGAAGTTTTGAAGTTATATTTTCCTTGAGATGAGCATTGATATGATAGTTCCCATTAATGAGTAATACTCATTTATACATTGCCAACTTTTCAATAGACTTGTCCCCTACTTTGAACTTTATCTGCCTCTATATTCTTATTTATACCTTTGAACATGTTTTCATCATTGAAGTTATTTTCCCTTTTCAACCTAATCATTGATGAAACCCTTTGAAAACTACCCTTTTATGCTAATTACTGCCATCTTCATGGATTTGACTGTCACTTATATGCCTTGCACATTGCCATGCTTGTCTTCAGTGTAATTTTTTTCATGGCAAAGGTTGTCATCCTTTGAAATGTCACTGTCTTTCCTTAAGTCGGAGTCTCCATGTTGACTTTTATCTTTTGACAATCCATGAGCATTATCATGTTGTTGCAAGATACCTTTATGCATGATTTATATTGAGTTATCATCCTACAAAGGATTGCCCCTGCTCCTCACTACAATCATAAGACTGTCTTGTCTTGCTTCATGTTATGTGGTTGTCCCTTTTGCATCTTTGGGTAACTTACATTGTTTGCACAGTCCTTAGGCTATATGACTGTCCATTTAATCTTTGACCTCAATCCTACTTGTCCCTTTGAAGAAAATCTCCTTTCTCATTTGTCCTCCCTACCTTTAGACCCATCTCCTCTTACTGCCTTTTCATAGCTCAAGAATGGCATGACTGATAATTATGACATGGACTATCCTTCTTGATTGCACAGTAGTTCTGCCATTTTCCACATAAAAACCATTGTTTTTGTATCAAGCTGCCCTATGACTATCCTTTGTCTAAAATCTACCTTTAAAGAAAGACCTCATTGTTATCTTGTCAGCTATTATCATAGTCTGCCCTTCACTGAGGTCTGTCCTTGAAAACACTACTACTCACTGTAATACATATCACTGCCTCTGTGCATGAGTGACAGTGATGAAGTAACTTGTCCTTTATCTTAGCCACTCACAGTCACCTCCCATATCTTCAAAAACCTAGTGAGTTGTCCTTTGGTTATGAAAAAAAACTATTCTCTAGACATTTTTTATACCTTTATCACTGTCACTCTAACCTTTATCTTCATTTTCTCTCTACTTTCAAACTCCAACTATTGTCCTCTAATGGCTCTGTCACTGTACTCTTCAAAGTGACAAGCAAGAATTACTTGGAAAATTAAAGTGATTGTCATATGAGATCCTTCATCTTAATTGTCCCTTTGTATTTATTCCTTCACAAACTGTCATGCACTTGGTTTGAATGAACTTCACTGTCCCTTCACTTACATAACTATTTTTTGAACCAGCTTGATGTCCTTTGGTCACATTGCTATCACATTCATAAGTATGACTGTCACCTTTTACTATACATTATATGTGACTGCCTCTTTACTCTTTAGTATTGTCCTTCAACTCATTGTTGCCACATGGATTGTGTCTTGTCTTGATTGTCTCTATGACTGCATATAATTGTTTCCCCTAGAACTATCAATAGATTAAAGTCACCAATCACTGTGAGCAAATTCCTAATTACAGTCATAGAGACTGTTGACATTATAGTCATGAAGCACAGTTCTTGCATTTTACTATCATAAATCTCATTCAAGGACACTGCTAACTTGTTGACAAGGCCACATTTTCAGTTAAAATCACTAAGCAAAGGTCCTCTTTACAGTAGAGTGAGTGCATTTGAGGTTAGTTAACTCTGTGATTCATGGATGCATGGCTCTAAGTTACTTGTCTAGATAGGACTATCATGCATATTCCTGTTTCTAACCTTCATATATTCTATCCTCTATGAACCTTCATATACTCTATCCTCTATGAACATCACTGACCTTGCATGTTATTAAACCACCTGCATAGCCTACTTTTCTTACAACCTTTGTAAACTAGAAGGACTTCATGACAATCATATAGCATTATTATGACACTTTACCTTGATTGTGATCTATTCACTTAACTGTAATGCAACATTGATGACTGTGATCACGTCCTATATTTGCAAACTCCTCATTCACCACTTGTTCATTCACAGTTAAAGTGCAAGAAAAAGAGAATATACTATATTGTTACTTGTTACAACAAGTTCTTGTACGAAAAATAACTTTAGAAATCCCTATCAGGTACTACATCTTTGTTCAAGGTGACACTAAACTCTTAAAAGACTATCAGAGGGTATTCTTATTCAACATTTCTTCACACATCTAATATGTTAATAAAAAATTAAAATTATAAAAATTGTACCAATCTCACGCCTTTGATTCAAGCGACCTTCACTTTTCAAATATTATAATAGTTGATAGTTTGCAGATAATACAAATTCTTCAGTCAATTGGAAATCTCTATATTTGTTTAGTGATTGAATTATGCTGTAAAATTCTTATCATATTTTGTATATTTGAGTATGGGGTTTAGGTGCAGATTTGGTTTGCTACTCATGCTATAATTAATTTAAATCCATGCATTTTAGGTTATTCTACGTCAGCAATTCATAATCAATCTCTATGTAAGTTTTAATTGAATCTTCATTTTTTTTAATTGCTCAAGCTATATTTTAGAATAATTTTGTGATTTTTTTTTTGGATACATGTTTTCATACATTTTAGCAGCTATTTATATAATGATCCTAACTAGCATCCACACACTTTTCTTTGTAGCTTTCTATTAAGCTATTTTCCTGGTGTCTATACAAAATGGCAGATCGAGTATTTATGTAGTTGTTTTTGGTACTTGCAATATCATTTTAATAAAGTTAAACACTAACCTAGGATTTAATAGGTAGCACATAGTGTAATATTTCATATCATTTTTATGACCAAAAGATTGGACTAGTTAGTGATGAAAAAACATGTTTTAGAGTAATTTACACGATTTATGGAACTCCTTTGTGACATCAATAAAACCCTCCAAATTAGCAAATACCTTGAAAAGTTATTACTATACTACTACACTAGGGGTACAACGTAATGAGGACAATTAATTAACCTTTGGAGTGTTATGATAATAGTGCAATTTTAAAACTAGATTACTTACTTTGGTTTAAGTAAATGATGGTCTTCACTAATGGGCTATGGAGTCAAGCAACTCATGACATAAGGGTTGAGTGAGAGATTTCAAAGAGAAACCTATTGCAAAGATGTTTAGTCATGATCATATGATGAGACAAATCTCGAAATATAGTATCATGTTTTTGCTATAGGATTGTGTTAAACAATGATACAAACCGTTATAATATATTCTCTCAAACTACCAAATGGACACACTAGCATCCATATTACATTATTCTTGTTGGTCTTTACCCTACATTTGCCTCAATACAACCTGTGTATCTTTGGTGTAGGTGTCACATGGTACTACTATAAGAACAAAATTTCTTCAACCCCCAATGTTAGTGCTATGCATTCACATTGCAAATGTCCAAAAAAGGGTAATCCAAGAACAAGAGAATGCACTTAAAATCCCATAGATTATATAAAAAATGACAAACTTTTTCATTTTTGTGTATCTCACCTTAAAGCCACATTTTCAAAGTTTCAAATTTCTTAAATTGTAATATATCATGCACCTAAGAGTCATGTTCTCTTCAAAAGGAAGTAATACTTGAGTTAAAAGTTGTACTCTTATTGTTGATAGTACATGGTGCATTCAAGAAAATAACACATCATCATTCATCTGAATATTCAGATGAATGGACAATAAGACTTGTTCCAGGGATAGATGAATACTTCAATGAAATGATATATTGCACTTGCAAAAGGTGTCAAAATAGGAAACTAAAGAAGCGGCGACTTGTTGGTATCCATAGATTAAACTATGGAATTTATATAGAAGAGGTACACTATAATTAACAGATTATTACTCTTATAATAAATAAATATGCATATTATTTATACATTATTATTGATCATTTCAATTAATTTTGATGAAAAGTCGTTTCTAGTTCCTAATATTTTTGAAGAACCAATGGATGTCACTAATGATAGCCGCTCTCAAGATGAGGAACAAGACACATTTGTGGATGAAACCATTTCACAAATAAATGAGGTTGGTGTCAATGAATTTATCCAAAACTTCTAAACATTTTTTGAAGAAGTTATTGATTCACCCCTAACTCACTTGGCTATGATGCATTTTTTCCCAAAGTTTCGAAACTATTTTATTATATATGAAAATTTAAAGGCGTCCCTTTTGTTCAAGGGGAAAATGCACCATGAATGAAGACATTATCCATAATGATAGGAAATTAAGTTGTCTTTCAAAGACAATTCTACTAGTTCATACTAAAAGATTTTAAGGTACCCCAATTTACGATGTTCAAAATTGTTTATTTATTTTAATTTAATTATTTTGTTGAGATATCCATGAATGTTAAAAACATCATTTCTAATTTTAGAGGAGAACAAATAATTAATTATTTAGTTTTTCCAATTTGCAACTACATGAAAATAGAAATGTTGTACAAGGGCGTGGCTATGTCATTATAGGAGAGGATCAATTGTAGAGGATGAGAGAAAAAGAGCCCTTGGCATCTTTAGTGGAAGGAAGAGATATAAAAGTAGCGTGAAAGGTGTCTTCACTGAAAAGAAAAGGGATAGACACTATTGAAGACGTCAAGTACGTTGCTAATATAGTAACTTTTAAGGATGTCACTGATAATATAGTAACTATTAAGAATGTGATTAATGATAGGGATGATAATGGTAAGGATGAAAATCTTTGTCTTTCCCATGTGTTGTTCAAAATGTATAAGCAGAGGTTTGCACATTTGTCTTTTGATTAAGGGGATTGGTCAGATACAAGAGCTTTCTAGCTTAAGCTTGGTGGAGACAAAGCATTCAAAATTATAGAGATGGAATTGAAATTCATGCTCAATGCGCTCTTCTCCAAGTGGATCGACACAACATTCGGTAAATACGGAGTACTAGTGCGCCTTCTCAACACCTCTCTCATAGGAGCCGCATAAGCTATAACATAGAAGCAGTCTTTATCACCTTCAATCTGGAGTTTTTGTGACACTTAAGAGTTATAACATAGAAGCAAATTAAGTGGACCCTTGTCCAGTATCATAACTCGCCACAATTGAAATACCTCCACCACAAGCACCATCGAAATCACAAAGAATGTCATCTTCAGTTGTGCTTCTCTGTATTCTCTTTCTCTCAATAACAGAAACCCTGAGGCTCCTATGAGAGAGGCACTGAGAAGGCGCACTAGTACTATGCATTTACCAAACATTGTGTCACTCCACTTGGAGAAGAGTGCATCGAACATGAATTTCAATTCCATCTCTATAATTTTGAATGCTTTGTCTCCACCAAGCTTAAGCTAGAAAGCTCTTGTATTTGGCCAATCCCTTTAATCAAAAAACAAACGTGCAAACCTTCGCTTATACATTTTGAACAACGCATGGGAAAGGTAGAGATATTCATCCCTGCCATTATCTTCCCTATCATTAATCATATCCTTAATAGTTACTATATTATCAATGACATCCTTAAAAGTTACTATATTAGCAGCGTTTTTGACATCTTCGATAGTTGCTATCCCTCTTCTTTTCAATGAAGACTACTTTCGCGCTGCTTCTATATCTCTTACTTCCACTGAAGACGCCAAGGGCTCTTTTTCTCTCATCCTCTCCAATTGATCCTCACCCATAACGACATAGCCACGCTCTTGTACAACATTTCTATTTTCATATAGTTGCAAACTGGCAAACTTGACCTAACAATTTGAGAATTGCTACTATACCACAAAGCGAGGGTTCGTTCTCCTATACTTAATGTTCCCTACAACTAGTAGAAGAATAGCAAAAAACAATTCGTTGTCTTCCAATGTTGATGAATACATAACATACACTACCACTGAAACTTGATAAACCATATTGAATCCATGTCTCAACCATAGCTCATTGTCGATCAAGGAATAGACAGTTATGGCATCAGGTTCTCTCAAACGGAGCAGTAACACTAGAGCCCATATTCCATATATCTCACTATAAATGCTATGCATCATGGTTCCAAGTGCAGCTATGGCCACTGCATCCACAGAAATGTAAGCTCCTCATACCCCAAAATGAAAAAGGGCCCTTGAACTATGATATTTGTGCTCACCAAGAACAACCAAAACAAGTTGCAACATCATGCTAATGAGTACTAGAATCCATACTAACCATCTCACTAGATTCTGCAGCAAATAATCTTGGATTACACTCGACAACATAGAATTCTTACCGACCATTCCACTAGATTCCACAAAAAATAATCTTGCATGATAGTCAATAGCGAATGACTTCCTAAATCCATGGCCCCCTAAACAAGAATAGCCAAGATAGCTCAAAAGCTAAAAAACCAAAACAAACACACTCTCACCTTATGTGGAGATTATTTGATTAAAATTATGAATTGTTCTCCTATAAAATTATAAATGACATCTTTAACATTCACAGACATCTCAACAAAATAATTAATTATTTGTTCTCCTATAAAATTATAAATGACGTCTTTAACATTCACGGACATCTCAACAAAATAATTAAAATAAAATAAATAAACAATTTTGAACATCCTAAATTGGAGTACCTTAAAATCTCTTAGTATGAACTGGTAGAATCGCCTTTAAAAGACAACTTAATTTCCTATCATTATTGATAATGCCTTCACTCATGGTGTTTTTTCCCCTCAAACAAAATGAATGCTTCTAAATTTTCTTATATGATAAAATACTTTCGAAACCTTGGGAAAAAAGGCGTCATAGCTAACTGAGCTAAGGGTGAATCAATAACTTCTTCAAAAAATTTGTAGAAGTCTTGGATAAATTCATTGATATCAACCTCATTTATCCGTGAAATGGTTTCATCCATAAATGTGTTTTGTTCATCATCTTGAGAGTGGCTATCATCAATGATATCCATTGGTTCTTCAAAAATATTAGGGACTGGAAGCGGCTTTTCATCAAAAAACCAATTGAAATGATCAATAATAATGTATTAAATAATATGCATATTTATTTATTATAAGAATAACAATTTATTAATTATAGTGTACCTCTTTTATATTTTCTCCATAGTTCAATCTATGGATACCTACAAGTCACTGCTTCTTTAGTTTCCTATTTTGACACCTTTTGCAAGTTCAATATATCATTTCATTGAAGTATTCATCTGTCCTTAAAGCAAGTCTTGCTACCCATTCATCTAAATATTCAGATGATGATGATGTGTTATTTTCCTGAATGCACTATGTACTATCAACAATAAGAGTACAACTTTTAACTCAAGTATTACTTCTTTTTTAAGAGAACATGACAATTAGGTGCATGATATGTTACACCATAAGAAATTCAAAACTTTGAAAACGTGGCTTTAAGGTGAGATACACAAAAATGGAAAAGTTTTAATCATTTTTATGTAGAATCTATGGGGTTTTAAGTGCATTTTCTTGTTTTTGGATCACCCTTTTTTGGACATTTGCAATGTAGATGCATAGCACTAACATTAGAGGTTGAAGAAATTTTGTTCTTATAGTGGTGCTATGTGACACCCACACCAAAGATGCAAATGTAGATTATCAAAGGTTGTATTGAGGAAAATGTAGGGTGAAGACCAACAAGAATAACCTAAACTAAATGCTAGTGTGTCCTCTTGATAATTTGAGAGAATATGTTATAACGATTTATATCATTTTTTAACATAATCTTACAGCAAAAAAATGATACTACTATGTTTCAAGGTTTGTCTCATCATACGACCATGGCTAAACACCATCTTTATAACAGGTTTCTCTTTGAAATCTCTCACTCAACCCATATGTTATGAGTTGCTTGACTCCATAGCCCATTGGTGAAAACTATCATTTACTTAAACCAAAGAAAGTAATCTATTTTTTAAAAAAATCACTATTATCATAACACTCCAAAGATTAATTAATTATCCTCATTACATTAGTACCCCTCGTGTAGTAGTATGGTAATATTTTTCAAGGTGTTTGTTAATCTTGAGGGTTTTATTGATGTTACAAAGGAGTTTCATAATTCATGTAAATTACTCTAAAACATGTTTTTTCATTACTAACTAGTCCAATCTTTCGATCATAAAAATGATATGAAATATTACTCTATGTGCTACCTATTAAATCCTAAGCTAGTGTTTCATTTCATTAAAATGATGCTGCAAGTACCAAAAACAACATAAATACCCGGTCTGCCATTTCGTATAGACACCAAGAAAATAGCCTAATAAAAAGTTATAAAGAAGAGTGTGTGGATGCTAGTTAGGATCATTACATAAATAGCTATTGAAATATATGAAAACATGTATCCAAAAAATAACCATATAACTATTCTAAAATATAGTTTGAGCAATTAAAAAAAATGAAGATTCGATTAAAACTTACATACAAATGGATTATGAATTGTTGACGTAGAATTGCCTGAAATGCATGAATTTAAATTAATTATAGCATGAGCAAAAAACCAAACCTGCACCTAAACCATACTCAAATATACAAAATATGATAAAAATTGTACAACATAATTCAATCACTAAACAAATATAGAGATTTCCGATTGCCTGAAGAATTTGTGTTATCTACAAACCATCAACTATTATAATATTTGAAAAGTGAAGGTCACTTGAATCAAAGGCATGAGATTGGTACAATTTTTGTAATTCTATTTTTTTATTAACATATTAAATGTGTGAAAAAAGGTTGAATAACAATACCCTCTAATAATTTTTTAAGAGTTTAGTGTCACCCTAAATAGAGATGTAGCACCTGATAGGGCTTTCTAAAGCTATTTTTCGTATATGAACTTATTGTAACAAGTAACAATACAGTATATTCTCCTTTTCTTGCAGTTTAATTGTGAATGAACAAGTGGTGAATGAGGAGTTTACAAATATAGGATGTGATCACAGTCATCAATGTTGCATTACAGTTAAGTGAATAGATCACAATCAAGGTAAAGTATCATAATAATGTTATATGACTGTCATAAAATCCTTCTAGTTTACAAATGATGCAAGAAAAGTAGGCTATGCAGGCAGTTTAATAACATGCAAGGTCAGTGATGTTCAAAGAGGATAGAGAATATGAAGGTTAGAGACGGGAATATGCATGACAGTCCTATGTAGACAAGTAACTTAGAGCCATGCATCCATGAATCACAAAGTTAACTAACCTCAAATGCACTCACACTATTTTAAAGAGAACCTTTGATCAATGATTTTAACTAAGAATGTGGCCTTGTCAACAAGTTAGCAGTGTCTTTGAATGAGATTTATGATAGTAAAATGCAAGAACTGTGCTTCATGACTGTAATGTCAACAGTCTCTTGACTGTAATTAGGAATTTGTTGATAGTGATTATAGGGGCAGCAAGTGTAATCTATTGATAGTTTTAGGGGCAGTAATTATATGTAGTCATAGAGACAACCAAGACAATACACAATCCATGTGGAAACAATGAGTTGAAGGATAGTACTAAAGAGTAAAGAGGCAGTCACATATAATGAATAGTAAAAGGTAACATTTATACTTTTGAATGTGATAGCAATGAGACCAAAGGATAGCAAGTTGGATCAGAAAATAGAGTCATGTAAGTGAAGGGACGGTGAAATTCATTCAAACCAAGTGCATGATAGTTTGTGAAGGAATAAATACAAAGGGACAGTTAAGATGAACGATCTCATGTGATAGTCAATTTAATCTTCCAAGTAATTCTTGCTTGTCACCTTGAAGAGTACAGTGGCAGTGCCATTAGACGACAATAATTGGAGTCTGAAAGCAAAGAGAAAATGAAGATAAAGGTTAAAGTGACGGTGATAAAGGTATAGAAAATGGTTAGAGGACAGTTTTTTCATAACCAAAGGACAACCCACTATGTTTTTGAAGATATGGGAGGTGATCGTTAGTGGCCAAGATAAAGGACAAGTTACTTCATCACTGACACTCATGCACAGAGGCAGTGATATGTATTACAGTAACAGTGTTTTCAAGGATAGACCTCAATATAGGGCAGACTATGATAATAGCTGACAAGATAACAATGAGGTCTCTCTTCAAAGGTAGATTTTTGACAAAGGATAGTCATAGTGCAGCTTGATACAAAGCTACTGGTTTCTATGTGGAAAAGGGCAGAACTATTGTGCAGTCAAGAATGACCCCATGTCATAATTATTAGTCATGCCATTCTTGAGCTATGAAAAGGCAATAAGAAGAGATAGGTCTAAAGGTAGGTAGGACAAATGAGAAAGGAGATTTTTTTCAAAGGGACAAGTAGGATTGAGGTCAAAGATTAAATGAGCAATCATATAGCCTAAGGACTATGCAAACAAGTAAGTGACCCAATGATGCAAAAGGGACAGCCACATAACGTGAAGCAAGACAGGACAGTCTTATGATTGTAGTGAGGAGAAAGTGCAGTCCTTTGTAGGATGATAACTCAATACAAATCATGCATAAAGGTATCTTACAACAATATGATAATGCTCATGGATTGTCAAAAGATGAAAGTCTACATGGAGACTCCGACTTAAGGAAAGACAGTGACATTTCAAAGGATGACAGCCTTTGCCATGAAAAAAAATACACTAAAGACATGCATGGAAATGTGCAAGGCATATCAGTGACAGTCAAATCCATGAAGATGGCAATAAACAGCATAAAAAGGGTAGTTTTCTAAGGGTTTCATCAATGGTTATGTTGAAAAGGGAAAATAGCTTCAATGATGAAAAGAGGTTCAAAGGTATAAATAAGAATGCAGAGGCAGAGATAAAGTTCAAAGTAGGGGACAAGTCTATTGAAAATAATGAATTGATAGTCCATGGCTTTCGAATAGGACAATCATGTATGATAGTGAGGCAGTGAATGTGTCAAGGAGCAAATGAAAGATAGTCTTGAAGGTTTTAGCTTTTCACATGTGCATAATAGGCATGACAGTCTATGATACAAAGACAAAAGAGTAACTTGCAACATAGTTTTAAATAAAAAATTTAACTTATGGTTTGTTCCCTGTGAGAAAAAGGTATGTCTATAAAGTTGAAGTGTGATTGTCCTTGATGTTCAAAGGTTGTATTTGTAAATGCACTGGTAAATATGAATGCAAAATGTTGAAGTACGCATAATACATGTAGACTGTCTAACATATTGCAGCAAAAATATCATAGAATGCATAGGTTTGAACATAGTCATCACAGGTGTAATAATTGTTAAATTTAGTGATCAGATTAACATGCACAAAAATTAATTCAAAACTTGACACAAAACATAGTAGATACCCTGGGAAAACCCTCCTCTTGAGGGAGAAAAACCCAGCCAATAATATCTCTTATATTAATGAGTCTTCAAATGAATGATACAAATACAATAGGCCACTCTAAAGGCCAGCACACAGCATCACAGACTGATGCGAATACAGATTGAAAGAAAACAACTCTCTAATGATTATCTCAGCCTTATATATAAATCTCAGATCGCTCTTTGAATTTGAACTGTATGAGAATGAACTGAAGTGCGAATGAAATGGATGGTCATTTGTGAACAAATGAAGTCATATATATATCAAATGATAAAAGAAACACAACTCTTCAAGAACAAAGTCGGCTGACATAGAGATATTATAAAATGCAATAACAAGAGGTCGGCCTCTCATAGAAACATGTGCTTCTTCACAAGTCTTCAAGTCGGCCTCCAATAATGCCTTTTCATTTGGACGCAACCAATGAGAAGAAATTCGACACATATATGAACTCGTGCCAATTAAGAATATGAGCTCTATAAATTAAATAGCTCTCAAGCTATTATTTAATTTATTCAATCAAGAACAAATAATGTGCTGGAAGAATACGACTAAAGCTGAATATAAACATCAACACTCCCTCTCAGCTAGGGAGGATACTTCCAGCTACACAAGACAAGTCACCTCATCGTGATGTCTATCACTATGGCTACAACCATGAGTGAAAAGAAGAATATCACCTCATCGTGATATTAGATATCACCTCAACACGATATCAACCATAATGACTACAAACATACTATGGTGTGTACAAGTGTTCATCCCTTGCATGATGTTGTCACCTCAACATGACTTTCACCATGACTCTCCCAGAGGGTGAAACACAAGTACAAAATATGTCATGGAGTCACACACATGACATCCACCATGACTCTCTCAAAGGGTGGAAACAAGGGCTTTCACCTCAAATCTCAAAGAGAAATGCATTAACAAGGGCTTGCACCTCAAATTCCTCCGTCTCAGAGGAAAATGCATTAACAAGGGCTTGCACCTCAAATCTCTCTCAAAGAGAAATGCATTAACAAGGGATTTCACCTCGAACTTCTCTCACAGAGAAGAACTCATTAATCAAGGGATTTCACCTTGAACTTCTCTCGCAAAGAACTCATTAAATAGGCTCACTAATACTGAGACTCTTTCTCAGTTAAGGCTGGATTCTCCACCATACCAAGCTTATCTCGAAAGTATACAACCTTAATTCTGGAGAGAGGCTTGGTGAGAATATCTGTCGTCTTGCTTATCAGTGCTAATATACTTCAACTATATAGCCTTCCTCAGTACCATATCTCTAATATAGTGGTACTTGATCTCAACATGCTTGGTTCTGTCATGAAACACAGGATTGATAGAAAGCTTCACGCAACTCTGGTTATCACAATGAGTGATAGTAGACTCCATTGATTGTCTAAACAATCCTGCAAGGAGCTTACGAAGCCACACTGCTTCCCGAGTTGCCATACAAGCTGCAATATACTTTGCCTCTACTGTACTCAACGCTACAGATGACTGCTTCCTGCTTTGCTGCAACTAGAAGTATTTGCCTTGGTTCACACATGAACTTGACAAAATGCACTTACTGCAATTTGGTCTAGTATAGGTAAATCAACAATCCAATCAACTGACATCTTCAGGTTCAGTCTTCAGGTTCAGTAGGCTCCCTCTGAATCTTCAAGCACTTGCATCAACCTTCTGACTTCTTTGTCCAAGATTGCCTACAACACTTGCCTCAGTGCACACCTCTGGTATAGTAAAGAGTTCAAGGTAGACCTCCTCGACCTCATAGTAGATTACTCTATTCTGAATAGGTTTGCAGAGCTACCAATATCAAATCCAAAAAACTATCTTGTGCAATTCAGATCTCAGCAGCTGAAGAGGTCTTTCAAGGATTTAACACTTGGCCTTGCAACACTGCAACCTTCACTTCTTCTCAATGGGTCATAGAACTCCCTCTTGATCCCTACTTTAGAGATTGCAAAGAAGACCTTTGGAAGTGAACTCCCTCTAGCCACCAACTCAGTCTCATGGCTGCAAGTTGTGACTTCACGCTTGATCATTTCGCTTGATCATTTCTTTGGTCGGCATGACTTTCTCACAAGATGCCTCAAGCTTTTCATCACTAAGCAATCTCTCATCACCTTCTTGCTCCTAGAAATGTCCTGAAAGCATTTTGGAGAGAGATTACTAACAGTTTATAACTATCCAAAGAAATACCAAGACTAGAATCATACAAGGTTTACTATCTCACGTTATAGCAAAAATACATAATAATTTATGAGCAAGATTAAAACATAAATGAATCAAAAGATCATAATGAAGGGATAGAGAAACTTATCTTTATTTAATTTTGATATAACTCTTTCTTCCATTTTTTACTCCTCTTGAGAGTGCCAAACTCAGCACAACAAAAGAACAATCTGCACAACTACAGATTTCTTGAATGCAATATGCAATTAGCATGTAGAACCAACTCTCTCCAAGAGTTCAAGGCTCTATCACAGTTCATGCATTAGAGAATGATACCATCGAAATTACAATTCTCTTTTTATTTCAGAGTCACACTCAGAAATCTTCACAACTAGCATGCAATAAATGAAATCTTCAAAAAATCTTATGCTAGTGAACACAATTCAAGAGAAACCACTATCTCTCTTTACTAATTACAAGATCCAACTAAAAATGATATAACTCAAACAAAGAATACTTATCTCTTTAAATATTTTGATGGAAGCACATACTGGACATAGTATGATACGCTGCTTCGTGCGCTCAAATCAGCACACAACCTTCACAGCTTGAACACAGGCCCATGGCTTAGAATATAAATTCCCTAGAATCCTTTTGAGGAGAGATCTCATCCACATCCGCAAATGACGCATGTTGATTAGGCCTAGTGGGGCAATCCTTTGCATAGTGACCAAACTTGTCACAACAAAAACATTGGACTTTGGAGAGGTCCCACTTCTTCTTGAATGCGGGAGCACCATCAGTTTCTTTATCTCTATTCCTTTTAAAATATCCTTTCTTTCCACCTTTCCCTTTCTCCTTTGAGGATTGAGCGGAAAGAACATGAATGTCTTCATTAGAGCTTCGACCAATACCTCTCGTGGCCAACCTAGACTCTTCTTGAATACAATTTGCCCTCAAACAATCAAACTTGGGAAGTTTCGATCTTGCACTGATTTCTTGAATGTAAGACTCCCAAGATGAAGGAAGACCATTAAGAGCCAACATGGTCAAGTCCTTGACATCAACAATATGACCAATGGTAGAGAGTTGTTCTCTCAATTCAGAAATTTTCATGAAGTAAGCGATGACAGATTCTCCTTCCGCCATCTTCACATGATGGAGTTGTTGCTTCAGTGCAAGTGCCCTGCTTGTGTTGTTGATTTCGTACATCTCCTCCAAGGTTTTGAACATGTCTCTTGCCACCTTCAACTTGGAGACAATCGAAACAATATGATCCTTAATGGAATCAACCAACATCTTCTTCGCCTTGATGTCTTTCTTTCTCCACTGCAACTTCTCTTCTCCCTCTGTTGGTTCGGGAACTTTGGTTTCCACAAACTCAGCCAAGTCATTCTCTTCCAAGGTGAGCATGATTATGAACCTCCATGATGTGTAGTTGGATGATCCTTCAAGTCTATCTTCAACCTTAAGACCGTTCACCATCTTGACTAAAATAGAGATAGATGAAGATATGAAAAGAGAATAGAGAGTATCACTGCAATAACAGATCTGATCACCATCTTCTTCAAACCCGCTCTGGAACCATGTTAAATTTAGTGATCAAATTAACATGCACAGAAATTAGTTCAAAACTTGATACGAAACACAACAGATACCCTGGGAAAACCCTCCTCTTGAGGGAGAAAAACCCAGCCAATAATATCTCTTATATTATTGAGTCTTCAAATGAATGATACAAATACAATAGGCCACTCAAAAGGCCAGCACACAGCATCATAGACTGATGCGAATACAGATTGAATGAATACAACTCTCTAATGATTATCTCAGCCTTATATATAAATCTCAGATCGCTCTTTGAACTTTGAACTGTATGAGAATGAACTGAAGTGCGAATGAAATGGATGGTCATTTGTGAACAAATGAAGTCATATTTATATCAAATGATAGAAGAGACGCAACTCTTCAAGAAAAAAGTCAGCTGACATAGAGATATTATAAAATGCAATAACAAGAGGCCGGCCTCACTTAGAAACATGTGCTTCTTCACAAGTCTTCAAGTCGGCCTCCAATAATGCCTTTTCATTTGGACGCAACCAATGAGAAGAAAGTCGGCACATATATGAACTCGTGCCAATTAAGAATATGAGCTCTATAAATTAAATAGCTCTCAAGCTATTATTTAATTTATTCAATCAAGAACAAATAATGTGCTGGAAGAATACGACCGAAGCTGAATATAAACATCAACAATAATCATGCCATGGGGCAGCATTTGAAGTTAAAAAGTTGGAAGTGTATAAATGAGTATTACTCCTTAATGGGAACTATCATATCAACAATGCTCATCTGAAGGAAAATATAACTTCAAATCTTCTATAGACCTGAGGCAGTTTAAGTAACCAAAGACGGATTTGAATAAATGGTGTGAAGATATGTGACAGCACATAATGATGAAGACTATGAAGAGAAGATCCATCAAAAGGCAACTGTAACAGTGAAAAGACAATGCTAAAAGGAGATGCATCATTGTAATGGACACTCAATTCAACGAAGAGGACTGCCATATGCTTGGAACATAAAAGACAATCATGGGAGGCAGCACTATCAATGCAAAAAAGACTTCATGCAATATGAAGGGTAAGTTTCTAGTGACAGTCATCTGGTAAAAGACAGACCCATGCACAATGAAAGACATTAATATCAATGGTAAAAGGAAGATGAGAGCATCTTAGTGCATGACCCAACATGACAATTTTGTTAATGGGCAGACTATAAAGACAGTCACCAAGGGTAGATAGTAGTTACATGACAGCCATCATTCAAAAAGAGAACTCAATAACAACATAAAGGATATAAGGCATAGTATGGGACAACCATACTTTGAGAACAATGAAAGCAACCATGATATGACTGAGTTAAGTCATAACAGTCCTTGGTAATAAAAAATGGAGAAGGCAAGATTAAGGATCAGCAATAAGGAACCAATTAAAGGACAACATGGATAGTAGGTGCAGCATTACAAGGAGATAGACATATTAAAAGGAGATCAAGATGCCATGAATCACCATTGGATTAGAGAAACAAAGTCAAAAGTGATAGCAAAATAAGACAAGGTGTAGCCACATGAATTGCAAGGAGGACAGAGGGTTAGTAAAGGGATTGTCACATGGCATGAAACAACATTTACAAAAGCATGCACAAGACAGCAAGCTGGTACAGTAAATTAATCGTGATGACAGCACCATGAGGTAGAGTGGATAGTCATTCAAGGGAAGCAACATGGGGTGTGGGTGATGGCATTCTTAACACATAAATCAATGCTCTGCTTAAAATACTGTTTCCATACGATACTGAGGTCTCATTTTCTCAACTGAAGATTTGGTGAAATGGTGTCATTACTGTTGTATTCTTTGATTAGTCCATATTACATTCATAATCATGTGAGAGTTAACCTCAATCCTGAAAGAAGACTAGTGGCAGTCTAAGCAGATAGGTTAGAGGAAGTCAGTAGCTTGAAGGGGAATGTGATTCAAATGAAGGATGAGCAAAATGATATTTTCTGCACTATTGGTGAAGGTGGTGATTTTTGCATTATCAAGAGTTTGATGACAATCAAATGATGAAAAGAATAGTTTGAAGTTAGACCTACAACACATTGAATAAATGTTGAGAATGTATGGAAAATAGACCATCACATGTAAATGTTTCATCCTTAAGATTCTCCTACAGAGTTAATGCTACATATTTCTTCATTGGAAATGTGTTTTTTTTTTGTTAACTTGCAATTGAATATATTTATACTCATTTCTAGTGGTGTTTCATTTGTTTAGTCTTTTAACCCTTAAAATAATCCCCACCAAAATGCACCTAAATCATTGTAAAAAAAAATTAGAAAGCTTGTCGGGCATAAAGTTAAAGCTATGGTGGAAAACCCAAATCGGAATCACTGCAAAAATATAAAAAGGTGGCCTAATATACAAGAAGGTAAAGCTATGTTGACAGAATCATTGCCAAAACAACTGTTGCTCGGTATCAAGCTAAATCCATGGCAACGTAATTTTAATCACAAAAGACTTTTGCATTGGAAATTCTTACAAAGTCATAGCTACAACTCTAAGCAGATAAAAAAAATAACTATAATTCCAACTGGAATTCTCAAAACCTTATTGCCTGCCATAGTAATTTAGCTCGATGCCATCGCTAACAAAATGAAAATGCATTTTGATTGAGGGAGGGAAATAAAAAAATTATTTTAGAAAAAGTATTTTTTTTATTGTCTTAATTTAAGACAATTGGAAAATTAAAAATATAATTTAAACATAAAATATATATTTAAGACAATTAATATTTTGACTTAAATTAATGTCTTAAACCCCCCTTTATGTAGTAGTGCTTAGATTCAATTTCATGCTTGACTGTCTATGGTGGAAGTAAGGCGCCTCGACGGTAGACAAAACATCAATGGATGGTTCTGCAACACATGCTTTATAGCTAAACTATAGAACCACATTGAAGTTTTGAACATCTATGGTGTGTTCCTTTCTTAATTGGCCACTGGACACATGTAGCATACAGGGTACAAAATCTTTTGTTTGACAAGGATATCTTTGGTCCTTGAACTTTGGAGTGTAGGCAAGCTGCTTTCCTCTTATCTTTGAGATATACACTACTTTTTCCTGTCCATAATTACTTCTTCACTCTTCTTGCTTTTCTCTTCACATTTATTTTTCACACTTAATCCTTTGTCAAATCTGTTAACAACTATATAACTGCTCATTATCAATACCTTACTCTATTGTTAAATCACATGCATATATTTTTATCTTACTTATACTTGATTTTATCGCATTCTTACACTTATGTATCGTGATCTTTTTGTACTTTTTACAATCAAAGAAGTGGTCTGGTTTACAAGTTGTGGGTCTCTCTGTGATTCAATTTCATAACTTACTTATACTTGATTTTATCGCATTCTTACACTTATGTATTGTGATCTTTTTGTACTTTTTACAATCAAAGAAGTGGTCTGGTTTACAAGTTGTGGGTCTCTCTGTGATTCAATTTCATAACTTACTTATACTTGATTTTATCGCATTCTTACACTTATGTATCGTGATCTTTTTGTACTTTTTACAATCAAAGAAGTGGTCTGGTTTACAAGTTGTGGGTCTCTCTGTGATTCAATTTCATAACTTACTTATACTTGATTTTATCGCATTCTTACACTTATGTATCATGATCTTTTTGTACTTTTTACTTTTCCGTCAACCAGTTGTTTACCCAAACCTAGTGGACTGACAGTAGGTGAGGGATCATCTTTTGCCACTTCTTCATATGAGATCTATACACATGAGGTCACAACTCTACACATCCGCAGCCAAAATATAAAGTCTCTTATTTCTCCAAACCATAGTTTGCAAACTCGGACTCGGCAGCCCAAAAATATGACTCCGACTTGGGACTCGGCACGGACTCGGGAAAAGACTCGGCTAGGACTCGGCAAAAAAAACCGTAGTTTTACAAAAAAACAAGAACAAATTAATGCATTTAGAGAACTTAAGAGCCTAACTTGATTATCAAACACTCATAATTCAAAGATTACACATGTCATATGATCATCAAACACTCAATAATTGAAATTTCATCATTCATAGTCATCAAATACTCATAGTTTCAATGTATAACAGCATCATAAGTTTATAAATGTTTACATATAATCATGTCAAAAAGAGGAAAACATTAACAACCACATGTAATCTACATCTTCCTCTTTCCCCTCCCAATGGTACTCAATTTTGGAGGCCTAGAACTAGAAGGTGCCCGTGCTATAGTATCCGAACGAGGACTAGGAGATCGAACAGGGGAAACATGATATTCAAATGTGTCTTCATCGTCCTCCATGGCATCCAATCTTGCTGCTTCTTCTTCTGCTGCTGCTCTCTCTAATTCAGCAAGATCCTCATCAGTAAGGAAGACATCAGCCTCATCATTTTGTTCATCAATAGTCCATTCACCATATGGATCAATGTCATCCAAGTCAATGGACTCATGTGAAACACCCTCCACCTTTCTAGTTCGAAGGCAAAGGTTGTACCGAACAAAAACTAAATCATTTAGGCGTTGTTGAGTCAACCTGTTCCTCTTCTTTGTGTGAATGTTCTCAAATAAACTCCAATTGCGTTCACACCCAGAAGCACTACATGGCTGTGACAAGACACGTATGGCTAGCTTTTGAAGATTTGATGTGCTAGCACCATAGTTCTCCCACCATAGATCTACAAAAACATGTTTAAAAAATATAAGTATTAAGAAATAAGAATAAAGTAAACAATCTATATGTAAGAATCAAGTTTCTAATTTCATTTTTTACCTGGTTGTTGTTTTCCTCTCCTTTCAATTGCTTGCTGGGAGGAAAAGAGTCTCCCCTCTGCACCCTTGTAGACCTTGAATAGATAAAGAAAAAGTAAATCAAATATAGAAAATTCATAGATAGTCAAGGCTCAACATTGTAAATTCATAAATAAGATGTAACAAATCTCACCTCCAACTCATCAAGCACTTTATCTCTCAACTCACGATCAGGCACCATCCTATCAATGCACATGACAAGGCCTTCCATGACCTCCTCATCCACCTTAAATGTGTCCGAGAAGTAGAACTTTGGATTCAAGAAGTAGGCAAAGGCATGAATTGGTTGGTGGAGTTGGTGTGTCCATCTCCGATCAATGATGCGCCATATGATTTCATATTTCCTTTTGTTGCCACCATAGTAACGTGATATGGCCTCTTTGGCCCTATCCATGGGCTCATAGATGAAACCCATTGGCATGCCATCTCCATCCACCATACGAAGAACCCTCACCAAAGGTTCTGTCACCTAAAGAAATGAAAACAAATGTTAAATTATAACAAAATTAACCCCTCAAAAAATAAAAACAGCCAATAGATTATCATGTATAATTTTTTTTTTGTGTGATTGCTACTTACCCCCATCAACTCCTCTCCATTTTAGATGAATTTCTCATCAAAAACTATGGCAACAATCCTCTCCCCTTCAGGTCTATTGGAAAATGAGGACTCCTTCCAAGCATGGGACACGAACATTTGCTTGAGATCACCAATGGCACCAAGAATGTTTTGCAATGTGAGGAAGTGGCTAGCAAATCGTGTCACTCCAGGTCGCACAAGGTCCTTGCCATTTGTGAATTTCCTCATCAAAGAAAGCACCCAAGCATGGTTGTAGATAAATTTTGTAACACTTTTTGCATCTTCAACCACTCTTTTGACCCATGAAATCTTCCCAATGTCCTCTAGCAACAGGTCCAAGCAATGTGCACCACACAAAGACCATGCAATTGTGGGATACCTCTCCATAAGTAGTCTACCTGCAGCTACATATGCAGCTGCGTTGTCCGTGATGATTTGGACAACATTATCAACTCCAACCTCCTGGACCACCCCATCTAATAGATTGCATAAAGTCTCAGCATTTTTAACTTCATGGGAGGCATCTATTGATTTTAGAAACACCAATCCACCATTAGAGGCCACTAAAAAGTTAAGGAGAGTTCTATTTCGTCCATCTGTCCACCCATCAGATAAAATGCTGCAACCTTTTCTTTGCCAAAATTTCTTTTGCTCATCAACCACAAGCCGTGTATTCTTTACGGCTTCCTCTAGCAATGGCCCACTCAAATCTCTAGATGATGGGGTCTTAAACCCCTTTCCTGCAACTGTAAGGGCGTTCACCAAACCTTCCCAATATGGGTTGTTTGCAACATTGAAAGGTAGATTATTGTAGTACCAAAAGTTTGCAGCAGCCATCCTAGCTTCTTGATGCTTTTCCTTATTCCAACCGGTACCTTCAAGTGAAGGTTGTGCTCCTGGAACATTACGTGGAATAAAATAATTTGGTCCTGATGAAGGACCCTAACTAGCACTAGCAGTAGAAAAGGAACCATCAGGACTCTCACCAAAAGATGAATGTGGAGCACGGAAGCTTGGACTTGTAGCACCATGGGGCATAGATGGTGTAGAATGGGATTGGGATCCACTCATCGCTGCTGCTAGGGCATCCTTTGTTTTTTGTCTTTCCTCTTTTTTAAGCTCATATTCAGCAAGAAGGGCCTTCATCTCTCTAATAATCTCAGGAGTAGTATTCTTGCATCCCTCCACATTTTGCCCAGGTATTCTAGCAAGGTGGTATTTTAATCTGTTTATTCCTCCTGTCATCCATTTCTGGCATTCATTACATGTCACTTCACCTTTTTTATTTCCTGGAATTCCATACTTCCATGCAGGGTCTTTTTTCAATCCCTTTGGATTTGAAGACGACATTGCTGTTTCAAGTTCAACATGGAAAAAAAAAATCAGCTAGGGTTTGCTAAAAAATCAGCAAATAAATGTGATTCAAAGTTTCAAACATTTGCAAAAGAAAAAGAATGCAAAATCCAAGCTAGAAAGTAGAAACAATAAGAATTAGGCTATTAAGGAAAATAGAAAAAAAATTGGCAGCATTTCCCCTTATTTTTCTTGATTTTTTTGATTTTGAATGCAAGAAATTGAAGAAAACAAACAAAAAGAATTGTTAGATCACTTACCTGGCTCTATTTTGATCTTTTTAGTTCATTCTCCTTGCTTCAATCAACCCCAAATCAATTTGCAGACCTGTTTTTCACAATTGAGAGTCTAAAAATGAAAAAAAAAAAAATATGGGTTTTAACCCATTTATGACTCAGCTGCGCAGGAGAGTCTTGGGTCAGGACTTCCGAGTCCGACCTCAGGACTCGGCATGAATCAGCTGCGCAGGAGAGTCCTGGGTCGGGACTCCCGAGTTCGACCTCAAGACTCAGCCGAGTCCTGAGCTCGGACTCGGGAATCCCGACCCAAGACTCTCCTGGACTCGACTCCCAAGTCCGTGGCGAGTGTACTCGGCCAGGGTCGGGACTCCCAAGTCCGCGGCGGGTCCACGGCGAGTCCCGAGAGTCTGGAAACTATGCTCCAAACAATAAAGCTGATTTCAGTGATGCCTAGATTACAGTCGGGGATGAAGTTGTTCCCGTTCATCGCTTCATATTGGATGTCTAAAGCCCCTTCTTCAAAAACCTCTTCCCCAAAAAGACAACTAGAAAAAGGTTACTTTTTTTTTTGTTATTTTTTTTGTTTTAAAATATTAAATATTTTAATATGCATTTATTTTATATTATTTGTTTTTGATAAACTTTACAGTTAATATAGCTTATTTTATTGCAAACATTAAATTTTATATATTATTTTGTTCCTTATTTGACATAAGTTAATTGCAGATGCTTTTTTATTTTAGCATAATTTGTTACGAACTTAATAGCTTTTTAATGTTCCATTCTTTTGCAACTCACCCAGAAACTAAAGCTATTGAAGAATAGAGATTTTGTAACTCAAGCTAGATCTATGCATTTATGAAATCTAAAGGAAACTCACCTAGAAACTCACAAGAAACTCTCCACGACTTGGTGTGCAAGTCTCTAGTGAGTTACTTGCCCCACAGGAAAACCCATGATTTTGCAAAATATGCTCAAAAATACTTCAAGGAGTTTAGGGAGAGGCCAAAATATCCAATACAAGAAACCTATTAGGGTGGTTAAGTTATGAAATCTCTATAGATCCAATAAAATGCAATAGAATAAAGCCAAAGATAATAGCAAATAATCTCTACTGAAGTTCCGATAGCATGAAACATAAAAACCCCATAAAATAATAGATTTTTCTGCACAGACATAGGACATAATTATTAAGATTTCTCTGACTTCCCATTACTGTCCCAAGGCACTCTACCAGTGAACTATTATCTACACGAGCTTGAAATCAAAAGTTAGGAAACTAGCTTTTCTATTGTTGAGGAAAGAGGGCAAAGTTGTCTTTTAAAAATTTTTGAAGTAAAAAAAAAAAGAGGTTTTGCCTGATTTCAAATGGAAGTGAATACAGTTTATTAAATTATTCTTACCAACATTTATCCTTTGGTAATAACCTATAAAGAGAAATCCTTAGAAACAATGTCGCTTCTTTTTACCAACACTTATCCTTTGAAAATCACCTAGAAAGAGAAATACTCAGTAACATCACTCTTAGCTAAAAAGTTTAGCTTAATGATAGAGGCTAAATATAAACATCCTCTTTACTAGCATCCGTCCAAGGAATCTCCTTTGATTTGATCATAAAAGGAGATTAGAACTTTTGGGGGGATAAAAATAGCACTGTGGGCATTTCTTTATACTATTACAATATAGCCCAAAGAAAGTATTAGAAATATGGGTAGAGACAAATAGAAGCTGCAATAATTAACAAGATATACGTGCTTCACCTCTCTTCATTCAATAAGCTATTAAATATATATAGGAGTGTTATCTCCTAAATTATAGGAGAACTAGTATAACCTCCTCTAACCAATTCTTTCTATAGACAAGTTGTTCTAACAACTTGAATATTACAATCCCGTACAATATTTCTTCACACATAATATTCTAATATTTAAACTAACAAACCAAGTAACAGAATATTTAACCACCCATAATTACGAATTTTACGTGAGTTGTTATTACTCACTTTATTTTACACATCACATTATTATTTTAATGCATGTGAACACTAATTTCCAACATTTCCCCCCCCCCCCTTAGTGTGAACATGGTACGAACTCACACCCTTCATCTGCAGTATGCTCATCCTTGTGGCATGTCCAACTGACTCATGACCTTGATCAAAAAAAAGGCTCTCCTCCCATGGTTTTAAACAAGCTTACCACAAACCTTGACTTGACAAGAACTCATCAACTGTCCACCTTGTGTGGTTTTTTGGATCCTCCCACAAAACCTTTCAAGATCCATGAACTGCATTACACGAGTGCTTTTGTTCACCACTATGCTTGTACATCAGGGAAGAAATCCACACAAATCTAAAAGACCCATACTAGAAAAGGTTTCACATTGCATTCCATAAGAACATAATGTTCTTAATTGTAGTCACTGTTGTCGATCATTGCCACTTAATCTCGAACAACATAGACAACCGCCACTGCCACTGGAAGTTGCCTTTGACTTAGCCGTTTTGGCGAAAAATGGGAATGGAACATTGATTATTATTTGTTGTTGTTTAGCTTCGGGTCTCATCCTTCACCCGCCTTATCAATGGTCAAATAAATAAAGCCGTAGGCTTCTTGTTTATATGGATGCGTCCCAAGTGAAGAGGCGCCCACATTAATTTGTATTTTATTTAATGTAGCCGACATAAATAAAGGTTCCCCACCCTTGGAAAAGATGGGTTACATTAAAGGAGGCCAACTCTTCTCAAGAGTCACTTCGATGTGTTTATATACAAGGCATTTCATTCTTTTTGATCATCCAATTATTATCAAGCATATATGTTTGCATAAATTCTGAAGAAGGTTGATGGCTACAGCAGATCAATATCTTTTGGAGTTCGATATTTATTCATTGTTTGTGTACTTGCATCAAGTGTGATGCTATTATCAACATATCAGATCGGCCCTATGATTGGCCTCATTGTAAAAGCTTAGTGTTGCTGATTTATTCAATATATAGGAGATATATTGTTGTTGGGTTTTTCTCCCTCGAGCAGGAGGGTTTTCCCAAGATATATGTTGTGTTCTTTGTTCATTGTGATGTTCATTATTCTATGTTTTTTCTGCTTATTCATTTCTGATTAAAACAACAACATTATTCCCCCCCACAATGTGAAATTCCATTTATTCACACAAACATGAATACTAAAAAGAAAATCATACCATAATGCATACTACTGTTTGGATCTTGTTGTCTGGATCTTTTTGTAGATGGTCATTATTTCCAATGAACGTATTCACCAGTCGACCATCTTCCAACAAAGTAGGGCACTTAGAGGATCTCCACAATTAGAGGATCTCTACAGTTATCTGCTCTCCAATATAATCATTTTTTCAGCATTCACACACCAAATTGAAAAGCTGAAAAAAAACACTACACAATAGAAAATAAAATGTTACCATAGCTGATAAGTGACCCCGTCGTTGGTGACTGACGAGAGGATGTTGAATAACCTCCAACCTCCAATGCCTCCATCCTCCAATGAGTTTACTACTTAGCAAATTTGTCTTTGAAGCTTAATTTTATGATGCCTCCTTAATACGGACGTCGCGTACAAGTGATAATGCGTCCAATAATTTTTGATACATTTACATTTTGACATGACAATTTGACTTGAATTAAAATTGAACTATCTAAGACTTTACTAATGACTTTGACTTGTTTGGAAATATCAAAACTATGGATACTTGACAAAAGGGGCAAATATCATAAACCAAATTATACTACCACAATGCCTTAAAGAATCACTTGCTGGAGACATTGAAATGTTCGTGATTAGAAAATAAACAAATTTTTTGCACAACTCCCAAAAAGCATCAACCATAAGGAAGACAAGAGGTTCAATAAGGCAGCATGTGAATTTAATGCTTTCATCTTCTATCTGCCCACCACCTTGAACAATAGAGTTGCGTTGATCTATCTTTTAACACTTTGCTTACACAAAGCCATGCGCCAGGGATCTATTTTGTTACTTATACTTCAAACTCTATCTTCCACTCAAAAACAAGATATGCATTCACATTTAAAGCTTCATCAATGAAATAAGGTGAAGTCTTCTATTTGCCCACCACCTTGAACAATAGAGTTACGTTGATCTATCTTTTAACACTTTGCTTACACAAAGCCATGCGCCAGGGCTCTATTTTGTTACTTATACTTCAAACTCTATCTTCCACTCAAAAACAAGATATGCATTCACATTTAAAGCTTCATCAATGAAATAAGGTGATTTAGATTTGCATCTACTACAAAAGACTCGATAGGCGCTGCATGAGAAATTTCAAATTATTGATTCGGCCAACCCTTTGGCAAGATATTGCAGGTTGCTCTGAGAAGCCACAGCAATTAGATGTATGGTGGTCGTTGTTTAAAGAAGATGCCTAAACGAGCCTATTGCATCGCCCAAGGAGATGTAGCCTGAGCGCTTGCCAAGACTTTTCTTCCACTTTGATGACATCTCTAGATAGGCGGCATTCTTCACATCAAATCCATTGCTGTGATGAAACATATAAGTTTTGCTCTTAGACCTGTGGCATATTCAACTCTTTAGGTAGCAACTGCAACACTACCCCAAACCTTATTCATACAATCCTACGCAATAACATTGACGTCTAGCCATGAATGAGACTAGTATGGGTAGGGCAGAAGAGGAGAAAATTATAGCATCGCTAAAGCGTGAGTTGATTTGCGCACTAATTAAAAGGATGCCTTTGATTTAAGCCAAACAAATCATGCCAATGATCTCTGTGCAAAACATGTGAGTCTCTATGCACGGGTCTAAAATAAATAACACGTCCATTCTCACCAACGCAACAAAAGAGGCTAAAAATTCCACAATAGAGATATCTACGTCACACCACAACTAGGAGTTTATTCAAACGCAGCAAAGAGATTTAACACCGAGCCCACACGAATAGAGATTCAAATGCTCACCAAACACAAATCGCGATAATTCAAATGCAGGCTGGTTCCGGTTGCCTCAGGGTTGGGGTCAATTCCATGAAGAAACCCGTTTCAAGCTTTCCTACGAGTGATTAACACACAATGTTCAACGAAACAAATCTCACAGAATACAAATACAATAAATTTGCTACAGCTTCGACCTGAGACTACCTCCCTCTAAAGCTCTGATACCATATTAGAAATATGGGCAGAGACAAATAGAAGCTGCAATAATTAACATCAAGATATACGTGTTTCACCTCTCTTCATTCAATAAGCTATTACATATATATAGGAGTGTTATCTCCTAAATTATAGGAGAACTAGTATAACCTCCTCTAACCAATTCTTTCTATAGACAAGTTGTTCTAACAACTTGAATATTACAATCCCGTACAATATTTCTTCACACATAATATTCTAATATTTAAACTAACAAACCAAGTAATAGAATATTTAACCACCCATAATTACGTGAGTTGTTATTACAACTCACTTTATTTTACACATCACATTATTATTTTAATGCATGTGAACACTAATTTCCAACAGAAAATGCCAATGAAATCAAAAGTAAAGTAATATTTTTTTGGGAGACAACTTTGCAAATACCTTTAAACATGGTGCTAAAAGGCACTATCACAATGATTCAAATTTTTGTTGCAACAGAAACTACAGTCTCATATGTCAAAAAAATGTGTACTTGTAATTGGCATAGCTTTCAACCTGCTAGCAAATATGGCCCACATATAACGGTTGTATCTATCTGGTATGGCACAAAATTCCCAGAGTATCGGATATGTTCACATACAACATAGATGCTCACTTTTATATGTCATTAGGTGGTAATCTTTGTTTTGTACAAACTCGTACAATGACAATATTTCTATTTCCATCTCATTATTTTATTCATGTGTTGTTTTAGTGGGCTTTTAAAAAAATTGCCCATGATAAGCAACATATCTATCACAGTCAATGTTAGCTTAAGATAACCAGTAGTGGCTTGCTCAGGTTGAAAAGAAGGCTTGGAAAAGTAGGTGCTAAAAAAAATTCAATGTAAGCAATGATGCACAAACAACTTCAATACATCTGTCAAATGAAAGAAGCTCTTGAGCAAAACACCTTGCTTACACGTATTAAAGCATAATAAGGCTAAATACTGCAATAATAGTAAAATCTGTCATCTTCACATGGACCGAGATAAGCAAAAAGATAGGGATAAACAGGAGTAGGGATTTTTTATCATCAGGTTGCAGGCTAAATCTAAACCTAATTAATCTGATGTAAATACTGAGCTTTCCAAATAAATAGTTTGAGCACACAAAAATTTAAAGTTATGTTTTACATCACACTAAAAATCTATACCTAATCGATCTACATTGTTTTTAGATGAGATTCATCTAACTACTGTGTAAACTTTAAACCCACATATAATCTTAATTTGTGGGGTCATACTAAAGTCTAAACTTAATCAATCTAGATAAAATTAATTAAAAAGATTGAGCTACACCAAAAGATAATTTAAATAGTAAAATGTAAATCCATAGACAATCAAGGAATATTTTTTGGTTTGAACTTTAATGTCAATAGGGTTAAGGTTTCTTTCATTCTTGACTTCCACGGTAAAATTAAAAAACAAACGCACAAAAAAGCAAGCTCAATTTTTGGTAGAAAATCCACTTAGATTGGAGCTTCCTAGCTTTTAACTCGTAGGGTAAACTTGAAAGTAACAAATCTCAAATCTGATGAAATCAGTGACGCATAGCATTGAGTTCCTACCGTTGTTAATTGCCTATAGGCTATGTCATGTGCTAAGTGAAACAGAATGCGCAATCAATTACAAAAATCCAATTTATCAGTGCAAGCTTGTGCATCGTAGTATACAATTTATGCAAGTAGATCTGATGAAGCTGGTCAAAGGTTACAACAATGGTTGTTAAGCTTTGCTATAATGTCATGGGAGTTATTTTACCAATGGTAGATGCAATGTTTTCATTGAACTGCTTCCCATTCAAGTAAAACATATGAGAGCTTTAGTTTGTTCTAATGAAGATGATGCTTGACATGGGTTAGACTGCAGATTGCCTCCTTGTCTTTCTTATGCATTTGAACTACATGTCTGAGAGAACTTTGAGAAGCCACAACCAAGTCATCTGTAATGTCAACAACGGTGTTTAAAGAATAGATGGGAAGTGGCGACTAATTATTAAACTACATACTTCACTTTTACTTATGCCACCTAAATGCATTCACAACATAGGCTATGGAATATTCAAACAAATAGATACTAGCAATCACCATGCATTGCCAAAGTTCTAAAAAATGCTTAAACAGAAAACAGGTAATTCGCCTTCAAAAGTTCAATGTATTGACAGGAAGCTATTTACTTTGAGAGGAAAACTTTCTTCAAATTTTCAACATTCTAAATGTATAGATCAAAACTCTATTTAAATAAATTACTAGGTAACTTTCAAGAAGCAAGAAACTGAAACAGATACCAGCTTGAAATAATAAATATTAAATGTATCAATATGGACTTCATGTCTTTACCTGCAAATAACATTAGGTAGCGTGAAGGACAAACAAGGATATCGAAATTCTGCCTCTAAAGAAAACTCTTTTACATGGACCAACTTGAGAAGATTCTTCCGCATCACCTGGCCCAAAAGCAAGAGTTCTGAATGATTAATATTTCTGTAATGAATCTCTGAAGATGCATCTAGTTATTGCATTCAACTCTACCAATCAAATTAACCTGGATACACATTTACTTCCATGATAAAATGAAAGTATAATCACTTTATAACTTTCATATAAAGTTACACGAGTTCAGAATCATCAGTAAGTCAATAAACTTTTGATTATCTATAGTAATCCTGTACAGGATTTCAAGATGTAAACAGCACTCACCGAACAGATTACTACCAACAAATAGAAATGATTTCCCAAAAGAATAGAAATCAGGGTTATTATCCTCATCATAATGATATTGTTCTGCCTTAGTCGTTTATATACAATGATATTGATACTGAACTGACATTTACTTAACATTGCAACCTAGAAAGCACACTTTGCCAGAAACCATTAATCATTCTATTATCATCTTTGCTATATTGTACACATTTCACCCACTTTAAAAAATGATAGCATTTGAAATCTTTTGTGCACAAACTGACGAAAATATCAAAACAAAAATAGACCCTCATAGGAAACAAGAACTAATTTTGTTAATTTCAATAGACTATTAGCATTCCTCCTAACATAGCTTGATCAGCATTGCACCAAACGAAAATACAAATGAATTAAAAGGGTTTTGGATGTAGATAAGTACCAAGACATCATGTTGAACAGGGTGATCAAGAGCGAGAGCAGCAGAAACATGCTTGATGAATTCCAAGGCACTATCACCCATAGGTAGGTAAGATCCTGCCAGTTTTGGGAACTCTTGGGAAATAGCTTCTACAGTTGCATCTTCTCTTCTTCCTTTAGCAGTAATGTGACGCTGTGTGTCACAGACAATTCTGAGAAGCTTGTCTGTGAAGTATGAAGCAATCTGCAAGAATAATGAAAACCCTTTAGTATACAATGAACTTCACTACCCCCCTTGGTATTATCTGGTGCATCCCAATTTTCTTATTTATAAATTATAATTAAATAAGTGTCAATAAGATAGAACATGAGAAAAATTTTTACACAAGTTACCTGTTCCTTGAAAAATGACACTTCCTCCAATTCAACATCAGCTGCTGCTGGAATTGTAACAGATGGTGTGTAGAAACTGCCATCCCTTGCGGCAACACGCAATGCAGCCTGTTCTTGTGAATGCTTCCATGGAAGGTATATAAACTCAGAAACTATGACAACAAAATAATCCTGTATCCATGAAGCAATGGGTTTTACGACCTTGTCTTACACTGTGACATAATGTCAATGGACAGAGGTGTGATTATTTATATATCTATACATTCACAAATAAAAATTCAAAAAACTTAAGACCTTTGGAAAGGCAATTCCATATACTAGGCTAAAAGTATATTATTCCTAACAAGGAGACTGCTAGAAATCCATTTTTGTTAATAATTATTAAGAAACACAGTAATATAACACAGGATACTTCTAAGGAAATTTGAATAAAAAATTTCAACAGATAGCAATCAAGAAAACAGGAAATTGGAAGATGAAATAAATCAATAGTGATTAGACTATAAAGCAGAAAGGTTATGTATTGTGGAAAGGGCCCTTTTTAAATACCAAAGGAAGAATGGAATTTTATTTTTATAAAGAGCTACAGCTGTTGAAATTATTATTATTGTCTCAATGGATGAGAGAACAAAACTAAAATTGAATGGGTGGCTGAGGATTATATGCTATTCCTTTTATATGTCCTTTTGGAAACTGGTTTCATATGTCACATAAACAACCAATGACTAAATTCTTATACAAGAAATTGGCACCCATACACCTAATTTTTTCACTTATGCATCTGACAAACAAAACAAAAAATACAGGAGCAACTGCCTGCATGTGGTTTGAAACAAACCTGTAAACTGACTGTCATACTCAAGAGTGCAATTATATTTGTTCCAATCCTAAGCTTCACACCAGATGAATACCTCACTTTTGGGTTTTCCTTACTTCGAAATTGAGAGCCTGCAAATACCCATGAAAAGCATAAATCCAATCAACTCTCAATTTTTATATCTTAACATCCAAAAACCAAAAACACCGACAAAACTTTAGCAATTACTAATCCACTCTGAATGTGACTGAACAGTACTAAATTAGAAGGCACGCTCCAGATTCAGGGATGTTAGATGGCCTTATACCTGCAAATTCTCCATTGATGAAAACATGCAATGCATCACATATTGATTGTATAGAAAGAACTGAAAGGCCACCATTCTTTATAAAGGGCTCATCCACGCCAGCTTCGACACTGCACTACACAGGACTCAATAACTGTATTAATATTAAGGTGGCTAGAGGTACCATTAAGGTTAGAGGCAAGCTATATAAGGTTCTTTTGTTCCCTACAAACTGCTCACAGAAATTTCACATCTTTATGTTTGGAATGGCTTGCAGGGATATAGTTGCCCTGGTCTATCTATTGTTGGTAGTGCTCTTGCCATGGCTGAGATTGCAAGAGAAGATGCTAGTTGTTCTACATTTATGATGGTGCATACTTGCTTAGCAATGCTAACAATTTGTAAGCTGTTCTACATTTATGTTCTCTGTTTTGCTTTTCAAATTTTATCTCCCATGGACATTTTTCTAAAACTAATATTTTTTTGTTCTTTGAAGTTTGACCCATTGAGGCTTACCTTCTTGGCTGTAAATTTGATTTTGAACAACAATGTGTGGAAGTGAGCATCAATAGCTCAATATTTACCTTCTTCGGCTCAGCTTGATACCATATCTTGCTGGGTATGTTCTACATTCATTGGGACATGTTAATCCTTGTTCCTCTTGTTTGTTCCACATGATGCAAACTGAAAAATAGCCTATTTATAGTAATTCTAGCATCAAATTTTGGGGGATTGGCTCCATTCCACCCATCTTTTATGTGAATTTGTGTATCTTATTTTTATATATTTTAATATAGAAATGCACTACTCATCATTAAAGAAGTAACCTATATAATGTTTTCTCATTGTTACAGGCATTGACTGAACCAAACTATGGCAGTGATGCAAGCTCATTGAGCACAACTGCAACTAAGGCCTATTTTTGTTATTCTTTCATGAGATGTTCATATGTTTAAAATGTGTTTGTCAGCTTGTTCATATGTTTAAAATGTGTCTGTTCATATGTATTTTTGTTCATGAGATGTGTATTTTGGTATAGACGATGATTGATTACCATTAGTATTAAACAACATCCAAAATAAGAGCTGCTGTAACAACAGATAAACAAACGTAAATGAGTTAAATAAAGTGTCATTGGGTTTCACATTTATTGTCTGAAAAGGGTATTTTGTGTATGAATGTTATTCTTAAATATTCTTAATGCGTTGGATAGAAACAATTAAAACCCATTACACAGTTCAAAGAAAAAGACACGCCCATATGACTAAAAATACTCCCCAAAAAAGTCACAGAGCTGGAATCCATCATAACTTAGCGCCCTCTAGAGAAAGAAACTGAAGTATGCTATTAGCAGAATTGTATAAGTTTTCCAAAAAATTCTGAAGAAACTGGATATGCGAAACACATCCATTAAAATGCTCAGGTAAACAGGCAAACTCACGTAATTTTGGAAAAGAAAAAAAAAAGAACAAAGAAGGAAGGGTTTAATATTACAGATTGCAGACTGGCGACTTCATCGGGCGGAAGAAATTGAGACAATTTGCCATGTAACCGTCGTCTCCTTCATCTCCCTGCATTGTTTTAAGAAATCAAACAAAAAAACATCAAACCTGCCAATTTTGAGGATAGAGAGCTCATATATAGTCATGTAAAGCACAGATGCTATAATTATTGCCAAACTAATCAAATTATGCCGAAATATCCAGGTGTCCCTTCAAAACACTAAAATGAAAATTTTCCTTTTTAAGGGTTTGCAATGGGGACCCGACAGGGACTGACACGGGACCTGGACTCAACCTTAACTCCCACAAAATCATATGTAAGTGTAAAAACCCTAACTTTCTGGAAAACCCTTTCTCTTCTTTCCCTATCCCTCGTTATAAATTTAGTTTTTCCTTCAAGTAACTGCAAATTGATGCAATCAGGACCGAACAGAAACTATAACCGGCAATCCTTATTACCGACTAGTATTTATTTACTTGAGATCTCCAGTCTATCATTTACACTACTTCCGCAGCTTGACCCACTAGGACTGATAGTGGATGCAGTCGGAAAGCTGAGCCTTGTCATGGAAGCGACCTAGATAGACTGGAAAATGGCTTCTGCTCAAAAAGAGTTGAAGAAGAACCTGGAGACTCTGATGGAGATAGGTTGCCTCTTTGGCTTGAGCTTGTGAAAATTCTATTGCAGTTACTGATTATTAATCTCCTATCTAATACATAGATTATTTGACTCTGAAAATTAATTCTCAGCAAATATCGAAAAATAACACAACTGCAACTTCACCAATAAAAACTCACAAGAATAGAGAAGAAAACATTCACAATAATGAACACAATATTTTTGGACAAATTGTCCGTGGAAAAATTCCGAAGGGAAAACCACTACTGCAGATGAGGAATTATATTAAACTTCAGCAAATTAAGGAATACAAAAACTGCTTGCCTCTTATTGGCAGAGCTCCAGCAATATTCTTCTCCGAAAATTCTTCCCTCAATTTTTCCTGCTGAAATTCCACAGCTGCTATCCCCAACGCTATCACTGCGCCCTTGCTAACACTGCAAGACTATTTGCTCTCGCTGCAAATTTACTACTTGCTAACACTGCAAGTCTTTCTCAAGTATCTCTACTTGCTATCACTGCAAGTCTACTTGTTGTTGTATTCTCCAATTGCCCATTGATCCCCTTTTATACTTTTCTCATTGGAAAACCAATGGCCATGATTTAATCTCAATCAATGGCTAAGATTAAATAGACTCTAAAAACCCTAACTAACTGGATTCTAGAAGTCTCTAGGGAGAATCAATTTATTTAATTACATAATTATCTAGACAATTCAGCCCTTTTCTGGAGGTTTCTAGAAAATAATTAAATAATTAAATGACACTTCTAGACAATGGAGACACCTGTTCAAGCTACATAAATTAACCTCCTCTCTTAAGCGAGGAAGGTGTTAGCATGACACCAGCTTATCTCACGAAGAAGATGATGAATTTAGCCTTCCCCAATGCCTTGGTCAAAATGTCTGCTACCTGCTGATCTGTAGGTATATACTGTAGCTGAACAATCCCGCGCTGTACACAATCTTTGATGAAATGATATCTGATGTCTATATGCTTAGACCTATCATGAAACACTGGATTCTCAGTCAACTTGATGCAACTCTGATTGTCGCAATGTATCACCGTAGTCTCAACCCTCTGACCAAACAAGGCCACCAGCAACTTTCGAAGCCATATCGCCTCACACGTCGCCATGCTAGCTGCTATGTATTCTGCCTCTGCAGAACTCAAAGCCACAGACTTCTGCTTCCTGCTGTACCAAGAGACAACTCCTGATCCCAAGCTAAAGCAACACCCTGAAGTGCTTTTCCTGTCTGTTGTACTGCCTGCCCAATCTGCGTCAGTATAGCCTATCAACCTGATACCATCACCTCAAGCATATTTAATTCCATACTCGATTGTACCACGCAAATACCGCAACACATGCTTTGCTGCCGTCCAATGCACTCTCTTCGGCTCCACCATGAACTGACTAAGAGAGTTTACTGCAAAGGATATATCTGTCCTGGTGTTGACCAAATACATGAGAGATCCAATCAACTGCCTATATAAGGTGGGGTCTACATCCTCCTCTCTAGATGTCTCTACCTTCTTCCAATTCGTGATCATAGGAGTAGACATGGCTCTGCAATCCTCCATCTCGAACCTCCTCAAGATTTCGATGCAGTATTTCCCTTGTCCAAGGAAAATCGCTCCATCTGTCTGCCATACCTCCATGCCTAGAAAGTAGTGCATAAGCCCCAAATCCTTCATCTCGAACTCTGCTGCAAGGTCCCTCTTGCTTTCCTCTATGAGCCCCAGTGAACCTGTTAAAAACAAGTCGTCCACATAAAGAACAAGAATGAGAACCTCACCCCAACCACCAAGTAGTAGAGGTTAGCATCCGCTTCACTTTCTTCCGCGAGCCCATTTCACAAATGTATCACTCAATGGCTCATACCGCCACGGGGCGCACAGCGAGTCCGTCTGAAAGCTCTCTTGATCTGCACCGTAGGATTTGTGCTAGCATTGCCACAAAATACGGTTTGTTCTATGTATGCCTCCTCTTTCCAATTCACCATTAAGAAGCAGCAGTCTTGACATCCATCGATGGATCTGCCATCCCATTTGTCTTTTGCAAGAGATCGACTCGTATAGAAGTATACCTGGCCACTGGAGCAAATGTCTCCTCATAGTCAATTCCCTCATTCTGAGAGAACCCCTTGGCCACAAACCTTGCCTTGTATTTCTCGATGCTACCATCTGCACCGTGCTTGATCTTATAGATCCAGCGTGATCCAACCACTGCCCTATCTGTCGGTCTAGGCACAACCTCCCACACATCGTTCTGCACTATTGAGGTATACTCCTCAACCATTGCATCTTGCCACACTTTCTGCTATGCGGCCTCCTGATAGCTAGAAGGCTCACTATCTACCAACTGACTAACTAATGCCATATAGTCATCATACCTGGCTGGTTGTCTCCGCTGTCTACTACTCATCCTAGGAGCTCCCACAAGCTCCTGAGTATCCCTTTGTGACTGTTGGTTCTTGCTACCAACTGTAGAGGATGAAGTATCAACCTCCATATCACCCTGATGCATCTCTTGGATCTGCTGCATCTGCTGCTCCATACTCTGCGAATTCTCATCACCTGAGCTTGTGCATGTACTAGTAACTGTACTCGAGCTTCGCTGTCCTTGATCTGGTTGAATGATCCTTGGAGCTTCCACTAGCTGCTCACTCTGATCATCTGCTGGCAAATCTCTGGACCTCCTAAATGCCTTGTCCTCCATGAACTTGACATCACGCCTAACTATAGTCCTCTTGGTCCCTGGAATAAATATCCGATATGCCTTTGAGGTTTCACTGTACCCCACAAGGTACCCCTTCTCTGCAGTTTGATCTAACTTGGAACGTGTCGCACCTGGAATGTGACAATACGCCAAACTCCCAAATATCCTGAAGTGGCTGACATCTGGCTTCTTCCCTGAGAACGCCTCCTCTGGTGTCATCTTGCCCAATACCTTATGTGGAACCCTGTTTTGTATGTACACTGCTGTACTGCATGCCTCTGCCCATAAGTAACGTGGCATATCCTGGTCATACAGCATAGCCCTTGCCGCCTCTGATATAGACCGATTCTTCCTCTCGGCAACCCCATTCTGTTGTGGGTTGTAAGGAACAGTCCACTCTCTCTTGATTCCTTCCCTGGTACAAAACTCCTAGAACCCTTTCCCTTTGTACTCGCCTCCATTGTCTAATAGAAGAACCTTTATCTTCCTGCCTGTCAAATTCTCCACAAGAGCTTTGAACTCTTGGAAGCGACTGAAAACCTCATCCTTGGTCTTCAAGAAGTATATCCAAGTCTTCCTGGAGAAATCATCAATAAAAGTAACAAAGTACTCATATCCTCTTAGAGACTTCGTCGACATTGGTCCACATATGTCCCATCACGCTATAGATCCAGAACACCCGCCCCGGATCTAGTGTCCTCACTTCGGAAAGAGTTGTTTTACCATAGCTTACACAACCTGCGTGTCACCCGTACATCATCATGCTCGTGCTTTCACCTACGGGGAACACACTGTCTAACGTCTCGCTGAAGCAATTTAAGTGCTCCATGATGTATATGGTATCCTCTATGCCATAGCTCTCCTTGATCTCTAGAATGCGCTGCTCATCCGATTGCCTTATGAGTATCAAACTGCAAACTGTAAAGCCGACCGCTCCTAACTCCGATAGCTATGGGTGATTTCCAATCCTTGTACTTGATTAACACACTTGCCCCTCTAAAGAGTACATTGTAACCTTTATCCTGAAGGACAGATATGGAAATCAAATTCATACCTAAGCCTGGCACATGCAACACATCATGAATGGGAATCCGCTTACCATTCTCCCTCTGAAATAGAACAGTCTCTTTCCCAACTGGATTGAGCTTGGACATGTTCCCCATAGAAATCTGCATTCTGATGTCCTCCTCCTTATAGCTGGAGAAGTACTCTCTAACTCCTGTCATATGAAATGACGCCCCACTATCTATATACCAAACACCCTGTGAGGTTGAGCTAGCCATGCAAGCTATGAGAGCGAACTCATCCTCCATTCTACTAGAGAGCTCATCTGCACTTGCTGAAGCTGCTGTCTGCTTCTTGCCTTTCTTCCTTTGCAGGCAATCGCTGACATAGTGGCCAAACTCGTGACAGCCATAGCACTTGACTTTAGATAGGTCCTTCTTCTTCTTTTCACCTTGTGGATTTGATCCTTTACTAGACCCCTTCTTTGCTTTCCCTTTTCCTGCAAGGGCAACGTTCTCCTGTTCTGCCTCACTTTGCTGACTCTTGCTACTGGTCCTACTGACAAGACTTAGTCTAAGCTCCTCTTGAGTGAAGTCACTCCAAAGTCGATCCCAACTTGGCAAGGTGTCTCGTGCATTAATAACTTGAACAAAGACATCCCACTGCTTAGTAAACCCATTTAGGGCTATCCGCACTAGCTTGTCATCACCTAGATTATCTCCAACAGCAGCCAACTCATCCTTGACAAGTCTGAGTCTGGTGAGGTAACTTGTCACGTCCTCTCCCTTGTTCATCCGAGTAGTCCTCAACTTTTCTCTGAGAATTAGCTTCCGGTTAGTGGTAGCATTCTGGTACAGATTCAGAATGGCATCCCACATCTTCTTCGCTGTATCTAACTCTGCGACATGTGGAACAATATGATCCTTGACACCATCAAGAATCATCCTCCTCGCCTTGGCATCTTCCTTCTTATATGCTAAGAGCTGTACTGGATCTGTAGGTACAGGTACAATACTAGTCACATATTCCTTGATCCCATTCTCTTCCAGCAACAAAAAAATTCTGGCTTTCTAGACACCAAAATTTGAGGCTCCATCCAATCTGTCCTGATCTCTTAAACCTGCTGAGGCCATCTCAAAAGATAAAAGAAAACAAATAATAGTAATAATTCTGAAGAGGTAGAACTGGGTTTTATAAACCCTCTTTCCTGCGCTGAGCTTTGTCTGCCCTCAGATCAGCTCTGATACCATGTGAAAATTCTATTGCAGTTACTGATTATTAATCTCCTATCTAATACATAGATTATTTGACTCTGAAAAATTAATTCTCAGCAAATATCGAAAAATAACACAACTGCAATTTCACCAATAAAACTCACAAGAATAGAGAAGAAAACATTCACAATAATGAACACAATATTTTTGGACAAATTGTCGTGGAAAAACCCCGAAGGGAAAACCACTATTGCAGATGAGGAATTATATTAAACTTCAGCAAATTAAGGAATACAAAAACTGCTTGCCTCTTCTTGGCAGAGCTTGGCAATATTCTTCTCGGAAATTCTTCCCTCAATTTCTCCTGCTGAAATTCCACAGCTGCTATCCCCAACGCTATCACTGCGCCCTTGCTAACACTGCAAGACTATTTGCTCTCACTGCAAATTTACTACTTGCTAACACTGCAAGTCTTTCTCAAGTATCTCTACTTGCTATCACTGCAAGTCTACTTGTTGTTGTATTCTCCAATTGCCCATTGATCCCCTTTTATACTTTTCTCATTGGAAAACCAATGGCCATGATTTAATCTCAATCAATGGCTAAGATTAAATAGACTCTAAAAACCCTAACTAACTGGATTCTAGAAGTCTCTAGGAGAATCAATTTATTTAATTACATAATTATCTAGACAACTCAGCCCTTTTCTGGAGATTTCTAGAAAATAATTAAATAATTAAATGACACTTCTAGACAATGGAGACACCTGTCCAAGCTACATAAATTAACAGAGCTCACTCCGTCAGCAAACCTGCCCTTTGGAGACTTCGACCCATCTGTATCCTCTGAATGGCTACCCCCAATGTGAAGCTTCCTCAGCAGATTTCTCATCCTTGTTTTGGACAAAGGGCAGGGAGCTTGCCACTTCTAACCCAAACCAAGTTCCTTTTCTTTCAAGCATAGAAAAAACCTTGTAATTACAGATAGACAGTCTTACTATACAGTGCCAAGCTGCAACGAACAAAATTCATTTTTCACCAAAAGCATGAACTACTGCAGTTGGCATTTGACGGCTGCCAAACTGTACCCAATTCAACCAATAGTTACTAATTGTATAATTCCATAACTAAGGACTGGCAGGACGTTGCTACCTGATTCAGATCGATTCCATCCCCTTGCTCTGTTCCCTGACCCTCTACATCATCCCCACTGAACATAGTGCCAAATCCAGAATTCTTTAGCAATGCAGTAACAAAAGCATTGCAGAAGTCTAGCATCCTCCATCTCGACCTGGTCCAATTGCCAGCGGTCCTCTGTGTGCTTATCCAGGTATAGTCTCTCAACGTCTTTCTCCTCCGTCCTTTTCTTGCATTAATGGTGAATCCCCAGTCTGAAACCAACTCTCTTCGAGCCGCTCCTCATTCCGTTTTTCACCACCTGCAAGTTTTAGATGTGATGTCTCAATCCTCACCTGCAAGTTTTACATGTGACGTCCCAATCCCGTCACATCCCCGTTTTTCATTCCAATCCCCATCCTGACCGTACTCTGTAAGAAACGCCAAACATTGTATAATGTCATTTTTATTTTTATGTTTATTTTTATTTATAATTTTATTTAAAAAATAAATTAAAATGTATTTATTTTTACTTTAAAATTTAAAATTATGTATTATTCTATTTTTAAAATAAATTAGATTCATTCAATATTTTTTAATATTTTAATAGATTAATTAATTTTTAAATATAAATTGATTAAAAAGAGAAGATCTAGAAAAACATAGCTCAATATATTGTATTTAGATTTTTTGAAAAGATATATATTCTAATATAAATATGATTATATTATATTATGATTACAATAGCTTTTGTGGAATGAAATTCTAAAATATTAAAATATGTTAAAAGTTTTTATTTTTTAACTTATTTAAAAAATTAGATAGAATTTCAAATTAATCATGAAGTAAATAAATTGTAAGAAATCATAGATAATATTTTGTTTATTTATCTAAATATTATAATAAAACTTAAATATTTTAATTGAGATCAATGATATTTTAATTATTTTCATTAATAATTTAGATCTTTTATTTATAAACATTAGAAAAAAAACTAAAATAAAAAGAGGCACATGAAAGCATCAGCTTAGGCAAATGCAATGTGGTGGAACCCCTCAAAATATTTTGTGTTCCACTGATTTTTAAGTTCATATTTGGATGTTTACTTGGTCTTGATTGTTTGCCCTTTGGGTAAGGTTTTGTGTTTCAAGGTCTAGGGTTTATCAACCTTTCTTTTAAGACCTTAGTCCTTTTTGGTCTAACTCCTCATTGATTTATCTTGGTCTGTGGTATTTTTTCCCTATGGTTGGCACCTTGAAATATTTCCATTATCCTAAGTTTGATATGTGTCATAAGTTTTATTATGTCTTTCTTACCTATAGTACCTAGGCGACCCCCTTTTAAAACATCTTATTACCATGTGCTAAATTATTCTCACTTAAGTATGTCTATCACATGGTCCATCACTCATTGCATTTTACCTTTAACCCGTTGTTCCCATTTGCGCAATACGCAATGCCTTGTCAATTCTTCACATCGCGCCTCAACTTCATATCGCTCATTGCCTACTACTTACTTGCTTCAAATAAGTGATGTGTGATGTGTCCCTTTATTTCATATAGGGGACACGTGCCTTATTCTCCCTTCATTGCTACAGGCCTTCATATCGCTCATAACATCCTTGCTAGCCTAACTCTTTGAGCAATGCATGATGAGCATCTACGACAATGCCACTTGTTTCAATCATGTGCCATCACACTATGCATTTGTATTGTGAATTCCATCTTTTTTTTATATTGAGGGAATGCAATTACAAATAAAAGAGCAGTTATAAAACTGCAAGAGAAGAGAGAAAAACCAACATAGACAAAGAGCAATACGAGCAGCTCTCAAGAACTAAGGATACAACAGCAACAAGAGACGAAGAGAATCAGCAATACAAGACAACGAGCTGTAAGAACAACTCTTAAAAAATAATGGAAACAGCTGCAACAAAACTAGAAGACATACAAAAACATGACAGCATTATACATCTTGTAAAATGGCACTTAAGCCTTGGCTAATACAAAGTTTTTTCTTGCTCACTAACTGTTCAACTTGTAGCTTGATTTGCCGAATCTGGAAACTCAACGTTGGATTCTTCAAAACGTCCTTCTGAAGAAGAGGAAACAAGGCAGCAAGACAAAACAGTATATCAGAGTAAAGCCTTAAAAACATAACTTCCTGATGATAGTGATTGATAGTAAACACAGCTTAGCATCTATTTCTCCATATATGTAACAAAATTATATGTCTCACACCATCAACAATTCGATTATCATACAAACCAGTGCCAAGAAGAGCTTCTTTCCAGCTTAATTTATGAGTGAAGATAGTAGAAAAATCATTGAACACAAAGTTCCATAGCTTTTTAACCAACCAATAGTTCCAAAAAATATGCTTCATGTTTTCATGATTGTGACAAAAAGGACAGTTAGGTGGTTGGATCATAATACACTTTAGCCTATCCTCAAGAGGCAGTTTAAAATGTAGTATCTTCTAGGCAAGTAATTGAGCATTAGAATTAACTTTAGATTTCCAAATTTGAGTAGATAATTTTAACCAAAACCTCTCACTGAACCTGCACTTCCATTTAGCATTTAAGCATGACTTCAAGGGAAAATCAGGAAGCAGCTTCAAGTAAATTTTTTTTAAAGGGAAAGACAAAAAGGGATATGAAGACATCCATGTCCAATCCTTTAAAAAGTTGCAATGGATTGGAGTACACAACTTCATAGATAGCTCCTCTAACACCAAAGATTGCACAAAGATAATGAATGCTTCATATTTGTTATTCAAACCAAACAGGGTTTTAACCACATTCCATGAAGACCAACACATTGATTGAAAATTCCACAAATTGCCAACATTACAAACCCCTTTTTTGAACAAAGAATGGGAATGCTTTGGGAAGCTTAATGCAAGGGGTTGGCCATGATAGAGGATATGTTTGTTCCACTAGATAGAGGAGGTGGAAAAGTTGAAACCAAGTTGAAGGGATTCACCTCCTCTCCACTTTAAGAAGTGAAATACATATTGCCAAGCCTTCCAGATGGATTGAAGAGGGAAAGAAGCCTTGATGTTAAAAATGGAAGCATGAAGAACTTTATCTAGCCAACCCACTTGTTGCCATTTTCCTTTAACTGAAGCATTATTAATCCAATGTCAAATGAGGACCTTCCATGGTTCATCTCCTTTAACAGCTCTAATAATCCATTTCGCAGCCAAACAGATCCCCTGAGTCCTTGGATCTATGTGAATTCCATCTTTTGAGTGAGAGGGAAAATAGCGATGAGCAATGAGCAATGAGAAGGTTATGTGTTCTTTTCATCGCTCATATTCAATGCATCACGAATATGTTTCTAAGGACTGGCACAACAACGATGAGTGATGGGAAAATAAAGGATATTCCCTCGAATATTCTTCCTGTCATTAGAGGCTTTCACATTGCCGATTCATTTCACCAAGTCAAGAAAATTTCAGCGATGGGAAATGGCTTCACAAATAAGGTGGCAACAAACTTGAAAGCATGTACGTGGTAGCACCTCAGGACATTGCATAAATTGCTCACATCATTGATTCATAAAAAAAGTATCCAAAGCAAAAAGTGATACACAAAAGGCATGGAGAGTCGTTGATCATGTTTTAAAACAAATTGATCAATAGTGGAAATTTAAACATGAATGAATAACTGTCAAAGCACTTCACTTCACTCACACAAGCCATCCCTCACCACTAATGGTGAATTTGATTGATTTTAAGGCCATAAAAGAGGTGAATTATGCAATTTTCACTACTTTTGCAAGAATTTGAGAGCAAAGAGGCAAGCAAGAGCTTAAGGCAAGCATAATATGAAGAATTTGAAGAATAGAGTGTTGGATTTTCTGAGGTAAGTGGTTTTGGACCTTCCCTATGTAGAATTAAAGGAAAAATATAACTGATAGGAAAATTGAGAATTTGTTGAAAGGTTTTATAAGCTTAGGATTGTAAATTTCTCTATTCTGAAAGGAAAAATTTGTAGGCCCTAGTTTGGTTCAATAAGGTGCGAGCTGGTTTTAATTGCAGAATTTGAGTTGGAAAATTGTGCAAACCAGTAGGTTGAACCCTAGTTTCAATTTTAATCATAAACCCTAGTTTTGTTAAGTTCTCCAATATGAGTCAAGTCAGTGAGACATCTAAGGCAAAAATGTAAACAAAAGAAGGAAAAACATAAGCTTGAGGTTTCAGAGACATCAGAGAAGAAAAAGGGTGTCAAGAGGGATTTCACTTGCTTCATGGAAGGGGATTTCAAAGAGTCTTTTCCTAATGCAAAGCTAATTGGAAAAAGACCAATGGGGGAGGGTGTGTTGTCAACGCACTTGCAAGAGTTAGCAGGAGGAATTGGAGAGGTTGTTGTACCACAAAGTGGATGGGAGCTTTTCTTATATGCTTTCAACCAAAGATTTGCTCATCGCCCTACATGCCACCTATGGACTTGTGATCTTGGGAAGCTCATAGTGCCAAACATATCTGTGGAGGTGGACTTAATCATGGAGATAGCTAAATGCTATGACCCACAAAATAGAGTGATAAAGAACACACAAGGATAGTGAATGCTAGATATCTCTAGAAGTAAGATTGTGGAGATATTCAAATTGAATCCTTCTAAAACTATTTCCATCAGCTTTGTTGCATTGTTTTAGGAATACAAAAAGGATAAAATTGGTCATAGAAGACATGTGTTACCTAGGCATAGGATAAGGGATCAAGGAAAAAGGGATGTGTAGTTTGGACCTAGGGATGTGGAGCCCTTTGACTATGATGAATTTGAGGACTATTTCAAAAATACAAACTATAGTTTGTGTCAAGTCCTTGCAAGTAGATATAATGTGAAAATGAATGTTCATTTGATGGAAATGGCCATGGACATCCAAAATAAATATCAAAACAGAGGTTTTGATTATGTGGCCTACCTTTCTAAAGAGATTCATAATGAATTGGTGGGATTGAAAGATGGAAAACCTCCACTAGGTTTCAAGCATTATTCATTGTTGATGCATATGTTGTTTTGGATGGGCAAGAAGGTTTTCAAGAATTTCATGAAGTTAAGGGAAAAGGATGACAAGGATAATGATCTACTTGTACAGATATGGACACACATTTGGGATCAAGATTATCTAGACTACAATTATGCTACATTTTGCAATGATTTTAAGTTTGTTAGTTTGGAACAACTTGGTTTGAGACCTATATACAAAATTTCTAAAAGCATTAAAGATATTTTGAGGCCATTGGAATTTAAAGAAGGCACTAAATATGATCATAACTGGGGTGATTGGTATTTTTACCCCCATTGTACTATATTCAAAGTTATGGAGCCAAGGTATGCCCCCACTGTTTACCTATATATGTTTATGATCGGTTGGATTTCATGGAAATAATGTGGCAACTTGTTTCCATGGACAAAGAGAATTTCAAAAATGCCATGAAGGGTTCATTAATAGCTACACAATTTTCTTTCTCCTTCTTTATTGCTACCTCTAAATAATGTTATGAAAAATTTGGTATCATGGTAAATAATTACAAGATGAAAATGGATGTATTAAGGAACTGTGACCCTAAAGGATTCCTTGATAGGGAAAGAAAGGCTAGAGGGAGGTCTGGATTTACCCATGAATTTCTTTATAGTGAAGATGTTATTAGGAATTTTCCTTTACATAGTGTTGTGGATGAAAGAAAGAAGGAATGGATGATGATATGTAGTGTTGAAGAGAAAATTGTGAAGAAGAATTATATGTCAGCCCATATGCTAAAATTAAGGATCAATATAAGAAGGCTATTGTAGTGTTAAGTGCATTCAAGGATGGGACATTCTTTAAGAAAGTTAAGGAGGTTGAGGACAAGGCTAAGATAGCCAAAGATGAGCATGATGCAAGAGTAAGGAGCCAACTCGCTCAATAATTTGCTCATGATACACAATTGAAACCTTTTGGAATACAAAATGAGTTGGTGGCATATCCTTTGGTTGAGTATGCTAATACAGAGCGGGGAGAAGATGAGATGTAGGAACAATCAGGTGAATGTGTTCCTACCCAACAAGAGATTGAACAAAGATTCCCTTCTCTTGTGATAGGTGATGTGTTGGACCCATTAATCCCTTAGGACATAGTTGTGCCATGGGAGTATAATGAGGATGAGGATGATGTTGTGAGGGTTCAAGCTTGCAGAGAATTCATGGATGATGATTCTTTCATCCAAACCAAGGAATTCAAGGATTTTATGATTAAAGTCAGAGGAAATGAAATAAAAGAAAAGATTAAAAAGGCCAAAGCAAAGGTAGACCCTTCCTTACACGAAGAGGTTGAGAAAAAGGTTCAAGAAGAATTAATGAAGGAGATTGTTGCAATAACCCCACCAGACACAAGAAGATTGGTGAAAGATAGTGGAGTTATGATATTACCAGGTTGGGATTTAACTTCAACAATTATATTAGATGTTGTAAGAAATGATACATAGGCTTCTATTTCTTAGGAGCATTTTGACAATGAGTTTTTTGGGTCAGGTTTCAACCCAAGTCTACATACTCTAGTAATTTGATCAATGGCACCAAATACAGGGAAACCAAGAGTTGTGAAGTCAATTGGAGAAATCGCAGGTGAAGTGATTGTCAGAAGAGCAACTGAAATGACACCAACACAAGCTACTAAGTTGACGGTACACGTAGCTATGTTGAGTGCAGACACAATTAAGATTTCCCAAGAAAGATATGAGAATTTGCTTGGAAAATACAACTGAATTTTGGAGGAGTTCAACAAAATGAGAGCCACTACAACTCATGCAAGCTCATCACAAAGGGCTCTGCCACCTCCAACTTCTCCTTCTGAATTGTCAGCACAGGACAGGGACACATTGTCTTTAAGGATTAAGGGATTAAAAGAGGAGTTTCAAATGGAGAAAGAAAATGTAAAGAAAGGTAAGTCAAAGAATGCAATAGTGTCCAAGGAAATAATTGATTATATTTTTTAGCATAGGCTCTCTCATGTATTGTATAAAATAGATAACATTTGGAGTGTGTATAAGAGTATCCATGAAGCTCATCACAGGTACATTTAGGTGCAGGAAGCTTTCCAAAATGTTTGGAGTAAGTGAAGTGCAAGATCTAGTGCTCTTAAGGAAACAATGATAAACATGAAGGATGGTCTAGAGGCACCTACACATCTCCTAGAACTAATAAAGGCAATTGATTTGTTGGGAGAGATATCAGCTTTCCATGGAAAGTTGGGTGTGTAACTGCGAAGCAAGATTAAAATGTTTAGAGATTTGGAAGGATGTGGGGTGCCAAATATTTTGAGTGAAGAGGGGGTACCAAAGGATTTCAGTGTGTGGAAAGAAGAGTTTGTAGATCTCCTCACTATTTCCCTCAAATTATTTTACATTTATGGAAAATGTGATTATGTAACATTAAATAATGTCATTGATGATATCTTTAGGATTGAGGTGAACATGGATGCATTTGTCAAGGAGGCTAGAGTAATGATGGATGCTAGATATAGCCTACATGTTTCTAAGATACAAAGGTTATTAGATTTTGAATGGCCTATTGAGGAGGAATACAATACATGGCTTGAAAAAGTTTCCAAATTAAGCCTATGTTATATCAATGTTTAAAAATTGTTTCCTTCTCAATTCAGAGTTGTTGATGGTTGGTGCTGATGTGGGTGTTGTTTCACTTTTTCTCTATTTTAATGTTTTATGTCCTATAATTTTGGGAGCACGTGGAAGAAGTGTTGTTGCTAGTGGAAGGAGTATCTTCATTGGCTAAAGATCCTTTTGGAAGGTGGGAAGTATCTTTTCCAATGAATGGAAAATGACTTTTGTCTCATACAAATATTTCCCCCCAGGTTTTGCAAATATAACGATCTTTTGGAATGAATTATGATTGTCAAATGAAAATGTGACAAGTGTCGATTGGCTTAAAGCTTATGTTTGTTCCCTTGTTTTCATAAAAGGGAATTCAAGGCCATTGATGGGGTGTTGATTGATCTCACAAGCAATTTTATAGTAGGCAATACGTAAAATAGAGTTTTGAATTTGCATGTAGGATTTTAAGTCATTTTATGCAAGTTTAATTTTGTATGGTAGTGCTAGCATTTGAATATTAGAATGGCATAGTTCTTGAGACAATTCTCTTCTTGTGTACCTATTATATGAGTTATTAATGAAATTGATCAAGGATATTTTCAAAGATCTCCATTGTGTTTCAATGAATGTGTGGTTTTTTCTTTGTTCTAATTCAAGGAACTAGTTAAAATACTTCGATAGAACAATAGGTTTTTGTAATTTGTATACAAGGATATGATAATGAGTTCTAGTTTTTGAATGTTTGAGTATGGTGTTATAATGTAGCATTATAGTAGCTTTGTGATGCTAAGCTTTAAGATTCTGTTATCCATTATGGCTTGTGTATGATTTGACTCCATACCCTAGGTTAAGGCATTGGTCTAGGATCTGTATTTACAATACATATTCAAGATCTTTCACAAACAATATATTTAAATAACTAAATCTTTAAATTCTTATTGAAATGTGTCATGCTCCACTACTTGCAAAATAATTGTTGTGTAAAGGATTTGCCAGATCTTTGTATTCATTAAATTATCAAGCAATTTTATGTTGAGCTAATCTATTATTTACAATGTAAAAGGTTAATTGGCACAAAGGATCTTAAATACATTTTGTGGGATCGCCCTCCCGGGTTTTTCAAAGCCCAAAGTGCAGGAGAAAAGCTCTTTGCAGCTTTCACACATTCGTTGTCCAATTCCTCCAATTAGCTAACCATTGGAAGATGACAATTCTATAGGCTAGTTGTGAGCTTTGTTTGGTATTTAAGAAACACCAATAGATTGGCGACTCTGTTGGGGAATACTTGTACAAAGTCTCTAGTTCAAGATCAAGATTTAATGTCGAAGCCATATATTTTGCAAATATGCATTTATCCATGAGAGAATTCATAAATTTGTCTTTCCATTTGTCAAATTGAAGTCAGTCTATCAAAGATCTAGACAATATTTGTAGTCCTTTGTTAAGTTTTCACTAAATTGCTAAAAGTTTGTCTTAGAAGCCTTTGTATACACAAATTCCTTCAAATATGTTCCAAATTCACAAATATTTTCACAATTCCCATTAATTTAGGTGGTGACTCTGAGTCTTTGTGCTAGTACATTCAAATTCATTATAAGAGTTGAGAAGGACAGAAAAGAAGAATTTGCAGAGAAGAAATGAGGAAGACTAGAGCTCATATGAAGAAACACCCAGAGGAAATGCTGGAAGGTGAAATTCAAAAGACTCCCAAGAGATCATGGAAGTAGAAGGATACAAATACAAGTAAGTCCACCCCACATCTTGTTCCTAAACTCGCTCAACACTAGTACATAAACAACAATATATGATTGAAAAACTACTAAAAACTACTTATAAATGATTGAACTTGGTCATGTGACCATTAGTAGTTTATTGCTAGTCATATACAACGTGACCAAATTGACGAAAAAACCATTTTTAGTCATTTATTGGTTGTTTCGATTGATCGATTTGGTAGTATATTTAGTTGTTGATTTAGTCATCCATTGTTGTAACATGGTCTTATTTAGTCATTTTTTTTATTGATATATTTAGTTGTTGATTTAGTCATTTATTGTTGTAATCAGGTCACTTATTTAGTCATTTTTTATTCATTGATATATTTAACTAGTCACTTATTTAATTGTTGATTTAGTCATTGATTGTTGTAATCTGGTCACTTATTTAGTCATTTTTTTTTTCATTGATATATTTAGTCATTGATTGTTGTTAACTGATCACTTATTTAGTCATTTTTATTCAATGTTCACTAATTTATGTCAATTGGTAGTATATTTAGTCAATTTAATTATTAATTGATGTAAATTAGTAGTATAGTTAGTCATTTTAACTGACTAATATTTGAGGATTTAAGCATAAAGCACAAAAATACACATTAATCATCAATTGCACACAATAAGATAGCTATTCAGAAGGCAACATTGGTGAAATTTATTAATAAAATAAAGGTGTTCTAATTACAACTTAGAAATAGAGTATTACAATTGTTATTTTCAGTCACAAGATTGAAAATCTGAGTTACAATATTGCACATAAATAACTGCAAGAAAGAAACTTCTCCAAAAAACTTCTACAATGATGGAAATGCATGCTTGAAGCCCTTCAATGTGAGCACATGCTCTTTTCATCTCTTAAAACTTCTACAACATGGGAAATCTTCTTGGAGCAAGTTGTAACATGTAGAATCCAAGAAGGAGAGTGTTGATCGTGTCCCATATATGAAGCTCTCTCCTTCAATACAATCAATAATAACCTGGAACTAGAATCTTTCCTCCTTTATATACAGTGTGCCATCTGATATAAGTAACATGGCACAGCCTTTTCTGCCATGAATGAAGCTATGCCTCAATACAACCAACAAAATTACTATTAGTCTCAATTCAAAAAGAATAAAGTGCATTGTATATTGCAAGTTTACAAAGTCCAAACAAAACATAAAGATAAATCAATTTAAAAATTGTAGCCTTGTCAAAAAATGCCTTAAATAGAGTGTTCAACATAGGCCTAAAATATGCATATTGAACCCTTGATTTCATAACCTTGTTCAAAGTTTAAGAAGGGTGATATGCTCAAATTATAGAATGAAGTCTATCAACACTAACCAGACTAAAACAACATTATCAACATAATTTTCTTGGAAACCAAGCCCAAGAATGCCATTAGACTTAATTAGATAACAAAAATGTCAACCCTGGTTCATGTGTTGTCTGAGTAAAGACATGCACCATGGAAGAATCCATTTATACATAAATTCTAAATTAAGTTGATGAGAAAAGATCTTTAATATCCAACTAGGAAGCCTTGACATCCAAAAATTACTAACCTGATGTTTCACAAGTTTCCCAACTGTGACATCATCTTTACTTAAGAAACCAGATATTGATCCACTACCATGTATTGAATCTCATAGGATTCTCCTTCACAAACAAAAAATGATATAGATTTTTTTTTAGCAACTTCCTTAATATCCCCATGTAAGCAGACTAAACTAAGTGATGTTGAGGGTTTGAAGTAGAGTACCATCTTCTTGGTACGTGCTTGAATTTGATGACTTGTATCTTGAATGAAAATAGCAAGCTAGTTGCATTGTAAAAGCATTGTTAATCATTGTTACAAAAATAACCACAAAATCCTCTTTAATCAAAATAATCCTTCTAGATGTTTTAGTTAATTTCTAAGAGAGCTAATTTCACTATCCAAATAGCCATCAATCTAGTTACTGTATATAATTTCCTAGAAATTTAGAATTTGAATGTAATGAAAAGTTAACCATAATTACCAAAGATTTGACACCAAAATGTAGTACAAAATGAATTGTTTGACAAAATGCATCAAAGAGATGTCATCTCATGGAATGAAATGATATGATTGCAAAATGTGTACAAAATGGATTTTGCAAGGAAGCTCTCAAAATCTTTGAATTGATGAAGCACTCTGGAACACCAACATTGTAAGCTTTGCTTGTGTTCTAAATGCATGCAGTCATGTTGGTTTAGTGGATGAGGGTTGTACATACTTCACACGTCAATAACCCTTATTACATTACATATATAGTTGATCATTAGGTGTGCATGGTTGACCTTCGTGCCCATGTTGGCTATCTTGAGGACACCCTAAACATTATTACTGAGATTCCAATTAAACCTTTGGTTCATGTGGATCATATATGAATATAGGCTGAGTATTCCAACAACACTAATTTTTTGGTTGGATCCTAAAAATGTTGCAACTTATGTTCTTCCCTAAAACATTTGTCCAGAAGCGGGCAAGTGTGGTGAGGTTCAAATAGTAAGGAGATTGATGAAAGATAGAGGAATTAAAAAGATACTTGCATGTAGTTGGATTGAAGGGCATAAAATGGTACATGATTTTTTGTGTAGGAGACATATGACATCCACAAACATGGGAGATCTATGCAAAATTGGAGAAATCAGCTTGGAAAACGAAGGCAACGGGGCATTCCCAGATTCAAGACTTTTACTCAATGTTGTGGAATAGAAGAGAAAATAATCATTTATCTGCCACCATAGTGAAAAGTTAGCAATTGCATTTGGTTTGTTAAACATGGACCTTGGTACAACTATTAGAGTTGTTAAGAACCTTTGAGTATGTTATGATTTTCACACTACATCTAAATTCATCCCCAAGATTGTTGTAAGAGAAATTGTTTTGAGAGATGCGAACAATTTCCATCATTTTAAATAGGGACAATGTTCTTGTGGAGAATATTGGTGATGCTAAATGAAACAATCTGAAAAATAGGCTTACACTATAATAATGTGCACTACATTAGATATCCAATAATAATGAAGGGACATCCATCAAAGCATAACAACAGGGATTTTTTTGTCATATGTTGTAGTTACAAGTGCCTTGCTAGATATACATGAAAATGTGGAAGCAATATACACAAGGCAAGTAAACTGCTTCAAAAAAATGCCTCAAAGAAATATGGTATTTAGTTTTATAGTTTAACTTTGATAACGCACTGTTTTGACATGATCCTTGCGGTGATGTGGGATGTTACCGCTACACTGCATAGTTATTGCTCGTCCTTCATGGTAATGCAGAATGTTACCGCTACACTATACTGATATTGTTCGGCCTTCGTAGTAATGTGGGATGTTACTACTACACCGCACCATGTCTTCTTGGCTCTTGTAGGGATGTGGGAGAAGTACTTGATTTACTATCATACCGCACATTTATTGCTCAACCTTCATTGTAATGCAGGATGTTACTGCTACACCACACCGTGTCTTCTTGGCTCTTGTGGTATGGAGGTATTATGAAACTTGTCACAATAGTCTTATGAAACTTATCACGATCATCTACTACCTTGACACAACAGTTTTATGAAAATTGTCAATATTTATGGGCACCTTTTAAATTACATTAAGATCTATAAGAAAACTATCCTATAGGGATGACAATCCCAAGAAACATGGAAATGGCTACACAAATAAATAGTTAACTAGAAACCATGAATTTTCAATGCATAATGGAGAATATACAGAGAGTTAATTTAGTGAGCAAATATCCTTAGAGAATCATCATCAAAAGTATGACAATCTAAGATTTCATAGTAGAAAATTATATACCCTCAAAGACCTAATAGTCATAATAGACCTAGTGATAGCTTTCAAAGTCATAAGAATAAATTTATAAGAGAATAGATGCAAGAGCATGAAAAGACACTGAGATGGAAGGGAAGTTGGCAGAGTTGAAGAATCAGACCTGTAGTGAGAAGGTAGGGAGAACAAAGTAATTTAGAGTCAAGAGCATCATGATAGTTTCTTAGGTGACTATTTGGACAAGGAGAGAACTTAGTGACAATATTACCATCAAAACAATAAGGATACTCAAAACCCTACCAAACCCTAGGGCCTTTTTCATCACCTTGTAGAGATCTCAAAACATGCATGAAAATATTTCACAGAGACTAAAATCATCTCTATTTTTTATGATCACAAAAAGTAACAAAAAGTAACAAAACTTTGGATTTACAAGTGATAAAAAGAAGTACATGGAAAGTATATTATGTTATTTTTTTTTCAAACTTAACCATTAACTACCCCATACAATCTAATAAAATACAAATATACAATGAAATATTATGATTAACAAAATGATAATTGTAACGGTTATCTTAAGGTAGACAAAAAAAATCGTGCAAGTGAAAAATAACACCCTTAGATTATTTTGAACAAATAAAATTTTCATTTACATCATTTTCATGCAATAATGTTTTAGATCTGTCCAACTGTACAAAAATCAAATCAAATCTGCAACGATCTTAAAGATCCGAAGGTTTAAAAATATGATAGTTTTAGATCTATTCTTGGGTGTATCCTGCAAACTTCATCATAGAAGGATAGGTCATCACCTCATTTAGACCTGGATGTGGAACTACCTTTGTTGTTTCCATGTAGAATCCAAAATGGGCCTACCAAATGCTAGAAGAAATAAGCTTGTAAACACGCAAAAGGAAAAGCTAAATCAATAGTAATTTACTAATTTTCATTCAACTTCTTTGTAATTATTTTAAGTACCTGATTCTATTGTACTTTAAAGATTTATAATATGAATTTTAGCTATTCAAATATCTTAAATAATTTGAAGTTATAAAACTGATAAATAGGCTTTAGCAATTCAAAAAAAATCCACTTCTAAAATTTTAAATATCTTTACTACATCTATTTACTGTTGTTAGGGAGTTGCAAACTATGAATTGTCCTCTGTCCTATAGGATTGAGAAAGAAAGAACATTGTCAAACAATGATTGAATCATAACAAATAATCCAAAAATAATGAAAGTTACTATCAAATGGTGACAAAGATCTATCCTCTAAGTCATTTGCACATGGTGATTGAGAACACAGTGACTTAGAAGTAAAAAAGCATTGGATCATAGCACTGCAAAATGGTCATGAGTTATGCAATGAACTTCACTATTCTTTTGATCACAAAGGAGATCGGGAGAATAAACAACATATTGATGTGCACAGAGAATGTTCATGGAGTGCATACTTCCTTACAAAGCAATTACCACAACAGAGTTTGAGGTGAATTGCACCTACTATTTTATGCCAATATGGATATGTTCTAACATGTAGTTAATTGTTGTAGCATAATAGATAGGCTAAATAGTTGTTCATATACCATTGTTTCAAATTCTAAATTGCTATACCTAATTCTAGGAGAAAATCATAAGGGGAGTCTATACATAAGACACCATTGTTTCAAATTCAAATTTGTTGGCTCTTTCACAATTGTTTGCTTCATTTATTTGATCTAAGATAGCCTAATGTATAGAAGATGCTCTCAAAATCAATAAAATCTTTTATTTCGGGATGATTGTTCAAAATTTTATTCAATTTATTCCCAATTTCATCAAGTAGATCCTACTGTCAACCATAACTTCACTAGTAAAGTTATGGCTAACAATAGGATCTACAGGCTGAGGAAGTTCTTTATGGATGAAATTGGGAATAAAATTCAGAATGGAAAAGAGAGTGGAAAAGTAGAATTTGATGAAACTCTTGCAAATTTCAGGCTAATGGTTGATGCTTTTGTTCATTGTTATGATGGGAAAGATTCTGAACAGTCATCCTGGAATAAAATATTTTACTATGATTTTGAGAGCATCTTCTATACATTAGGCTATCTTAGATCAAATAAATGAAGCAAACAATTGTGAAAGAGCCAACAATTTTGAATTTGAAACAATGGTGTCTTATGTATAGACTTCCCCTGTGATTTGCTCCTATAATAAGGTATAGCAATTTAGAATTTGAAACAATGGTATATGAACAACTATTTAGCCTATCTATTATGCTACAACAATTAACTATAGGCTAGAACATATCCATATCAACATAAAATACTTAGTGCAATTCACCTCAAACTCTACTGTACCTGAGGATGACAATACCTAAGCTTTTGGTGTTTCTAGATGAAACCTATAGTGAAAAAGTGTAGTCTCCATCTAAAGGAACCATCTTTAGAGCACTTCCCTGAAATGAGGGACCCAAGCTTCTAGTGTTTCTAGAAGAAACCTATAGCTGAAAAAGTGTAATCTCCATCTGAAGGAACCATCTTCGAAGCACTTCGCTGAAAACAATAGAAGAAAAGCAATACCATAATTCTAAATTAACAATTTGTATCAAGCCAAATGTTAGAAAGTATAATTAAAAAGACAAATCCTTACAATTGGACCTCAAATTAGACCAAGTAGATGTATGATTTTATCTTTAGAATGTAGGAACTTTCTCTGCGGAAAGCTTCATGACCTCAAATTGGACCGATAAAATTTATCATTTTATCTTTAGAATGTAGGAACTTCCTTTGTCAGAGCTTCACGACCTCAAATTGGATTTGAAATTGGTCCAACAGATTTATGATTTTATCTTTAGAATGTACAAACTTTCTTTATTGGATATTAAAAATCTTAGGTTAGAAGTCCAATTGGACCAAAAAATTTATGATTTTATCTTTAGAATAAAGGAACTTCCTCTGTTGGATATTATGAAATTCCTACACCTAGGTTCTGCTTCCCAATGAAAACACCCAGAAGTGTTTCACACTGGCTCAAGGTACTCTCCAACCTGGTTATGTCACTGATAGCAATCCAATTTTTCTTGAAATATCCATACCCAAACTTTGCATCACAATCTATTCTTCCTGCACATAAAAATGCCACATATTAACCCCTTCTAAATAAAACTCAAAACATCACAAAACCATAATTAATAAATAATTTCAGCTTCAAAAAGAATATGATGCCATTTACTATCAAAACAAAAGCTCTATAAATCACAAAAAAACCATGAAGCCATCCATCCAAAGAGAAAATAAGCAATGTAAGGATTTGAGAAATATAATTCCAAAGGGTTATGCTGTAACGGTAATGGAATCACCATAAGAGCACAACTAAGGAACAAACTCTTGTGATTGTAATTATGTGATCCATAACTCTATTGGTCATGTGGCACAATTGTGCTATAAAAATACAAGATGCATTCATGTATGACCCAAGTTTAATGTGGCTATAATGTGATAGAAATGGAGGAACTTATATGAGCACAATTCATGTACAAATCATTGCCATCACAATTAGGCATCAATCATCATTGGGTGCATTCAGGTTGACTCAAGTTTAAAGCTTTAATAGATTACAATGTAATGATAGCATGATCCAAGTATACACTTGCTACAATAAAGAGCCTAAACTCGGGTTGATGTAGAGTGGTTGTGTTATATCAATTATGTAGTGCATTCAAGCACAAACCATGTTTAATGGGCTATTCTAGAGAGTGATCAAGATTTTCTAAACCTTATGAATGTTACTTAAAAGTGTATAGCTTAAACTACAAACCAAGTTTGTTACATACTTGAATGCAATATTGGGTTACCACAAACTATAATAATGTGATCTGCTAATAACCATTATGGAAAGTATTAAAGCAAGTCCCATGCTATATAGGATCAAGTTTACATACCTTAATGATCAAACACAAGCTTTCCACACACTCTAGGATACAATCCAAGATCATACCACAACCCTATCAAGATAGCTAATTTTCTGACCCAAGATTTATGGTTATTTTCTAATACCAATAGAAGCATTGAAGAGCATGGACTAGGTACAAACCCTAGGCCTCAGAGAAACATAAACCATAACTCTAGTAGATTAGTGTGTTGGAAATTGTTCCTCTACTTGTTGGTTTGTATCTCTTCATTGTCGGGCCAATTGTTGGTTTTCAGAACTAACCTTTGTCACGGCTTCCAATCTGGGCTTATAACCTTTTCGATGGTGATTGGAAGTTCCATAACTTCTTGATTGACCGATCTCCTTTGTTGTTGTGGCATCGGTGGTTTCTATAACCTTATCGTGGAGTTTGGAGGTTACGTAACTTCCCCACTAGGCGACCTCCTTTGTTGTCATGACATCGGTGGTTATGGTAACTTAAGAACCTTGTTGCGAAGTTATGAAGTTATCATTTTTAGCTACACAATCGCATCGCGTGTTCACTTTGCAGGGGCCATGTTGATGGTTGGTTTGATCAAGGGTGTACTACAGCAGTTGGTAATCAAAAGGGCTAACTCAGGATACCTAAAGTCTTCGGATTTTGTTTATAAACTAATGATGCTAATATTTCATGCCAATGTGGGATAATGTTGATAGTTGAGCTTTACGGTTGAGAAACTCAATCATTTTGGACAAGAGATCTAGGATATCGAATATGTATGTTTTTTATGCGCATGGTTGAGCCATGATAGTTACCGGTAAGGCCGAGGGGTCGGGCGGAGGATGGTTGGTAAGGTCGAGGCCATGAGGCCGAAGCCGAGAGAGAGAGTCATATCGAGCTGTGGAGGAGGAAGATTAGAAGCAAGGTTATGTCGCCAAAAAATATCTCTTTATAGAATGTCTCTGATCGATCTTTTGTTGTTAACTGCGACCAGATACCGTGAGAGTATTGTAACAATGCTAAGGTTGTAATGGACTCCAGAGGTTGATTAGGAAATGAAAAAAGGAGAGAGGGAAACAGATAAGGGGTTATGTTGTCCAGTTTGTCTCTGTCTCTAGAATAAAACAAGATGTAATCTCTATAAAGGCTTAGTGCCTGATATTGTATTGTAATTGTTTTGTTGTTGAATAATACAATGGTGATCTGGGATTTTGGAGTATGGGGTTTTTTACCCGAAAGGGTTTTCCCCATGTAAATCTATGTGTTCTGTCTCATCTTTCATGTTTCATGTTCTTGGTTAGAATCTATTAATGTTTGTTGTTGAAACTGGATTTACATGTGCTTCTCTTAGAAGGGTTAATGTGGAAATGCACTGAGTCTGATTCTGATTTGTTGCACAATTGTATGTGTCTTTAAGGAAGTTTAAGAAATTAAAAGTTACTGAAGGCACCATTGTTCTTGGAGGTTTCTTTGAGATGATCAAAATTTCCTAACAAGTGGTATCATAGCCTTCTTTTGGTTACTGGTTCTGGGTATTTCTCCTGTGAAGATTTCTTAGTCTGTTAGGCTTGAGGAAATTTGGAGGAATCAGCTGATGTATTGATCCTTTGGTGAGTGGAAGTCTTGTGGTATTCAAATACATCACACAACTTGAAGGATGGTGAAGATGGAGAAAAAGGAGTTGGTCATGTTGAATTGATGTGATTTGTGTCTCCTAGTTGGCAGCGGTATAACCTTAATGCATGAGGTGGAATTTTTCTTTGCTTCGTGGTTGTGTTGCAACAAAGCTTTCATATTGGGTGTCTGTATGAGAGGCTCCTTGGTGATATGGAGAAGTTTGGGTTGTTTCTCAGCCACGGAAGAGAGTGCTTATGCTGGGTGGTGTTTCTTGGTGTTGGAAGGCATTATTTTATGTTAACCTCAAATGCATGAAGGCTATGCAGTTAATTATTGAATGATTTGAAAGCTTCTAAAATAGCCTATCTCTTTCTCAGATGCATGTGCATATTGGTGGTTTTAGAGTTGGTTTGAAATAGGCCTAGAGTTCCTGAAGTGTTGTTCCTTTTAAGGATATGTTGTACTTTCATGTTCTATGATTTTTTGCAGGTTTTACATGGTCAAGAAAACTTGTTGATTGCTTGATGGAATCCTAGAATTTGGTGCTTGTTGTGGACATGTTTGGAAAATCAGATTTGGTCATGATCTGGTGTTGGAGTCTTGGTGTCTACATGGTTATCTTCTTTGATATTGCGGTTTATGATTACTAATGTGATGATGGGTTTGCACATTCGATGGAATTGATCTTCGAGTTATGTGGTTGGTGGTTTAGCTACCCATTGGATACAATGAGATAAATCGGATGTGGACTGTCTATATCCATGAGGTTGATGCAATATTGGTGCAGATCTGTTAGCTGGCCTTGTCTATGGTCACTTGTGCATTGGTGTGGTTGCTTTGGGATGAGAAGATGGATGGTGCTAAGTACCTGAATAGTCAGTTATAGGGACCTATAACATGTTGTATCATGATGTCATGGATAGCTTGGATACACTACTTTGTGTAAGCTTTTGACATTGATGGTAATCTCTACTTGTTTTAGAGATCTTGGTGCCACTTGATGGACATGTTGTTGTGTGGACCTGAATGATTTTTAGATTAGAAGATGTTGGGTCATGATGCTTGAGAAGCTCAGTTGTCATGGTTTAGTGGGAGCTTTAGCAATGACTATGGATTCATCACTTGGTGGTGAATGATTTTCTTTAGTGTTGGTTTTGAGTTTGTTTGCTTTATGTCATGGTATACTCTTGCTTATGGACTCGAGTTTTGACATTGTGCATGGCACTTGAGACCATGGTGAAGTCACTTAGAGCATGGTATCTCCTAAGGGGGGTGTGTAGATCATGGTGTCATGATAAGTTCTTGTTTTAGATGTGTGGAGCTTTGGCAGTGGTTTGGAGTTTCTCTATGTTTTGAGTACATTGGTTATATGCTTGAGAACTTCATGTTAAGTGCAGTAATGCAGTTTGGAGTTCAACATGGGATAATCGTTTGCAAGTGCTCATGGATACATGTAGAATAAGGTGAGGCTATAAATCTTTTGAGATGAGAAAGATATTGATTACAGTTGAAAGTCCGAGTAGCCTACACCTTGGTTGGATGTGAGTACAACAGAGACCAATGAGGAGATTGCTCTTGGATGAGTCATGGTGGCTTGTATATCTTGGAGGGTCATTCTCTTTTCCCACTCTTGGTCTACTCAACAGTTTATCTAAGAGGTATTTTCCCATTATATCTTTCAGGTGTGTTTTATGCTTTCTTTCATGATATGGATCTTGAATTGCTGTCAAATGGTTCTGGAGGATTCATAGTGGAAGGTGGACATCTCCTTGAGCTTTTGTGTTATATCATTTATTGATAAGAACTGTAGGAGATAGTTATATGAGCTGATTCCTGAGATGGGAAATGAGGTAGTTTGATCTTCTTTAAGAGGCTTACATCCATGTTTGATTACATGTTACATATGTTAAGTTTGATCTTGGTGATTGAACGGTTGGGTGTTGTTATGGATTTTTATTTGGGATATGAAGGAGATCATACTTGACACAATTGGATTTTAAAGGTGTATGTAGGAGGATTTTCTGCAGGCTTATGATGTGCAAGGGTGCTCTTTTTTTGGTTTCGGTAGTCTTCCTGGATGTTTGGTTTCACATTACATTGGTTTGAGGTTTGGTTGGAGCTATAGTGATCACTAGCTTGTGATCATGTGTTTTCACTCATGTTCTTGGGTGATGACATGCACGTTCTTAATCTCTTTCTTCTGTTAGGTGTGGAGAACTTGGAAGAGCTCTAGAAGACTATTGAGAGAAATGATTCTTGTAGCAATTGGTTGCAGGCTGTGCATATCATTGTGGATATTTCCTTGGTACTACATGGTTACATTTCCTATGTGCTATCATTGGTAGACTTGTTATGCCTTTGATCTTTCAAATTTGGTGTTACCCATGCAGTGGGAGTTCCTGAATGTTTTTTGTCTTCTTCGACTGGTTGGCACATGGAGCTTTCTTTTGGAGTACATGGGTGGGTTTTTTTGGTGGCATAAGTTTACTAATGTTTGATACCTTTAAGGTATGGATGATTGGATGTTCTAGCACTTGCTGTGGGTGCTATTTTTAGTCACGTGGGTTTATTAGTTGGATGGAAGTAGTCAGACTGATTGTTGTTCTAGCTAATGTTTTTTATATTGTTTTCTGGAGTGGTGGCAGTATCTTGTTGTTGATATCACTAGGATCTTTTGCCTGTGTTCATTGAACTGGTACATATTCACCTTGGCTTGTACCTTTCTTCCATAGGTTGCATGTTGGAAGATGATAAGGATTGTTGCCTAAACAATGGACATCTTAGATGTTGTTGTATAAGTTTTGATGGAGCATGAGAGCATGTTTGAGATCTATGTGGTTTCATGGAAGACTGTGATTGGTTGAAATGTTGGACAGTTAGTTGCAGTTGGATACTTGATTTTGTTGCAGATTGTTTGGTAGGCTGTTATCTATGGAAACTTGTTGGTTGGGTGTCCTGAATGCTGATGATCAAAGACTTGAACAAAAAAGGGTCTAAACTGGTGGTGTTGTTGTAATCTCAGTAGTTCCTGAGTGCTTTGGAGGAAGCCAGTAAGTCTTTGTCAAGTGGGAGATTGTTGGAAATTGTGCCTCTACTTGCTGGCTTATATCTCTTCATTGTCGGTTGATTTTTGGTTTCGGTAACTTCATAACCTTGTCGTGGCTTCAACGGTTTATGTAACCTTGTCACAGTGTTTGGAAGTTCCATAACTTCCTGATTGGCCAATCTCCTTCGTTGTTGCGGCTTCAGTTGTTTCGGCAACCTCGTCGCGGTGTTTGGAAGTTCAATAACTTCCTGACTGGACGACCTCCTTCGTTGTCGCGACATTGGTGGTTTTGGTAACTTAAGAACCTTGTTGCAAAGTTATGAAGTTTGTGTTTTCTCCGACTGGGCGACAGTACTATCAGCTTGTCGCAGGGATCAATAAATTCGTAACTTGTTTGCGGTGGTTTTGAAGTTATCATTTTTAGTGACGCATCGGTGGGTGTTCACTTTGGTGGGTCCATGCCGATGGTTGGTTTGATCGTGGGTCTACGAGTGATTTGGTAATCAAAAGGGATAACTCGTGGATACCTAAAGTCTTTTGGATTTTTTTTATAAACTAATGACTGTTAATATTTTGCGCCAATGTGGGATAATGTCGACACTTGAGCTTCTTGGCAGTTGAGTGAACTAAATCAGTTTGGACAGTAGATTCTTGGAAATTGAATATGTATGTTTTATGAGAATGGTATCCGAGAGATGGACGGTTGAGCCGTGAGGTT
>VDFB02058242.1:456788000-456861760 GCA_007258455.2 Sequoia sempervirens
ATACATCTTGTTGCAGCTAAACATATCCTGAGATACTTGTGTGGCACAGTTGGATATGGGTTGAGATATACTTCAGATGCTGACTTGGAGTTACATGGTTATACTGATTCTAATTGGGCAGGATGTGTTTCAGATCGGAAGAGTACCTCTGGTTGTTGCTTCAGTTTGGGTTCTGCTATGATATCCTGGTGCAACAGGAAGCAGTCATCTGTGGCATTGAGTACAATAGAGGCAGATTATATTGCAGCTTGTATGGCAGCTTGGGAAGCAGTGTGGCTTCGTAAGCTCCTTGCAGGATTGTTTGGACAATCAATGGAGCCTACTATCATTCATTGTGATAATCAGAGTTGCGTGAAGCTTTCTGTCAATCCTGTGTTTCATGACAGAACCAAGCATGTTGAGATCAAGTACCACTATATTAGAGATATGGTATTGCGAAAGGCTATACAGTTGAGGTATATCAGCACTGATGAGCAGACGGCAGACATTCTCACCAAGCCTCTCTCCAAGATAAAGTTTGTGTACTTTCGAGATAAGCTTGGTATGGTGGAGAATCCAGCCTTGATTGAGAAAGAGTCTCAGTATCAGTGAGCCTTGTTTAAGGAGTTCTTCTCTATGAGAGAAGTTCGAGGTGAAATCCCTTGTTAATGCATTTTCCTCTGAGATGGAGGAATTTCAGGTGCAAGCCCTTGTTAATGCATTTCTCTTTGAGATTTGAGGTGAACGCCCTTGTTTCCACCCTCTGAGCTGAGTCATGGTGGATGTCATGTGTGTGACTCCATGACACATCTTGTACTTGTGAATGTCATGTTGAGGTGACAACATCACGTAAGTGATGAACACTTGTACACACCATAGTATGGTTGTAGCCATTATGGTTGATATCATGTTGAGGTGATATCTAATATCACGATGAGGTGATATTCTTCTTTTCACATTTGGTTGTAGCCAATGTGGTGGACATCACATTGAGGTGATATGTCTTGTGCAGCTGGAAGTAACATCCCTAGCTGAGAGGGAGTGTTGATGTTCTTGCAGCGTCAGGCTGTATCTTCCAGACCAACGTATGGCAATAATTCAAATGGAGCCTCAACGGCTATTTGAATTATATACACTCCTCCTTTTGAGCCGACATGAAGCAATGAAGAGAGACGCATCTTTTATTAGTTACTTGTGATGAGGCTGACCTCTTATCTCCTGGCGCGATTATCTATGAGGATGACTTACCTTTTATTGGATGCGTCTCTTTGAATGATAATATATTCTTGTTGCTAGCCGACTTGTATTAAAAGGGTGGCGTCCCTTCATAATGTATATTTATGGATCCGTCTTCTCATTGTCACAATCAAGCAAGTTCGATATTCATTCTATATTCAAGTGCGAGTTATATCTTGAGCAGTTTGCGATTTTCTCTAAGGACGATTTCCTTCAAGAGCAGGTCGAAGGTCTTTCAAGAGCAGATTTTGATATACATGTAGAGCAGATTGTAATCTGTATCTTGCATCTAGAGTTGGTGTTCTTACTTGGCCTTGAGTTCGGCCTTATTGTACAAGAAGTGTTGATTCTTGAATAATATATAAGTGATATATTGTTGCTGGATTTTTCTCCCTCAAGAGGAGGCTTTTCCCAGGGCATCTGCTGTGTTATTGTGTCTGATTTTTGAATTAAATTCTGTGCATTAAATCTGATCATAAAACCAACACTCACGAAATATGAGAAGAATTCATGTGCTCACTCAAAACAAATAGCAAATGCAACATTCAGTATAACCTTTCTTCTCAAGATCCATTCTCCTTTTAAAACCTTTTTAGAACTATTTTAGGAAAAAACGTTTTTGCTTTTTTACCGCTTTTTCGAAAAAAAATGTTTTTCATTTTTCGCTGCCTTTTCTAAAAAAGCATTCATTTTAATTCTCCCTTTCAATGTCACTTTTAAATAATAACTATTAAATCACTTGTACCTTATGCCTAGTGTTTTGGCCCTCTTTTAAAAACACTTTATGACGTAAGCCATCCTTCTTTAAAATAAATAAACAAATAAACATAAATTGCCTTTATAATATAAAGTCATTTTAAGACAGTTTAAATTATTTATTTAATTACTTTTACCCACACATCCCAAGGTCTTAGGAAACTTGGTGCTCTCCTAGGAAGTTGGAAATCTCCAAGAAGTGTGGAATGCTCCTTGAAAGTTGGATCTGCACTTGAAAAAATCCATTGCTTTCATCTTGACTCCTACAACACTCTGCCATTGCTAGAAAACTATTTTGATAAAACTGGGACTTTCCAAGAATCTTGTAACTTTCCAAAAATGTTGGAATGGACCAAAAAAAGGGACATTACATAATGTTGAACCATGTGGACTCAATACGCTATTGATAGATTTTCTGATTGGCTTTTCATTTGAATAGTGTACAAGAAAAGAACAACAATAACCAAAGATATTATTATTGAAAATTAAAAGAACTTAGCTCATTCTCGATAGACTAGCAAGTTTCAAGGTTAACCTCACAATTAGCACCTTTGTAATATATCTCTGACTCAATATTCTTTTACAGTCCTCAGGCAGGTAATGAGATGAGAATTTCCCATGGTGTTCAAACACCACAGAGATAACGACCATAAGCTAGAGAGAGATGAAAAGGAACGGTACCAAAACTGTCAGCAACTCAGTGAAATTAGTATTGGGGATGAGGGAGATGCCAACACATCAACCAGGGGACTTGCAGGACAGAAGCTGGCTTCTTTTCCTATACATGGGTTATGGTAAATTGGAGAAATCTTTTCTGATGAAGAACACGATGAGGTGTAACTTACCAAGGTTTTATTAAGGTTGTGGTCTATAACATCTCTCCCTCCTTTAAAAGACATGGCAACGGTGCATCAATAAGTTTGGTATTCTCAATATTCTAAGTGTAAAAAGGCATTTTTATTTATTTATTTATTTGTCCATAAAATTTTGGTTTCTAGATTACTTCAGCATAATTACTTTGAAGGCTAATCTATTCATGGGTGGTGCTGCGATATTTTGATTGAAGAAGATGGAAAACAGTTTCTTATATACAAAATTATCCACAATCCGTATTTTGTAAGCTCAACAAATCCAAGAACTTGCCTTGTTCAATTTCCTGAAGGGGGAAGTGAAAAGTTTTGGTTTTCTCTATCTAGATACTTTTTTTATTTATACTTGCACTATTGATCTATTGATCGCAGCTTTTCATGTTCATTATATATTGAGAGGTTAATCAATAAAAGTTCAGTATGGTTTAGTCAAAAAGGGCATTACATAAGGATACCATTAAAGTGTCTAGTGTCGATTTATCTGATATAGAAGTGAGCCTAACTGTAGAATTTCTCTGTCAAAATCAGTAAAATGGCAAATGCACAAATGTTTTCCACCAAGGGTTGAGAAAATTAAAAATGAGCTAATGTGGAGCAGGCACTCATCTAAAGTGGCTTTGCCACATCAAATCTCCAACAAGGGTTTTTAAACATGGCAAAGTGAGCATGAAACTATGCCTTGGTTAACTGACTTTCACTTGGTGCACATGAGAGGGGTTTCAAGGTAGTTCTCTACCAGTCAATGAGAAAAGTGGCAGATGCTTAAGTGATTTCTGCCCAACCAGCAGATAAAGCACACCCTTTGAATGGCTTTGCCACTTGTTTCTTCAACTCAAGGACACGATACAGGGCAGATACAATAGTTTTTTTCTGCCAGCTCATAAAAGACACGAAAATCAGAGAAGACCACACTTTATGGTGGGTTAAACACTTATGAATCTCCATTCAGTCATGATGGAAAGTTGGCAAACACTTAAGTGAATTCTGCCAGGGAATAAACAGGGGCATATTTTCCTTGGTGCACCTTTTGATGGGTTAGACCCTACATTTTTTCCACCAAAGCATGGGAAAAGAGGCTAGGTGCTGCCTGAGCACACCAGACATAACTCAACCATAAAATTAGACTGGGGCACACATTTCCCTTGGTTGAGCAATAATCTTTTTCCACCTAAAACCTCAGTCAGCTAAACATGTTAAAGCTCTGTGTAAACTTAAGAGTGAAAGAAGATTTTAACATGGCACCATTTACTATACTCAATCAGTCTAAAAGCAAACGTCTGGGTTAAACATGCAATACGTATCCAATGCCTACAAAGAAAAAAATTCAAACTTTGTTTTTCGCAGCAGAAGCAGAGGTTTTCTTCTTTTGCAAGTTTAAGGGTGATTTTCAGTGCCATTATAGCAATATTGGGGAAGTATAGTTGGAGGCAGTTTTCAGCATTTTTTGAAGGATTTTCAAGTGTAAATTCCAGAGTCTTAGGGAAAGAGATACAACAAAATTATTATTTTTTTCAAATTCGCATTTTCATATAATTTCTCTGCTGCTAACAGTCTTGGACTGAATTTTCTCTTCCAAGTGGATGATTCTCTAGGGTTTAGAAATCACAATTGTTAGATATGCTATGGTTGGAATTCTTCCAGTCTATTAGAATTTCAAATATGATAGATCCATTATAATGGTAATTCTTTCAGATTTGAGTTAGTGTTTGATGTTGAATCAGCAAAAAGAAGACTTGTTATATTCAAAGCATCAGAAGGTCAAGGTTTCAGTTTCAAGTCACCAAGTTGGGTTGGTGAAATTTGCAGTGGATCCATGGTGGTCAAGGTTTAAATATTTTTCAAAAGATTCAAAGGATTCATAGTTTTAGAGAGATAGTTTGTTCCAAAATCATACAGGTTGTTTATGTGTAAACTGCTATTTTTAGCAGTCACCGTATCTGGCAGTGGCTATATTTTTAGTGTTCCGCTCCAGGTAGTGGACTAGGTTGTACTTTTAGGCCATTTTAGTTAGTTGTATTTTGTTAGTTGTTTTACGATCAGGTTTTCTTTAGAGTCCCTTTCATTCCACTTCTTTTGGAGCTTTTGGATGGGTTCACACTAAAGCAATTCCTTTTGGGATATTTTATTATTATTCTTAAATCCCTAAAAGTTGTTTATTATAACCTATAAGTAAGTGCCTTGGGCACAAGTTATTTTCAATGATCGTTGAAACTCGGCTTATGTTACAAAAACTTTTATTCAATTGAAGTTATTGTGGAACTTATGTTTGTAATTTCATCAAGTAAACCAAAAGGGCATTGTATTGAGTCACGATTTGTGTTGTATCCATACCATATATATTGAGTCAAGATTATAAGCTGAAATCCTTATTTATCTATCATTGATGTGATCATAAATCTTAACTTCTACACATCTTTAAGGTGGTTCTTCTTACTAACCCCACAACATCATCAATTCAAACACTCAAAGAATAACTTGGCACATTAAAAGAGTCCAAGCATGCATTGTTGACAAGCCAACGAATTGATGTGTTAAAATCCTTTAGCACCTATCAAATGTAATGTCCCCTATATGGGATATTTCTAGACTTTGCCCTAAAACCACAATTTCAACCAAAATAAGAAATGTAATACAATTAAGATTATAAATTTACCAATTGAAATGCCCTTTATAAGATATAAATCTTGGTTTAGGTCCAGCACACAATACTAGTCACTAGAAATTGACATTTGCTCATAAGCCATGATAATATATATATATTATTAGTCATTAGTAAACATCATGATATCCATGCACATTAGTTACACAAAAATTCTAATTAATGCAATAGCCATTTCCATATGGATTCCTATAATAATCTTATTAGGAATTCGTTGAAATGCTTGCAAACCGTAGTCTCAAGGTTGGTCACCCTTGTACTGTGAGAGCATGGAAGGTGGGCCACCCTTCCATCCGTCAGTCCACCTTGGAGGCTTGTCATCCTCCTTGATCAAGCCCAGGAGCACTAATAAGCCTCCCAAGCCATGAGACTTAACCCCTTATGGGTGGCGTGCTTGATAATGTTAGTTTTAATGATCAGATTAAGTGCACAGAAAATTAATTCAAAATCAGACACAAAGACACAGCAGATACCCTGGGAAAACCCTCCTCTTGAGGGAGAAAAACCCAGCAACAAATATATCACTTATATATTGAATCACCAATAAGATCTCCTTTACAATAGAGACTGATATGATTGCCGAACTCTCAGCCTTCAACAACCTTCAACAATGTCGAACTGATCTTGCATATAACTCGATCTGCCTTGTATAAGAATTCGCACCAAGTAGTGATGAAGAGTATTGCCTGAATTATGAATGAATTGATTAATCAAATGAAAAAACCTCGACTTGTATATATACACAAATAGGTGAAGGTTTGTCCCTCTTCAAGAAGGAAGTCGGCCTATTAAGAAAAGACATGTTTCTTAATAATACAAGTTAGCCTTTATTTAGTAAATTGTGTCTCTTCATAAAGTCGGCCCTTAATTAATAATTAATCATTAAATATAAATAATGTTAGATGAAGCGCTTCTTCATGTAGACAATTCCCCATCAATAAATAGAATAGCCGGCAGGCTATATGAATATTTATTATAGCAGGTTGTGGCTGGAAGTGGTCATCCAAACGCTGCAACATCAACAGATAAGAGCATGAAGACTAGCTCCCTTCCACCAAGCCCGGGAGCACACATATGCCTCCTGGCCCATGAGGCTTAACCCCCTTTGGGTGGCGTACTTGATGGTGGGTATGTGGGGCCTTCACCTCTAGTGAACTCGAAAGGTTGATTGGCCTTCCTGTTTTGCAATCATTTCTCTAAATTCAAAATAGATTATTATACAAATCTATTTTCCATATTTATAATAAAGGAGGAATCATGATTACTTATAAGGATCAATAATTACTGCAAGCATCATTATTGCATGAAGGATAAATGATACTTATTCCAATAGGTTTCCAATTCTTATTCCTCTTTTTCCAATCTGCTTACTTGATCCCAATCGATGCCTTTCACATATTGATTCTACCTCTCTATATATCCCTCATGGTGCTGTGAACAGTCACACCCTTTTATAATTATTACATCCTTTTCCAAAGGATGCACCCCTCCATAAACCAGCCGTTGGACTTGTGTCAATTTCCTTAACCACTGTTAAATACTTAATACAATGATCGCTGATTTGAAGAAATTAAATAGTGTTTCACGTTAGCGCCACCTTATGGAATCGGTACATTCCATATTTCATACTTAATTTCATTTTTCCTTGGTCAACAATTTGCTGTGATCTCCCTAGTCATTAGTTTCTATGCATTGCGATCAGGGGGCATGACATCAAAGCAAAGGATGGTAACTAGATAGTGTATAGTCACATAAAGGAGGTTGAAAACACACCTCAACAAAGAAGCAAAAGGCATTCAAAATTTTCCCATAGTTTATTGGTGTGCACCAAAAGGATTAGGCATGCTAATACAAAGGGTCAGTGTGATTTCCATGAATATGGCACACATTTTAACAAAGGGTGAATTCTAACAATGAAAGCTAAGTATTGGCACTTGATGAAAAAGGTATGATGTGTCATTATAAATGAATCTAGTGGCATACATATGAACTCAAGGATGCACCTTGACAATGGTGCATAAAGGTGTATGTGGTAGAGGAGTACTTAGATTTCAAAACTTTTGATCACAAGTAATGGCATGCACTAGAGCAATGGCACATGCCTAAACAAAGTCAGAGAGGCATTTCATTTTGTAGAGGATGTCAATGATGCTGAGTTTGAAATAAAACCATATATACAATAATATTCCAAAGTGAAAATTGGACTAACATGAAGAAGGGATTGTTTCAATTTGCAGGCACATGTTAAAGGGGTGGCATGTACCATGTATAGGAACAATACTTCACAAAAAAAAGAAGAGAAGACAAAACCTATTTGTATTGGTGCACACCTCTTAAGAGTGATATGCCAATACAAAGGATGGGTTCAGGAGAGCTAACATATGAAAAGAAGAATAGGCACGTGACTCCAATCAATAACAAATACTCAAACCAATGGTGTGCATTAGAAGGTTTTCCCAAAGTAATGGCATGTTTTGAAGCATATACACATGCTCAAGGAAAAAAATGTTTTTAGTCTTGAGTATTGGCAAATGCCTAGTAACTAGTGCATGCCACTATAAAGAGAATTTTAGGAAATGCAAGAGCAGAAGTGCATGTAGGAGTTAAGGTGCACACCAAAACAAAAAGTGATCACAACATGAATTTTCTCCTATTACTTTGTTTAAATGCATTTACAAAAAGGGAAGATTCAATAGCACATGATGAAGGAATTAAATGCACATTGTAATGTCCCCTTCTAGCTAGTCTTCTAAAAAATCAATGGATTAGCCTATCATGTCGACCCTCGTAGGCTAATGGTTCTAGATAGAGGGTCACTTGGACGGGCACTTGGTCGTCAAATTGCAGTGTTGATCCCTGGAGTATGGTGGCAGGGTGAATTGTTGCATTTGGCATGATACTTGTGCTTAAATTTATGACACTCACCTTTAATTTCACCATCTTTGGCCTAGCGACCATGTGTCTTTAAAATGAAGGGGTCACTTTCTATTTTTCAGTTACTATTCATTCATAAAGTGAAAAAAGTTAACTTAAGTGAATAGTGCTCACTTTTATGAATAGTGTTTTCAATGTTAAATTATAAATACATGAGAAGAAGTTCGACCCTCTTCATGCATTGATGATTTTGCTTCTTTGAATTGTGAGTTGGGGTGTTGGAGGAAGAGGGAGGCTAGGGTTTCCTAATTTCTTGTAGTGGGTAAGCCTGGAGAGGGCTTGGTTTTCCGTTTTGAGCTACTTGAGGGTGTGAAACACCACCTTAAGGTTGCTAGGTTGAATTTGAATGCACATTTGGTGACTTTGAGAGCTGATTGGCAGAGTTTTTGAGCATATTTCTGAGTGGGGTTGGCAGCCATCGTCTTCAACATTGTTTTGCTAAGGGCTGCTTGCTTTTTGAAGCATTTTTGGACTGTTTTGTGAAGCTACAGCCAGCCGTCCCTCTCTTGAGGGTTTCAGCAGCAAAAAGAAAAGAAACGCCTCTCTTAAGAGCCTGCTATCACTCCAAAATGGGGCACCCTAGTCCAAGGAGGCCTCCCATACCGAATTTTAAGTGGAGAAATTTGTATTATAGCTGGTGTGAGCAATTTATTGGGGTTTGTTACTGTAACAAATCACTATTCATAGTGCTGTATCGTTGTAAGTAAAAATATGGTATAAGTTATATGTAGTTTTAAATCTGTTGTAAGTTATCTGTTGTATGCATCTTATTATGTAATGATGAAATCATATTTGGCCATTAAATTGAGCAATGTACTCAAGGTTGTTTCAGTAGTTTAGTTAATTTGAAGTTTCCATTGTATGTATATGCTTATTGGTACCTATTTAGCATTATTGGCAAACAAACTCTAAACAAAGGTGAAGAAGTAAAAAACTAAAAACTAAATCAGACCTACAAAACTCAGTGAAAACAAATCAGCAGAGTGGTGGAACACTACACACATTCACAAAGGATTCAAAACTTGGAAAAACTGCCTCCAGTGTATTGGCATGCAGCAAGAGTCTAGTGTGTCCCAAAACAAAGAGAATCTCATTCAAAAGTTGAAAATATTTTTACAATGTATTGGCATGTGCCAAGAGACTAGCATGTGCCAATACAAAGCAATTTGGTTCAATCAAATTTTTCCTCTAGTACAGAGGCACATGCCAATTAAAGGAGGTGACTTTTCTTGAAATTTCTGCATTAAAGCCAATACAAAGCAAGTGTGTGCTTGCTAATAGGGACATGCCTATACAAAAGAGGGTGAATGGTAGATTTTCAAGATTTTTTAGAGGGTTAGCTATGATCAAAGGAAAAACTGTAGAATCATCAAAGTCATCTAGAGAGACCTAATTAGAAGTTTATTTTTAACGCACATTCCTGCTTATTTTAGCCATCACCATTTTCAAAAAGAAGGGCATATTTAGGGATTTGCTATTTTTAGCACAAGGAGCCCATGCTATTTTTAGCATTTGTTGTTTATAGCTGAAAGTCAACTAGTTTTAGGTTATCTGCCTAATCATGTGAGACAAGAGCTTTTAAGGGATAATTGTAATATTTTGATCATCAGTTCAATCAATAGTCGGATGATTGTAATTATAGCCATAGTGGATGAGACAATTTGTAATAAAGCTTGCACATCATGTGGAAGCAATCATAGTTAGGATAGAAGTATTGCTAGTTTAATTTATTTGTTTTCATGCAATTGTTTGTAAATAGTATCAATAAGTGCCTTTTTGCACTTAGTAGGGGAAATCAATTGAAGAGGAATGAACTGTAATTCTCATGCCAACATATTGTTGAAATTGTTGTTCAAGTATTTGTGATTGTTAATCCAAATTTTAATGATTATTCATTCAATAGAATTTATTATTCCTATCTTGCTTCTAAGTATCTATTGAGATGTTTTGTTGTGTGCAATGTTATATTGAATAACTTCAACCCAATTTGCAAGCTTTGTATTGCAAGTCTTCTTGAAATTGGATACTGCAGCTTTGTACTAATTCCTCCATCTACTTTACTAAAGTCATCATGTTTTTATGTATTAGCCTATGCAATTCATGTGTACTTTCTTTGCTTAGTCTCTAAATTTAGCAGAGCAATACAAGAATGCAGTTACAGGATTTAGTTTAAGACAAAAGTACAAAATTCCTTGCCTTGTGTTGAAAGAGTGTTTTAGCCTTTTACACTAGACAAACCCTAAAAGATATACATCTAAATGTTTATTCAACATAAACATAGAATCACCATTGAAAACATTGTAAAGTTTGTAAATTGCTAATAAATATTGTTCATAGTAGTTTAAGTTTTATTTTACAAGATGCTTCCCCTTCTAATTCAAAGAGTAGTTCTACCACACATCCCTTTCATTTTGTGTCACACTAAATGATGTGATTTAAAATGCTAAAACTTCATATTGATAACCTTTGCCTGTTTCAATTGTAGCTTTGAATCTAGTTTAGTTTTTTACTTCTAAAAATCATTTGTTATTATTCCTTCAAAATCTTGTTTGCAACAAAATACTAGTCTCTAATTTAGCCAATAGGAAGTTGTGTCAATTTGCTTTTATAGTTTATTTCCTTCAATATCTAAACATAGGCACGATTTGACTATTAATAGTCACATGTGTGCATTCAAGGCGAAAACATAGGCACATAGTCCTTTCCATTTATGCAAAAACCCTCAATTAACTCTTGTATAGTGTGCACACCTATAAATCCTATTTATATTTTTAGTCTAGGGTTAGTTTTAGGTTAGTTGAGTCTTAGGGAATTTTCCCTCACAATTTGAAGAACAGTTCTATCGTACACAATGTTCCATTTTGTGTCTTGCAAGAAACAAATTAAAACATTATTAGTTTTTGGCAACTCCACTTGGGAACTGTTGATGTTAGAGCAGCGTCGGGCTTCTCTTCCAGCCCCGATCTCCTTGTATTAAAGAATAAATTAAATGATAGCCTATCGGCTATTTAATTTATTGTGATATCGATTGGTGAAGAGGCGCTTCACCTTGAAAATTATTTTAACATTTAATTAATCTCTCTTGAGGCTGACTTCTCTCACCCGCCACCCTTCTTGGAGTCACATCAGTTTCTTATTGAAGGCCGACATGATGCTTTTTGAAGGGACGTGATCTCTCCCTTGTGTATATATGCGAGTTACTCATTTGTTCATTATATTCATTCCATATTCATTCAGTTCATAGTTCGTGTGTATTCAAGTGCGAACATATCAAGTTCAAATCGTAGTCTTGAAGGAGGCCGAGTTTATCACTAAGAGAGATCGATATTACCAGCAGCAAGGAGTAATATATTATTCTGTGTTTGCATCAAGTTGTGGTGCTGTTGTTTGGCCTCATAATCGGCCTCATTGTAAAAGAGATTATTGTTTCATATTCAATAAATAAGTGATATATTGTTGCTGGGTTTTTCTCCCTCAAGTGGAGGGTTTTCCCAGGGTATATGCTGTGTCTATTTGTTTGAATTTGAATTAAAATCTGCTTATTCATATCTGATCCTAAAACTAACAGGAACAAGATATGAAAAGTTGAGCTTGCAATAGGAAATCAAGAAAAAGATAGAGAATATTTTCAAGAAATGGGTGACAATGCTTGTAAAAAAAATGGTCAGTCTCTACTTGCTTTTCCATGGGGAGCTAGTATTGGTCCTTTGACTTTTGCAAAGTGCAAGAACTTCCCCTAAGGTTCAAGGATAAATTTGCTAAACTTTCATGATGACATGAAGCATCTGGATGAACATATTGTTGCCTTCACCATACCATGCAATATTTTAGAAGTTGCATTCCACCTTTTTGTCAAGACTTTGGTCAATAGTGGAGCAGAATGGTTCCATCATCTTGCTGCCAATTCCATCACTATTTGGGAGATCATGCACAAGAAATTCTTGTCACATTTCAAGCTGGCGAAGGATCATCATGTTCTTTTTGTGTGATTGTAAAATGCAAACAAGGAAAGCAAGAGCCCATGAGAGAATTTCATGCATGATTCAATTGCCTAGTCAAAATGATCAATACTTCTTTGAAGCAATATCTAGAAATCCTCCAAAGCTGTTTTATAAATGCCCTTCCATAAAAAGCTTCTTTCATGATCAAAACATGTGAGATTGATGAGCTTGAATAAGCCTACGAGCAAGCAATTAAGCTCAAGATGTCATGATCACCACCAAAAAACTTAGGAAGGACTCCATCAAGCCGACAGTTACAAGTTATGTTGATCCTTCTTTGCAGAGAGTGGTGCTCGTTGTGACAAATATGAAAAGACAGTTTCAACAAAATGTTCCTATGCATCAATATTAGGGAATGTTCAAAGAAGTAACAAAAATGATAGACTTAGACAAACTCCACCTAAAAGCCTTGCCTTGGAGGCACCTCTTGATGATGACATTCTGTGGAGATGGTTTGCATGACGTAACTCATGTCTTTTTCCCAATCAAGCTATCAAAGGTTTCCGAGTAAGCTTCAAATCTTCAAGATGAGTCCAATGGCAACTCTATGATAGGATATTTTCAATATAGACAAGTTTGTGTTGAAAAAGTAAACACATTCAATGAATACACATGTTCTTGGAGTCAAATAGCTATGAAAGAACAAATATCCAAAAAGAGGAGAGTACATGAATATTCGTAGGAGCCACCAATGGTGTCTTGTTCTCAAGAGCCTATCTTTGTCTCTTCATCTGCTAATCAGGATGATGAACGAGTTTTCTATGGAAAAGAACAAGCTTTTGTGTTAGAAGGAACTGCGTATCCTCTATTTTCTGAAGTAGATAGTGTAATGTCCCTTGTAGGTATGTCTAAATACAATTATTAAAATTGCCTTAAAATTTGCAATAGATATGATAAATGAACAATCATAGATATATAACAGGATATTAGATATTTGAAGTTGATAATACTTTCTTTGAATTTTGGAGATGAAGTCAGATCTCTTTACAAGAGGAGAATCAGGTATGATTTCTTGAAGATAGTCATCATGTAAGAGCTTCTGGAATATTATTATAATTCATGTCTCTGATTTTGGCATGCAAAAAATGGTGATCTTGATCCTGAAATAGATCTGATTGTCGTTTCTGAATACAAACTCTATAATAATGCATTCATTGAGTATATATATACCTGCCCATTTATATGATTTAATAGGCCTTGAGTCTTGATTGCTTTCTCTAATTTATGCCCTTGAAACCATGTATTAATTTGTATATGGGTCTGCCAATATATCATAGATTATTGGCCTTGAAATCTGATTGCTTTGTCTGAATATTATCTTTATAAATATGCAATTGACTTCTTGGAGCCTTCCCTGATTTATACAATTGTTGTGTATGCTTCCATGGATGATTACTAGCTGCTCATCAAGAGCTGTCCAAATCTGAAAATAAATATTTTAAATCTGAATTCTGCCTCCTCCCAACTCTTCTCATATCTAAATGAAGGAATGCATCTCTTCGAGAGGAGATGACACTTGAACAGTCATTTCTCCTATCGCCACCCTTGAAGACACTAATCGCTGACGCATCCCCCCAAAAAACCCCACATTTCCTAGATGAGGACATCTTGGGGACTTGGGGGGGACGTCACCCCACCACCAGCGCCACCATCCCACCACCAGTGTCGCTGTCTCCAAGATGTCGCTAGGACTTCGAGGGTGCCGGGGTGTCCTCAAGATGTCTAGGGGACTCCTAGTTGTCTCCAAGATGTATAATTCTTATACATCTTTTTATAACTATTTTTTCAAATACTATATGTATTTCAGCACCCTGCCACCCCCTCACTGCTGTCCCCTGCGCCACCCCCAAACTTAGATCCCTCATCCTCGCGTCCCCGAAATGCATCCCCTGCCGTCCCCCCGTCCCCATCCCCAAAACCCCGTGGAACACTGTTTAATTACTACTATCTAGTGATTACCTTTAACAATTTGGTCGCTGCTTTTAATGGTTAATTTCCACGCTGTTAATGATCATTTACTACTGATCGCTGCCATATGTAGTTGCCCTGCCCTCTTTTAATTACTACTGATTGCTGCCACTTGTAAATTAATTGCATCTTCTAACTGTTGATTTGTATTCTTTAGTTTATGCTCAGAGAAACATGATCACTTGTAAATGAGTGATAATAGATGCTCCTTCTTACATAATCGCTGCTCTTCAAAATAAATCGTCCATATGATAATTAATTGTATCCTTTAATTGCTGCTTACCCTTATTGCTCCAAACATATAATATTATATAACTATTTAGTTTAAATCTTTAATTTAAACTTGTTATATCATAGATAGAGTCTCCCAAGCATCCATAGAGAAAAATTATGAGTCAATCATTTGCACTAAGCAAAAGGACGACAACTTTGCCATGGATGAAGAAGCATAAAATGAAATAATCTCTACATTCTAAGATTTGTTTGAAGAACCTACACAAGACAAAGTTGAAGGGATTGCAACTTTGAGTTTAGTAGTTCATGTGAGCATTTAAAATGGAGGACCTCAGCTTCGGTCGGTACCTTTACTAGAGACGAGTAGTTCACCAGTAGAGTTTGATAGTTCTCTTCCAAAAATCAGTGACATAGCATAGTTGGATTAAGGGCAATCTCTTTATGGGAACAATGCTGTTTCAAATCAACACAATGGATTAAATTTGGCTATGGAAGATTTGTTGCCAGTTCTAAACATTTTCTTACAACACCTCAAGAGCAGGTCTTTAGTAAAAGACACAATGGACTTTCCTTATGAAGTTTGTTTCCTTCTATCCACAGATACATAGGTGTTGCCTTTTTTAGTTTTTGTGATGTTGTAATGTTTTTCCCTTTTGCATAATGTGTTTGATTATTGTATTGTTTTAGGTTAGTTGTCTATTTAGGTGCTTTAGAAAATAGGTTTGACTCTATTGATAAGACAATAATCAATTCTTTTATAGAGATTTCGAAGATCTCTCATCACCTAGATGGTCCCTAGAAAGACATTTGTTGTACCCATACAAAACTCAAGTTTTGTACTCTTTTTGTCATTTTCTCATAAATTGATCCTTAGCCCTTGTGTCAATCCAAACAAATGTCATCTCCCTTGGTCAGTTTGCATGGTCATCCTATTTGGATCTATGTACTTCAACTAATGACTTTTGTAAGGTGAAGATGATTGCCTCCAACCCGATAAGGAGTATGTGATGATGAAGTATCAAGAAACTATTATGGAGCAAGGAATGATGGGGAAAATCAGAGAATGTAATGTCCCCGTTTTCCTGCTCTCCTAATGAATAATAATTAATTTAATTAATTAATGTTGCCTGGCAAAAAGTGCAAATTATAAAGGTGATATTAATTTAAAAGGTTATAAAGTAACATTAGGGATATTTTGATGATAAATTATTAAAGTCACTTTATAATTATGTGTTAAGTGATTTTTGGTGGGAAAACCTTAAAAAGGAAAAAGGGTGTTATAAATGGACATGAGAGCTCATTCTCTCAATATTCTGGATTATTATTTTATTTGGGGTTTGAAGTTTGGAGGAGCTCTTTGGAGTTCGAAACCCTAGGTGGTTTTCCTATGGTTCCAGTTTCGGTGGTGAAAGATTCCTCCCTAGCTAGTGTTGGCGGATTCATCCAAGATTCGCACTTGCACGTTAAGGAAAATTTATGAATCTCCTTCGAAGATAAATTTGAAGATTAAAGATTGAAATCTGCTTGTCTCAGAAGCAAAATTTCTTAAGTTTCTATTTGAGTGTTTATGAATAATATTCATATTTATGTTGAGATTATTATTGCAAGAACCAAAGTTATTATTCTGCCATGTGGAGATAAGAATTGGAGATAACGATAATCCTTCAGTTTGTGATATCCATTCAGTTATTTGTTTGTCAAATGTTTATCATTGCATTTGGAGATTGAGGCGCTATCCTATTGATCTTTCTTGCACATTGTATTTAACTTGTTGAGTATCAGCATACAAGGGTTTTGTGTATCTATGGATAGTTAGTCACCAAAAACCTTCAGTTGTTATGAGTTTACAGTAATGCAAGGGCTTGAATAAGATGTGTGAGCCTTCTGAGGTTTCAGATATTGAACAACACCCTTTTGAAACAGGGATGTGACCTCTAGGAGAGCCGTGAGGATCCCAGGGCAAAGCGTGACTCTTGCAGGAGGTCATGGATTTCAGTTTACCCACATTCTATCAGCTGAGGTTGTTCGGTATTATTGTTGGGCATATAATCTCTCAGGGAAGTTGTGAGCAGATAACAGAGTGATATCATTTTCAGATTTGGCGTGAACTCTTCCTAGATCCCTGTGTGCAAAATTTGTGATTGTATACTGTTATAATGAGTGTCGATATGAACTTGCAACCCAGGCATGAACTTTCAAGTGTTCAGAATACATTCTCTGTCTGCTGCGATCAACTTCAGACCTGTACCTATTCATAATTCCTAGAAATCTTCATCTACAACAACTATTATATGTATAAGACATTAGATGTGTTGTTGTTCTATCATTCTGATCCATTTCTGAGCAAGCTCAACCTCTTTCAGACCAAGGCAAGCATACTTTTCAAGGTTGGGTTATATTTGCATTGTTCTACATGAAAAGTCATTTGCTATAATAGTGAAATGTGCTCTATTCTAAGACTAAAATATTGTTGTCATTTGTTGGCGTTTCAATCCGCACATCTGGAATGTGGATTAGAAACAGACAGCTATGCACAGATAAACTGCTCTTCGAATTAGGAGGGGAAGCTCCCTCTTTGTTGATGTTGCTTAAAAGAAAGTAAACTAAAACTAATTTGCCTATCTTTTTGTTCAGCTAAGAGCACAAGGTTATAAAACTCAAGCCCATAGCTGAGATTTTCTCTTTTAGAAGTTCAACTATGACTACGCCTACTCTAATGGCGTTTCTAACTTCTCAAGTAAATGCAGAGCAAGAGAGTTAGAAATGAACAAGGAAGGATTCTTTGACATAAATACTTAAATAAGCTTTCTCTCAACACACATCTACTTACTTTCAATGCAAGCTGAAATAGAGATCATATAAGCATAACACATGAAACAAAAATCTGAGACATTATATTAGGGCAAACTAGGCCCAAAACTTTATTTCTCAAATCTCAAGAACAAAAGATTACACTTCTGGGACAGCAAGATTGTAGCAAAATAGACTTACAGTTTAGCCATCAAACCAGAATACATTGACACAAGACACATGCACTGAACAGCAACTTGTAGCTAAAGAGGCATACAAGCTTGCTCTTACACTAAGTGAACATGAAACTAAACAATAACAACTTGCAGGCAAAATAGGCTCAGCAATTTGCTATCACAATAACCATTATTTTCTAAGTGAACATGAAACTGAACAATAACAACTTGCAGGAAAAATAGGCTCAGCAATTTGCTATCACAATAACTGTTATGAAAATAATGGGCAAGGCTGCCCTTATTTATACACAAGCAGAGGAGTAGGGAACCCTAAAATCTCCTTGCTTTTACAACTAAGACTTGCCAACATGCAAGCTTTATTTCTAAAACTAAAACAAGATAAGCATCTAACAACCATTGAAAACATAAACACAGAGAAAGTGCCAACTATGACAACTTGTTTTCTTTTCTCTCAAAGATGGGATAAGCCTGAGACAAGAATAGAAAGACAGCATGAGATAAGAATGGAAAGAAAGCTTGGAGAAAGTTGTTGCTTTAAATCTCAACCACATCCACCAAAAAGTGAGAAACTGTATCTCTATCAGGAGCATCAATACTATCTATAGCAAAATTCTGCTTTTCCAGGATCTCTTTGCCTTCTGCAATCAAATTTAGAGAATCTTTGACCTCTTCAGCAGCTTTATGAGTTCTATTATTGAAAAACATCGCTGCCCCAAAAGATGACTCACTAATTGATAACTTGGCAGCTCTACAAATTTATGCTTCTGACACTTCTCTTGATTTTCCAATGGAAGAGTATTGTACAACTCATTTCCGATACTTGTCCTTTTTCTCATATCACATCTTTTCATGCTCTTCGGCTGAGATGATGAAGTTTTTTGTCCATGGTGGTGTTTGAAAAGCACTTCTCAACATAGTTCGGCCTGCGGCTGCAAGATACAATATTGGCTTGGTTCTGAATCCCATGGGAGAGTACTGCATGCTGAAAAACTCGAATTTTAACAGTAAACTCGACTATGTTTGGACACCTTTTGTGCAAATGGCTGAAAATTGAAGGCTGATTTCCCCTGAAAAAGCAGTTTTCTCAAAAAAAGCTAAGACTTGGGTTTTGTAGAGAACTTCGTTTTAAGAGGACCTAGATCGTCCATTTTGGAAAATACTAAAGGCTTGTCAAAAAAGTTGAGAGCTAGGTTTTGTGTAGAATCACGTTCTATGTGGACCCAGTTGATCAATTTTGAAAAATAATGAAGATTTCTTGGACATGGGAGAAAAAAGTAGGTTCTTGAAAGTTGAAAAATTCTTCAAAGTTGTAGAGAATCAATAGCTAAGCTGACCCAGAATGTTGGAAATTGAAAATATTGACCCCCTTCTTCTCAAAATTAATGCCCTGGAGAAATAAAGTATGAAAAAGCAAGCTCCTTTGTGTGTTGATTCGGAAAATCTGAAGACCTGTGAAAAAGCACCACGTTTTGGCTATCGAATCCTAAAAAGAATAAAATTTTATGTCTCCCCCTCTCTTGCTCTTGGATGCCAACTTGTAAAAAGTGAATAGTGAAATCCAAAGCCTTCTTAATTAAGTTTTGAGGATAAATAAAACGCTTTATTCTCTACTTCAAAAATTTTGAAGCCAATCCTGAGCAAGTTTGTCGAATGTAGACACTTTTTCAAATGTTGAATGATGAAATTTAGAAAATTCTCCAAGGCATGAAAATTTGGGCATGAAAACTTGGGCACCTTTTTCATTCAACGTGCTTGCCATTGCTTCAAAAATTGGAGATGAAAAAATTTCTAAGGCATGAGCATCTAGGCGTCTTTACTGGGTAGGGGCGCCTGAACTTCCCAGAGTTAGCCAAAATCTTGCAATTGTCATGATTTGTCAACTTCCATTCTCCATTCCTCATCCCTCGATCATCTGTTGCAATTTCTTAATCTGAGCAATGCTTGAGACTCTGAATCTAACACCTGGCAGTTGAGTGACCTCCATTAATGGCCTCGGAGCTCCTAAGAAGCTTCTGAAAAAGCAAAATAGACACACTAGGGCAAAACTAATCTTTGGACGATTCTGATAGACCAGCCTGATGAGGAAGAAATAATTTTCGACCAATCAAAATTAGTTTCAACACTAGAAGCCAAACTTTATATTTTTAGAAAATTTTGCCAGTATCCATTTGAGAAGAAACCCAAAAAAACCCATAAAAAGGTTCTATTTTTAGAAAGTTTCTAAAAAGAGAAATTTTCCTAAAATTTAGGGCTGAGAAATTGAGATTTGGGTTTTGTAGACTTGATTGCTCTAAGCAGACCCAGATCTTCAAATATTGAAAATTTCGAGTTTTGACCCTCATGCAAGACATGCAAATTCCCAATTTTGACCTTTTTTGACAATTTTAACAAGATTTTTGACCATTTCTTCAAAATGCCTTAGTGTAGCAAAAATTTTAATTTGGGGTACAACATTTGGCTCTATCTGGGGACCATGTCAGATACTTATGGCATAGGAGAACCAAGGAATCTCTAGTCACCTAATCACCTATTGCAAGATTTTCCCTAAGTCACCTATGACAGGACTTCCTAGAATCACCTAATAGTTCGACTTCCCTAGAAATCACCTAAAACAAGACGCCTAATCACCTAAAACAAGACGAAACATCACGGAAAGGGGAAACACAACATAACGAACACATTACGGAAAGGGGAAACACATCACGAAAAAAAAGAAAATTACTCAATCCCCGAAGGATGTCATTTCTGCTTTAAATGCTTTACTTCTCTTCTCATGGGTATAGCAGGAGACAAATCTTCAAGGATGAAGCGGATACAACTGAGGCATCGACTTTGTTGTCATTCATCTTCGGGACGTCTCTAATGTCAAACTCTTCAAACAAGTTGATTGCATTCCAAATTTCGTTTCTATAATGTCTTAGGTGATCTTTTCTAACCTGAAAAATATCCTCTGATTGGCTCATCGATCAACTCTACATCCCCTTTAACACATAGGAGTTCGATATTTGGCATGGTTACATAATTATATCCTAGAGTTATATTGGTTAATATTGGTCCTATGCATTTAATATTAATAACGTCAAATAATAAAGTTAAATAATTTAACTTTATGCATTATTAAAATATTTTGAAAAGGGACTTTATTATAAAAGGGATATAAGTGAATTTAAAGTATACTTTATAATATAAGTTAAAGTATCATTTTAAAAGGGGAGATATAAGTGACTTTTAAAGTATACTTTATATTATAAAGTTGTGCACCAAAATTAAAAAGTAAACTGAATGAAATGAAATTTAAATGTGAATTTGAGGTGAAGTTGAGAATTATAAAAGGGCATTTGAAGCTCATTTTATTTATTCATGATTATTATTCTTGTTTGGGAGAAATTTAGTGAAAAGCTTTAGCAAGGGTTCACTAGTTGAAAGCCATAGTTTTTGGGGGATGAAATGTTACTTTTAGATAAAAAATGAAAGCAAATAGAAAAATTCAACACCACATAGAAAAATGAACACAGCAGATACCCTAAGAAAACCCTCCTACTCGAGGGAGAAACACCCAGCAAATAATCTCTCATATATATCAGATAAAAGTGCAAAATACTACTTACAATCAGGCCTTGCATAAGGCTGAGTATATACAATGAATGGAGACACTCCTCCATGAATGGTAATACTTCTCTTTGAGAATGAATCTGATGCAAGGGAAGGTGAACTGCTGAAGAATGACGAACTGGAATGAATTGAACCTGATGTCTTGAATGAATGAACTTCACCTTGTATATATACCAAGAAAGGTGACTTTTCATCTAGGTTAGCTCCCTTAGATGAAAATAATATATAATATAAATTGCAATAAGGCCGACCAGCCTTGAACTAAGGAGAAAATATCTCTTGAAGCTACCAAACACTAACACTCCCTCTTAGCTAGGGAGATATTTTCCAGATATCTACGTCATGGAGTCTCTCAACATGACGCCCACAATGGCTACACCCATTTGTGGAAAGCACAAAGGTTCATCATGAAGTCTCTCAATGTGATGTCATCATAGAGACTCTCAACATGACATCCACCATGGCTATTCCCATGTGTGGAAAGAAACACACGTACAAGTTCCCATCACAGAGTCCCTCAACGTGATGTCGTCATGGAGTTTCTCAACATGACGTCCACCATGGCTACTCCCATGTGTGCAAAACAGAAGTACAAAGGGTTCGTCACGGAGTCTCTCAACATGATGTCTCATCTCAGCCTCAGAGATGAACAAGGGCTCGCACCTCATATTTCTCTGTCTCAAAGAAATATATAGTACAAGTGCTTTCACCTCATATTTCTCCGTCTCAGATAAATATACACTACAAGGGCTTTCACCTCATACTTCTCCCTCTCCGAGAAATATACACTACAAGGGCTTTCACCTCATACTTCTCCGTCTAAGAGAAATATACACTACAAGGGCTTTCACCTCATACTTCTCCATCTCAGAGAAATATACATTACAACAAATCTTCATCATGATGTGACTCCCTCTGAAGCTCCAAGTTCTTGCATCAACCTCCTGACCTCCTTGTCCAAGGTTGCCTCTGTTGGTTTGTCAGACTCCCTTTGAATAACATTTCCTCCTCTTCGAATTCCTTATGCAATCTCTCAATCCTTTTGCTCCTCAATTCGTCCTGGAAGCATTTTAGAGAGATTAATAAAACTATCCCGAAGAGAAATGCCAATGCTAGAAGCATAAATGATTTACTATTCCCAATTGCATGAAATTTATTCATGATACAAGCATAAAATACTTATCTCTTTATGTTGATTTTTTTCTAGCCATTTTATAGTTCGATCTCAATCAATTTGCAGCACATTCATCTAAGCACAACACTTGGAAGATTCGAAGCAGCATGATGACCTTTGTACTAACACGACAGATATATAGAGACTTCCCTTTAGTTACTCCGCCCCTGAGATGTATCAACTTGTTCCTTTAATTCCTGCAATGAATAGAACGCTCGGCCTAGGGCATGTCTCCTTCAAAGTAGTCAATATTTATAATTTGATAGAATGCCTCAGCATGACTGTATATTTCACCTCTACTGGCATAGCTCCATTCCAAAATCCCTTTGTACACATATACTGCTAGGTCAGCATTTAATTAACACACATTCGATGGCAATATGATTTAGATTTTGTCTGTTGCACTAGAGCTTCCCTGCCTTACCAGCTACTCACATGACACCTTGAATCTCTTATATGACAAATCCCTTCAGTCGAATCACTTACCTAGCACGAGCTCCTTAAGACTTCTAAGATATGCAAAACACATAAATTTTATATCATAAATCAATACTCTTGGTTCAGGCGGCAAAAGCAACATCCATCACTGTGGCCGAGCGTTACGGCTCTGGCCAAGCGATCGTGCGATAGCTTGGAAATCACTGAACATGCCAGTTAAGGAAGACGGGAGACTATACACCAATAATCAACATCGGCGCCATTCACACGACTCCATCCTACATTCGAGGGCGATATCCCAGAAGAAGCGACATCCTGCCAGATCTCATGATTGGCATATCTGAGGCTATCTTTGGATCCGTCATGCATCAATTGCATATTTGTCTATTACATTTGCTAAGAGTTGCCAGTATCATTTATCACCAGGTCCGGAGTTATCTGCTTTCAAAAGTGAAGCCCACAGTCACTGGGAAAATGTATAAGCATTCTGGGAACTCCGATATCTTCCGATAAATCCAACAAATTAAAAAGGACCTTCAGATTTTATAACTCGATAATCTGTTCATCATTTAAAGAACACCATAAAATGCCTAGGGGGCCATCTCACAGCTCTGTAGGTAATAACATCTTCCAAAAAGAGTTCGATTACCCACACCCTGCAATTATGCTTGGACAAGTCTGATCGGATTTCTTTCAACCCGATCTGATACCATGTTAGTTTTAGATCAGAAATGAAAGCAAGCAGAAAAATTCAACACCACATAGAAAAATGAACACAGCAAATACCATAAGAAAACCCTCCTACTCGAGGGAGAAAAACCCAACAAATAATCTCTCATATATATTAGATAAAAGTGCAGAATACTACTTACAATTAGGCCTTGCACAAGGTTGTGTATATACAATGAATGGAGAGACTTCTCCATCAATGGTAACACTTCTCTTTGAGAATGAATCTGCTGCAAGGGAAGGCGAACTGCTGAAGAATATGATGAATTGGAATGAATTGAACTTGATGTCTTGAATGAATGAACTTCACCTTGTATATATACCAAGCAAGGTAACTTTTCATCTAGGTCGGCTCCCTTAGATGAAAATAATATAAAATATAAATTGCAATAAGGCTGACCAACCTTGAACTAAGGAGAAAATATCTCCTGAAGCTGCCAAACACTAACACTCCCTCTTAGCTACGGAGAAATTTTCTAAAATATCTACGTCATGGAGTCTCTCAACATGACGCCCACAATGGCTACACCCATTTGTGGAAAGCACAAAGGTTCATCACGGAGTCTCTCAATGTGATGTCGTCATGGAGTCTCTCAACATGACGTCCACCATGGCTACTCCCATGTGTGGAGAGAAACACACGTACAAGTGCCCACCACGCAGTCCCTCAACGTGATGTCATCATGGAGTCTCTAACATGACGTCCACCATGGCTACTCCCATGTGTGGAAAATACAAATACAAAGGGTTCATCACGGAGTCTCTCAACGTGATGTCATCATGGAGTCTCTCAACATGACGTCTCATCTCAATCTCAGAGATGAAGGGCTTGCACCTCATATTTCTCCGTCTCAAAGAAATATACACTACAAGGGCTTTCACCTCATATTTCTCCGTCTCAAAGAAATATACACTACAAGGGCTTTCGCCTCATACTTCTCCATCTCAGAGAAATATACACTACAAGGGCTTTCACCTCATACTTCTTCGTCTCAGAGAAATATACACTACAAGGGTTTTCACCTCATACTTCTCTGTCTCACAGAAATATACACTACAAGGGCTTTCACCTCATACTTCTCCGTCTCAGAGAAATATACATTGCAACAAATCTTCATGATGATGTGATGCCCTCTGAAGCTCCAAGTTCTTGCATCAACCTCCTGACCTCCTTGTCCAAGGTTACCTATGTTGGTTTGTCAAACTCCCTCTGAATAACATTTCCTCCTCTTTGAATTCCTTATGCAATCTCTCATCATCCTTTTGCTCCTCGATCCATCTTGGAAGCATTTTAGAGATATTAATTAAACTATCCCGAAGTGAAATGCCAATGCTAGAAGCATACATGATTCACTATTCCCAATTGCACGAAATTTATTCATGATACAAGCATAAAATACTTATCTCTTTATGTTGATTTTGTTTTAGCCATTTTATAGTTCGATCTCAATCAATTTGCAGCGCATTCATCTAAGCACAACACTTGGAAGAGTCGCAGCAGCATGATGACCTCTATACTGACACGACAGATATATAGAGACTTACCTTTAGTTACTACGCCCCTAAGATGTATCAACTTGTTCCTTTAATTCCTGCGACGAATAGAAGGCTCGGCCTAGGACATGTCTCCTTCAAAGTAGTCAATATTTATCATTCGATAGAATGGCTCAGCATGAATGTATATTTCAAATCTACTGGCATCTCTCCATTCCAAACTCCCTTTGTACACATATACTGCCAAGTCAACATTTAATTAACACACATTCGATGGCAATATGATTTAGATTTTGTCTGTTGCGCTAGAGCTTCCTTGCCTTACCAGCTACTCACGTGACACCTTGAATTTCTTACATGACAAATCTCTTCAGTCGAATCACTTACCTGGCACGAGCTCCTTAAGACTTCTAAGATATGCCACACACATAAATTTTATATCATAAATCAATAATCTTGGTTAGGCGACAAAATCGACATCCATCACTATGGCCGAGCCTTACGGCTCTGGCCAAGCGATCGTGCGATAGCTTGGAAATCACTAAACACACCGGTTAAGGAAGACAGGAGACTATACACCAAAAGTCAATGCCGACGCGATTCACACGGCTCCATCCTACATTCGAGGGCGATATCCCATAAGAAGCAACATCCTGCCGGATCTCACGATTCGCATATCCGAGGCTATCTTTGGATCCATCACGCATCAATTGCATATTTGTCTATCACATCTGCTGAGAATTGTGAGTATCATTTATCACCAGGTCTAGAGTTATCTGCTTTCAAAAGTGAAGCTCACAGTCACTGGGAAAATGTATAAGCGTTCTTGGAACTTCGATATCTTCCGATAAATTCAACAAATTAAAAACAACCTTCAGATTTTATAACTCGATAATTTGTTCATCATTTAAAAAACACCATAAATTGTCTAGGGGGGCATCTCACAGCTACATAGGTAATAACCTCTTCCAAACAGAGTTCGATCCCCCACAACCTGCAATTTTGCTTGGACAAGTCTGATCAGATTCCTTTCAACCCGCTCTGATACCATGTTAGTTTTAGATCAGAAATGAAAGCAAACAGAAAAATTCAACACTACATAGAAAAATGAACACAATAGATACCCTGGGAAAACCCTCCTACTCAAGGGCGAAAAACCCAGCAAATAATCTCTCATATATATCAGATAAAAGTGCAGAATACTGCTTACAATCAGGCTTTGTGCAAGGCTGAGTATATACAATGAATGGAGACACTCCTCCATGAATGGTAACACTTCTCTTTGAGAATTAATCTGCTGCAAGGGAACGCGAACTGCTGAAGAATGACGAATTGGAATGAATTGAACTTGATGTCTTGAATGAATGAACTTCACCTTGTATATATACCAAGCAAGGTGACTTTTTATCTAGGTTGGCTCCCCTAGATGAAAATAATATAAAATATAAATTGCAATAACAAGGTCGACCAGCCTTGAACTAAGGAGAAAATATCTCCTGAAGTTACCAAACACTAACATGAAATCCCTCAGGAAGAACAGCTTGGTACAGGAGTAAGAGATCTCCCAAGCCAACTTTCAGACAACTCGATTTCAGGGATTGTGCTTGTGCTTCATCGATTTATAGGAAAGGATTCAAAATAAGGGTTTGAAGATTTAATTAGGAAATCTGAGTTTAATTCATCATTGACAAAGTAAGGAAATTACAAAGTTTTCCAACAAATTATCAAGTGTTTGCTAGGAAAAGGTTTTGACAATTTAATTGTTGCATATACTTGGTTGCCATACTCAGAGGGTTTTAAGGCTGGACGTGGCATCATCTATTTCTGGGTTTGTGCATTTTTACTTCCACCAAGCATGGAGTTTGGAGGATTATCTGCTGCTAGGCATTGAGCATTGAGCCTACACTAATTCATAGTAAAGGCGCGGGTCCATTCCTTGGGACGGGGGCTGTCTTAGGAGGCCGCGGATGTCATGCTGGGTAATGTGGCAAGCTGGACGTGATTCTAAAGAGGCATTTTGCTGCTACACTTTTAGACAATTAATTTCTGCAAATACAAATTCCTTGCCAGCTGTGACATTGCTAGCAGCTTCTAGAACTGGTATTTATGATGGAAACTAATATTTATTTCTGAAGGTTCTCTTTGCTGATAATGCTCAGAAATTATGCATATGACTGCCACAGTAAAGTTGTAATTGTCCTTGATTAAACTATGCTGAGAATCAACTTCAATCTGAATTCATGTTCGGATATGCTGCTGCTAATCATACTCAGAAATGTAATGGCTGTGAGCACTTTCAATGTATTAAATGATGTTCTAAAATGCAACATATGAAGTGATCTATTTGATACTGCTGTTACATGTTATTTGCAATCTGAAAACTTATTGAAAACTCAGTCCAATAGCATACATAATGTTTTACAAAATGTCCCATGTGTCAAACTGAAAATTAATCGAGCAAAATCGCAATAGAGATTGTTCCATTAGGGTTGGGATATTACATAATCAGAGAGAGTTTTCAGTATCTTTCTAAAGATTTTCAAGTGCAGATTCCAGAGTCTTTGGGGAAAGAGATAACAGCCAAATCTTCTTTTTTCAGATTCTCCTCCTTTCCTTATCTTTTCACTGTTGCTAACATTCTTAGACTGAATTTTGTCTTCTAAGGGGCCGATTTTCTAGGGTTTGGATGCCAACATCTTCAAACATCCTTCTAGTCTGCTACAATTTCAAATATGAAAGATCCATCATATGGTGAATGCTTTCAGATTTGAGTTGGGGATTGATGTAGAATCATTGGAAAGAAGATTTTTCAGATTCAAAGCATCAGAAGGTTGGGGTTTCAGTTTCAAGTCACCAAGCTAGTTTGGTGAAGTTAGTGATATACATGGTGGTCAAGGTTTTGGTGTTCTTCAGAAGATCAAGATGATACATAGTCTTCATACTGAAGGTTTGTTCTAGAATCATGAAGGCCACTTATGTGCAAGTTGCTATATCAAGTAGCAACCATATCTATTGTGGCTATTTTTTATGTTTTATTTTGAGTAGTGGATATGTGCATATTATTAGCCCACTTTAGTTGGTTGTATTTTATTAGTTGTTTTAGCCTTTTAGGATTAGGTTTGCTTTAAGTTCCTTTCTTTCTATTTTTTTTGTAGCTCTTAGAATTTCTTTAAAGCAATTCTTCTTCAGATATTTTATTATTCTTAAATCCCTAAAAGTAGTTTATTGTAACCTATAAATAACTGCCTTGGGCACAAGTTATTCTCAATGATAGTTGCTTATGCTGCAGATTTTGTTATTGAACTGCAGTTAATGTGAAACTTATGTCTCTAATTTCATCAAGTATATCGAAAGGAGATTGTAATGAGTCAAGATTTGTGTTGACCACAACCGTAGATTTGAATTGTAGCTTTGAATGCAGTTTAGTTGTTTACTTCATGAAATCATTTGTTGTTATTCGGTATTCCTTTAAGATCTTATTTGCAGAAAAATACTGATCATTGAGTTAGCTAGTATGAAGTTCTATTTATTTGTTTCTAGTAGTTTATTTCCTTCAACATTTGAAAATCTTGTATGCAAGGCTTGATTGTTAACAGTCCGGTGCATACATTTGGAGCAAAAATATAGGCACTTAGTATTTTGAATTTATGCAAACCCTCTTAGTAAAATCTTGTATAGTGTGCATACCCATAAATTTTGTCTATAGATCCAGTCTAGGGTTAGTTTTAGGTTTAGCTGGGTCTTAGGGAGTTTTTCCTCACAATTTGAAAAACAGTTCTACCGTACACAATGTTCCGTCTTGTGTCTTGCAAGAAACAAATTAAAACACTATACTATACTAGAGTTATACTTGAAATTGATAGAAATTTAGATTGAAAAATGTCTAAGAATTAGTGTTTATTAAGTTGTTGGAATCAAAATTATACTTGCAGTTGCATCAACAAGATGGAAACAAAAACACAACAAAAAACATCAACCACAAGTGTTACAAAAGGTTTACCCTAGAAAACCTAGTGTGGGGAAAAACTAGTTGGAACTGGCAAATGCTCAACTTGCTCTATATTACAAAAGTTTTTACATAGAACTCTTGATAAGGTGTATACAATAATCTTCCTACCATTACAGTCTCTAATTCTCTTTTCATTAAATAGTTCTGCTCCTACAACCTTCTGGAACTCCTGACTTTTCCTCTCTTACTCTCTTCCGTTCTTGGACTCATGTTTCTTCTAGATATATTATATTGAAAATATCCTTTCATGTATTGAAGAACTTCAAATAGTCAATGAATGTGAAAAATCTTTGCCTCGTGTTTCAAGTGGGAAAAAGTACCACATCTCACAAGATGATATCACCATGCCACAAATGCAACTTCCTTGACACTTATGAAATCACAATGACATAACTGCAACTACTGCTATCACATGTGACACTGCTCTAACAATAAATGCAACTCATTGTGTTTTTTAGGTAGGTTTGTCACTGTCCAAAACATTCTTTGTTTTAGCTCTAGTTCTGATGAGTACCTGATTTGATGGAGTAAACTGTTTTTCTAGATCCTTATAGATCATATCTCCCCTTTTCAGGAGGCTTTGGTCCGCATTTATGCTTAATGGTTTAGAAGATGTGGGATGATTCCTCCCCCTTCTACCTTGAGGTACTATCTTGGTTTCCTTGTACCTTTCCCTCAATATCAATCTCCCAAGACTCTAGTGGTCCTCTTCTAGTTTCTTTAATATTCAAACATATCCTCTTCCACATCCTCTTCCAACTCTCTGAGAGTATTCCAGACCAAGTTTTCAATGGAGGGTAGAAGTTCTCCCTCCTCTTCTTTATCCAATATACAAGGCTCATGTATATGGAAGTTTTCATAATTGACTGCTGAGTATATCCTCAAGAATGAAAGTAGTTTAGGCTTGAAAGCATTCTCTCCAACTTTCTCCAAGATGGTGAACGCTCCATATTTGAGGTAAATTTAATGTGATTCATGCATAAAGTTGGTGCTTATTTTCATTATTTCCTTTAATGTTAACTTTTAGGCTTTAGTTCTGTATTTTGAGTTTTTCTAGGACTTACATATCGCCCACTTGTAACAAAAAGGTTTTAGTAGTAGGAAACTATAGAGAATCACCCATTCTAAATCCTGTGCTGGTTAAATATTTCTACAAAAGATGTGGAAAAGATAATGGCTAGGAAATGTTTCAAAGATATTCAGGCCATTTAGTTTGCCAAAACATTCTGAGTAAGAGATGGCAGATAAGAGGATGTTCCAGTAACATAGTCATGCACATTTAAGAGAAATGCTCTTGTTCTAATCCTTCATGAAGAACATAGCAGTCCAAGCAGTGTCACTAGCAGACTGTCTTTGTAGATTCAACCCCAAGTAGCAGAACCTTCCGATATCAACCATTTAGAGAAACAACTACTAAATAGGGTATTAGTCCTTGCATTCGTATGCTCTCATTAGAAGAGGCAACCAAAAGATATAAATACAAGAAAAGGTAGGCCCATAGCTCGAAGTGGTAGAGATAGGTCCCTAAAAACATATCCCTTTCTGGAAATTGACTAATATCCTCCAGTCAGGGAACCAACAAAGACAAACAACATTATTAGTGAAAGTTTATGAAAGTTGTACAATACTGGGATAAACATACTAAGCCTACTAGTTCGAGGAACAGATAAGGTTGTGATGGGAGGTTTACTGCACTTTGTGTGATGCTCCCATTCTTACACGAATTACATTTTCCATCAATTTACACTACTCTCTTGGGACTAGATAGTGAATCTTCAAAATTTCCAAATTTTCAAACTAATTGAAACACAAGAACAAAACTTGGAAATGACCACAGTCTCTCTTCTCTAAAGGTTTGACAAACGCCAGTTGTGGGTCTATTGGCATACCAAAATTTATTTTGATATTTTTGAAGTTAATTAAATCTTTTCTTCATATAAAATGCAAAAATAGAAACATGTTATTTAGCAGAGGTGGATATTATTGCTACATACAGAAAATTATAAATTCAAGTGCAATCAGCTTAGACTCACGTTTGTCATATTTTCTAAATATTGTTTCTAGCTCTTTTTTTACATGCACAATTATTTAATTTGCTCATTTGATTTTTACTTCTCAAACAATTTACCCTTGTCATTGCTGAAACACCTAGCAGAGCATATAGCAGACCCGATATAATGCCCTCCCCAACATGGGAACATATCCTCAGTGCCACATCACTAAGTGAACCTTCGAGAATGCAAGATCGTGATTCCATTATTGATGATAGACTGACCTCCAGAAAACCTGCCATGATATTTCAAATTCACTGATTACAATTAGTATACAATTAAAATGGAAATGTTAATAATGCATTGGCAAAGAGTTAAACATTTTGAAAAGGCATACAGAGTAGGAATTCTACATAAATTGGCATCAACAGATCAGGTGGGGTATTTTTATCAGAGACAAGCATTTGAATTAACTAAAAACATAGGCAGATGTTTTGGACAAGAATCCATAATTAGTTAGTTAAAGTGGAATGGTACTTTTCAGTGAGAATCAAAGTGTGATTAAATATAAGTTTTTAAACTAAAATACCAGCACCCAATGGAACCATTACAACCTGTATAGAATCATAGATGCATGTTTTCAATGAATAAGTTATACAAGGTTTTATAATAAAAAGATTAAAACAAAAAATATGGACTCATCTTTTGCTCAATGCAATAAAGAAGAAAATAAATACACCTATAGTTTGATTTTTTCTTCTCTTATTTGTGATCCGAAATGGTCCAATTGACCAATCAAATATGAAATATGCAAAGACATCCAAAATGAAAACCCCTAAAAATTGAAAACACCTCAATGAAGCAGCAATGCCCCTGAATCAAAGATAGGAATATTACGAACATGAATGGTTCACATGCAAAAACCTGCACTGTGCATCTGAGGGAGATTGTCTAAGGATGTCTAGACCTCTCGGAAGTCAGAGAAAGCTGCAGGGATACAGGGGAATGAAGAAAGACTTAAATGTGGCAACTTCAGCCTATGCCACATCCGTCACAGGCTAATAGTGATGTGCCCATTCAGTAGTGGTCAATGGTTGAGTAAAGGTTCAGATCGCACAGATGTCAGTTATTGCATTTGACGCTAGCTGAACCAATCCAGTAGCATTCCCAAAAACTGTAAAACCTGTCACTGATAGACTCTCAAGCTTTTAGGGACATGGGAGGTGACGCCTTACCTGGATGGTTTGCTTTGCCTTCCCATTATATGTTCAAGTGAATTGCAGATGGGAAAACTCTGATGGTGTGTGCTAGTGATTAGCCAAAGCGGACTCATACAAGCACAAAAAAAGGGTTCACCAAAACCACTAGAAATTGGGTCGATTTGCTGGATGGTATCTCTAATGGTTAAGATTAGGCTTTTAATCTGTTTGCAATGAACAATAAAAGAACACTTAATCCAGTTGACATGATTGAAATGAAAGACTAAGTTAGATGCAATAAGAAATGCTAAACAACTAGTAGTGAGATTCTTGCTTGTAAATAATATAAAACATAGCATAATCTAATCTAGTTTGAAATAAAATAAATTTTCCTTGTAAGCAAGGAGCCCTCATAGCTAGGTTTACCAAGAAGCAAGTGAAATATACCATACCTCCATTCAAGTAATTGAACACTAGTTGTGTTGATAATGTTAGAGAAGGAAGAGCTGCAATCACTGTGTATCTCCAACCAATATGCTGGGCATGCCCATATAAGAATGAGTGATGTAGAGAGAGAGTGAGTTTCCAATCTGGCAGCATAAGGGTGCTAGTGGTCGGAGAGAGTGGTATTGCTGACTTGTGAATGTTAATAATTCATTCTGTGCTCCAAGCTGATCTTTGGAAATGATGATTTTGTCAAGCTTTTTAGCAATGTTTTGTTCCTTTGTGTCCATTGCAACAAGTGAACAATCTTTCATGTACCTAGGGGTATGATATTATAATGTTTATAGGTTGATGAAGATGCCAAATGTGACACATCATTTAATTTAGTTATATTGGTCATGTGGACAACTTGAGTAATTAATTATATGTGGAAATGAGAAGGCCAACATGGGGATTAGTAGTTTAGAAAAAAAGTATTTTCCTACATGTGGCAAAGTGGTAGTTGTAGGTAGTTGAATATTATATATTGTGGTGCTTAGACAAGAAAGATATGTGAAGTGTACTGTAAGTGTTTGGGATCTCATATTGGGATATAGATAGTTCAATATTATTTGTTGTGATGCTTAGACAAAAAAGATATGTGGAGTATTGAATGTGTTTGGGATCTCATATCGAGATATAATGCGGGGTGGCTTCTTCCAATAAGGAGAATTGTATGGTGTTGCCATTAGCAGCAAAATTCGTTCTTAGAAACCAAAAACCAAATCAAAAGATTATAAAAAATCAAAAATCATGATTTAATGGGAAAAGTCAGGTGAAAGTTAAGGTTAGGGCTTCTAAAAAGATTGCTGTATAGTAAACAAAAGGAAAAAGTGGAAAATCAGGAATTAAGGAATTAAGTGACATGAGATTTTTGACAATTTACTTGGTTAAAAATGGGAAAAAAATTGGAAAAGATGTGGGAAGAAACATGGGCAAGTTTTACTGAAAATCACAATTTTTGAGTGAAGAAACCACAGAAATGGCTGAGTGGCAAATTTTCACGACTTTTTCCCATTTTTTGCTACTACATTGTTGCCCAACATCAAGGGTTTATTCCATTTCTAAATATATTGGATATGATTTGGACTTATTTTATTACTATATGTGTGTTCTTAACATCTGGTATCAAATCTTCAACCTGGACAAAGTGAGAAAATAGCAGTGTTCCACGGAGTTTCGGGGATGGGGACGGGGGGACGGCGGGGGACGCGTTTCCGAGATGGTAGACGGGGGGCCTAAGTTTGGGGACAGCAGGGGGACAGCGGGGGGGTGGTGGGGAGCTGAAATACATATAGTACTTGAAAAATTAGTTATAAAAAGATGTATAACAATATAATTATATAACTGTAGAAGCCTAAGGAATAAGTAAAGTTAACACATAAAAACAAAACTTAAAACTTAAAAGTTTAAAGTTTAAACACAATAACACATTGCAATGATATATCATTTCATTGAACTAGTGAACCACTAAACATTGAAAATCAAAATGAAAATATAGACATTGGAAAATGCAACAAGAACTAGATGTTTCATAATTTGAGTTTCATAATCATGATTCATGAATCATAATTAGAATCAACTATCCCTGTATCATCAATGTTCAAACTTCAAAACATCAAAAATAGAGTACAAAATAGTAAATGCTAATAGTAAATGGCTCTAGGCTAATGGCCTCATGCCTCTGGAAGTCTCCTAGAAGTTTCCTTCGAGTCTCCCAGATTTTCCTTGGAGTCTCCCAGAAGTTTCCCTTGAGTCTACTAGAAGTTTCCCTAGAGTTTCCTTGGGTGCAGGGGACTTCTGGAAGTCTCCCAGAAGTTTCCCTGGAGTCTCCCAAAAGGGGACTTTGGGGGGACGGGGGGACTTCGGGGGCCACGGTGGAGAAACGGGGGGACGACGGGGGGACGGCGGAGGGACGTTTCCTAGGCGTCTCCCCGTCTCGGAAACAGGTGGTTTTTCCGGGGGGACACGTCCCCGTGGAACACTGGAAAATAGTTTTGTTGATTTCTTTCCAAGCAAGCTGCCTATATAGCAGAAGGTTGTGCACCTCACATAGGTCTCCAATTATAGAGATCTTGGATTTGTAGTAAAGAAAACCTCATGGGCTTTCAAAAAAGTGATCATGCTAAGGATTTGGAGTAGTATTAACGAACATATGGGCATTTTAAGTTAACCCCGCAATTCTACTTTTTGACAAAAAGAATCAAGGGCAGATTTTTTGCATAAGGTCACTCGTCTCATATAGGTCTCTAATTGAAGTCATATTGAATTCATTAGAAAGAGAAATTTCCAGCTTTATGAAAAGTGGTTATAATAAGGATTTGTAGCATTAAGCGAAATATGATTATTTTTTGTTAAGTAAATTGAGGATTGCGAGTTCCTCACCTATTTCAATAAATTGGAAAAAGACTAAAACATTGGTGCATTGGGATTCACTTGTCTACCAATGATTCAAAGCAATCTAGAAACCCTCGGCTACCCGCAAACCATCTTTGTAAACAAAGCAAAATACACAAGAAGATGGCTCTACTTAAATCTACTACCAACTGCAAACCAAAAGGCAAGAACATCATAAACTTCAAGCTGGAGTAGAAACAAAGAATAAAAGTCATAATTGTCTACTTCTATTGCACTATTCCATCCTCCTCAATCAACATCCTTGGCCATTGCCATTCTTAATTGAGATTTGAAGGCCCAAATCATTCTCGGTAGAAAAGATTTTGATTGGATCTATAGAGAGCAATTGTAAAGCAAGGTATGCAAAACAGCTACGTCAACTAGATTTGGACATGATTTCTTTTATTTGATGTCATTCAATCATGAACTGAATTGCCCTTCCTTTTTGAAAACATAGTAGGAATTATGAGGATTGGGATCCCTTCAAGGATTCCAATTGCTAGATTTCTTTTAGACCATCCCTTGTCATGCTTTTTGGTGGTTCAATACCAAAATTAGCCAAAACTTTTGCCATTTTGTTAGCTTCCCAAAAACAATGGCCAACCCAATATGAGTCCAAGTTGTCGCGAAGACACCAAGTAGGTCTAAGGATTTTCCCAATTTCCAGCTTGGTAAGCCCCCATTTCCTATGGGATTGAGCAGGACCATATAATCCCGTTCTATGACAATATGTTTGATTCCGCAAACTTTTGCCAAGTGCAATCCATTATGAGAGCTTGGGCTTTTGCCTCATTATTAGTTCTTGTTACCAATGTCTTAGAGGCTGCTTGGATTATGGCACCAAAATTGTCCCTTAAAACACAACTAGAACCTAAAGGGCTAGGATTTCCCTTGAAGCACCATCAATGTTTAGTTCCATGAAACTTGTGGGTGGGGCTATCCATTTTGCTCCCTTTTTAGATTCATTCTTCGAATCAATTTTCTCAGCCTCATGAATTAGAGGAAAGCTTAATAAGATTCCATTTTTGTAAGACACTCTTATCCCAAGAAGTAATGAACTTGAGCCATTACAACTTCTCGAATGGCAATTTCCAATCTAGCTAAAACCTCTTCCAAAGAAAATTTAACCTCCTAAAATATTCTCCTATATTTACTTCCATAGATGTGATATAAGAGAGGGCTTACCTCCTACAAGCTCACATGTATTAGAGGTAAAGTGAGTTGCAGTAACAACTCATGTACCATCAATGTTAAGTTCCATGAAACCTATGGGTGGGGCTATCGATTTTGCTTCCTTTTTAAATTCATTCTTCGAATCAATTTGCTAAGCCCCATGAATCAGGGGAAAGCTTAATAAGACTCCATTTTTGTAGGAGACTCTTATCGCGAGAAGTAATGAAGAACTTGAGCCATTACAACCTCTAAAATGGTAACTTCCAATCTAGCTAAAACCTCTTCTAAAGAAAATTTAAACTCCTAAAAGATTCTCATATATTTCCTTCGACAAATGTGATATGGGGAGAGAGGGCTTACCACCTACAAGCTCATATGTATTACAGGTAAAGTAAGTTGTACTAATAACTTACATAATTATTATGGGTGTTAGGAATTAATCCTCACATGGGTTTACTAGGACTATTACATCATTTGTGATAGATTTGTTAGTATTAAAATATCATGTGCATATGATATTATATTATTGTGAGTTTGTCATTGTGTGTGAGTTGTTAACACAACTCATGTAAAGATTTAGCAGATAAAATAGGAGGGGGAAAATAAAGGTGGTTGAACAACCCATCTAGATTTAGTATGAGAATTTAGTGGAGTTGTTTTAGGAGTTAGATAACTCATCTTATATATTTGTAATATCTTATTCAATGTGAATGGTGTGGAATAGAAACATAATATTATTATGTGAGCAAAAATTTGTATTTAGCTTCTATAATTTTTTCCCATTTTTCTCACAAAAATATAATATAACAATATATAAAACCAAATGCTTATATACATATCCATACTGTTACACCTCGATTGTATAGCTACTACTGCATAGGGAAATGCATTGTAATGTTTGAATCTTTTAGATGAATAAAACATGTTCTTCTTGTTATCAAATGATGGTTTCATTTAATTGTTACTTCTATTGATTTAATTCTTGATTAAATGTTGCATACAATTATGGAATAATGTTATTCTACCTTGTGAGATGTTTTTACCTTGTTATGAGCATATGACTGCCGATGTCATGTCATGATGTGCAGGTATGAAGACTGTTCCTCCGGACATAGGAGAGACATCATTCAGGGAGGAACTTGGTCGGGTAAACAGTAACGAAAACACAATTGAGCATACACACACGTCAGTATAGGCTTTAAGAAACCAAGTCAGTTATGTTGGTCTAGATAAGTCATCCTTAGGCTTTAGGAGTTATGTTTACTTCTTTATACTTTGAAAGTGATGATTACTCATTTGTCTGACTTACTATGGAAAACGTGAATGGATATATGTTAATAGGTCAAGTGAGTATGTGTATACATGTATATAATGTACACGTATCCATATGTATATACATGCCAATACATACGTATGCTCGGCAGATGGATATGACCATACATACGTGTCGACATGGTATACATACATTTACGTGTACACTGCATACAGTGATATACATATATATACATACCCACGTTACCTATTGCCTGTGAATAATGATGTTAATAATAATATTTTATTGGAATTTACATATATTCATATTTACACGAATACGTAAGTATGTATATTGAAAGTATGCTAACTGGCTCGCAATATACATATTTAACAATTAATACATATAAGTGTAGCTATTTAAATATGTAAATGTTTATATATTTAATAATATATAAGTATATATTGTTGGGATTATGGATGCACAGTCCTTGAAGCTGAAGTCTTCGATGTAGGACCTTTAAGCCAGGAAAGATAATCAACCACCCAGAAAGTGTTGCAACTAGGCATGCACAATGGAGATTCAATATTGATGAAAAAGATTGATTACAAATGTACAAGATGCCTGAATATATAGGCAAGAGCTAAACCCTAATATGCATGAGATGTTGCCATGTGTCTTGATCTAACAACATGTGACAACATGTGAACCCTAATGGTGATGATCATTAAATGATGAGATAAGTTCTAGAAGGAATCTTATCTCCTACAAATAAGGAAGGGAATATTATCCCATTTATTAAATGATTTATCTATTAATGCAACCTAGGACTTAATGATTAAATGCAAGACCTAAGTTAACTTATGCTAGTGTAATAATTAATTAATTACACCAACACCCCCCATAAGTGCAACTTAGGGAGGAAAATGCAATGATTATGCAAGATGATGATGGGTCCCGGCTACAAGGCCATGTTAGGTACCCATGTACATGATAGATGCAGAAAATCTCCCACAACCGGAGAAAAGGGGAAAACCCTGTGGGAACAAAACCCCTCTCCAAAAAGGAGATGAAAAAGCAAAAAGATGTGAGATTAGGATGGGAAGGATGGAGGACTCCCAAATACCCCCCAAGTACACCATCCGTCACATGGATACAATACAATCAATGCCCCCCCATAGGAGGAAAAGAGAGAGACTATGTAAGAAGATGAGATCACCTGCAAGAAAGGTAAGTGTCTAAAGACAAAATAAGATCCAATGCCGACAAACAACTTGTCTCCCTTTCGGAAGAAACAAAACCAACTGCAAGTGCAAAGATGCTTCCCATTCCGGATAGGAATTGAAGGAAGGAAGGATGAAAATGGATGATGATGTCTCTGAATGCTGCTCAAATGTCTCCTTGCCTGATGAAGAAGAGGCCACAATCAATGAAGAGAGTGACAAACCAGGATGATGCAGAAACTGATGCTGAACAATATCCAAAGACAAAGATGGAATGAATATGATGGAGACTTGATAGCCCCCCCTGAATGAAGTGTCCTCAAAACCACTGAAGGAAGTCTGAAGCAAATCCAATGGTAGATGCTGAAGAAACTTCAAGTCCTGAATGGAATGATAGGGAAGAAGTCGCGGATATGAAATAGCTGAAGAGAAACCAAGTGCCTCCAAGATGGTCTCTGGATTCCCAATCAAGGTCGAGACAAAGAAATGAGGAGACTCAAAACAACTCTCCAATGTGTGATCTGAATAGAGGAGTGATATCCCCTCAAGAATGTTCTCCAAACCTGTAGAAGTGGCCAAGGCAATGATACCTGAAACAAAGCCATCATGTGATGTCAAGTCTGAAAAACTGAATGTGTCCTGATCGATGATGGTGGAAGCCTCAATCAATGATTCTGGACAAGGAATCACTGAATGTGAAGGGATACCAACTGTCTCTGATGAAGAAGAAGCACTGAAAGGTACCTTGTCAACCTCTTCGGAAAGATCAAGGCAATCAATTTCCTGCATAACAATATCATCATAGGGAACTTGATCTGAAGCAAGACATTTTGAAGCATGATCCTCGGGGAATGGTGGAGTGTCTGAATCTCCATAGATCTCCCAAAGCTTAGTCCAAAGAATGTGAGGACAATCACAATGATCAATAGAATTCAAAACATCAGAATCAACTTGCATAGAAATAGTCTCCAAAACAGTGTATCTGCTGCAACTCCAAGCAAGTTCATGAATACCTTCACTCGGATGAAGAACTATACCAAATAGATGTGGCAACAAATCAAGTGATTGAAGATGGTGGCAGATCCCATCTTGGCATTGCAAATAGTTACCCTCGTGCAACATAACCAGAGAAGAAGTACATGCAAGCCCCATAATGAAAATTTCTCTACAAAAACAAAGACAAATGACCTTCAACAGAAAATAAAGACTTCCAAATATGATGTACAACTGAAGTGATGCAACCCGGATCAAAAAAATCTTGTCCCAAGCTTCAGAATAACCAGGTTATTGATCAAATGCACCAAATTTGAAAAAACTATCATGCAAGAGTACCTGGAGCTGAAACTGATCAAGGGGCTGGACTGATAAAAAAAAAGCTCTGAATCACCTTCCTGATGCCGCTGGAATGACTAAAATCCGACAAACGGTTGAGAAGATATGAGCTTTTATGTCCAAATTAGGGTTTGGACTTCAATTGGATGTAGAGTCTTCTGCAAGAAAAATTTTGCAGAATGGATCTCACCACTGGAAAGTACGCGAAATTCCCTTTCCGACGGTATATCGTTTGCAAAAATTCGATACCCTATGTGAAAGTTATGATCAAATGAAAAAAATGCCCTGATTAGGCACCTGCAGGCTAAATAGGGTCAAAAATTCAGCCCCCGGGCTAAAAAAAAATAGCCCCTGGTCGTTGATATGACCAGGGGTCGGGCGCTGGCAAAAAAGAAAAACGCCACCGGATAGGTGGCGGCGGGGCGGAGCTTTGATGATGATGGTGGCGCCATGGAGCGGAGCTGGTGGTCGGGGCTGGGAATGGAACGGCCGGAAAATGAAACACCGGGAGCGAACAGATCACGGCGGGCGGTGGAGACAGTCGTCGGTGAGCGGATCGGCCACGGGGTCCGCAGTGATGGGGGACGTAGGGCGAAGGCGGTATAGAACTACGGCGGTGGAAGGATGGGGTGCCGGTGGGAAGGATGGGCCGGTGAAAACTCCCGGCTATGGTGAGCCTGGACGGCCGGTGATGTGATGGCCCTGTAAGTGGCCAACAAATCTGCCGACGAAGGATGCACACCAACGTAAATGCGGCCGAAAGAATTCTCTGCAGATTTTTTTTTTTAAAAAAAGCCGACATATATATTTGATTTTTTATATTGCCAATGGCAATAAAAAATCAAAAAATAAAATATATATGCCAAAAAAAACAATAAACCCGTAGAAAATTTAAATGCCGATGATTTGAAAAATCAAACCCCTTATATGCCGACGGGATATTAAATTGAAGGTCGCCCGAAATTAAATATTTTTTCTGAAACTATAGAAAAATAGTATTTTTGCCAAAACAAATGAAATAAGTGCCCAATTTTTCTGAAACGAAAAAAGGCCTGCGTATAAAAAAAATTTGCCTAAGAGGACAACTGACCGGGATGATTTTTCACTGCAAATTGTACGGGTAGTACGATTGATTTTGCAAACCCTAAAAATACCTCTGAAGCTCCCGGGTTGATGTATCCGATTTTGATGATTTGGCAGGTGATCCTAAGGTTTCGAGGCCTTCTGAAGACAATGGCGAGCTCAAATTTGACTCAATCTGCTTCAGAAATCAGCTTGGTCACCGAGTGGAAACAAGTAGCCTTCAATGGAAACCTTCAAGCCTGCGGAGAATCTCGCACACCAACTTTCTTGATCGAGGGTTGACGTTTCACTGGAAAAGCTCTGATACCATGTTGGGATTATGGATGCACAGTCCTTGAAGCTGAAGTCTTCGATGTAGGACCTTTAAGCCAGGAAAGATAATCAACCACCCAGAAAGTGTTGCAACTAGGCATGCACAATGGAGATTCAATATTGATGAAAAAGATTGATTACAAATGTACAAGATGCCTGATTATATAGGCAAGAGCTAAACCCTAATATGCATGAGATGTTGCCATGTGTCTTGATCTAACAACATGTGACAACATGTGAACCCTAATGGTGATGATCATTAAATGATGAGATAAGTTCTAGAAGGAATCTTATCTCCTACAAATAAGGAAGGGAATATTGTCCCATTTATTAAATGATTTATCTATTAATGCAACCTAGGACTTAATGATTAAATGCAAGACCTAAGTTAACTTATGCTAGTGTAATAATTAATTAATTACACCAACATATATTATATTATAGTTTTTACTTAAATACATATATGTATATATTTAAATATATTTAAATATATATATACACATATATATTGGAGTAAATAAATCTATAATAGAAATAGATAAATATATATATATTAAATATATAAGAAAAATTGAATTTAATATTATTACCATAAGTAATTTGGGAAATCAATTTTATATTACTTTGGGTAATTTTTGAAATTGAATTTTAAAATACTTTGGTAAAATTGTAAAACGATTTTTACTTGCTTAGTAAAGTCTTATTTAAAGACTTTATATAATTACTTTGGAAATATTTGAATAAGTCAAATATGAAGTATTAAATATTTGGAGTTTTTATTGAAACACACAATCCCGTGAAAACTCTACGAATACATTTGAAGACTTTATAAAAAGGAAATATTAAAGATATTTGAATTGCACCTCCTTATAACACAATGGCAAATATTTCATTTGTGACTTTAATAAAACGTTTGAAAAGAAGAAAAATACGTTTTTGGGAGTTCATTAAAAATAAAATGGAGAAAACTGCCGTGAGAAAGTCGCACGCCTGGAGAAGTTTGCGCCTGAAGCGCACGGGTAGAGAACTAGTCTTTGAGAATGAAGCAAACACTGTTCTTTTGGCAATGAAAATGGCAACGTGGGAGTATAGCAGGCTTGACCTTTTCTCCTAAAACGGATTTTCAAAACAGATTTCTTCATATCGCCCCTAAATCTGAGTACGCCTGGGAGGTGTCAAACTAGGAATTCCACCATGTGAGAGTTGATTTATTCTTGATTTGCTGTCAACAAAAGAGGATGACTTGCCTCTGATTTTCGCCACATTTTGTAGTTGAAGCATTCAAAACCTTGTCTGGCAGTTTACATGCCAGTAAAGAAGGAAAATGGTTGAGCAGGGGCTCTATATATAGCTGCCCTTCTCACTCTTTATCATCACTTTTCTAAATCCGAGTTTATGCTTTTTAGAGTGAGAATTCTTCTATTTCCTGGAGAGCATTTCATAATTTCTGAGAGCAGAATTCACCATTGGCTGGGAGTCATTTTTTGATCACTATTATCACATTTTCTGAGTTCACAATGAGAAGCTGTGTTTACCCTTCAGCTGTATATCTTTAGTAAAGTTCAATTTTGAGAAGTAATTAGAGTCTGGTCTGAGAATTGTTGGAGGCCTGAAGTGCTACAAACATAATCAAGTTCATCCTCTAAAGGGAAAGACATATACCAGGCATGTTGTTTCTTCTTTCATGTTCTAGAATGTATTTCTTGATATAAATCTAAAAGTGTAATTACTGAATGTGCATAGTTAGGGAATTGCATTGAGTTCAATACTTCAGTTAAGATAAAAAAAGAAGTAGTTCTATGTTGCACCATGTAAGTAAATTACTTTAAGGAATGGTTATGCATGTTTTCTGAAGTGTATACCTGTTTGCATTAGTGTGTGAATTGCATTAAGGTTAGAGATGCATTTATGTGTGAATTGCACTATATGTATTATCTCCATATGAGGAGAATATGATTGAAATAGATACTAAGTACTAGGATGGGTTTGAATGCATCGTGAAAATATAAACAATCCACAGCTTTAGTTAATAGGTTAACTCGATGAAGCCTATGTAACTCCTAGGAATTTTGGTTTCCGGTATAGGAGAAGGATTTTATAGTTACATGTTATGCTATTCATTCCTAGTAGGATAGTATGGTTGTAGGATGTTTGGGGTGACGGATTCACCCATTGAAGGAAAAAACCTATGCATAGAGTAAGGAAGCCTCAAGTCAAATCGGCCCTGAGTAGTGTTTATGATAGATGACCTTCATTCGAAGTACTGAATGAGAATACTTTGGCCAAAGTAGTGAAAGGTACGACATCCACTTAGGTGTGAGATTGTTGAGACTACACTGTCAGTTCATTGTGATCCGAGTACTAGTTCGAGATTGTGAAATAGCAAGGTTCTAGTTGTGTAGGACACAGCACTATGCTCAATTAATAATTGTTAAAGGATACCCTACCAATCTCTTCTTCGAAGGAGGGCCATCTATCTAATGATAGGTGTGCGGGGGACTGCATTATAAGTCTGTGGTTGGCGGAAAAACGCCCGAGTGATGTTTCTCCTCCACAGCAAGCGGCCAATGTACCAAGATTTGAAAGGACGAACTCCTGGACCTTCTTACTTCTATTTGTGCAAAAGCTTACGAGCTATGTATGTAACTATATTACATTTGAACTCTGATTTATATTTGCAATGAAAATGAAATTCATGTGGAAACATATTGTAACTTGTACATATTTATCAATAAAGAAAGGAAAATTTTTATTGTATTGTCTTTGTTACTTGTTACCTTTCCATGTTTAAAGTGACAATTGGAAAATTTTAATTTACGCAAGGAATAGGTCGTTACACATATGACCATAAGCATACACCTATATAAATGTTTCTATAACTATGTTAATATATGCCTATATATAAAGGAACATGTATATATGTACATACAATATATACATGCGTAACAAAATAATTGCATGCATAACCATGTATGCACTAAATATATACATGCATACATGTGTGTGTGTCTATGTGTATATATCCACCCAAGCTAATATATTAAACAAGAGGGGCAGGGGCCCTGGCTCGATTGGCTAAAGCATCTTGTTGCAAGCAAGATGTCACAAGGTCCAATCTCCCCCCCATCCCCGCGGTACCGGATGGCATGTCGTGCCAACGTCACCAATCACATGAAAAAAGTTTACCAAGCACACTGCAGTTTATAAGGGGGGCTACTTGATCCTCTAGTCTAAAAAATAAATAAATAAAAATATATTAAACCAGAAACCCAAAACAAGATAGGGAAAAAGAAAATAAATCATTGAGAAGGTCTAAAAGTAACAATAGGTAATGAGTCCCCTTATCACTATGGGCATGTGCCTATATAAATGTAAATATATATATATATATATGCAACAAAGCTAATATATTAAACCAAACACGCAAAATACCCTTATCACAATGGACATGCATCTATATAAATGTAAATATGAATATGCTAATATGTCTATGTATAAAGGTACATGTATATATATATACATACGAATAATTACATGCAAAACAAATAAAATATTGTATGTATAGCCAAATATGCACACACACACACACACACGCATGTATAGAAACACATTAATATGCCCATGCTTATAAATTAAACCAAAATATCTAATTGTTACAAAGTGTAAATATAAACATCTAAGTATGCAAAAAGAAAAAAAAGAGAAAAGGTACCTACCTAAAGATAAAAAACTAACTAGAATACATGAATCTAACTCTATGGTACGTACACACACACACACATATATGTGTGAATGTAAGAAAGATTGCGTGCAAAAATAAGTATACGCAACAAAAACAAGAGCATCTATCTACCCATGTATTATGTATGGGTATTTAAATATATCTATGTCAGTATGCATGCCTATATAAAACCAAGTATGTCTAATTACTACTATTTATATATGCAAACACACAAGAATATATGAGAAAACAACTGCAAAAGGCCAACATGGAGCACAAACATAGAAGTACACACACACACACACACTTGTGTGTATCACAAAAAGCTAGAGAAAGGAAAGAGGCAAACAAATTGTGTACACACTCAACAAGAAGGGAATCTCCAAGACCTCTAGAACACAATGGAGGAAGGAGAAGAACAAATAAACAAAAACAAGAAGAGCAAAAAGGAGGGGGGATAACAAGAATGAGGACAAAGTTTACTAAGGTAAGACATGGGAGGAAACAGGACGAGGGTCAAATTAAGGATGAAAGGTTAGTTTGGGAGGAAGAGAATAAAAAGGGACGGAGAGTGGGAGGACCAAAGGAAGAGACGACACACAAATGGTAAAAAAAAGAGATGGAACATATCAAGAGGTGGGGACTAGGGAGAGATCTATGAGGAGAAAAGGATGACTTTTGAGGTGGGTTAACAAGAGGAGCCATGAGAAACTAAGATTCCAACTGTTACACCCCAAATGATGAAGTTACTATTTACCATTACTACATAGGGTAAATGTGAATGTAATGTGAAATCTGGAGATGAATTAATGATGCTTGTACCTTGTTATCAATATGAATGTTATCTCATTTAATGTTGTTTCATTTGATGTTATCTCAATTCATTTTATTCATGATGAAATACTACATATATGTGAATGAATGGTAATTGAATCATTGTTATTCTAACTTTACAGATGTTTATATATACTGCTTATTGTAGTGAACAATTGACTGCCAAGCATGTGCTAGTCATTGTAGGTAAATGTCCATTTCTCCAGAGGGAGGGGAAGTATCACTCGGGAGAAGCTCTTGGTCAGGTAACCGGTAAATGTAACTATCTGATCATCAACACACACCTTAGATTGAGTGACCTAAGTCAGTTTGTGAAGAATAGGTAAGTTACCCTTTACCGATATATCAGCATTAGTAAACGTCTTGTTTACTTTGAATGCATGTTTGGGTGATGTTTATCTATTTAAGCCTTGAGTTCTTCCTTATGACAATGTGTTGAATGTGCTTGGGTTGAGTCCTTGGGTTTTACGAATGGTTACCTTTACGTCATTTCTTATGAACATAAAACATAGCATGTCTATATATATATACATAGACCCATGTATGAGAACATTAGCAAATGCACTTATATGTGAGTAGAAATACTCACCGAGGTACATATATGAGGAAACGACTATGCTTGTATATACCATAGTTACAAGACTCGCCCAAACTCGGCGAGTACTCGCGAGTCTCGAGGCAAGTGACCCTGAACGAATCCCAGAGACTCGGCTGCCGAGTACTCGCCGAGACTCGCTAGACTTGCCGGACTCGGATGACTGGCCGAGTTTTGTGCCTCAGACTCGGCCATTTTAATTAATTTTTTTTTTAAAAATTGCAATCTTTAATTTACAATTTTTTTAATTAAATGGTGTGCACCATGAAGGTTTGTGTGGTTTCACTGCCCCTCGACCCCGCTGGGGGCGCTTCCCCTTGACCCTGCTGGGGGCGTTGCCCCCAGACCCCCACAAGGGGCGCTACCCCTTGACCCCGCTGGGGCGCTGCCCCCAGACCCCCACGAGGGGCACTACCCCTCGATCCTGTTGGGGTGTTTCCCCCAAAACCTCATTAAAACTATAGGTCTAAGCATGTTATAGGCCAATGATGAATCATGATCATTAAACCTACAAAATACATATCCCCTATTGCAAATCTTTGCATCTTTTGCAATCAAAGCCATAATCAAGGATTATCTTGTTCCATACATTAGAGAACAAAGCATGCAGTCTTGAATGCTACAATAAAATTTTAATAATAAATTCCTCACTTGAATATACACACCAATCATTGAGATGCAAGCAAATATCATGGCTACATCATCATCTATGACCTATCTTAGACACTAGCGCATGACTTGTCGTGATGTTGGGATGAGTAATGCAAGCTCTTTTGAGCCATAGACTTATATTTTTAATTTTGATATTTGTTTTGATGCCATGGATTTCATATTCCATGAGTTTTGTATACATTTGACAATATTTATATATTTGAATGTGTTATTTCCTTCAGCTAAAATTTGCGTTTATACTTATGTGATCGATGTATGTTTGTGTATGAGATCATAGTAATTTCTATTTGATGATGTTATTGTGTCTTTAAGGTTTATTTATTAAAGGGTGCGTGAAACAAGTGTTAAATCCTTAAAAATCTCTGAATTTCTTGGGTTTTCCTATTTGTCGAGTCTTTGCTGAGTTTGCGCCGAGTCTGGGCTCCGAGTTCGAGTCCGAGTCAAAAATTGGCTTGCCGAGTCCGAGGCGAATCCGAATCTTGTAACTATGGTATATACATATGTGTGGGTATAGACACTAGGTCATGATCATTCAATATCAAATGGATTACTTGATTGTCTTATTACCATATACTGAAGATGCTTGTATATATATACATAAATACACTACAAGCATTAATGCTTAGCGGAGAAGTGTAGAAATGTATATATTATACAAGTATATGTGTATAAATATATACGCGTAATATTATGGAATATGATAATAAGAGTTATTTATCCGCATTTGCAACATGTGTATATTATAATGCCAGTATTCATGTATAAGTATATACCTATATATATGAAAATATATATTAAAATAATTATATATATATACAAACATACATACATACATACATACATAAATATATATATGTAAATAAAATATATTATATATAAATATATATAATCATGATTTAATCATATTATAATGCACAACTTTGGAAAATTGAACTATTCTGAACATAAAAATCATATAGTTCAAACTTTGGAAAATCGAATCATTCGGATTCAATAAAAGAGTTGATTTGGATATTTAAACTGAATTGAAACCTTTGGAGAGTCTTTTTAAACTTTGACGACGCATCAATGGGAATTCATAGTAAACTTGACTGACACATATGGGGGACACCAAGTATTTTGTCGCATAGACATAATGGTTTTGAGTGAAAAGATAGGGTGCTGAATTTATATCGAGGGTAGAGGAAACTTTAAAGGCCATGTCTTTGACTACGAGTAGAAGCCTTTGGAACGGAAGGAGATGCCAACGCATATATCAAACTCATACTGATTTTCGGAGACTTCAAATCACACATTGAAACTTTCGCTTATACATGCCGATATGGCAAATAAAGAGAATTTGAATTTGAAACAAATATGGCAAAGTGAAATTGCATATCACCTGGTTATGGGTATGCAGGGATAAATCCACCAAAGGCATTTAAATCTTTTGAACAAGTCAGAATCTAAAGCAAGAATAAATCCAACGCAGTAAATGTGGTTCATCGACTCAGCCTTGAAACCAGTCGATGTTGGGTATGTGTAAGAGGAGTACAATTGACTTCTTCTTTGAAATATGAAAAACCTACCATTTTATGAGTTTGGCACCACCTCTGTAAACAAATTTTGTAGGTGTTTATTTGTAAATTTCTCCATGTGCTTTTGGAATTAGTCTTCATAATGCTGGCAAAATTGGAGGTCGACTCACCCTGTTATTTGCTGAGTATGGACTGGAATTGGCGCCACCTCCAGTATTGAAAATGTCAAATGCCAGTGGTGTCAATTCACATGCCATGACAGTAGGAATTGTTGGAGGCTGGGCTCACTATAAATAGTTGCCCAACTCTCCTAAACCGTACTCAATCACCATTCTTCATCAACTTTTGTAATTTGTTTTTGAGATTGCTTTATACATCATTTGTGTATCATCCTGTGCAGCCAGTGTTCACATTTTTGAGTGAACATTACTTGAAGCCTATATTCACATTTCTGAGTGAACATTATTGCAGCCAGTAATCACATTTTTGAGGGTTCATTATAACCTTTGAGAAAGGCTTATTCTATTAAAGGAATACGTCATTATTTGTTAAATACTTATGAGTTACACTAGTCTAGTTTCTCTATTATATTTCTGAGAAAGGAGTGGAAATTGTGAGAAAGAATTGTCAATTTCCGAGAGGAGAGTACTTTCAACAAGAGAGGGAGTATGAATTGATTTGGAAAGCTGAAGTAAGTTGAGCTGCTGTTTGGAGAAGGCTGCAATTGAAATATGCTAACCAATTTTTTGCCACAGTTTTTACACAATAACCAACACTTGCCCAACTTGATTAGCGTTAGCGCCAAACCCAAACTCTATCAAAGCAACTCTAACCGAGAATGCGCCCTAAAACCACTTAAGGAAGAGGGGCGGGCATATGGTAAGAGGATCCCTAGGATCTAAACTTGATAAAGAAATAGAATACAACTGGGAACTGAAGATAAAACTCAACGCCAAGAATGTGCACTCAAGATCCCTTTGAAGGTGAGGTGCTAACATATGGCGGAGTACTTATTACAAACTGAAATTACTAGGCAGATAACTAGCCATAGAAAAACTCCAACTACTAATTCATCTGATGCAGTGAGCATCCACTCAAGAGTGGGGATTCACCACTTGACAGTGGGTACAAGAGAGATTAGATATTTATCCTCCACACTGGCGGTAAACCATCCAAGGGTACTTAATATGAGAAATAAGAAATAATTGCAGCAATAAAGGACTGGAACAGTACTACTATTTACAGTCTTACAATATGGAAAGAGCTACAAGTTACATGAATATTACAATGATTTCAAAGCACCAAGATACTGGATGATTCCATGTTAAATATCAACAATAATTGATGAAGAAAGGACCTGGAAATTCAAACTAAAACAAGTCTGATGTAAATTTGCAATTCTACAAATGAATAACCAACAACTGTAAAAATCAATTTAATGCTCATAACTTCACCAAATTACCTCTGAATTGACTGAAACGAAGTGCAAAGGTCTTCTAGGAGGATGGCGCCCCAAATCAGATCATAAAACTCCATCAAATCATCCCTGTTTATTTGGCACAAATCCCAAGACCATTCATGAAAGGTACGGCCCTCCTTGAGGGGCGATTTTGGCATATAAAATCAGAAACTTAATAATAAATTCTCAAATTTGGTGGAAAGGGGTGCCCATGGTAGACAAACACTTATCAACAATGCCCAAAACGAAATTTAATTTATTCAATGAGCTGTATACAAAATTCACTTTCAGCTGTATATGAACCAGCAACTCAGAATTTGACAAAACTCCAAAAATCTTCAACTAATGAGCTCAATCTGCTAGTCTGATTTGAGAAGCAGCAATAAAGCCAACTAGGTGTTGTCTTTCAAACATGAAATTGGTTGGAATCTAGGAGGTAAGCATCCCTCGAAGAAATATTCATAATGTCATTTCAACAGCATAACTTTAGCAATTACCATGTATACCAAATGCTGGAGCAAAGCTTCATTTTTATAGAGAAGAAGAAAACTCTTCAATTTCCCTTAAGGCACGCCAACAGTCACAGAAGAAACTCTTTAAATTTCCAAATTTCATAATTCCCCAAGGGTGGCGTCCCACTTCATGGCACATAAAACTTTATTAAAAAAATAATAATCTTCTTCATGAAGGCGTACCCCTTCAAGACCCTCTTTTAAAACAACATAAAGTTAACTCCTTAGGCCAATGGGGGGGGAGGCAGGAGGGGGTCAATAAAAAAACATAACATTATTTGCCTTGTATTAAATATTGCCATCAAAAACTGTATTTTGGAAACAATACCAAAAATACCTACTGCTCCAACAAGAATAAGAACAAACTGAAGCACTGCCAACAGGACCACTGCCAAACATAGTATTTACTAAAAATAGTAAACACCAAGAAATGCAACAGAACCTCCAAACATGGAAACCTTAATTTCACCTCAATGAGTCTACGGGCCTCCGGAATAGGTTGATGAGCAACATAGCTGATTACTAACGAAAAGGGGACATTACCGCAATATCATCGATATCCGAGATAAGCGATAACAGGCATGGGATATTCTTCTCACTATTTATTTGGAATTGATGTGATTTCTATAATGTCTGAAGTGTCTTTTTTGTAAGCACAATAGAAGTGATTGAGAGTGTTTTGAATAAGAGAATTGAAGCTTTTAGGCTGCTTTTATAATGTGTTATTAAGTACTCCAAGATAGGAAAGTTTGCCTGACACAAATACTTAATTGTATTAGATATGTCGAAGAGGTAGCTTCACACAAGTATTTAACTATACTAGATATGACAAAGAAAATTACTTAACTGAGGAATTCAACTATGTTACATGAGGTACAACATAGGTATTTAATTATACTAGCTATAGTTGAACATGGGATGCAATGTGTTGTATTTACTCCATAGTAGGAGATGGATGTTTGTCATTAGTATTATATACTAGTTTTGATTGAACATGTACGACACATATGATACACTTAGCTAAGTTATTTATTTAACTAGGGAAGCTTGTGTTTACTCCTAGGAGAGGCCATCCACTGTGGGAGAGGTTTAATATACTTATATCCAAGTAGATTGTTTGAAGATAGGTTATCTGGGATGACAGACTATCCATTGAAGGATATACCTATCTTATGTACTTACTAGCTAAGTAGGTTAGTTCCAAGTAGATTATATGGTGATAGGTTATCTGGGATGACGGACTATCCATTGGAGGATATACCTATGCGTAGCTGAAGATAGCCTTAAGATAAATCGGCCCTAGGTAGTGTATGTGATAGATGACTCTCAGTCGTTTACTAAATTAAAACTCTTTGATCAAAGTAGTGCAATGTACGAGACACCACTTAGACTGTGTGATGTTTGAGACTACACTGTCAGTTCACCGTGATCCAATATTACATGCTAGTTCAAGATTGTGGGATTACAAGGTTCTAGTTATGTAGGACACAACACTATGCTCAGTTGCTTGTCGTTATCAGTTACTCTACCAATCTCTGCATCGAAGGGAAGGGCCATCTATTGAATGATAGATGTGCGGGGGACCGCATTATGAGTCCGTGGTTAGAGGAAGAGCGCCAGAGTGATGCTTCTCCTCCACAACAGGCGACAGAAGAACCAAGATTTGAAAGGGAAGATCCTGGACCGTCTTATAGCTATTTGTTCTAAAGCTCATTGGAGCTATGTATGAAAAGGTATGTTTTCTTGTTACTCGTAACTTGTGAAGTTATTGTAATGAAGTGGAATCTTTATTGTAATATGAAATGGCATCTTGTTCATATATTTTCAATAAAAGAAAGAAAAAATTTATTGCAATGACTTGTTGGCACGCTTATTTACTCATATGATGTAAATTTAGAAAAAAAATTACTTTACCGGAGGGTTGGCACATTACACAAACCAACATCCCGATTAAGGTTAGTGGGGTGATTGATGATCTCAATGGCTTCTTGAAGAAATTGACTTCCTTGACTAGCTCTTCAAAGCCCATGTAGTGCTTGGTCTTAGAGAAGTGCTCAGCCAGGGCCAATTTTTCGACCCATTCATGCCTAATGGCATTGCGCTCTTTGATCCTCGTAATGCCCTTACCAAGAAATTTAAGAAACTTGCAATTGTCAAACACTCCGTGGAATATAGGAAATTTCTGAATTTACTGATTATGAACAACTGTAACTAACAATTAATATCATAGGCATTTTGATAAACAGTTGTCATGCATCCATTTCACAATTAAATGGTCACTCAAATCTTAGAGAATAATATTGAATTGCTGATGCCTATTTTTCTGATTTAAATATAAATATAATTTCAAGGCTGATACCACACTGTATGCTGATGTAAAGGCAGAAATACATATATAAAAAATGAGAATTAATTTCCTTACCTTTAAGCTATAGCTTGCAAGGCTACAACTGATGCTGGTCTGAGTATAAACACTTTCGAGAATGCAGGTACAGCTGTAGTAATTATTTGTGCCCTAAAGTCTGAACAACACTAGTATGTGTAAATATTCTGCCCTCTATTACACCTGTTACAACAGTAATAAATTCGTTATATCTCCCAAATCGATGCCAACAATCAAATTACCAAAGTGGAGGTCTTCACAAACTCTAAGTAAGAAATGGCTTCCTTACAATACCCCATGATATCACCGAACTCTTCTTACTTCCCTTTTAATACTTGCTAAAACTTTACCTTAAGGGTGGCAGGGTGGCGGCCAGCTTAAAGTCTCTAAAGACTGGGATAAAGGCATTGATTCCCCTTATTCCTTCTTAAATCTCAATCACCTCTCTCTAAAGATATGGTACGGTTGCCTTCTACTTACTGTAGTGGTATGGCCAATTTGCTTACCAATCATACCATAAATGGTACGACAGATTTAGGTCAGCAATATGTGAATATTTTATGATTGTTCAAAGCTAGGGTTTGACCCTTTCACAAATAAAATTCATGAAATGTTTCACTTCAAAATATCACAATTATTTTTATAAAATATCTTCAAAATCTTATTTGCTTGCAAATCATAAAAGATTTCTTCATTTCAGGCTCCTACAAATAGATATGAAACGGGAAAGCTATAACACTGCTTAGCACAAACTTCAAGCATTCAACTCCTTTGTGAATACTATGTGAATCCACCTCTGCATTGGCTAGGGAGAAATCCTTCCTCGAAACCAATCTCCGCCTTAGGATTTTTGTCCTATGGCTATTGCTGAACAAACCTGCTCAACCTCCACAACTGAGTTTTGAGAAAATGCAAATGCCAAATACCAAAAATACCAAGAATTAGGAAATGACTCCTTTCAACCTCCTTTTATAACCCCCTTTTGGGAACTTTCTAGAAGTTACATTTTATAACCATTTAATAACTTTCTAAATAAATCATATTTTATCCCCTTATAAAGTGACTTTTATTTTAGTTTACTTTTCAACTATAAAAGTCACTTTATAATTAAAATAGTTATATTTCTGCACAACCACCAAGCTGTGGAAAATACTAGAATAAACCAAAAATAAATTACTACGCCAAAATACTTTTAAGCTCTCAGGATCTCAAACTTTATGAAAATTGGTGCTTTCCAAAAATAACATTCTCCAAGAAAATGTGGAGAGCTCCCAAAATGTTGAAACTGCCTCCAGAAAGTACTGCTGGACCTATCTAGACTTCCTAAGCTCACAGCCACTGTCAGAATTCCTTTCCGATAAGTTGGCATTCTCAAAGAACCTTGGAACTTTCCAAGAATGTTGGAATGGACCGAAAAGGGACATTACAATCTTGGTGCTAAAAAGACACCCAATCTCACCAACATAAGGCATGTCACATGAACAAGTTACTTTGTAGACACTTGAGCTAAGAAGGGGGTTAATGTGGTCTTTGGGAGAGGGGAAATGGTGGTTTAGAGTGCAAATGGGCTTAAAGGTGCACTGAAAGCCATTTTTAAGCAGAATCTTGGAAATTTTATTGGAGAGACCTTCAACGTAGGGGAGGGAGGCAATAGGGAGGTCCCAAGGGAAACATTTCCTAGTTTCTGGAATCAAGCTCAATTTGGCTTGCTTGAATTCCCTTGAGATATGCTTACTTTTATCCATTCAATTCGAAGACCTAGGAAAGGTGAACAATCTCTTGGTCGAGGTTATTAGTATCATGGATCCTAAAGGCTCTAGAACAAGCATTTTGAGGATGCTAATTTTTTGCGTAGGTTAGGGCTGGGAGGTGGAGTCAAGATAACACTTAGTGTGGGTGGCTTTACAAAAGACACGACAGGCTAAGGATCCAAATGGATTTTTGATGAGAAGAACGTTTAGAAAGGGTAGTTGCTTGTTAATTTCTAGTTTTTTGGTAAAAGAGATACAATGAGCTATATTGTTTAAGTGGGAGTGGAATTCTTCAAGTTTCTCAAGGCCATGGGGCCAACAAATTTTAGTGTCATCCGCATATTGTTTCCACCACTTTGGTATGAGGAGAAAGGAGAGGAGAGCAATGTCTTCGAAGTATTCCAAGCAAAGATTTGGCATGATAGGGAACAAAGGGGATCCCATGTCTACTCCATCTGATTGCTCATATAATGTACCTTCGAAGGTGAAAAAACTGGATATGAGACATAACTCAACCAAGGAGGTGATCTCATTATTAGTCGTATGCTTACTTATCTCAATAGATTTTGGAATAGGAACCTTGGTGAAAAGTCGGACAACATCAAAGCTAACTGGTATGTCATTTTCATCTAGCTTTTTGTTCTTGATGAATTCTATGAAATGCATAGAATTCTTGATGTAGGGACTAGTTTTTTCTATGAGGGGGGACACAAGTTTAGCAAGATAGGAGGCAAACTTATAGGTCGAAGAGTCTATTGTGTCCACTATAGTTCTAAGGGGAATGCATGCCTTGTGGATTTTTGGGACACCATAAATGTGGGGAGTGACCTCTTTGGAGGGGGTAAGCTGCATTTTGGTAGCACCATTGAAGGAGGTGAGGGAGATGGGCAATTTAACTTTTTTCATAATTTTAGAGCTGGTGTTGCGAGATAAGAAGTTTTTCCTTCATTTATTGAACAATCAATTCACATCAAAGTGGCATGCTTATAAATTGTTGATGTTTTAGGTAGCTTCGGAAGGTAAGCCAAAAGTCAGGTTGGCTCAAGTGAAAGCACAAACAGAAGTTATAATTGCTGGGTCGGCTCAAGTTAAAAGCTAAAACCTTCTCTTGGATTTGTATAAATAGGAGATATGCTCTCCTCATTCTATGATCGATTCATTCATTCAGTTTGCTATTTGGTGATCAAGAAGGAAGTTTGCTAACACAGAAGTCTTAAGGAAGAGCATGGATTATCTTTATGACAGTGCTGAATTGTATCATTATACTCTGCCTATTTTTGGCTTGATTCTTAAGTGCTATTTTGCACTCTTGCATCTGAATTATCTTTAGTAAAATGTTGCTGGGTTTTTTCTCCCTTGAGTAGGATGGTTTTCCCAGGATAAAAATTCTGTGTTCTCTGTTCTGAGTTTATTTTTTCTGCTTACTGTTCATATCTGATCTTTAAAAAAAAACAACATAAATCATATATCCATATTAATATTTTTCAAATCTCATCTATGAAAAGCATGGGCCAAAACAATTCTTAGTTGTTTTTTAAAAAAACTAGGGTGGGGTTTTGGGGGTGACAATCCCCATTGAGGTCAAAAGGCTATGCCCCTTGTAGGGGTTTGGGGGCAAAGCCCGAAATGCAATTAAGGGATAGTGCCCCTTATGGGGATCTAGGGAAGATTCTTCATCACCCATTTATTGGTCATGCCTTCAAGACCACATGAACCATACCAACGCATGCTCAAATACTTGAAATAATAGATTTAAAGTGGAAAATGAGTTTTTGGTAGTCTTATTGCCATGCGGCCAAGATTTTCTTCACATTTCGCAAGTTATTGCGAATATTTCACCAGAAATTGCCAACACCTTGCCCTCAAGTGATATTGTGAATAACTTGTGAGCCATTTTGACTCACAAGTGTCATGTGGATTTTTCATCTATGATTACATCATCTCATTTAAGTCCAATGACTTTATTCAGAAATAAATGGTAAAATGGGATCTTATAGATGTTAGGAAACTTGACTAGACGATAAGTGGAAAATTTTCCACATCTACCATGTAAAACACATAATGATGTGGAGAGTGAGAACAAAATGGAAAATGTTTTCTCTGGGCTCAAGGTTAAGATCAACCATTCTATTTTGTGGGTTCTACTCACCATCAAAGCTCTCTAATCATCATTTCCTTTCCTCTAATCAATGCAAGATCATTCCTTATACACTTTCATCTCTATTTCATTATGTACATTCAGTTCAAATAAGTTTCATTTAAGATAAAAGGAAATGAGAAGTACCTTACTTTTTTCAACAAGGTGTCGTTGGTTCCAACTATAAAGAAGAGGATGATCTAATGTGTTGACTGGCAGAGGAATGGACTTTCATGTTTTATGGAGATGGCTTCCAGCCCCTTTTTCTCAGTCGGGTCAATTAGATATAATCTGTGTTTGATTTGTCATTTGATACAGCAACTCTTAAATGTATTTTCACTTTTTCTTACAATCTATTTGTAGGATTAATTCATGTCTCTAATTGGGTGTGGTTGAATAGAATCAATAGAAGGGAAATTGGATTGGCATTTATAATTTGATATGGAATGCTTTCTTCCCTCAAATTTTCATTTTTTTCCACATCAAGAAGCATTCTTCTCTATAATATTTCTGAAGCATTCTACTCTAAAATATTTTTATGCCCACAAAACATACTGAACTATTACTTATCATTTTATTTATAAAGTACGAATTTTAACTAATATCTAATTGAAGTTATGATTGACCAGTAATGAACAACCAGCAAAGTGTTTTTTTAAAGATTTCTGCATTTTAGGAAAAGGGAAGGGAAGGGGCTTGTTGGTAAATTCATGTGTCTTTCTTTTGTTCTCTTTTCCTCTGTAGTCCTCTTCCCAGAACTATTCATCAGGCTGCCACATCACCTGTGTGATTTTATATGATGGGTATACTAGATTGATCAGCTTAAAGAAAAGTGCAGCTTCCCATCTCATTAGGGTCCATGGTTTGGGCTTGAAAGCTGTTTCAATACAACGACTTTCATATTTAAAATTTATCTAAATTTCATGTACTTATTTCACTCTCAAAAAAATATTCCATGGAATCCTTTCAGTCAATGATAAGCCAGTTTAATCAGTCAGAAGGAAGCATAAGATAGAATTATGTCAGAGTTAAAAGTAAGAAGACATCTGTTGGGTTTTGGAGCCATTGTCAGCAATCATTTGGGATCTCTTCCCAAGACACACACATCTCAAACTCTATCCCCACATAACTAGAAGTATAGTATTCTAATCTCTTGTTCTGGCAAAATAATTTGACTGAAAAGTATTAGCTCAGGGAGATGCTTTATAACCCATTAACTGGCTGTGCCTTACATGTTGATGTGCCTTCAAGTCCCCTTGACAACAATTGGTCGCCTAAAATTTTTTACATAATTTTGAATTCAATTTTAAACCAAACCTTGAACAATCTTGGGATTTATAAATCTAGTGTTGAACAGACTATCATTCCCTCGATTGTTAATTCTTTAACTGCTGTAATACTCAGTAGACTAAATCATTACATCACAAACATTTAATCAATAACATGCATATTCTACATGTAACTATGCTTACAAGACATATATGACATGGCTGAAAGAGATGCTCCACGATGCATGGCAGTGCAGCATGTGGCTGCTTTTTGGACAGAAGCTTCAACCAATGGTTCAGCTGCCGCTACCACCTCCTGCCAATGAGTTGCAGGGTTGCAAAATGTTCTATTTAAATTTCATGTGATGCTAGAAAATAAATTATTTGCATCTAGTTAAATGCACCTGTATTACTATTGAAAGAGAGGTCACAAATTCCAAACCATATTAATTAACAAGTTTGGAGAAAAAACCTTAGGGCAGCATCGGACAAATGTTGATGTGAAGCTTGTATATGCTTCAACTAGATCAGGCTCTTGATCACAAACATAGGAGGAATTCAATGCTGTAATTGACTCTGCCGCAGTAAATCTCTGGAATGTACTAATACATAATGATCCAAATTCTTCTTCATGGCCAAACTCCTCAATTACAACAGATGCTAAAACAGATCCATAAAGAGATGGTCCACAGTAAGCACACTAAGAACTAGAAAATGGATAACATAATCTATGCATAAGATCTAAACAAGCATAGTGAAGGACATTGCATGATTGGATAACTATTTACTAAAAAAATATGATATCAAGAGAGAACAAATTAAATAAACGAGAGAACAACATGTTGGATAACTATTTACTAATAAAATATGATATCAAGACAGAACAAATTAAACAAACGAGATAACAAACATGAAATTTCTTCTAAATGATTCCTGTGATATATCCTTATGAGAATTGATTTAAAAAACACAAAGTTAAGCACTTCTCAATCAATGTGAATGACACCTTGTTACCATGCACATAATGTTTTTGGTTTTCATATTGTAGTGTTTATGAGATTGCACCTTTAGCTTGACACTTTGATACTATTTTATGGTCAAACGGATTGTTGCTACTCAATGACAGTTTGAGAATCTAATAGAATGGCATTTAGCATGAAAGAAACATTAAGGACTAGAATGCAATTTGATAACTAGCTAGCACTGATTGGACTAAACACAATGCAGTGTGCAAATATCCAATTGCAAGGTCCATGTCATAATAACCAAACTGTCACACTTCTTTAATGAATACAATCTGAGTTATGATCAATGTCCATTTTAGCTTCATCATGCATTTCACTTAACCAGGGTCTATAAAGGGTTATGGAGTAGCTCAATAAATTTTTGAACCACATTAGCACAAGTAACCACAGAAGCATAAATCTGCAAAAAATCCCGATTAATCGCAATTTTTAAAAAATCTGCAGGCTGGACGATTTTTTCCCCAATTTTTTGAAAAAATAGTTGACCTTTTTGGTCAACAATTTCTTCCCATTTAAAACTGCAAAATCGCCGAAAAACGTGTTTAAAACCTGCAAAAAAACGTGAATAACATCACGCTGATTTTCATGCACAAAAAAATTTATGAGACCATAGCTTGTTGCTTACTATTACTCTTTGATAGAATTTTTCCAAGCATCCATAGCTTGTTCCAAAGCACCTGTTTTAGGCCTTCAGCCATAGCAGCAAGGCAGTGAACTGTTTGATAAAATGCTTTGGTAGACATGTATGAAAAAAGTGGTAGTATAGACAAGGCAGTGAACTGTTTGAAAAATTTGGTAGCATAGACAAGGAGCTTCATTATCAGGAGCTTCTGCCCTCTAGCACGTCATTTGCTACAATTGATTTTTTTGGAACTTTGTACTTAGTTTATAGGTTGACTTTGTACAAACTACAAAGTCACAAACTATATTGTAATAGACATTTGGACAACTGTCACCATCTGATATTTATGCAGTTGTAGTATGTTTTGTGCAATGTAATCAGCAATATGAATATAACCAACGAAAATTTATTTTCTATAATTCATGGATTGAACTCTGTATTTTATTTGCTCTCAATGTCTGCATGCTATGGAAATGCCATTAAATTTTTTTTAAAAGTAGTTTCTGACTGTTCTCTTCAATTTTTTGTGTTTTTTTGTAAATCTGATTTTTTCCCGATTTTTTCAAAAAATCCTGAACTTTTGGTTTGCCTATTTTTCCCCCAAACGATTAATGCTGCTATGAAAGTAACAACTAATGTTCTGAAAATAGAACAAAACTTGATATCAAACTTCAAACATAGACAAGGTACCCTCCAGAAAGATTTGTGATCTTAACAAACTTACATTGTAATTGATAGCCAATATACAAGGTGACCATTTGAAAATTAAATATCAAGTTGATTGGAAGAGCTCTTCCATGGAAGATTAACAATGACAGGATTATCAATTTGTGGGGCTATGCTTAAGTGTCAAATTCATAAATTGTGGTGGTCAGGTCTCCATGTGGGAAATTGAAGAATAAAAGCAAAAACCATATTGAGAAAGAAAGAATGACTTAATATAAGCGTCCTGGAATGACTAAAATACTAAAATCACATATTTGTCTGTCACCATTACCATCCCCATTGAAAAATACAAAATACAAGCGGAAAACTTAGATAAACAATTAATACCCCAAGAGCAGCAGCAATTGATAATGAATGGCCTGGAAACATGTACAATTTCTTAGTTTGCATAAGCAAACAACATGAGTATGCATGATGGAAAGAGATTAAGTTTTAAAGAGTTAGATTAGTCACACAATCAGTAAATCTACATAGAAAGTTGAAAATAAGTTCCACTTTTTGTTACCTCTCTTCCTTGGGCACAAAACAACACGACCCAAAAAATAGTGATGCTTGATAAAGTCACCACAATAGAAAACTTCTGCCCTTATGATATGACACATAAAGGTAAAAATATCACAAATATCATGGTCACGGACATTTCTCAAATGTCAAAATCATTGTAAATCATAGAGAAATAAAGTTCAGATTCACATGGAAAGATCTAAGCCCTTGTATGTAATGTCCCCATTTTGGCCTTACGCTCTTCTTTTGGATTTAGCCTATTTCTAAAAATCCGTAGGCTAAGCTGAAGCAGAAAATTAGGGTTTCCTCTTTCAGATGTTTTTTCGAGGGTTTCCTCTTTTAGATACTGCTCGGTTGGTGTTTAGAGGATGTTCTGCAGACTTACTTTTTTAGCAAGTCTATCTTTTAGCAGTATCTATTTAGCAGTAGTTCAATCCCTTGCAGTTCGGTTGTTTAGTTTGGCTTTCTGATGGTTTTGAAGCGAACTTACTATTTTTGGCATTGGCTATTTATAGCAAGTTTAAATTTGGCAGTAGCATCATCAGCAATTCAGCTCAAGTCATCTTGCTATCCTTCAGTTTCAGTTTGGCTTTGGTTATCTCAATGGACTAAGTTTATACTTAGTCAATTTTATGTTACTCAGTTGTACCCCACACCTGGGAGTGATAACTTCATGTTGTTTCTAAAGAGGGGACATTATGGGGTCAATTGTGCATTTAATGATTTATTAAATGCTTTATTATTGCATTATTAAGTTGGACGCCTAAAGGGAGGTTGAATAAAGTTTTATTATTTCAAAAAGTAAAATGCTTAAAGGCGGCGTCCCTCTTGGAAGTTGAAGTGATTCAACTTCTTGGAATTTGAAGTGATTCAGTTGCCAATTGAAGCTTATATATTGAGGCTTTGAGAAGAGTTCTTCATCTTTGGAAAATTTTATCGAAATGCTGATTGTTTGAATTCAGAACCCGGCTAAGGGGAAGCTTAGCAATTCTACTCCATTCTTTGGGCCTAAAACTATGGTTCCCTAGATGGTGGATTGAGAGTGTGCTTCATTCAGAAGTGCATATTGTGCATCAAGTTGAAGATTTTGGTAATAATTTCCAGTTTTGTACTTGTTGGTTCAAGCATGGCTGAAACGAGTTTTCATTTACAGCTTTTGAAGTGATTTTAATTTGCATATGGGTATTTGCTCAATCATTTCCTATGCTATTGGCGATCATTCTTGTGCATTTGCAGATTTTATTTTGGAGTCTCTAATTTCTTAGAGAGGTCGCCCTCTCCTAGGGCCATACCAACTTCTTGTGCTGGTTTTGGTGTCTTATGCCATCCATTAATCAATATTTTAGCATTAATGTACTCTTGGGTGAAGGGCGCCATATCCTAGATAACCGGTTTATTTGTGTTTTGATGATGCTTAAGTTTGCTGGTTTTACATATATCAGACTCAACTTTTCCATGTTATGCACTATTTCTTGGGTGATTATGCTTCTAGTGCTATGTGCATTCAATTTGGAGGAGATAGGAGCTTTTTGGGTGGAGATTTGAACAAATGAGTGGAGATTACTTGCTGGTTTGAACATTTAGTTTGCTGGTTCTGTAAATCAGACCTGGTAATTCCCTTCTCTTGCTATGTTTCCTTGGAATTTCTACTCAAATTTGTAATTGGGAATGTAGTATAAACATTACAGAAGTTTGGAGCAGATTTGCTATTGCAGATTCATTGTAACAAACATTTTGTACTTGCAGTTACTTAGCATTGTAAGGCTGAAACAGTAGTACTGTTTAGTCATTTATATTTCTGCAACTACTTTGTGATTTAACTAAAAAAATTGTAACCCCTAGATGGTTTAACGCCAATGTGGAAAAAGAACTTGTTAATCTCTTTTTTGTACCCACTGAAAAGTGGTGTATTCCCACTCACGAGTGGATGTCCACCGCAGCGGATGAATTAGTTTGTTCTGTAATCTCTTCCCCCCACTGAATCAGTGGAAGTGTGGAAATCTTTCATGGCTGGTTCACCGCCTAGCTCCATTCAATTGTAATTTCATTTCAGTTATTGTTTAGTTTTCTCCGCCATATGACAACACCTCTCCTCCTTTGGGATTGAGTGTGCATTCTTGGCGTTGTGATCATTTTAAATTGGTTTTCAATTTTGGAGCTAACGCTAATCATTGGCGTAGTGCTAATTTTCCAGCAAGCTTCGGAGATCTTTCACTCTTGTACCGTGATGTTCCTCACGAGGGTTTTCGTCCACGTTGAAGCTTGAGATTTTCAAACTCTCCAATCTTCCTGCAAACCCTTATCAAAATATTCTTCTTCAACATGAATAATCCAAAATGAGCTCCAAATGCCTTTTTTATAATTCCCAAACACCATGCCCAATTTGCATTTGAATGTCATTTCATTTAATTTACTTTTCCCGCCTTATAACTCCGTTTTGAATTGGCACTTAACTTTATATTATAAAGTGCACTATGAAAACATTTAATTAATTTTAATAAACTTTATAATTAATATTATTAAAATTAAATACATAAGACCATTGATTGATCAAGATGTCTCCAAGACAGAAATCCACTATCATTCCCAAAATAGAAAGATTGCCAACCAACCACTCCAATCACCCCTTATGACTTATTATAAAAAGTAAGTATAGCCAAAAGCATCTAGCAAAGCTCTAGAAATTGCACAGAGAAACCTCCTAAAACGCCTGGGCTGGAAAGCACCAAATAGAACCAACTGAATGACTGAACACCCAATAATACCCTCAAAAGGGTCCCCTAACAAACCTGTTAGCCTATGGGGACCAGTTGGTAGACTAGCCACCACATCTTTCAACTGCCTAGGAAAAGGGGGCATTACAAATACTGTAGATTTGCTCAGATTTTAGATAGTTTTGTGAAGTCATAACGTGGGGATAGTTTTGTTCAAGTTATCTCACAGAGGAACTTCCTTTCCTCTTTGAAGAGGAGGTTGAACTCTCTTTCTAGCAGCTTCTACTCTTGTGCAATGTCAATTACTTATGTGAGTTGTTAATTGTGTTGTACCCAAAACAAAATTTCGCTCCATTAAGGCATTTTGATTAAAATGGTCTAAATCTTGTAAAATTGTCATCAATAATAAGTTTTAGGTCAAACAAAGAATGGGCTTTTAGTGGGTTTACTGTCCAAAGGATACTGACAAATTTTGAAAATCAGGGTTTTTGGGCCCCTATTTTTAGGAAAAACCCTAAAATAGGATCTTTCTAGAATTGACTGAAAATAATTTTGATTGGCTTATTTCACCTCACGATCACATTGGTGAAGTCGGAATCAAGAAAAAGTCAATTTTGCATTGCTGGGCCTACACTTTTTCAGGAGAAAAGTTAGGACCTTTGAGATCGTCAATGGCAAATGGCCAGATACCGGGTGTCGAAATCTAAGCCTCAAACACTCCACGAAGATTCTATTGCGAGAAATGTTCAAAAACGATGGTTCGCAATGGAGGGGATTTTCGTAGAGGTGAAAATCATTAGAAATTTTCTAACTCTGGAAATAAAGGAGCACCTGCTAGTCAGAGGCGCCCTAGGTTTCAAAGGTTCAGATCAACTTTTCGAGATTTGTCACTTCCAAGAAGTCTTCTCTGGAATTCTTCCAGCTTCGCGATGAGCCTACCAGCCAATCCAAAAGATCTGTCTAACGCCCAAATTTGAAGATCAAATGAAGAACGGAGGAAGATGAAGGGAAATGAAATTAGTCAAAATTTGACTAATACTGGTGGAGCGCCTAAACTTTTGAGGCACCAGATGTAACTTTTTGAGCAAACGATGTCTAAGATGTTTGTCTCAGACTACATCAGGCTTTGCAATGAGTCCATCAGTGGATTAATCAGAGTTAACAAAATACCGGAATTAGGAGTCAAACAGAAGGAGTTAGTCATGGTCAAAATGTGAGTTCAGAACAAAAAAGTGCCCCTGTTGGCCAGGGGCGCGCCTAGGGTTTTGAGCCCTCAAATGCAGTTGCTAGGGTTTGCTCAAATGTTCATCCTATTCAGTATTCTTCAAGCTTTCAACTGAATATCTCAGCTTGATCAAAAGAATTGTTCGTAGTTGATAGCTACAGATTAAACAAAGAACGGAAGAAGAGGTAAAAATGATTGAGTCTGGAAATAAAAGCGCCCCTACTAGCCAGGGGCGCCCAAGATCTTGACAGGCCAGATGCAGTTTTTAGGGTTTGTTCCCTCTAGAAGATCATGTCCAAAATTGATTCAGCTCCACAGTGGACCTGTCTGCCAACTCAAGGGATTTGTCAATTGTCGGGAAGAGCAAACTGAATGGGGGAGAAAATTAAGTTTGAAATGATAAAAATCATTGAACATCTTGTCTAATGAGTAAAAGCACCCCTGCTGGCCAGGGGCGCCGAGAGTTTTGATGGCTCAGAAGTCAAAATTAGGGTTTGCAACCTCAAGAAGTTCCATGTCAGTTTTGATCCTGCTCTTCAATGAGACTGCTAGCCAGTCTATTGGATATGTCAGTCATTCAGAATTAGTGATCAAAATAGAGGCTTCGGTGACATTTGCCAAGGCTAAAAATGAAAAATTTCAAAAAGTTTCTAAGTCTGAGAAAGTTGGCGCCTAAAGTTAAACTTTGACTTAAAAGATTTTTGAATTAAAGTGCATACTTTGACCAACCTATAATGGAGGGATTTTTTAATTGAACTTAAAATAATAATAAAACTTCAATTCCACCTCCAAAGTGACTACGAATTGCTCCATTCTTCTTGCATGTTGCATACTTCCTCTTCGCATGATTTTTGGCGCCCATTTAAGGGTTTAGTCTTTATTTAGTTGACTAATTTGAGGTCCAATGAGAATGTTGCATCCTAAATTTAGGGTTTTAACTTGCATATGACGCCTCCATTCACGAAAATTATTTATTAAAGCACTTGGGCATCCATTTTCTCCATCACAGTTGAAGGCAAGTTCATATTTTCTCATTCAAACAAGATTTGGAGGCACCACAGGAAGGATTTTTCATTGTTCTTCACAATTCCAGGTCCAAATTTCTCAGAGGGATAATTTTCTAAACTCCATCTTTTTAGCACATGCTTGTCAGACTTCATCAAACTAGATTCAAGGCATAGACGTCATTTTATAGAGGAAAAATATAATTTATATCTTCTCCCCCTCACATTTCTTCTATCCTTGTCTTAGCTTTTCTCTCGCATGTCCAAGTAAACGACAATTTTTAGCAAATCTAGTCATCTCGGTTCATTGAACACAGCGTTGGCAACAAAACCAATATTCAAGAATTTTTTAGGAAAAATTGCCCTGATGCTTCTTTTTTTTTTTTTTCCTTTGCATGGTGGTGAAAAAGTCATCTTTTCCGAAAACGGAGAAACTAGGTTTGATCAGCACATTAGCGGCTACAAAACCCATATGCCAAATTTTTTCGAGAAAAATTGCCCTTACAGCCCCTATAGCTTATGTTTCTGAAAAGTCATTGCATGCCTAAGTAAAACTCATTTTTTTGAGTTTCTAATAATATGGGTTGGCTTAGAAAGACATTCTCTACAAAACCCACGTTTCAAAAAAATTTCCTAAAAATTTCCACTCAACAGGGTATTTTTAGCCTTTTCAAAAGTTCGTCCAAACATATCCAAGTTTACAGTCAAAAGTCTAGTTTTTCAAAATGCAGTTCAATCCAATTGAATACAAGACCAAATTGGTCTTGATTCATGACTTCTTGAAAACTTTTGATAGTGACTTGTGCCATGTTCATCCAATGATCAAACTGAGCACGTTGGAAGGCATTGATAGTACTACAATCAAGCATCTTGATCCTTGCGGATTGTTGGCAACAACTTCTATTCCCATCACAATGTCAGATCTCGAATTTGCCATTGCATGCATCAAGCATCATGACCCTTCTACACGAAAAATTCAATCAACAGATGAGTGAGTCATTCGCAGCCTCAAGCTGAGATATGTTGAAAAGTGTTTCGCCATTCCACCTTGTACAAATAATTGCATCATAATCATTGAGGAACGTGAAAAGATATGGCATGCAGAAAAGGAAAGATCACAGAAGGTCGCTCAAAGGTGGTTGAAAGAGCAAAAAACCAATTTGCCGAAGAAGCTTGGGCGTGGAGAATTCAAAGATGAGATTGCTATCTTGATTACCTTGCTCAACCGGATCACGGGTCAAGAAGAAGCTAATGTCTTTCGGCCATGGATGTTTTATGTCATCTCTCAAATTGTCAATAAAAAGGAACATTATGATTGGGCAATGTTGATCAGTGAAGTTCATCAGCAGATAACAGGATTTCTCAAACTCCATGAGTTTCATATGGTTTCTCATCTCGTCTATCTAATTGCACTCCAAGGCAATTTTAGAACCTTGAAAACCGTTGGAACTCTTTTTGTTCAATGTGTGCATGAATACTTCCCACATTTGGAGTCCTCGTGAGCTGAACAGGATTTCAAACAGGTGAATGATCATTTTCTGATGAAGACAGTAAGAGATCTTGACAACGAGATGCACATTAGTTAACACTAGACCTGAAATCTGCTATGCAGTAAGTGCACTTAATTAGTTCATGTGTGAACCGAAGCAGGTACATCTTGTTGCAGTGAAACATGTCCTGAGATACTTGCGTGGGACAGTTGATTATGGGCTAAGATATTCTTCAGGTGTGATCTTGGAGCTGCATGGTTATACAGATTCTGTTTCGGCAGGTTGTGTTGCTGATCAGAAGAGCATCTTTGGATGTTATTTCAGTTTGGGGTCTGCGATGATCTCCTGATGTAGCAGGAAGCAGTCTTTAGTGGCACTGAGCACCGCAGAGGTCATGTACATTGCAGTATGTGTGGCAATTTGAGAAGCAGTGTGGCTTCGGAAGCTCCTTGCAGAATTGGTTGGACAATCGTTGGAGCCGACTGTCATCCATTGTGTTAATTAAGCTATGTGGAGCCTTCTGTCAATACAGTGTTTCATGACAGAACTAAACATGTTATTGAGGAAAGCATTTCAGTTGAGGTATATATCAGCACTGATGAGCAGACAGCAGACACTCTCACCAAGCCTCTCTCCAGGATAAAGTTTGTGTACTTTCGAGATAAGCTTGGTATGGTGGAGAATACAACCTTAACTGAGAAGGAGTCTCAATATCAGTGATCCTCATTAATGAGTTCTTCTCTGTGACAGAAGTTCGAGGTGAAATCCCTTGATTAATGAGTTCTCTGTGAGAGAAGTTCGAGGTGAAATCCCTTGATTAATGAGTTATTCTCTATAAGAGAAGTTCGAGGTGAAATCCCTTCATTCCACCCTCTGGGAGAGCCATGGTGGATGTCATGTGTGTGACTCCATGACAGCATCACGTGAGAGAGTCTGTGATGATTCCTCTTGTACTTGTGTTTTCACCCTCTGGGAGAGCCATGGTGAAAGTCATGTTGAGGTGACAACATCACGCAAGTGATGAACACTTGTACATACCATACATGGTTGTAGCCATTATGATTGATATCATGATGAGGTGATATCTGATATCACGATGAGGTGATATCGTTTCTTTTCCATACATGGTTGTAGCCATTATGGTTGATATCACAATGAGGTGATATTTGATATCACGATGAGGTGATATCTGATATCACGATGAGGTGATATCGTTTCTTTTCCACATATGGTTGTAGCCATTGTGGTTGGCATCACGATGAGGTGATGTGTCTTGTGCAGCAGGAAGTATTCCTCCCTAGCTGAGAGGGAGTTTTGATGTTATTGCAGCTTTGGGCTTCATACTTCCTTAATTATTTGTGATTATTTAATGGCAACATATCTCTAAGATGGCCAACCTCCTTTGTAATTATTATTTATTATTTGTAACTATTTTTATGGTGGCCGACCTTGTCCTTGAAAAGGAGCGACCCCTCTAAGCAACATGTATATATAGAAGGTCACTTTCTCTCATTTGTGAATCAAGAAAAGTTCGATCTCCTTCTCCATTAAGTGCAAGTTCTTCAAGAAGAGTAGTACGAATTCATATAGAAGTAGATTGTGAGTCTATTCAAGTGCAGATTGAAGGGAAGATTATTAGTGTGTGTTACAGCCATTGCTGGTGCTGTTTATTGGCCTTATGTGTGGCCTCATTGTAAAGAGACTTGTTGTCATTACTTATATATATAAAAGATATATTTGTTGCTGGGTTTTTCTCCCTCAAGAGGAGGGTTTTCCCAGGGTATCTGCTGTGTTATTGTGTCTGATTTTGAATTAATTTTCTGTGCATTAAATCTGATTATAAAACTAACAGAAAATACAATGACCATCGGAGTGTATAAAATCAACAAACTTAGTTATGACTACATCCTCCAAATCAAGATAAGAAAAGTGCCTAGTACATGCTAGCTTGTACACTTTAGTGAATTCCAAAAGTCTGTATTGTGTGATCCTTGTCAACAAAGAAAATATCTCAGCACTATAATATTTTTGAATCAATGCAAAGCCAAGAACATTAAGTGAGGTGATCAATTTGTTCCATCGCCCAACCAGAATTGTTTGCACCTATTTGAATAAAATTTCTTTAGGATCTAGCTCTTTCTCACATATGACAATCTCCATCTTCTTAATTATTGAGTCAATGCCATTATGTACCTCTCCCAAACGTGGCTTATCTATGTTAGTTTAATGGATCATACACAAGATGGGCTCGATGAAACTAAGAAGATATTCCACATGATCTCACCAAGTGTCATCTAGGATCACTTGCTTAACATTTGTTGCCATTTCACTATTGGATTGTCTCCATATGGACCAAAGTTGGCTGATTAACCCGCTAGAAAATGCCTCCAAGACCTTTACAAGTTGTCTCAAGATGATTGTGTTGGAGGGAAATTGAGTCTCAACAAACTATTAAAAAATAAAAATTAAAAACAAAGAAGAAAACTTAATTTTTTTAAAAAGAAATTATTAAATCAAAACATAATATTGTATTGTTTCGCTTAACTTTGGTAGATTCAATTTCAAGAAGGATCTGAATATTCCTTGGGACATATCGTGATTGTTCACAAACATTTGGATCACTTTGGCCTTCACATACATCTATTTGATCTTATCAATTTTGTAACCCATCTTTCGTGGCATAAGGTTGAGCGAGTGTACAACACAAAGTATCCAAAAGATGTGTGAATAACGTTCCTCAGCCAATATTCCAACCCAAATTTTTGTGTAGTGTGTTATGACTCGAACAACATTACTAAGGCCCACTTCTTCAATGGCCTCTATGATGATGCCTACAATAAATTGAGTATAGTTTATCTAATCCTTACAATCCATTGTAATGTCCCCATTTTGGCCATTAGCTCTTCATTTGGTTTTAGCCTATTTCCAGAAATCCGTAGGCTTGTCTGAGGTAAAATCAGGGTTTCCTTCTTCGGAGGTTCTATAGCATTTCAGGGAGTTTACTATTTATAGTAAATTCTATTTTTGGCAGTATGCAGTTTTCAGTCTTCAGATCTTCATTTTCAGTTGGAGCAATTAAATGAGTTCAAGTTTTGGCTTCTGAAAATTTTATATTGGTGAATTTCATAAATAAACGCATTAATGTTATAATTTGCAGTTGACCCATTGGCCTAGGGAAATAACTTTATGTTGTTCTTAAAAGGTGGTCTTGAAGGGGGACGCCTTCATGGAGGATGATTTAAATATTATTAAGTCTTTTAATGCCTTGGGAAAGTGGACGCCTTTTCTTGGAAATATTATTTTAAAATAAAGTTTTAATGTGCCTTGATAAAGTGGACGCCATATTGAGAAGTTAGAAGTTTTTTGGAAATTTCAAAAGTCATTGGTGACTCTTGGCGTACCTTCTTGGGAAATTGAAGAGTCTTCTAATCTTCTATTAAATGAATGCTTTGCTCCAGCTTTTATCACCCATTATGCCTATCATATTGTTATGCTGTCGGAATGACTTCATGAATTTAGCTTCGAGGAATGCTTACCTCTTAGCATTTATCCAATTTCGTGTTTGAAAGATAACACCTAGTTGGTTTTGGGACTGCTTCTCATCCAGACTAGCAGATTGAATTCGATTGTTGAAGAAATTTGGAGTTTAATCAATTTTGAAGTTGCTAATGCACCTACAGCTGAAAGTGAATTTTGCTAACAGCTCTTTGAATAAATTTTATTATGTTTTGGGTATCTTTGCTATGCAATTGTAGACCTATGGCGACCCTTCTTGCAAAGTGGCAGATTTTATATTAAAGTATTTATTTTTTTAGAAGCAAATCGCCCCTTTCAAGGGCCGTACCATTTAGAGTGCTTTGGGAATTGTGCCAAGAATTAATATCTGATATTTGTTGCTGTTTCTTCATCATGGAATGGGCGCCTACCTTGCAGCAGCTCATTGCAAGTGATCTCACGTCATTCGGAGGTATTTTGAGTGAGTTGTGAATATTTCTTTGAATTTCACAATTGTTGATCAGAATTTCCAGAATCTCAGTTTTATATCAGATTTTATTAGTTTCCAGTTTTGGCTTCTTTCATCATTGTAGAGCTAAAAACATTGAAAGAATTCATTCTCCTCTTCTTAGCATTGCTCCCTATTATTGTAATTTGTAATTTGCAGATTTCATGATTGTACGGTTGAGATATAGTAGTACTAATCCAACCATTTACTTTCTGCAATTACTTGTTTAATTTCCATATTAATTACCCCTGGATGGTTTACCGCCAGTGTGGAGAATGAACATTGTAGCTCTCATTGTACCCACTCTCAAGTGGTGAATCCCCACTTTTAAGTGGATGCCCGCCGCAGCGGATGAATTAGATAGATGTATCTTCATGGCTGGTCATCCGCCTAATTATTTCAGTTCAATTAATAACTCCGTCATATGTTAGCACCTCGCCCTCAGTGGGATCTTGAGTGCACATTCTTGACGTTGAGTTTGTCTCATTTCAAGTATTGTTTTTAGTTTCTCCGCCATATGACAACATCTATCCTTCCTTGGGATTGAGTGTGCATTCTTGGCGTTGATTTCTTTCAAGCTTGGATTTTAGTTTTTGATGCTAATGCTAATTCAATTGGAGAAGTGTTGATTGTGAGTGAAAAAAATCCATCGAAAAAATTGGTTAGCATATTTCATCCATAGATTTCAAAAGCATTGTCTCTTTAAAGGACACTAAAATCACATTGATCAAGGTTCAATTTTGGCATCCTTCCATCAATTGAAAATGATGGGAACCCCCATCTTGACCCATGAATCCCTAATGAGGAGCTTCAATGAATCTTATACAATTTTCACCTCCTTTGCCAATAAGGTGCTTTTCAGAACCACTCTTGTGAACTTTTGGAGCCTCATTAACTTTTCTCATCATTTCTTGTCAATATGGTGAGTGAACAACTTGAAAAATGAGCCATTTGCATAGATACATATCGCAATGTGTTGATTAGCAATCTCTTAGAATTCATTTGGAATATTTTTTCCAATGGTCCCTTTTGTTCTCTAATGCGATGTAAGCTCTTCTTGATGTGTGGCAAAAAGTGGGTGGCTCTCTACAATAACTTCAAGAATAGATGGGGAAGGAGGGGACCTCATTGCTCAATATCCTTTCCTTGCCAAGGATGACTTGTTTTATGGGCAATTAATTAATCTGCTTGCTCTTGCTCTCTAATATCTTCGACCACTTTTCATGTTGGCATGACTGCACCCTTCTTGCTTGGGCAATCTATCATGCCCATTCCAAGAGTACCATACAGATGGGATTTCACTCAATTGTATGAGCTTGTATAATTCACATCACACCCACTGCAAACCCAAACATATCTCCCACCACTTGGAACCCATTGTATCGTGTCAACATTCTTCCACATTGATGAATTTGCATTTGTTTTGAAGTGGCATTGGCCAACACAGCTAGCATTGGCTACCATAGTAATCCCTATGGCAACAAATTTGGAATATATATATATATAATCAATTACTATTTTAAGCATAGAAGAATGAAAACAAGAAAGTTTTTTTTTTGAAAGAAAAAATAAAGAAACAGCCCATTGAAAACTTACCTTCAAATCATCTCCAAATGATTGTTCAATTCATCTCAAAAAACGAGAGTGACTATTCAATTCATCTTCAAAATGATGTTTCCACAAGAAATCAAGGATTATTTAAATAATTTTACATCTTACCCCCTAATTTGTAAGGTTATAGTAGGACCAAGCATGCCTCTTAAGTTTTTCAAATTTCGCTCTTCCAAGTGCTTTTGTTAGGATATCTATCAATTGATTTGCAATCAGACAATATATCAATTTAATGTTGTCACCTTTCACATGATGTCGAATCAGATGAATTTGTTGTTGATGTGCTTGGTTTGGTCATGAAATGCTACTAGATTACTTGCCATTTTGATTGCAAAAGTGTTCTTGACCATGAGTAGTGTTGATGAAACCTACTTTTCCTTCAAATCCTCAAGAACCCTTTTGAGCCACAATATTTCTATGGTTGTTTTTGTTGAACAAAGAGCTAGCACTAAGTACTTCTTTG
>VDFB02058242.1:456861860-457059119 GCA_007258455.2 Sequoia sempervirens
GAAAAGGACTAAAATTGATCAAACACCCACTTGGCTACTAACCTCAATGGAAGAGCCAAAATGGTGGATTTGGGTTTTGGTTTCCTGGGTTTTTGATGTGAGTATGATGATGATGATTAATTGACTATTAATTGATCTAATTTGACAATAAAAATATGCACCTAGGCTAACTATGAAAATGTAGTGAATTGTTATGTTTTCTAAAAAATACAGGACAAAGAGACAAAAACAAAATTTAGAACATAAGAATACAAACATAGAGGAATCTGGCAATGTGTAAATTTGAGCTTGACCTAGAAGTGTAGATACTTAGAATTATATTTCATTCTCCTATCGTGTTGGAATTTTGTGTTGTCATTGATATCAATAGACCTTTGTTGTTGCATTGATTCCAACCTATGGAGATACTTTGATTGGTTGCATTATGACAACCTCTAGCGTTGCTTTGATGAGCATGTGTTGGTGACGTTCAATCTCTTGTGTGGTTGAGATGCTGTAGAAGTGTTCTAGATGATGAGATGATGTTTGTGGTGCTTGGTTTCCAAGTGCTTTTGAGAAAATTTGAATAAAATAGGAAATAGTGTGGTGAAGAGTGTTTAGTGTTTTACTCTACATTTCTTTATGGCTGAAGATTTATTTTTGCACTTTGGATATGTTGCTTAGAGGTGTTTAGTGTTTTGCTCCATATTTCTTTATGATTGAAGATCTGCCTATGTAGTTCAGATATGTTTCTTAGAGGTGTTATATCTAGAGTTTCTTGTTCTGGATTGTTGTACAGAGAAATTTGTGATCAACAATGTGTCAACTATGTAAGCAGTGTTGTCTAGGAGAAATGGTCTTTCTCCACCTTTCTCCGTAGTTTGGTTTCTAGTCTTGTAGATCTGGAAGTGTGCTTATATTGCTAGTATCTATATTCAATCTGATTTGTTTATGTTTTGGTGCTTCGTAAGGTTGGATTTAGGTGTTGTAGTGTGTGGAAAGCTAGTTGGTTGTGTAGAATGAATATGTTCTTCTGGTGTATGATGTTGCAAAGGATTTGTTGGATTTTAGGGTGTTGATGGAATATTCTAGATTATGTTCAAGTGATGTATAATACTTAGTTATAAGTCTTCTTTGGATCAAAGGCATGTACTATTATTTAATAGTGTTAACATAGAGTTTGATTAAACAGAGTCATTTTACACTAGTAATGAATTGCTTTGGTGTTAAGTGAGGCGTGGAATGGTATGTATATATATGTGTATATTTGAGTTACAGTTAGGTGTGATGGTCCTTTCATTTCCTTTCCACCATGGGATTTTGGTGTGACCTAATTTAGTTGCACATTTGGGAGTGTATAGCGACCATGTAGATTTCTTTCAAGGTTGAGGATAGTATATATGAGTGATGAGTTGATATAGGATGAATGTGTGGTGTGTGTAATGTGAAGTGTTGAGATGTGAAGTGTGAAATGCAGTGTGAGCTTTAATGCCTAAGACTACTGAAAACAATGAGAAAAAAGGGTCTACATTCTATAAAGAGAGTGCAAATGTTTTGGTGAAGCAATGGTGGAACTTTTTTGTTGCTTTGAGATGGATTTCTTATTGTAACAATATTATTTCGTCTTCTTTCTAATCTAGTAGTGAGCCTTTCTTTTCTCTTTGGATAGTGAGCCCTCCAACATTGAGCCTATTGTATTTAGTGTTGCAATTAGTTTATATTGTGAGCTAATCCTCACAGTGGTTTTTCCCTTCTTACGTTTTCCATGTAAATTTGGTGCTCATGTGTTTGGATGTGTTTGCATTACTGTTTCTCATGTTTATATTCTACTAATGCATGATAAGAGTTTAATGGTTGTTAAGGGTTTCTGGACTAATGCAGATCTGAGTGTTGATGAGGGTTTTGATGTTTTTATGTACAACTGATTCACCCCCCTCTTAGTTGTCTTATGCATTCAACAATTGGTATCAAAGCAAGGTTCCTTAGAAGAAAGCTTAACCGCTTGAGGCAGATCTAAGATGGTACATAAGAAGGATCCTCCTTGGTTTAATGGATCTTATTATGCATTCTAGAAGATGAGGATGGAAGGTTTCCTTATCTCTCTATGATTTGGAGTTTGGAAATCTGTTAAAATTGGATAAAAAATTCCTGCAAATGGTTCAAGTACTAATGATGAAATCAATGCATATGAGAACAATGGCAAAGCAAGGTAAGCTCTTTTGAGTGCTCTTTCTAATTCATAACTTGTGAAAGTTATGAGTCTTAAAACTACTAGTGAAATTTGGGAAAAGCTGGAAAGTATCTATGAAGGAGATGATAAGGTCAAGCAAGCAAAGATACAAAATATGAAGATCAAGTTTGAAAACCTGAGGATAATAGAAGATGAAGATATTATAGGCTACATCCACAAAGTGTACGAAGTTGTCAATTCCATGAAAGGTCTTGGAGGAAATATAGAAGAAGATGAGGTGGTAAAGAAGGTATTAAGAACTCTTACTAAATCCTATAAAGTCATAAGGTTTCTGTTATTGAAGAAGTTTAGAATTTGAATAATTATTCTAGAGATCAATTTTTTGGTACATAAACTACTTTTGAAATAAGAGAGTTTGGTCCAAGTGATTAAAAAAGGGAGACCGTTTTTAAAGTTGGAAAAGCAAAGAAGAATGAGGAATCTGACTTGAATGAATTTTATGTGTTAGAATAAAACTTTATGAGGAAGTTGAAAAAGGGCATTGAAAAATATAGAGGTAAGTTACCTTTCAAATGTTTTAACTATAGAAAAATTGGTCATTATGCTTGAAGATGTCCTGTCAAAGCTTTAAGAGATACACCTAAGGAGAATAAGTTTGTTAAGCTTGAGAAATTTAAAGTGGATTTAAATGAGATTTAGTGATAATCTATCTTTAGAATATGTAAAATTAGTGAACGTTCGATGGAAAGCATACAAATGATGTTCTTTATGTTAAGGGTTTGCAACATAATCTTTTGAGTGTAGGACATATGTGTAGCAAAGGATATAATCTTGTGTTTCAGGACAATGGTTGTGAGACCAAAAAAGGCTCTAGAACTATGGTTGCAACAAGAAGGACATATGGAAATGTTTATCAAATTAAGGATGTAAATGGTCAATGCTTTATGACTTAGATTAATGAAAGTTGGCTATAGCATAGAAGAATGTGTCACATCAATTTTGATAGCCTAGTGAGGATTAGTTCAAATCAAGTTGTGAGAGATCTGCCGAAGATTACAAAGCCTATCAGTGACATGTCTCCAAGGAATGTCAAATTGGGAAGCAAGCTAGAAAGAGTTTTAAAGTCAAAGAAAAATCTACTACTAAGTCCCCTTTAGAGGTTGGTGCGCTGTATCACTGCACCTACAGAATAATTTTTAAAAGGTGTGAGGTATTTCATGCTATTAATTGATGATTATTCTAGAGGTAACTTGAGTTACTTTTCTCAAAGAAAAGTATAAGCTTTAGATAATTTTAAGACATTCAAATCTATGGTTGAGAATGAAATGAATATTAAAATCAAATGTTTAAGATCTGACAGAGGTGGAGAGTTCACCTCCAATGAGTTTAATAATTTTTGTGAAGATCATGGAATAAAGAAGTATTTTTCAACTCCTAGGACTCCTTAGTAGAATAGAGTTGTGGAAAGGAAGAATATGACTATTCAAGAAGTAGCAATGACAATGATGAAGGAAGAAAATTTATTGAATTTCTACTAGACAGAAGCAACTCAAATTGCAGTGTATATAATTAATAGAGCGCAAACAAGGAAAAATAGTTCAAAGACTCCCTATCAGTTGTGATATGGAAAAAATCCTACGGTGAAATATTTTTGAGTGTTTGGAAGAAAATTTTATATCAGAAGAGATGAAGAAAACCTAGGAAAGTTCGATGCAAGATCTGATGATGGAATCTTCCTTGGATATATTCTACAAGAAGCAAGGCTTGCTACAACAAGAGGCTGAAAAGGATTTTTGAAAGTGAAATTATCAAAGTGGATGAAGACTCACACAAAATTTCAGTGATGATGGATATGAATCAGATGATTCCTCTTGTAGAGAAGAAGAGAAAGATGATGTTAAGGAAAAATAAGTGTGGGTTGAGGAGGAAGAATATTTGGAAAAGATCCCTAAGACCCCTAAGTATGTGTAGAAGAATCATTTAGAAGATCAAATTATTGGTGACAAAAGTAGAGGTGTGTTGACAAGAAGAAAAAATACTATGATAAAAGAACAAGTAAACCTATGTATATTTCCAAAGTTCAACCTAAAACAATGATTGAGGCATGCAAAGATGAATTTTAATTCAAGGCTATGGAAGAAGAACTGATGCTAATTGAGAAGAATCAAACTTGGGAACTTCTCCCAAGACTTGCAAACAAGAATTTGATTGGAACTAAGTGGGTATTTTAGAACAAGTTGAATGAGAGTGAAGTGGTAAGAGACAAGGAAACACTTGTGTGTAGAGGCTACTCAAAAGTTCATCTGGAAGGAATAGATTTTGAGGAGACATTTGCTCTAGTGGCAAGAATGAAAGCTATTCTAGGATGTTTTTGGATTTTGAAGAACATAAGGATTTCAAAGTCTATCAGATGAATGTGAAGTATGCATTCTTGAATGGTGAGTTGGAAGAAGTTTACATTTAACAATTAGAAGGATTTCAGTTATCAAATAATCCTGATATGGTATGAAGATTGAAGACATTATATGGACTCAAGCAAGCTCCTAGAGCTTGGTATGAAATATTAGATAGGTACTTGTTGCATGAAGGATTCAATAAAGGTACCATAGATAGTAATATTTATTTCAAAGTTGAAAAAGATAAAATATTGATTGTGGTTGTGTATATTGATAACATAATATTTGGAGGTAATGAAGCAATGTGCAAGAGATTTGCAAAATAGATGCAAAGAGAGTTTGAGATGTCTATGTTTGGGGAGATAAATTTCTTCCTTGGACTTCAAATCAATAAGAAAAAGAAAGGAATATTCATATCACAATCAAAGTATGTCAAGGAAATTTTGAAGAAGTTTGGGATAGAAGAATTTAAACTATTATGTACTCCCATGTTTATTGGTTACAAACTAAGTAAGAATAAATAATCTCCTAAGGTTGATCAGAGCAAGTACAAATCAATGATTGGAGTATTGCTATATCTAACTACTATGGGATTGAATATCATGCATGCAGTTTATCTTGTGGCTAGATTTCAAGAAGATCCCAGAGAGTCACATGTGGTAGCGGTGAAGAGGATATTTAGATGTTTGAAGGGGCACTTCAAAATGTGGATTGTGGTATCTAAAGAATACTAATTTCTCTTTGAGTGCTTATACAAATGCAAATCGAGCAGGTTGTGTGGATGATAGAAAAAGTACAAGTGGTGGTTCTTTCTTTGTTGGAAGTAGGTCAATGTCTTGGCTAAGCAAGAAGAAAGGTTCAGTATCATTATCTACTGTAGAGGAAAAATACATTGTTGTAACATCATATTGCACACACGTGTTGTGGATGAAGAAAAATTTGAAGGATATCAGAGTAGTATATGATGAACCTATTTCTATATTATGTGATAATTCAAGTGCTATCAATATTTCAAAGAATTCAGTAATGCATTCAAGGATAAATAATATTCCAATTTGGTATCACTTTTTGAGAGAGAAGGTTGCTAAGAATGGGTGAAGTTGGAGTATGTGCCTAATAAGGATCACATTGTAGATATAATCACAAAGGCTCTTCCTAATGATACTTTTGAGTATCTCTGAGAGAAGTTGGGGGTTATTGCATCTCCTTCTTTCAACTAGATACATAAGGATATGCATTAGTCTAGTGGATCTCAAGATTCATTCCTTTTTTTGGATTGATGTTGGTGGCTACCTCTCAGGGGGAGTAGGTAGTGGAATTGTTGGCTGTTGCAGTCATGGGGAGTAAGCGTTGTCATTGTGCTATGGTGCTATCCTTTGAAGTCTTGTCAAAGGAAGTGAATGCAGAGGTTACAAAGTAGTAAGGAAAAGTATATGTGATTGGTGTCAAAGGGAAGAAAAGAATAGAAGATATGTGTTGCCCTTTTCCATTGATGTCAAAGGGGAAGAGAGGAAGTTAACTAAAAAACCATATGAAGTAAGGGGGAGAGAAATCTTGAGAAAGATAAAATGATGGAAAGTATAGATGCTTGTGTAAGGGGGAGTAGTGTGCACTGCAGTGCAGTATATGAGTTGGTGATCAGAGTTGTTTTTTTTGTTGATAGTTTTCCCATGTGTTGCTATCAATGAAAAGGGGGAGATTGTTAGAATTTTGTGTTGTCATTGATGTCATTACAACTTTTTTTTGTATTGATTTCAACCTATGGAGATGCTTTGATTGGTTGCATTATGGCAACCTCTAGTATTGATTTGATGAGCATGTGTTGGTGATGTTCAACCTCTTATGTGGTTGAGATACTATAGAAGTATTCCAAATGATGAGATGATATTTGTGGTGCTTGGTTTCCAAGTGATTTTGAGAAAATTTGAATAAAAGGGGAAATAGTGTGGTGAAGAGTGTTTGGTGTGACATAGTGGTGTTTAGTGTTTTGCTTCGCATTTCTTCATGGCCAAAGATCTATCTGTGTGGTTCAGATATGTTTCTTAGAGGTGTTCAAAGGTATTAAATATTCAAATATGTTTCTTAGAGGTGTTCAAAGGTATTATATCCAAAGTTTCTTGTTCTAGATCACTGTGCATATAGAGTTATATTCACCAGAGTGTGAATTATGTAAGCAGTGTTGTCTTGGAGAAATGGTTTTGCTTTGTATTTCTCTCTAATTTTGGTTTATGGTCTTGTAGATCTAGAAGTGTGATTATATTTCTAGTATCCATCTTCATTTTGAGTTTTTTGTGTTTTGGTGCTTTGGAAGGTTGGATTTAAGTGTTGTAGTGTGTGGAAGGTTAGATGGTTGTGCAAAATGGATATTTTCTTCCTATGTATAATGTCATGAAGGATTTTTTGGATTTTAGGGTGTTGATGGAATATTCCAAATTATGTTCAAGTGATGTATGTGGTCCATGAGTCATCTTTCGATCAAAGGAAGAATGTAATTCATTTTTTAATGGTGTTAACATAGGTTTGACTGACCTTGGGTGTTTACACTAATTCCAAATGTGCTTTAGTGTTTGTGAAAGTGTGGCATGTCATGTATGTGTGTATTTGGGTCCAAGTTAAGGTGTGATGTGGTCCACCTTCATTCCTTTCCACCATGGGAAGGTTTTGGTGTCGACCTAATTTGAATTTGCACATTTGAGGTGTATAGTTGACCTTGTAGATTGCTTTCAAGGCTGAGGATGGTATATATGAGTGATGAGTTGATGGATGATGGATGAGTGGTGTGTGTAATGTGAAGTTTTGAGATGTAAAGTGTGAAAGTGTGAAATGTAGTGTGAGCTTTAATTCCTAAGACTACTAGAAGCAGTGAACAAAAGGTGTCTACATTCTACAGAGAGAGTGTGAATGTTCTAATGAAGCAACTGTGGAACTTTTCAGTTGCTCCAAGATGGATTTCTCATTGTAGAAACCTTCTTTCTTCTTCTTTCTAATCTAGCAGTGATCCCTTCTTTTCTCTTTGGGTAGTGAGCCCTTCGACAATGAGCCTATTGTATAAATGTTGCAATTGCTTTATATTGTGAGCTAATCCTCACTGTGGTTTTTCCCTTCTTGGGATTTCCACATAAATCTAGTTTTCTCATGTTTTTGGATGTGTTTGAATTATTGTTTCTCATTTTTATATTCTACTAATGCATGATAAGGGTTTAATGGTTGTATACACCTAAAATCAGTTAAGACATTTAATTAATTAAATAATAGCTATTTAATTAATATTCCACCTACATATAAATAAATTCTCAATTTATTTACATAGTTCATATCCTTTAATTCTCCAAATCTAAAATCATATTCTTTTGATTTAATTAAATAAACAGATTTCCATAAGCTTGTTTTATTTAATTAAGTTTCACTAATCCCAATTTAGGAATTCAAGCACATGTGTCAACAAATTTTTATGCCACCTCACCAAGGTCACATGAAATTAAATAATTCTAATTTTTAAATTAGAATTATCTTCAACAAATTTTCAAACACATGGCTTATTCCTCACACACTTCTTGAAAAAACTTTCAAACACATGGTCTTTTTCTCCCACACTTGATTCCGCCATCTATTTGGCATGTTGTCTTTGGTCAAGGGAACACCTTCTTGATTCTCTCCATCTCCACCATTCATCCCTCTTGTTTAAATTTGGACCATTGATCGCTGCCACATCACAAGATGCTTGGAAAAGCCTATAAATACAACCCTTTACCATAGTATTTTGCATCCACATTTGAGTAGAGTTATCATGCAGGAATAGCTTTAGAGCATTGGAGCATTTGGAGTCTATAGTTAGAATCATGTTTTGCTTTGTAGTTGCATATAGAATCATGTTTAGCTTCACAATTAGCATTGTAGAAATCATGTTTTGCTTTACAGTTGCATTTTAGATTATCATATCACTAATCATTTGAGCATAAGCATAAGCATAACTTCTTATCACATCATTTTTATCACATAGTTTATCAACATTATCCATTCATCATAATCTCCATTATCATAGTATCATAGCTTTCATCACATAGTTTCATATAGGAACTTAATTGGCTTGCATGTTGAATAGCATCTCATTTCTCAAGTTGTCATTTTAACAACCATAGTGCATATCTAAAATCTGAGAGCCAATATGGTTTAATAAATCCTTGAGAATAGAGAACAATGAAACATTTTTAAAGATTTGTTTAACTGCAATTTAGAGTAGTTTATTTGATTCAAATATTTACTATAATACATCTAATTGGTGTTTGTGTTGTTTCACTAAATCTCCCACATTTCACACACATAAATTGGCGCCCACCATGGGGCTAGACCCCATTTTTAATAATTTTTTTGAAAAGTTCATTTAAACAGGTTGGACATGACATTTTAGCACAACCGTGAATTATTTTAGTGCATTCGACAAATCTTTCGGTGCATATGACTTCTATTTGAGCGCATCTGACAAATCTTTTAGCACATTTGGGGTTTGTTATGGTGCATTCAATCAATCTTTTGGTGCATCTAGCAACTATTTTAGTGCATATAGGGAGTATTTTAGCGCATTTAGTCTTTCCTTTACCACATTCATCACTTCTTTCAATGCATTCAGTAGTTCTTGTAGTGCATGCATGAGGTTTTTTAGCACATAGGGTAGTTGTTTTAGCGTGTTGACATAATCTTTTAGTGCATTGGATGATTGTTTTAGCGTATTTGGTTAAAGTTATAAAATTTTAAAAATTTGAGAACTAATTGGTGTTTTTTGCTTGCAGGTACTGTTATACACTGGTCAAAGACAATCTTATCAAACTACTGATGATTTATGTAGGGGTTGGAGTTATTTAATGCTTTCTTTTGATTAAGATAGGAATCTAGCTTAATTAGAGGGATAAATAACACCATGTATTATGTGCTTGATGAATGGTAGGCATATGCTCTCCCCTTAACTGGGTGACCAAAAATCTAGACCCACTCACTTTTATTTTATTTTATCCATAGAGGGTCTTCCTTGTGGGAAGAAGTACTCACCAAAAGGAATGACCCAACCGGTAACATGCTAAAGCCAAGTGACTTCTAACCACCAGGATATAAATGTGGGTACTTGAGTAAAGTTCAAGTATCATGAGGATTGTTCTGACAAGAAGGGAAATAATTGTCTCTTTCCATATGGATGATTCCCCCATGAATGGAATGCCTATACTAAACCCTTTGTTGTAGAAAGGCCAAAATCCTTATTCTATTTACTAGTGCAAGAATGGTCGTTCCAAAGCCGTACCATATTTTTGCGACTTTTAGTAGAGATGAGAAATATGCCATGGGAGATTCATGGGTATTGATGCTTGGATGCCCCATAGAAGTGAGTGTCGTGGAGGGGAGACAATGGGGTCAAGCATCTAATCATCCACTAAAAGTAGGTACAACTGGAGTAAAACCCAAGTGGTAATCTAGTGAATATTGTCCTACACAGCCTTAAGTTGTACATGTTTGATGTGTTTTACCAATGTGTTTTTAAACAAATTTCAAACAAAACATCATACATGTTGGAAGTGTAAACCTTGATTCAAAAAAAATCCTTTGAAACAACTAGATATTTGATTGGAAAAATAGAAAATCAAACAAACTTGCAAGAAACTATGACATCTTTCTAGTTCAACACATCCGACTGCTATTATAGCACATCTATGCAATTTTCTAGTGCATTTTCCCTCTATTCCAACACATTCAGTCAATCTTATTGTTACCTAATTTCACTAGTAGCTCAATCAAGTGAAGATTTTGTGGTTTTAGAAGTTTAAGGTGCATTTTACTTCTGTTATATTATATTCCAAGTGCATAAACAAATTTAGAAAGATTACATTATCAGATTACAGATTGCATTCATACAGATGCATTCAACAATGAAGTCAAGAAAAGTAATCTTTATTAACAATGTAAATGCATAAGGTCTCATACAAGCCAATAGACTAACCATTTTAAAACGGAAGAAAGAAAACATTGTACATTCATAGATATTAAAGAAAGGGAATGCACATAAAAATAAGGACCAACCATTGCATGAATGGCTGGTCTCAGTAGAGTTGTCATGCATCTTTAGTTCTATGCTTTTCTTGCATCCAGTTGCCTTGTCCTTGTTGCTCCTAGTTTCCTACATCTAAAAGAGAAAATTATGTTAGAGAAATGAAAGGTCCTAAATCCTGATATGCACATACCTCTATAAACATACAATATGATCTTCAAGTGCATTAAAACAGTTAGCATCATCAGAATGATCAAGAAACATAGGAAAATCAAACATATCTACCATATACACATGCTTTTTTAACTTGTTTGCTTCATGTGTAGATACATGAAAAGTAATGTTGTTTTGATTCATTTAATTGCAGCATGTGGGGTAAAATGTGGCTCCCACAAGGTTCGAGCCCAACATGTTGTCATAGTGTGCTTCTAAAAGAGGTATATGAGGTAATTCATCTCCTTGTGGTCATTTGAACAAGCACACATCAATTATGATAGTGAGTGTTTGTCATTGTCATAAGTGATATATACTTTCCCAATGTAAATCACAAAGGATGAGTTTAATATCATGTGTTAAAGCAGATATAATGTACTATTCCATGTAAATGTAGCATAAACATGTTTATTTGTTAATCATCATGCTCATTAGACAACAAGAGCACTTTCAAGGAGTCATCAAGAGAGCAACTATGGGTGATGAATGTAATGCAATGGTAAAGACATGTTTGCATTTTGCTATCCCAAAGAGCAATTCATGAGAAGGAAAACTCATTGATGCAAATGAGAAAAGGTAACTAGCATTGTCAATGGTCATTGCATGAGGTAGTAGAATAAATACATTGACTTTGAAGTGTTGCTACATAAGGTGGAGGATTTGTCTCTCTACAATCAACATTGAAAATGTTTCAATAGGACAAAATGATCATACAAAAGGTACAGTAGCAGTCTTGTAAAGCCAAAGCCTAGTGAAATAGTGAAGTTATATAAAAAATAATGATAATTCAGTCACTGCTCTCTCTTCTAATAGTGGTGATAGTCATCTCTAAGGACAATAACATATGATGAAATCATTATTTTAAGGTATAGAGATAAGAGCTTGACCAATGAATAAAAAAAATGCATTGATCATAAATACATTGGGGATCATAGTAATAAACAATGGGTAAGGAAATGATAGATACTAAAAGAATGCTTCATAGAGATCCTAAGAGAGCACTGACCATGCATAAAGGATTGTAATCCTTCATTAAAAAATGCTATCATTTTGAGAATGTGGGGCAACACACAAAAGACATAACATTCACATGATAATGCATTGATAGGTTCTTATAAGAATGCAATAACAATGATTAGGTGCAATGAAGGGAGGTCTGTCATAGCTAACTATAAAGCAAACAAGATGACGATTTTAAGATAACGAATTTCAAGTAATCATTCTCCTACCTCCTACATTACATAGCTCATGAAATATCTCAAGTATATGTTTGAAGTTGAGATTAGGATGAGTGTATGTGATAGACTAGAGGATTGTGATCACAGTGAAAGGACTGTTACTTTGGTGCCAATAGTTCATGACAATAATAAGGAGAAAAGACAACACCTATAAAGTAAATATAAAAGAATGTGTTGTGAGGCATCTTTTGAGGTAGAACTTGAAAATTCGGGATCTTACATTTCACTGTCAGATTTGTATGCTGAGGCTAGAAGGTAGGTTGATGTTGCAATGGAAGGGTAAGTAAATAAAACAGAGGGAAAGAGTAGTGTTCATGAAGGAATGGTTGTGTAATGGCATTAAATCATTTGGAAAACCCATTTTTCCTTTGCGGGGCAATATTTTTTTCTGAGGAACGGTGGACTGAGATGGCTCTTGTTTCAACTATCATAATCTCATGGAGTCTCATTCATATTATGATCTTGCATGACCTTATCATAGTAAGGGTGTTTTTGAAAAAAATGCATTAACAGTCAAGAGAAGCTACGACCTGTAAATAATGGTATCAAGAATAGAGAATGCAAAGGAAAAACAATGAAAGCATTTTCATTTTTTTTCAACATAAGAGAGCTCAAAGCGAGCTTATTAATAGAAAATAGTAGAGGATGGAGTAAGCTACATGTAATATTGTATTTGCACATGGTATCTTTCACTTCAGAGAGTTTGCAAAAAAATAGAAATCAAATACTCAAAATACCAGTATGGCTGCGACCCATAATCATAATTTCTATTCATAAGTGTGAAACTTTTAGAAAATACAAGTAATCTCCAAAATATGCATGAAAAGAATGGAGGAAACATTAACAGAGAGAAATAAAATAAAATGCATCAGAATTCATGATGATAACCGTAGCCAAGAGGCTTCAAAGCTTTCAAATTGAGAAAATTTGCTCTTATTTTCTCATTGGCATAGCTCAAAATGAGCAGATTTTATACAAAAAAATGAAAGAGAAGCCATGTTTATGAAAATAGGCTCAAAATGTGCTATTTTATCTTTCAGAAAAAGAAGTAGATTGATAAAATGCTTCTAGAATACTTACCTAACAATTTGAAGCAATTATCTGTTGAAAATCTACAAGAGGAATTCAGAAATCCACCATGGGAATGTAGGAAAAGCATCAGATGAAACCCTTGTCGATGGCTTCCTCCAGAAGTTTCACGATGGCTTCGTCCAGAAGTTTCACAGTGGCTTCCTCCAGAAGTTTTCATAAAAAAAAAAAATGAATTTTTCTCATTTCGACTTGTTTTGTTCATTAGGGTTTTCATATCCTTAGATGCCGATAATGGCATTTTTTCCATTCTTTTTACAAAAAATCAAATGCCAAACTATATGACCCCATGGCTCTTCAAATGTTCTTGACTTAGGAAAATGTGCTATGCCTTGTATTTTTTAAATGCTTATACCTTTGTAATATGCCACATCAAATCCTATGGTGAAGAATTTTGACAAGTGGAGGCCACATCAGCTAGGTTTTCTTCATGCCTCAACACATACGTACCATTATTGTTCCTTGACTAAGTTTTATTTGCATGTGGCTCAATTGCAAAAACAATGAATTTAAGGTGTAATTATAAACCTTAAGTCATTTTTTTACTCTTAAATGCAATAAGGATGACTTATTCGATTGAGGAAAGGTGGTAGTTATCAGTTGTATTATTTCTTTTGTAAGCATATAGGAGTCTTGATGAGATTGTTACAGACATCTAGAGAGAATATAGGAGGTTTTTGTTGCCCTTGAAATATTTTAGGGTAGTTTCATGTGTCATCATATTTGACTTGTGATTGGATTAAACTGTGGTCTCAAAGTATTCTCAGAATAAGTTTAATTTATCTTTTAGAAATGGCTTCCTTAGTTCAGCCTAAAGTGTCAATCCGGGAACGTGGGCTTTTGAACCGTGTTGTGGAAATATGTCGAAGGGCCGAAATTAATAAACCAAGGGTTGATGGATGCAAACTAAAATAACCTATAATAAGGCAGAAGTATGAATTATTGACTTCTTGTTACAGATGTGACAGGAACCTATAAAAGAATAATTCTGCATTAGAAGACAAGTTACTAATATACTGTGTGATAGAATAGAAAATGTCTAATGAAATATAAATCTTTCTATGAATGAATTAAATAGAGTTCACCTTATAGTCAATAGAAATATAACCTTTATAAATTATGCTATCAAGTGCCAATACATTTCTATTTCCAATTAATCATGTAATCTGTCACTCCCAGCTAACTAATTATATAACCTAACAGATACTAAATAATCCAGCAAAGCTTTGAATACATTCAAATAGATTCTAGAGATAAATTTTATAAATAACATAATTTAATAGATAACAAAACTTAATAGATAACGAAGAGCTTAATAGATAACAGACAAAAAATGAAATAACCATGAAATAATGTAACATTACCATACACAAAAAAATGTAAAGATCACCAACAATCGATGAAGTGGGCCCTACCTTCTCTGGCTATTAGGTCATTAGAAACTTGTAATCATAGAATCTACTCCATGCTATTCATTCAATAGTAACAAGATGAAGTGTTTAACATACACAAGTAGTCTCTTATCAATTCCCTATATCTTTGTTCAACATACATGCATATTTATATAGATCGATTATACTCTCAGCAGGTAACTAAGTTTGTTTGTTCATTCGGCCTATCGGCCACTCACAAACAAGAGTTTATAAAAATGACAAAAGGGTTGCAGGCCACTTATAGAGTCAAAACAAAGTATCTAAAACAAAACTATTGGTTTTCTTAACAAAATATTACTAATTCCATGCCACCGATTCCCCAAGGTTCCTATGCTTGTAACAACTTTGATCTTCTTCTAGCTATCCCCTGCCATTTGGACATAAAACAATTAGAATTTATCATGATTTTTGGCAATTTACTAATCCTAACCTCTTCTCCACATTTTATTAAATATTCAGGTTCCTTTAGCAAATGGTGATAGGAATATGGATAAGAACAAAGGTAAAAAGGAAAATATATGGTAAAATTAAGGGAATATTCTACACTCATCAACTTGGTCAAATTGAATTCTTCAAGCATATCAGGGTCTTTTGGAGGGAGTTTGAGGCCTATTTCTTAGGCTTTATTGATGCATATGAGTTCAAGAGGTTTCTAGGTCCTATTTTGGTGGACTCTTGATGGAGATGGGATACATACACTTCACTGTTTATTTGTGAAGTAGTTCTTGGATTTTTTTTTCTGTTTTGTGACTTTTGGAGTCATTGGAGAAAAAAGACAGAGTTTTGTAACTCATTTACAAAAATTGTATGGTATAGTTTCACTTTTGGAGATCAATAAAAAAGAAAATTTTTCCTTCTCAGTTATTAGTTTCATTGAGTGTGCTGGATGATTGATGAATTTACATGTGATTTTTCTTAGTCCTTGTTGATATGTCTCATTAATAGCACCTTTAATGTCTCATTGTATGTTGTAGGTTATAGGTTATTCTGGTGATGCAAAAAAAATTAGTTGTGAGGAGAATTTATCATCCTTGTAGGATTGTATGTATCAAAGCTTTCTTATGAAATATTTATGCAATAGCATATGAGTATTGAGTTGTGCATGGAAGCTTTTGTTGATTGATTGAAAACTGTGTTAGGCAACTATACAAGTTTGGACAATCATTTAGGTGCATCCCCCTAGGAGTAGTTTTTCAGTTTATGTACTCTTTCTTACCCCTTTTCCCAGTAAAAGCAGTAGTTTTAGGCGACACTATAGGAAGCTAGCCTTCTCCAGAGGTTTGGTCCTATTTGAGGTACTCACACCTTGGGATCATTCCCATGTTTCATTGGATTGTTGAATTTCACATTCAACATGGTGCAAATCCAGGAGATAACACTTTTAGTGCATTTGTGCAATTTTCCAACACATTTACCCTTAGTTTTAGTGCATTCAGTCAATCTTATAGCACATCTGTGCAATATTCCAGTGCATTTACCCTCTTTTATAGTGCATCTATGCAATATTCCTATGATTCCTAGTGTTTTTCCCTATCCTAAAGGTGCAAAATAACTATTATGCAATAAACAAAAACACAAGGAATACTTCAAAGATTAGCCTAAGGAATGATAACACAAAGAAAGATAACAAAATAAAGATTGCAAATGATTATACCTTTGTGTTATTGAATCCCTTGGTTGGCCCTTGATGTTTGAATGCTTGTATGCTCCTTGGATGGCTATGGAGATGACTAAATGCAAGATGAACAATGTGATAAAATTCAAATGCTAATGACTAAGTGGCTTGGATAGATGAGTGAAAATGCTTGCTGGTTGAGTGATCAATTTGGCAGCATAAGAGTGCAAATGGCTAAGTGTTCTTAAATGCATTAGAAGAGGGGGGTATTTATAGAAGAATTTGAATTCTCTAGAGAATTCAATGGTTGAGATTAAGCCACCAAGGCCAAGATGAAGGCATATGGTGAGTTGAGGACTTACAAGCCCTCACATCTTGACATGTGGAGGGTGAAGTGGCCTAGGATGTGATGATGTGTAAGTGAGGTGGAATAAGGACAAGTAATGTGGAGGAAGGGCAAGTACTTTGATATGACCTCTCAATGACCACATGGGGAAGAGAAGATTCCTGAGAGGAATAAAATTGAATTTAAAATTCATAATGATTAGGAGATCTTGTGGATAAGACAAGGTTCCAAAAAGAGAGGTGGAAAGTACCTTAGATAAAACAAGGTAAGTACTTACCCATGTGTGACTCGATGTGACAAGTCAAAGGTTCTGGATGACTTGCATGGGGAAGAGAAGATTCCTTGGAGGAATAAATGTGAATTAGAAATTCAAATGGGGAAGAGAGAAGCCTTGAATTAATAAAAAGGAATTAAAAATTCCTTGGGGGATGGGGAGAGTTGACCAAGGTACTGATTAGGCTTAATTGATTAGTAATTAGAAGATAATTAGTGGTTAAGGAAGATTAGAAGCCAACTTGAAAAATTTGGAGGATGTGACATGTCCTAATCATGGATTAGAAATGTGCACATCCCTAATGAAAAGATTAGGAGGTTGATTAGGGTTAAGGAAAATGATGTGACATGTGAGGAATTAAATAAATGCCATATTTATTTAATTCATTTGATGAAAGGGGGATTAAAGAGGTAAGGTATTTAATTATTAACTGAATACCTTAGGGATTTAGAGGAATTTAAGGATATTAATTAAATAATAGTGATATTACTTAATTAATGCAGATAAGGGGATATTTAGACTAAAAAGGGGTAAATTTGGACAAATGCAATGTCCAAATTTAGGTGTCTACATTTTTCCCCTCTTTGAGATGGTGTTACAAAGTAGCATCATTTCAAAGAATATTAAAATGTAGAACCAGAAAGAAGATGGTTAGATTGGAAAAGATGCTCCAATCATTCAAAGGACTGACTAGGAAGGAAAAAAATGATGAAGATTACGGATTGAGGATGCCCCCTCGAGAGGACATGCAGGTTCAAGAGAAAATGGGTGTGCTCTCGAAATGGATGAGATGATGAAAGGGGATATGAGGATGATGATGTAAAGTGATGGTTAAGAAAGGATGATCAGCAATGGGAGACGATGAGAAGCACAAATGGATTGCAAGTTAAAGGTAATGTTGCCTCAGTCAAGCTACAAGCCAAAATGGGTTGAGGATGGATGGAGTGTTGTCGATGAGGGAATGGTATATCCCAAAATGACATGAGGATAGAGAAGGATACATCTCAATGAGTGTTGTTGATGAGGGAAGGATACATCCCAAAACAACACTAAAGGATAGGGAAGGATACATCCCGATGATGATGATGAAAGTTTGATTGATGAGGGAGGGATATATCCTGAAACAACACAAAAGGATAGGGAACAATACATCCTGATGACGATGATTATTGGATCAAGGCTTGTAGCAAGGTCGAGAACAAGACCAAGGAGGTGATTTGATGATTCGTGCGAGATTGAATTGATGACGATAGGATTGGGATGTTAGATAGATGAAAGGAATAAAAATGATGGGGGAAAAGATGCTTAGAATAAGCAATCTATATTATTGAAGAAATGATGATGAGAGATTGGATGGATAGGGTGAAGGATGAATGGATGGGTGGAGAAGATGAAATGCAATCCTAATGCAATTTTCCATTTTTAGAGCATTGATTTTTGCTATAGCATAAGACACAAGATGCTAGGGTAAGGAGAACCCAGGCTGATTCGTGTCTAATGCATGAGATAAACACAACAAAGAAGAAGACTATCCTAATACCCCAAAGTTGTGAAGATCTTGGTTGGGCCAGGTATTGGGATAACCACAAGCACAAAAGGATGCCCCAACGCAACACAAGACCTCAAGGATCTTGGTGGGTACTACATGGGACAACTAGGAAGACAAAAACAAAAAGAAAATGAATCAAGATATGCCCCTATGTTTACCAATCAAAGCACACCATGATGTGATGGATCAAGGCGACCATGAAAAGTGATGATAGGGAGGTCCAATGATAAAAAATCCAAAAGCATCAAAAGATCACAATCAATTTCAAACATCCTTAAATTCCATAGGATCAAGAGGGTGTATAGGCTTGATGAGGTCTATTAGGAAGGATGCATCCTTTTAAGACCAAAGATGGATACTAAACTAAAAGATCGATATGACACAAGATATTCAAAACCGATTGGATCTAATGATACAAATGGATCTTGTTTGTGAAGAGACAACTAGATAAGGTCATAGATTGATGACATGACACAAGAGACAAACAGAAAATAGAAGAATGACACACCCTAAAAACCTAGGGGCTCGGGGGCTAATAAGAGATTAGCCTTGCCTACGTGAAAGCACAAAGCCCTCGCAGTTCGATAAAAGACCATGGATAAAAGAAAAAAGGGGACAATGAAAACCGATGATAGAAGATAAAGACACAATGGAAAAAATCACAAAGAAGAGACTGAAGACCGATGATAGATGATAAAGGAGCCTCGGGGACAGATCAAATGATTGACCTTTCCTACGTGAAAGCGCAGAGCCCTTGTAGTTCGATAAAAGACTAACAACTGACCATGGATAAAAGAGGAAAGAGGATAATGGAGACCTTGATGGATGACCAAGGTAGGATGGACAAAAGCCCCAGGGGCAGATCAAATGATCGACCTTGCCTACATGAAAGCGCAGAGCCCTCGTAGCTCAATAAAAGATTAACAACTGACCATGGATAAAAATGGAAAGAGGATAATGGAGACCTCGATGGATGACCAAAATAGGATGGACAAAAGCCCTAGGGGCAGATCAAATGATCGACCTTGCCTACGTGAAAGTGTAGATTCCTTGTAGTTTGATAAAATACTGACAACTAACCATGGATAAAAGTGGAAAGAGGATAATGGAGACCTCAATGGATGACGAAGATAGGATGGACAAAAGCCTCGGGGGAAAATCAAATGACCGACCTTGCCTATGTGAAAGCATAGAGCCCTCGTAGTTTGATAAAATATTGACAACTAACCATAGATAAAATCAGAAAGAGGATAATGGAGACCTCAATGGATGATGAAGATAGGATGGAAAAAATCCTCGGGGTAGATCAAATGATCAACCTTCCCTATGTGAAAGCACAGGGGCAATGTAGTTCAACCAATAATGGAAAAGGGATGATGAGATGACCAAGATAAGTGGAGAAAAGGATGGGACTGATATGATGCAACAAGATAGACCTGGTGGATTAGATATGATATAGAAATGCAATCAAATGAAGCTTAGGGAGGGGATAGTTATCCAAATCATCAAAATGAATTGGGAGAATGATGCAGTGGAGAGATGAATGATGAGATGCAATAGGAGATTGGAAAGATGCACAAAGGAAGCAAGAGTGATGATGATGAGAAAGATGGGTGGATAGGAAGAGTAGGATGGGGAGATGAAAGGGATCATTTAGATGGATAGGAAGATACAGGTGGGGAGATGGTAGGGATCGTTTAGATGGATAGGATGTCTCCAAGGGATTATTGCACAAAGGAAGAAGATTTCCCCACTCTAGATGTCATTTGTGACATGAGGCATGAAGGATGGAAGATAGAAGGATAGTCCAATAAAGGAGTGAGATGGATATAGGTAGGATGCACATATAAGGAAGGGAGAGTGATGGTAGCATGAGGAATGGACAAGGAAGGTAGATGGATGTGGATAAGGATTGGAATAGTGTGTAGGTAAAGGGGGATGAATACCAAGAGGTGTCCAAAGCATGCATAGCAAGGTGTCCCTATCTTTATTCAGATCACAAGAAGGATGGAGGGGTTGGAGATAAATGGGATATGACGGTAGGCTACATAAGATAGGTGGGATGGAGGAAAAGGATGAAGGGGATGTATAGTAGGAAGATGCCCCCAAGTGTGAAAAAGGATGGATGGATTTACGTATGACACCTGTTTGCTAGGTTTTCATCCTTGTACTTATCCAAGGCACTTGTTTGCCAAGTTTTCACCATTGGATGAATTATTTCTCTTCACTATTTGATGTTTTTGTTTTTTTTGATTTTTTTTTTGGATAGCATGCAGAAGGAGATGGATAAGGATAGGGATGCAGATAAGGGGATTTAGAAGATATGCTATAAGGATATGGATGAAGGACTTGAGCATCAAGTTCTATATGAGGTATTAAGAGCCCATGTGTGAAGCGACTATTGGATGTTGGTACAACCTTATTAGGGTAAATGGATTATGCAAGAGGATGAATTAGAGGGATTTGATGGGGAAGATACATGGGATAATGGATGGGATGTTGGAAAGGGTATGGATAGAATGATGGGGTAGGTGTGTGATGGGGTGGGGAGTTTAGGACCAACATTGGCACATGTGGTGGTGTATATGAGAGAATATGAGGATTAATGGATAGAGAATGTGGGGATAATGGAGGAGATGTGATAGTGAATTTTGGGACATGAGGACCCAAAACAGATTTAGGAGATGAAAGGGGTGTATGATTAGCTTTTGGATTAGCAAGTTTGGATGTTCTTATAGATTGTTCATTTGAAGGTATTTCATCTTTTTACTTTGGGATCCACATAGTTTTGTTATTTATTTTGGTGGGCCTCTAGGGCCTATGGATTTGATTTGGATTTTGGATTTAATTTTTCTTTTCTTCGACATGTCTTTTTAAGGGGACATGGGGAGCTTTAGATTCATGTCGATGTTTAGATTTATGCTTTTTTACTTTGGCATCCAAAGTGATTGTTATAGCAATGGGATGGGTGCTAGGAGATGGATGAGATGGAGAAGACATGAATGGAATGATGGAGGTAGGATTTTGAGGATGATATGTGGATGGAGGATGTGTAGATACATTCCTTTGTTGATCTTGATTAGGGGACATGAGAGTGGGATGTTGATGATGGATGACATGGATAGGTAGTGGATGGAGAAAGGATGAGATGGAGGAGGTTATTTTGGGATATAAGGGCCCAAAATAGATGTAGTATGTGGGGGATGTGTGATGGTGGGTATAGGGACATAAGGACCCAAAATGGATGGAGGAGATGAAGGATGGGAGATGGTGGATGGAGGGATGTAAAGACCCAAAATGGATGGAGAAGATGAAGGAGGAATATGGATGGTTGTTTTGAGGTGATATGATAGAGGAGGGGGGTGGTAGCGAATGATTTGGTAGAGCGATGGGAAGAGAATCTTATTCTTTTGGAGGAGACTCATTTAGGATGAGTAGAGGTTGTACCAACATTTTTGGATTGTGAGTCTTGAGAAGTATAACCAAGACCACATGTGTAATCATGCTATTTGAATTGGATGGGCTCTAAAATACCTTTCCCATGTAGGCCTAAACCTTTTCCTTGGTAGTTCATGTTCTTAAGCATTCAATCCATGACGAGATTTTTGTTACTCTGGAAGAATGATGTGACTCCGTTATGAGGTGGAGGATGATGGGTGGTATACATGCTTTGTTTTTCTTCTAAAAGGAGACCACCATGGAAGAATGTGAGAGTACCAAGGGGATATAAAAGTAGTGTGGGGATGGTATGGTTAGGTGATGGTGGAGGATCATCAGATGGAGATGAGGGGGTAGCATCTTCTTTATCGAGATAGGGAGTTGGTGAGGGATCACGAGAGGGATTAGGTGACATGATAGGATGTGGATTTGTGGTAGTGGGTGATAAGGGCTCATGCGATAGAGATGGAGATAAGGGCTCATGAGATGGAGCAGTGGAATCTTGAGTGACAAGGAGATTATGGACTGTAGTGGATGATGGATTATAATCTTGAGGTGGAATAGCTGAGATGGCTGGATCTTGATGTAGAGGAGGGAATATGATATGCTTTGGACCAACCTCTTGGTATGAATCATCACATGTAGGAGGCATGATAATGGAGGCATGTTGGATGGGATCTTCAAGTAGGTGAGGTGGAAGGATGGAGGATTCATGAAGTTCATGAGATGGGATTTCAATTATACTAAGAGTGGGAGGAGTGGATTGGATTTTTGGATTTGCGATGGGTTGGGAGGATTTAGGTGTAGGAGTGGATTGGATTTGGTTATTTTTGATGGGCTCAACTGATCTTGGAGTAGGAGATGGGGGATCATTGGGTTCAAAGGATGTGATGGTTTCAACAATTTGGGTGGTCCTAGGGGTGGTAGCACCAATGATAGGTGTGGGCTAGAGAGGGGTCTCATCATTAGTGACCATGGATGATGGATTAGGATGGCATGGTTCCATGATTTCAAGTGGTGGAGTTGGAAATGTATTCTTTGTCATGAGTCCTTAGAGAACTTTTGGAGTAAGAAACTTGCATATTATAGGTTTAGATGGTGAGGTAGGAGTTGATGAAGGATTATGGATTGGTGGGGGATTAGACTATGGATTGATAGATTAGGATTAGATTGAGGAATGAGATTGGATGGAAGACTAGGAGTAGATGGAGGATTAAGATTGGATGTAGGGTTAAGGTAGGGATATTGGAATGGTGAATTAGGATATGAGGAAGAGGATGCGACTGGTGGATTGTAGTAAGGATATTGGGATGGTGGATCAGGATGGGATGATTGAGATGGAAAATTGAGATAGGGAGACATGGATGATGGATTAGGATAAGTAGATATGGATATTGGATTAAGATAGGTTGATGGGGGTGTAGGATTAAGATAAGAATTTGTGGATGTAGGATTAGGATAGGTTGACTAATAAGGAGGATTAGGATAGGGGGACATGGATGGGGGATTGCAATAAGAGTATTGGGATGGTAGATGGGGATAAGAAGATGCGGGTGTTGGATAAGAGGGTGATGTAGATAAAGGACATGAAAAATATGTGAACGAGGAAGATACTGTATATCCCTTGTCAAAGGTAACATAGGGAGTGTTATTAGGTGTAGATGAAGACACAGTGGGATAGCTCAAAGGGGGAATTGGATTTCAGAAAGTAGTTGGGGAAAGCATACTAGTGATGATAACATCAAGGGGATTGATGTCATATACCTCTTGATCGAGAAGACTCTCATTATCATTGTCAACGTAATTAGGGTTTCCCTTGACTACTATTTTTGGAAGAATTGATGAAGGGTAAGGATTCATGATGTTGGATTAGATCAATATGGATTAGAAAGATGGGGATGGATGATGAATGGATAAATAGGATGAATTGGAAGAAGATGGGGGAAGGGATCTTAAGATTTGTTTTGATACCCAAAGATCTGAGATGGATTAAAGTTTAGATTAGGATTTTGGTTAAGCTCATATTGGGATTAAATTAAAGCTCAGATTAGGATTGGATTGAAGGATATGATGGGATTGGTTCCGCTGGTTGGAGTTGGAAGCTGGATCCGTTTATTGTCTGTTTTCCAACTTTTTGCTGTAGAGGGGCGAACTTGCCCTTTCAGGGTGGACCTACCCTCATAGAGTGATGAACCTACCCCACTATAGGGTAGGTTCACCCCACTATAGGGCAGGTCCACCCCATTGTAGGGCAGGTTTTCCCTTCTGCTTTTGGACTCTCTGAGTAGGCAAGCAGGGTCTTAGAATAGGGAGACGTGTGATTGGAATGGGGTGTTGGATAATCGGATTGAGGAAATAGATGATAAGATTGGGAAATGAATGATAGGAGTGGATGAAAAAACACTCAGAACTAGTAAATGATTGCTTGGAATGGATGAATGACTCTCAGGTCATGGAGACGAAAGCTCAAAATGAGTAAATGATTGATCAGAATGGATGAACAACTCTCAAAACGAGGAGATGGATGCTTGGGATGGATGGAAAATTACTCAAAATGAGTAAACAGAGGATCGAGAGGGATGAAAGACTACACAGAATGAGTAAACAACTACTTGAAAGAGGCAAACAATTTCCTAAAATGACAAAATGAACGATGAAAAAGACCGTTTGGAGGGAAGGTCTACCCCTTTAGAGGAAAAATTCACCCCTTTAGAGGGAAAGTAGACCCCTCTCAAGGGTAGTCCCACCCAAGGTTAAGGGAAAGTTCACTTTTGGTGAAAAATGAGCAGAAAAAAGGTGATTGGATTAAGTAAACAGGTGCTCGAAACGAGGGGGTGATTGGTTTGACTAAGGGGATGATCACTTACTATGATGAAAGGATGTTCGAAATAGGTGGATGGCTACTCAGAATGTGAAAATGAGCGAATGTGAGCTTGAAACGGCTAAATGAACAATGAAAAAGGCTGTTTCTGATCTAGGAGGATCCAAGAATCTCAAAAATATAACAGTCTCAAAATCTCTCAGAACTGACATCATTGGATAGAGCTTGCTGACATGATCTTGATACAACCTGAATCGTGTCAAAAGGAGGTCATATGCCACAGTTATGCTTGGTCAAAGGTTTGGTCAAACAGGTGAATCAAGCATTCAAAAAGGTGAAAATTTGATTGTCTCAAATCCAAGCAAAAATGACACCAAGTCGTAGTGCTTGTCGTGCTGATTTCGGAACTATCCTCGGTTTCAAAAATGGAGTCTGTATGAGAAAAATAGAGCTAGTCAAAGTTTTAGTCAAAATGATGATGTAGCATGTGACATGGCAATTGACTAGATGGTGACGTGGGAGTTGCAGGTGATGTGGCAAAAATCTCACAAAATTCATGTACCATGCTTTATTTTTGAAAATAAGGTGTGGAGGATTATTTTATCTCAAAAAAATCCATCGGATTTTGTGGGATCCCAATCAGATTTGGTGGGATCCAAATCTCCTAAAAAAACAATGAAAATTAACTCATAAGTAAAAAACAAAACCTCCTAAAATAACACTAAATTGTTATTTTATTTTTAAACTCAAATAGCCCGTGAATATAATAAGACAAGGGTTTAAAAACAAAATCCAATTGTTTTATTAAGGGGTTGTTTAATGTTTTATTTTTAACGAGGAAGTTATTGTTTTTATATCAACGGGTTAGTGTTTTTTGTAAGGCTTATAATTATAAAAGCCAAAGGAGGGGGGTTAAATTGTTATTTTATTTATTATGGTGGTTTTTAACCCCATATGCAAAATTTATGTATAAAAGGAGGTGATGTGATAGGGCCTTTATGCATTTTGTGGAGAAATAATTCGGATGTGTTTTTGAGAGAAAATTTTATACTCTTTGGAGGAATTTTTGGGAGAGAAATTACAAGGTGTTGATTACACCAAAAATTGTAAAATTGTAAAAGAGAGATTGTGAGTGATTAAAGCTTGGATATTGTAAGAAGGCTATTGAAGCTTGGCGATATCAATAAAGCGGTCCAACGTTGAGAAGCGGACCCGGAGACGTAGCTCAAATTGAGTGAACTCCGTTATCAAGTTGTTTGTGTCTCTCTTCCATCTCTTTCTTGTTCTCTCATTTATTTTGGTGTTATGTTCTCTCATGAATGTTATTATAGATAACTGTTTTAAAGTGTTTGAAAGCATTACTTAGTTTCATAATTTCAATGGTTAAGATACATAACCATGCATTACTATTGGATCAGGAATTAAATTTGTATTTAGATTAAGTTTTGGGAAACTTTAACGTCCTAGTTTACAGATCAAGTTGGTATCAGAGCAGTTTAACAGGAAAATTGCAAGTGGTGAATGTTAACCAAGTTGAAACTGAAGCAAGGAGAAGGTGCACTTACAGAATTCAACCCAGAGATTGGGAAACGAAGGACTTTTCCATGATCAGAGATGGCAGGTGAACAAAGTTCTATAGAGCTTGATGAGAAAGCTTTCCAGAAATCTTTTCTTGAAATGAAAGCTATGGTGGAAGTTCTTTTCCAAGAGAGGCAAGAACAACATAAGAGAAAGGAAGACAAGAACATAAAGAAGGAGGAAAATGAAACTAATTCGAAAGAAGACAAAGGTAAAGGAGTAGGAGGTGGTGGTGACCCTCCTGAACCTCCATCCCCATCCTCTTCATCTTCTTCATCGTCTTCTTCTTCTTCGTCTAACTCTTCTAAAAAGAAAAAAGTTGTACAAACACCTTTGTTAAAACTGGATGTTAAATTTGAGTTGCCTATGTATAATGGTGAATTGGATGCAGAAAAATTGGATAACTGGCTTAAGCAGATCGAAGTGTATTGCAGGGTTCAATAGATCTTGGATGATTCTTCCAAAATCCAGCTAGCTACTCTTAGAATGGGAGGCACCGCATTGGTTTGGTGGGAGAGTAAGATTCAAGATGATCTTGCTACACACGGTAAAATCATTTCATCTTGGTATGAGTTTTCTTCTACTTTAAGGAAATAGTTTCATCCTTTGGGTTATATGCAACAAGCTATTATGGATTGGAAAAATCTGAGACAGGGTAAAGAACAAACGGTGCAAGAGTATACACAGGTGTTTAGGAAGAAATCACTCACTCTTGGAATTCCTCTTTATACACAAGAAACTTTATTTAAAGTATATAGGTGGTTTGCATTCACATTTGAAACATACAATCTTGATGTTTAATCCATCTAACTTTGATGAAGAGTGTGTACAAGCAACTCATATTGAAGCAGGTGGAAGGAACATAAGTTTCAGTTCAAAGAAGGAATTTGTTCCTCCAACTGAAGGCAATAAAAAGGGAAAGGAGAAGAAAGTAGCCACCATGAAGAAAGAGGAAGGTGAAAAGTCTACTTGTTCACATTGTCAAAAGAATGGGCACACAGATGTGAAGTGTTGGAAATTGCATCCAAAATTGAAGCCAAAGTGGTTTAAGGATCGTAAAGGAAAGAAAAAGGCTACAAATATCATTCAAGATCTTGGATCAGATTTTGATGACGAAAAAAAGATAGCAGTTGTTGGTTTGAAAGGTAAAGCTTTTGTTGGTAATGATTATGTCACTGATGTTTCATGTGCTTCTACTTCTAAGAGTCATGTTGTTCCTGAAGATAACAAAAGATGTGAATTGTTTCTATAAGGGTGATTACTAAGAACACTAAGATTGATACACTGATAGATAGTGGGTCCCAAGTTAATTTAATTTCAGAAGAAGTTGTTGAACAATTGGAATTGAAAACAAAGCCTCATAAGAAACCTTATCCATTAGGTTGGGTGTGCAATGATAACAGATTGCAAGTAACAAAGCAATGCAATTTAAGATTTGCAATAACATCTAAGTTTATAGATGAGGTTGAATTTGATGTGGTTCCACTTGATATTTGTGGGATTGTGTTGGGTAGCCCATACTTATATGATAGAAAGGCAATCTTCTACAGGGAACATAATCAGTATCATTTATTTAAGGAAGGAATTGAATACATTGTGCATTCTCATCCAATTAAGACTAATAGATCTTTTGTGACAATGGGGCAATTGAAAAGGGTAGTTAATGCAAGCAATAATATGGCACTTATGTCTGTACCACAAGAAGTTTCATTGCCTGAGGTTGTTCCAGTTATGAAAGACAAGCATGATGTTGGTACATTCTTTTTCTCATCTACAAATTTAGTTTTGTTATTCAGCCTTCTACTTAGCAGTGTATGGTTGGTAGCAGAAACACTGAATGTGGATATGTATATGAATAATGTACTTAACAATATCAGTGCAGTTTTGATTGTTGTTGTGATGAGTCAGATGCATAAGTTCCAAGAAGGAAGGACATATGATATTGGGCAAGTGAGGCAAAAATGCCCTCACTTAAATTGAAAATAGACCTTTTGGAGGTCCAAAAGCTTCTCAATGGGGAGGAATGATCCAGGAGGATCTAAGAATCTCAAAAATATCACAGTCTCAAAATCTCTCAGAACTGACATCATTGGATAGAGCTTGCTGACATGATCTTGATGCAACCTGAATCGTGTCAAAAGGAGGTCATATGCCAGAGTTATGCTTGGTCAAAGGTTTGGTCAAACAGGTGAATCAAGCATTCAAAAAGGTGAAAATTTGATTGTCTCAAATCCAAGCAAAAATGACACCAGGTCGTAGTGCTTGTCGTGCTGATTCCGGAACTATCCTCGATTTTGAAAACAGGGTTTGTATGAGAAAAATAGAGCTAGTCAAAGTTTTAGTCAAAATGATGATGTCAGCATGTGGCATGGCAATTGACTAGATGGTGACGTGGGAGTTGCAGGTGATGTGGCAAAAATATCACAAAATTCACTTACCATGCTTTATTTTTGAAAATAAGGTGTGGAGGATTATTTTATCTCAAAAAAATCCATCAGATTTGGTGGGATCCCAATCGGATTTGGTGGGATCCAAATCTCCTAAAAAAACAATGAAAATTAACTCATAAGTAAAAAACAAAACCTCCTAAAATAACACTAAATTGTTATTTTATTTTTAAACTCAAATAGCCTGTGAATATAATAAGACAAGGGTTTAAAAACAAAATCCAATTGTTTTATGAAGGGGTTGTTTAATGTTTTATTTTTAACGGGGAAGTTATTGTTTTTATATCAACGGGTTAGTGTTTTTTGTAAGGCTTATAATTATAAAAGCCAAAGGAGGGGGGTTAATTTGTTATTTTATTTATTATGGTGGTTTTTAACCTCATATGCAAAATTTATGTATAAAAAGAGGTGATGTGATAGGGCCTTTATGCATTTTTTGTGGAGAAATAATTCGGATGTGTTTTTGAGAGAAAATTTTATACTCTTTGGAGGAATTTTTTGGAGAGAAATTACAAGGTGTTGATTACACCAAGAATTGTAAGATTGTAAAGAGAGAGAGCTTGTGAGTGATTAAAGCTTGGATATTGTAAGAAGGCTATTGAAGCTTGGCGATATCAATAAAGCGGTCCAACGTTGAGAATCAGACCTAGAGACGTAGCTCAAATTGAGTGAACTCTGTTATCAAATTGTTTGTGTCTCTCTTCTATCTCTTTCTTGTTCTCTCATTTATTTTGGTATTATGCTCTCTCATGAATGTTATTATAGATAACTATTTTAAAATGTTTGAAAGCATTACTCAGTTTCATAATTTCAACGGTTAAGATACATAACCATGCATTACTGTTGGATCGGGAATTAAATCTATATTTGGATTAATTTTTGGGAAACTTTAACGTCCTAGTTTATAGATCAGTTTCTAGGGTAGGTTCACCTCTATGTAGGGGCAGGTACACCCCTCTACAAAAAATAGGGCAGGTTCACACTTTTACAGAAAACAAGGACTTGACTTGGATGGAAAGTACAAATGGACTAAAGGGTGAATTGTGATGACTGAATGAAAATGAAAATGTTTAGATCACCACAAATGATAAGGTTTTAGGTTTCCCACTATTTTTTGTTTAAATTGGGAAAACGAGCCTAATGAATGGTGAAGCGGGCTCACTAGAGGATGGAATAAGTCTTTCGAATGGTGAAATGAGATCTCTAGGTAATAAACAGGGTATCCGAATGGTAAAACAAGCAATTGGAATGGGAAACGAATGTTCATAAGGGATAGATGGGAATTCGTAACAGGTGGACAGATTACCGAAACGAGTGAACAGATTCATAGAATGGGTGAACAAATACTTGGAACAGTTAAATGGATGCTTGGAATGGTTAAAAGAAGACTTGGAATGGCTAAATGAAGTGAAATTGACTATTCAATGGGGTAGGTTTTCCCTTTGCAAGGCAGGTTCACCCCTCTGTAGTAAATTGTAGGGCAGGTTTTCACTTCTACAGAAAACTTCAAGGTAGATTCACACTTCTGTAGAAAACTTTAGGGCAGGTTCACCCTTCTGTGGGAAATTTCAAGGAAGGTTCACCATTTTATGGAAAATAGGGAGTTGGCTTGGATGGAAACAACTATGGCAAGGACTTAAAATGACAACAATGAGGCCGACTTGTCAAAAAGTTTATTGATTTCTCACAAGAAGACATTTCAACCAAGCACAATCCTATGATTAGCTTTAAGGGTATGACCAACAAAGGTCTTAATCTAGGATGCACAAAGCTTCTAGGGAGTCCTTGATATACTCTCAGTACGTGAGGCCCAAACCATGAACACCAACTTGTCACAAACATGAGTTAGGAATCCTAGCGAGATACTGAAGGGCTCAGACCAACTCTTCACGTCTATCTAGGTATCACCCTAGCTTTGACACTCTGCCAGATATGGCATGACTAGATTGAGGTGCAACATTCGCTCTCCCCTATTTCTATACCCCATCGATATGCGTGGTTGGGATTGTCCCATGGGGTGATGAAATCCCCAAGAAGGTCCCACTAAAAAGAAGGCACTAATCATTTCTAGCTACTCCCTAGGCTCACACGAAGTGCAAGGGGAAAACGTAAACGAACTAATGCCCCCTTGGGTGACACAAAAATAGACCAAAAGACATAACAAGCAATGTCTTTTACTTCCCCCTAGTTAAACTATGTGCCTAGATGAGTAAATGAAAACAAGGAAAATTTTTAAAATTTGAACAAATAGATGGCCCTGCAAGCAAGTGTTAGTTGTTTTAACCTTCGTTCTTCATCAATTACAAAAATATGCTACAAAATGTTAGTAAGAAATCCAAATACACCCACAAACAAACAAGGTTATGGGGTTAGAACTTGAAAACAACCACAAAACGTGACAAAAACAAAGCTAAAATGACTAATTTACCTTCTAGAATCCTCTGTTTTGGGGTAGGTTAGCCACTCTGTAGTAAACTAGAGGGTAGGTTCACACTTCTGCAACAAACTAGAGGGTAAGTCCTATTGATGCGTGTTTTATGACACCACAAACATTCTAGAATAAAGTGTCAAAGATGCTCTATCCCCTCTTGAAAAACTACCTCGTATGCTAAGATTGCAAGTAAGATCATATGGTAATTCCAATGTTTAAGATGAGTGCGGATAAGCTCTGTGGTCTTGATGTGATTTGCTGGGGGCACAATTGGGATTTACTTTTGCAAGTTACTCAGAAAAGCAGAGACATAAATACAGTATCATTTTGGATTTTTTTGACTTTATAAAAAAAGTGAAAAAAGAATACGGGTTTTAGGAGATCCTATGCTATTCCTAAGAAATCAAGAGATGGCGAAAATTGGATGAAACCAAATAGATAATACTCTGCTTCGCGACGTTAGACGACAACTACACAAAGCAAGTGCAATCTTCTAGGAATGTGCTTATGATTTTCACGTAATGAATAACTACCATCAAATCGAACAATAATTATCCAAATAGAAGTTAAGCATCCATGATAAAGCTCAGTCTAACTTTACACATTGAGTGAAAAGCATCCACTCAAAGAAAGTATGAGCTGGGTTTCACTAATCTTCACTATCAATCTGTCATTCCTTTTAACATACATTTAAATTATAATTGAAATTTACTGAACGAGAAAGAGAATATGCGACCATGCAACCATCTGACAACCAAAGGATTCAAGGAACCTCATGCATAATGAACTTTATTATCAAAATAATGTTTTCACAACAATCTCATAAAAACTCTCTTTATTTTCTATAATCTAATTATCTTCAATCTCTAATTCTCTAATGCCTTTTAATGAATTCTAATTGATCATTAATGAGAGAGTGAGAGGGGGGTTTATATAGTACCTCTGACTTACAATGAACAACCAAGATTAAAATAAATTCAATGGCCAAGATTAAACATGACTAAACCCTAATTAGGGTTTCCAAAACATCAACCAGTTAACTGGAGAGAACTTCAGACATTCGGAGCTGCATCCTTATCCACTTGTAAGGCATCATGTTCAAAAAACCTGGACACGATCAAGCTGACCTCCTCCATGGCAATGTCCAGCAACACGTTGATGTTGTATTCTAAAAAGTCCAAGCTCTCAGCACATTCTGCAAACGTGGTCGCCCATTCTGGTTCCTGTAGTAAGAAAGTGTTTCTGATGGTCATGAAGTTGAATACCCTGGTGAATTTTTCCTTCATGATTGGCCCAAAGATGGTGGAGAAAATTCTCTGCACTTGTTCTTTTAAATTCTTTGGCCACAAGTGTTTCTTTCGGATAGTATCTTTGTCGAGCATATCTCCAGCCATCTGGTAAACTTTATTCCGAACCTCTTTTTCCTGTTCATCAACTTTGGCGCCATCTTGCTTTACCTTTTCTAGGACTCCTCTTTATGAAATCAGAGCATAGTACCAGCCACTTAAATCATATGTAGCTCCGGCCTCAATAACCCTCTCATCAATCAACCTTCGCTTCGAGATGCTTTTTAATTCTTGAATACATGGGATAATCCTGCTCTGAATATCTTCAAGGCCACCCCATGATTTCACTAAGTCTGTAACTTCTGATAGTAGAAAGGAAGCTTGCTCATACACATGTGCCAACTTCTCTGTGAATTCCACCACCTCTTCTTTCCTTCCATCCATCCAATCTTTAGCCTCTCTTGCTATAGTCAACTCTTCCTCAAAATTTATGACTGGTTCATGTGAAGAATTTGGAGGTAGAAGCGCTGCTTGGTCACCTTCATTTAGTGGCTTGGTCAAGTGCTGGATGTAATTTTTTAGGCACTCAATCTCTTTTTAATATTCTTTTTTCTTGGCCACTTCCCTTTCCAGCCTAGACTTGATGGTGGCAATGGAATTGTTTAAGTCCTCAACTTCTTGCCCTTTCGTTGTTGGACCCATGTCAATGGTCGTGATGGCATATTCATCAGGGGCAATCTCATCTTGGAACTTATCGGCTGTAGGTACTACAACTTGCACTATATGGTTGCCAACCTCATCCCTTTGGATGGTAGAAATTTTTTTGGCTTTCTTTCTTGTGGCAGTTTGCTCTAGCCTTGCCAGGAAATCTATTTCATCATCTTCTTCAGGAACCTCTACTAGCGCCTTTCTCTTTAATCTTTCTTTTAGCTACTCTGGGATGGTTGGCTACTCAATTTCATCATCCTGTTGACCTTGGATTTCTTGAATATCCTCTACTTCTTGCTCTTCTTGAATCTCTTGAATATTATGAAGTTCTTGCATATTTGGAATTTCCTGCACGGATGGGTCCTCCTAGATTCCTTTGAGGGCTGAAATCATTCCTTCCTCGAATTCTCCCTCCATAATATCCGTATCATTATTTGATTCTAGGATCTCAGTGCCTGCAGGAGAAGGTTGAGCATCACCCTCTAGTTGTATTGGCTCCGCATCTCTGACTGGGGAAGGAATCCTGACATTTTCCAAAGACGCTTTATCCATGGCAAGTATTTCTTCTATATTTCTGGAAGTGGCCAACATAAGAGGTCTAGATTTGTGCTTCTTTCGAGAAGGCCCTTCATCTATCATTTTATCCTTGTCTTGTTTTGTAGATTTACCAATTTCTTTCCTCTTTCTCAAGTTGGCGGCATCTGTTGGCCCATCTCCACAAGATGCACCGGCATTTGGAGAACAGGACTCTATATCGCCCATCAATTCATACGTGAATTGCACATTTCTCTGCCTTAGAGTTTCTACCTGCCGATCTACCCACCATTGAGAATACTTGAAAATAGGCCGCATGAATGTCGCCAGGTCACCCATCTCAGGCTCGGATCATCTCATAGGGGAGAGTGGCTCGTTCTCATCGAAGCCTGGCTGCAAATATAGTCTGTCATCCTGTAATTGATCAGGTACTTTGAAAAGCTTTGTTGCTCATATCATACTTAGTGGAAATATTGACCACAACCTCTTCCTCATGTCATATTCGTCTGTTGCATTAGCCCAAAAGTCTTCTAAGTCTACCCGGTGCTTATATTTCTCTCCGTCCAGAGTTCTGATGTGATGGAGTGGATCAAAGTTATTCCTGGACTTGTATGATAAGAACGGATATTTTTGGATCTCTAGTCAAGCACTCTCTGCTGATTGTGCAGTTCGACATGATTCCTCCATATTGCCGATGAAAAAAGGAAAGGTGACAGCTACTTTCTGTTTTGGCCTTTGAATATTTTGATATGCCTCCAATTGCCTCAGAACTTCCAGCAAAACCATTTTGTTGGTTGGATAGATGGGCAGTCTATAAGGATTTCCTGAGAATCCTTGGATCCTGATGTAAGTAAACATAGGATACTAAATGAACCAGGATCCATATTGGCTGATTAGACTGTTGGCCTCATGGGTGAGTCTTTGATGTGTTCTGCCTTGGAGAAGCCGAGTGATGTACATCAGAAAGGCGTCATGAGCTCATAAAAAATGTGACTTCTCTTTTAGTTGAAACTATGGATAACAATCATAGGCCTTGAGCTGTCCTTCGTCATTGCCAACCACACCCTTGCAAATCAAGCCAAAATACTTGTAATACCTTGTAAGCGAATATATGATGTACGAAATCATGTGAAAGGTCTTGGTTTCCTCCAGGTTGACCAACTGCTCATGGAGGCTATCACTAATCATTTTGGACCTGTTAAAATCTTGACTTCGGTAACTATTTCATCAATGAAATAATACATCCAATTTTTGAAAGGTGCACCATGAGGATTGCCTACTATTCTGTTTAGTAGCAAGACGATGTCGCCATATTCCTCTTTGAAATGTGTTCTGACCAATTTCTTCGGCATCTTCCTTGTAGTAGGTTTGGGCTTTAGCAACCAAGTCTTGTTTATGTTTGATGCACAAAGGTCCTGCTGGTTCTGGTAAAGCTTAAGTGCATCCTCCTTGGTGCGGTAGGATGTTCGGTTGTAAACTGGAATTCTGAAAGTTTCTTGAATGGCTGGCTCAGACAAGTATGCGAGAACTCTTCCATCAAGAGTTTCTATTTGCCTTTCTCATGCATTATAGTGCAATGCACATTCCACTATAAGTTACAGACACTCTTTTGCTGGCAGAAATCCAGCTGCGTGAACAATTCCATTGCACATCATTCTTCTCGTAATTGGCGTAAGCAGACGTCCATCACTTCCATACATTCTTTTCCTAAAGTCATCGAGGTCAACGTGGCCAAGATTGGTGTCCACTATATGCTCCCACTTGGATTTGATCTTTGACTGCAGCTGCACACCCTTACTGGCAAACTTCATCTTTACTCTCTTGAAAATAAATCTGCAAGAAAAAGCAAAGAGAATAATTAGAATTCAAAATTTAAATCACTCTGAAAGATATTCCAGCTAGTTGTCAAATTAGACTTTGTGAAAAATCAAGCTAGAAAGAAAATAAATGATGAAATTTTATGCCAAAATGAAGTGGACAAAGTAGATCTGCCTGGCTCTTCTGGACAAAAGAATTGATGACGATCACAATGCAAGCTGGTAAAAATTTGCTTCTTTTGCTTTGCTTCAAACTTTTCTCAACTTTCGTGCCTTAGACAAATTTCTTCTCACACTTTTCTTTCGAAAATTGAATGATTGTGAAAATGAGAAGTGAATTCACTTATAGAGATGAGAAAATCGATCCATTTAGAAAATATCCATTATTTCCTTTAAATCGAGTTTAAACTTAGCTTTTACTTCGCTTCCGAGTGGCAAGTTTTATCTTCAACGATAGTGTCTAGGAAAGTTTCCAAATTCAACGCCAGTTCAATAAAGCTCCTTTTGTCTTTTTTCCAATTCCAAATTTTTAAAACTTATCTCTTTGAGGTGTTGGAAAATGAATGATTAAAATAATTAAAATAATTATTTTATGTGTCATTTCCAACCCGTTAATTTTTATGTCAACTTATTTTTGTCTAAGGCAATTTTGATTTTCGAAATTTGCCATTTGCCTTAGGCAAAATTTTTCTTCCAAAATTATTTTCCCTTAATTTCTATCGTCCAATTTTATTTGGCCATGATTTTCTTTCGTGGTGAATTTTCATTTGTCTTAAGCCATTCAATTTTTCTTGTCTATGCCTTAGCTTTATCTCTCTCCATATGTCTTGGGGCGGACTTCTCATGTTCTCATGCCATATATTTATGTCCAAGGGCGGACTTGCCTTCTTTTCTTGCCACTTCAAGGCAGACTTGGCAACTTTTCTAGCTACTTTGGAGTGGAATTCATCAAATGTCTTGCCATCTTAATTGTTTCGCCAAGGGCAGACTTGGAAACTTTCCTTGCCATTTCTTTTTTTTGTGGTGAGCAGAATTCATCAAATTCCTTGCCATAAGTCTTGGGCAGACTTCACTACTTTTCTTGCCATTTAATATTCTTCAAGGGCGGACTTGGCATGACTTCTTTCCACTTCAAGGCGGACTTCATCAAATGTCTAGCCATTCATCTTTGGCCAAGGGTGGAGTTGACTCTTTCCTTTGCCATTACCTTCTTTGCTTATGGCAGACTTGATCAATTGTCTAGCCATTTTCATTGTGTCCAAGGGCGAACTTGGCTCTATGGCTTGCCACTTCAAGGCAGACTTCATCATGTGGCTTGCCATTGTTCCTTATGGTGGGAAAACTTCAGCTCTTTCCTTGCCATTATCTTCTAAGTGGCTGGGTGGAGTTTGCCAAAGCTTGTGCCATTAGTGCAGGTCAAACCTCATCTTCAACCATTGACTTTTCCCTTCTTTCATGCCTTCACCATGATTTTCAGTCATACCTGGGCCATTTTGCCATGAATTTCTTAGATTTTCCAGTCTCCTCCATGAATTCTTCATATTTCTTCATGGTTTTCTAGATTTTTTCACCATTTTCTTCAATTCGTTGACTGATTTTTCATTTTATTCACCATTTTTCTGTGATTTTTTCTAGATTTTTCACCATTTTTATGTGATTTTCCATAATTTTACCATGAATTCAAAAAATTTCAAATCAATTTTCTGAGAGTGCTGTTGAGTTTTTTGAACTTCTGAGTGGATTTTCAAAATTTGGGACCCTTCCAAATATAGAAACTTTCTAATTTTTTTTTTTCCAAAAATAACAACTTTCTAAAAATAGACCCTAAAAAATAGGGATTCAGAATTGCTCAAAAGTGCCAAAAAAGTAGGTCCTAAAAAGTAGAGGGCCTGGGGTGAAAAACCCTAAAAGGTAGGAGGTGTCGGAATTGACTGAAACGACAGTTGATCTTTGTCTCTTGGGCCTCCTAAGCATGATGGCGATGTTTGCACAATGATCTAGGCTAAAACTCTTTTGCTTGACTCAGGTAACCATTCAAAATTCAGACTCAGATCCCCCAAACAGAGACCAGACAAAATGAGACGCGCAACGGAAAAACCCTAAAAAGCAAACTACAAGGGTCCCCATTTGCAATGGGGTGAGGTGTGAATTAGGTCACAACATCTGGCGACTCCACATGAGGAATGTTCCTGAACATTCCAAAGATAAAGACCTATTCTGAATCTAGAATCTCTGACTAAATCAAACTAACTTACCTTTAGGTTAAAAGTATACTCAGAAAGGAAAGAAATCATTAGATTGGATCAAGACACTTTTCCTTTCAATCACAAGTGTGTGCAAATGTGTTTATTCCATTTCATGAAATCAGTACAACCCCTTTGGTTTCGTCATGGCAGGCTTTGTAATTTTCCTTAACTCCAAAAGCATCCTTGGATAGAGCTTTGCTACCAGCGAGCGTCTATAGCCCCGACAAGGTTATCTTCTATAAACTCATGGAGATTGCTCTACTTCCGGCGATTTATAATTTCTTTTGATTTTCTTGTTTTTCTCTTTTGATGATTGATCGATTTGAGTGCATGCCTATAGAGATGTCCGCACACCCAAAAGCCAAATGCTTAGATTTTTTCTCATTTTTCTTTTATTCTTTTGATAATTCTTTTATTTTCACATATTTCCACATTTTGACTTGTAAGTAGTGAAGCTCACATGGGTTTGAGTATTATAGTGGCGTTGGAGCCAGACTTTTGATTAGCCTAACCTTGACTTCTCCTAGGAGACCATAATAACTCAGAGAAATTATTAATGTGTAAGAATATATTGATCTTCAATACTTAGTGTCTAGACACAAGATGCGATTTCCCTTCTAGCCAAGTACAAATCTTAACTTAAAGTTAAACTAGAAGGATTCAGTCTCGAATTCCAAATTCCTAACAAATATTTATCAATGGAATAATCTAAACATTACTTTGCGGAATAAGACTAGTGTGTGTGTTTGGAATACTGCACCTCCTTGTAAATGCAGATCCTTGATTTATTCAAAATCCTAATCTAAGGGAAAGCAAACTAATGCAAGCAAACTAATCTAAGAAAGCAGGAAAACCCAAAAGCAAAAAACCAAACCCAAACAGGAAAATAAATCTAATCTAGCTATGTACAAAGCAAGACCCACTGGGAGTCTAGGACTGGAAGTAATGCTTTAAGAATTTCCCATTGACGGGAAATGGAACTTCTTCTTTGGTCAGCGTCTTTAGTTTAAAAGCATTGTCTCCCAAAATTTCTGAAATTTGAAAGGGACCCATCCATAGGTTGTTGAATTTATTGTGGTCTCCTCTTCTCTCATGAACTTTGTCCCAACAAAGGACCAAATCAAAAATCCGAAATGCCTTAACTCTTGCTCATTTGTCGAACCATCTTTTGACAATATCTTGATGTTTGGAAAATTTCTCCAAGGCTTGATCTCTTTTCTCTTCCAAAAGAAGTAATTGCGATAATCTAGTTTTAACCCTCTCTTCTTCTTCCAAACATTCTTGCGTGAACTGTAGGGTTGGAATCCTCAGCTGTATAGGAAATATTGGATCTTGTCCATAAACCAGGTGGTAAGGTGATGTACCCAAGGAATTCTTTACTCTTACTCTATCCGCCTAAAGAGCGAATCTCAATTGTGTGTGCTAGTCCCTTGGATTTTTGTCTAGCAGTTTCTTGATGACATTCAATAAATTCTTGTTCATGGATTCTGCTAATCCATTGCCCTGGGGATAGTAATTTGATGAAAATTTTAAAGTGATACCATGCTCGAAAGCGCAGTTAGAAAATCTCAATGAAGAAAATGCAGAACCGTTATCACACACTAAAGCATGAGGACATCCAAACCTAGTGATAATGTTTTCTTCCAAAAATTTAATTACAGTATCAGAAGAACAAAATTTTAGAACTTGAGCTTCTGACCACCATGTGCAGTAGTCAGTTGCGGTTAGGATATACCTATGCTATGCCAAGGAAGGTGGATTAATCATACTGATAAAGTTGAGTCCCCACTTTGTGAAAGGTCGCACTTCAATCATAGTTTGCAATGGCATAGCTGGGTTCTTTTCTCGAGCGGCAGTGACTTGGCATGTGTGGCAAGTCTTCACATGATCGTATACATCTTTGAATACTGTCGGCTAATAATAGCCGGCCATCAAAATTTGGTGTGCTGTTGCAAGCACTCCTCCATGGCCAGTTCCGAATCTGGAATGGAAATGCTTTATTGTCTGCTTAGCTTCCTCTTTTCCCAGGCACTTTAGAAAAACTCCTTCATGATTTCTCTTGTATAACACTGCTCCTTGCAACATGTACCTTTGGCTCTTCATTCGTAAAGCCCTCTTTTGCACTGGATTTAAATGGTTTGGGCATTTGTGATTGAGAAGAAAGTAAACTATATTGTCATAACATTCATTAGGGGATACCTCTTGTAATTCATACACCTATTGCACTAATTCAGGTCCTGTAGCAATGGTCTATGTCAAAGCTTGGCCGTGGAAAATCTTCATCGGTTGTATTTCAATATCATATTCCTGGATGATTGTAACCCATTTACCCCTTCTTTCTCCTAATTCATTCTACATTAGGAGGGTTTTGACAGTCACATCTGGGACTATGGCAAAAACTTTGCTTCTCAATACATAGTGCCAAAATTTCTTTATTGCTTTAACCAAAGCATATGCTTGCTTTTCAATGTTCAGGTATTTCAGCTCTGTATCCTTGAAAGGTGCACTCATAAAAGCAATAGGATGTTCATCCTTTTCATCAGTCCTTTGTGTTAACATCGCGACACATGTATGCTCTGATGCAAAAGAGTAGAGATAAAAAGGCCTTGTATAATAAGGACTAACCAAGACTGGAGCATCAACTATGGCCTGTTTAATCTCTTTGAAAGCCCTTCTTGCCGGCTCCGTCCACTCTATCTTTGCATCCTTTTTGAACATTTCATTCAAGGGCCTGACTATCTTAGCGAATCCTGTTATAAAGTTTCTCACAAAATTAATCTTCCTGAAGAAAGACTTCAATTCCTTTTGACTTGATGGCAAGCCAATCCTTGAAATAGCCTCTACTCAATCAGGGTCAATAAGAATACCCTTTTCTGTTATTACATGGCTAGGCAGTTTTCCTTCAGTTACCCCAAATACACATTTCTTCAAGTTCAAAGATATTTTGTATTTTGTACATCTTTCAAATATCCTTATCAAATCTTTGACATGAGTTTCTCTTTTCTTTGAAAACACCGTAAGGTCATCCATGTAGACAATGATGCATTTCCCTATGAGATCTTTAAAAGAAATATCCATAGCCCTTTGGAAGGTGGCTCCAGCGTTGATTAGACCAAATGGCATCCTTTTGTAAGAAAATGTGCCCCACTTTGTTGTGAATGCCGTGTTAAGCCTGTCTTCCAGTTCCACGAGCACTTGGTTGTAGCCAGAATATCCATTGAGAAATGACATCATCTGGGATCCGTTCACAATTTGAATGACCTCATCTAATGAGGGCAGTGGATAATTGTCTTTTTTCCGAGGCCTTGTTAAGATTTCAGAAGTCTACACACAATCTTATCTCTCCATTCTTTTTGCAGACGGGTACCAAATTGGCAACCCACGTTGAGTGGCATATTGGAAAGACAATACCTACTGAAAGTAACTTCTTTACTTCTTGGAAAATGAGGGGCTCTAGTAGGGGATTTACAGGCCTTTGGCGTTGCCTGAATGGTTTATTACCAACTTTGAGGGGGATAGTGTGCGTAATAATTGAAGTGTCATATGTTTTCAAACCCTCATAGCTCCAAGCAATAATGTCTTTGAATTGCCTCAGACTTTTGATTATCTGTTCTTTTGCTTCACGTGTGCATACTTTGCCGATGAGTACATTTCTCACCTCTTCTTGCGTTCCAAGGTTGACGGCTTCATGTTGACCTCCATCACTTCTTTGGTATTTGATGGCATTGATCTGATCTTGGTCAAAGATCATTTCTAGCTGTATCATTCCTTTGGGAATGTTATTGGTCTTCAAATTCATTATGCCCGCGGTATCAAATTCAGTTTCTCCTCGGTCTTCTTCTTCATCAATGACTTGAGTGAGGAAAACATCTGAATTTGTCAAGAAATCTAGGATGTGCTTGTCATAATCAAACACTTGGAAATTTGTAATGTTATCTGGGACTGATGGTGTCGAAGTGATTTCCACTATAAATTTCTTCACTGCATCCATCTCAAGTGGTTCTAGGGAACTTGCTAATTGGGCCAAGGAATTTGCCACTTTGTTTTGAGAACGATACACTGTTTTGATGTTGAAAGCATCAAAACTTTCAATAAGATCCCAGACATGGTTTTTGTATCCCCTCAGTCTCTTGTCATGGTAAGCATACTTCTTTCTTACTTGCCTTACCACAATTTCTGAATCACCATAAACATGTAGTACTTTGACCTTCTTACGAATTGCGTGGAGCAATCCATGAACTAATGATTCATATTCTGTAACATTATTAGTACATGGGAACTGCAATCTCAAAGCAGCTAGGTAGGTTTCGCCAGATGGACTGATCAAATCATAGCTAGCTCCATTGCCCTTCTTGGATTTTGAGCCATCGAACCTTAAGGTCCACACTTGTTCTTGCTCATGCATCTATTTTGAATTGGGAATTTCTTTGTTCTAGATTTCTAGAGTAGAATGATATTCTTGAAACTGGTTTACATCTTGAATCATTTCTTCTTCTGATGAGAGATCTCTTTCTTCATCTTGTACTGTCAAATTAAAACATTCATCTTCTAAAACTTGGGAAATCCTTGCGCGTACTTGGTTTAAAGCCATTTTGCACATGGTGCAAGAGAATTCAGAATGAAAAGTGTTATGAATATGACACCAATTAGGTTGTAACAAGTCTTTCACAAAAGCATGACTTCCTAATTCTCTTTCTTGTTTCATACTTCTGAGCAAAAATTCTTCTAAAATTCTCGAACATGCTTTCACCTTCATCTGGTAATAGCTCTTCATCACTCTCCGTAGATACTTCTATTGAATCTGCAATTTTTGGTGAATCTTCCTGATTATTCGAGCATTGTAGCATCAAAACCTCTGGTGCCTGTGGTATGTACTGTCCCAAATCCATTTCACAAAACAAAATTTCATTGTTTTCCCCGTTCTTAGTGATCATTAGTCTAAGTCTTGGCGTACTCTCAATTCTAATCTGATTGGGAATACCCTTCCAAGGCAACCACATATGTGAAAAGTCAGTGGAAAAGTACCCATTCAATCTGCGAGTCTAGTCTCTTCCTAAAACCATGCCGTATCCATTGGGAATATCAACTATGGAAATGTCGATGAACTATTGAATCCTTGGATCGGTTGATAATTGCATATGGATATTGTTCAATTCTCCTATGATTGGGACCTTTGTCTTATCCAACTGTGTCACTTTCTTGTTTGTTCTTGTGGGTGTCAAACCCAATCTACGAAAAATTGCTAAAGGCATTACGTTGTTGGATGCTCCTGAATCAATTAGACAATTGTGTAGAAGTTTGTTGAAAATCCAAAGCGGGACGAGGAAAGGAGCTAGCTCATCTTTTCCTTGATAAAATATCACGAGGCTTCCCTTGTGTCCGTTGGCTTCCATCTCTTTGGCTTTAACCTTAGTATTTTTCTCAATCTATGGAGCTTCTGCTTCTTTTTCCGGATTCTCCATGTTGTTATCTTTTGAATTTAGACACAATTGCTTAGTTTTAGCTATCTTCTGTCCTGGCATCTCTATGCCTTCTTTTACTTCATACATACCTCGAGTTCATCTAGAACTCTGATATCCTTCTTGAGTAGATTCGAATTGTTCATTTTGGATGATGTTTACATTGTTTGTGGAATTGGCAGCCTTGTTGGCCGAATCTTGCGTTGTGTCCTTCAAGCTGTCAAGGAAGGTGTTTCTTATCTTTGGCACTTTCATCAGTTTGAACAATGACACTCACCTCGATTTTCCTCACTTCCTCTGTAACATATTGACTCAATCTTTTCAATTCATCCTTATGAGGGGTAGGATTACTAGCATTACTACTAGCAGTATCTCCTTGTCTGTATTGTGGTGCGTCTCTCGGAAGAGGTGGGTTATTGCTTGCATTTGGATGTGGTGGCATTTGGAAGTTATGTGGAGGAACATACAAGGTCAAAGGCTCTTGATTTTTTTGATAGTAAACCTTTGGTGGATTATTGCCTGTCTGCTGGAACGCTTGAACTTCTTTTATACCTTTGACCAATACGCTGTTATTTAATGGCGGGAAGTAATAATTGGTCATGTCTTCTATAGGTCCCTCAGCAACTGTGTATGAGTAGATGGTAGGTGGCGTCTCCACTAGTCCATTAGCTGAGGCTGGTGGAAACCTTTGATCATGTTGATATTGTGAGTATTCTTGAGGTGGATACTGAGCACTCTCAATTACAAGGGCCTGATCGTATCTAGGTGTAGGAACTAATTCATATCTAGTTATAGGAGGATCTTCTGAATTTCTCCTCTCATTTTTGAAAATATCTGCGGCTATTTGGAACTCACGATAGTGTAACTCAGAATGTTGATCTGTGTTGTGCAGTCTGCACTACCCTGATAATGCTGCCTCAGCTAGGAATACCTTGTCTATAGGACGATTACAGTCTGTAGGCGGATTATCTAAAGGCGATGGTACATTACCGTTATTAGGTCCAGTGTTCCAAGTCTTCCTTTGAAAGCCTGGATTGTTGTTCCGGAAACCTTGACCATTTCCTTGATAATTTTGAGCGTCCTTTTGATAATTCTGAGTGTCTCTTTGATATCTGGAATGGCCTTGACCTTGGTAATGTCCTTGAGGTGACTGATAGCTCTTTTGATAATTCTGCATTTGGTTGGTCTGACCTTTTAGATAGGTGACTTCAGTTGACAGCTTCTTGACCTATTCAATTAATTCTTTCATTTCATCATTTTCTTCCTGAGTTCACGTGGAAGTTGTCACATTTTGGAGATATATTGGCTGTGTTGGTGGCATTTGAGACATGGGAATCCTTGGGTGGAGAACCATTTGATTGCTTGCAGACGGGACTAGATTCATCATGGGTGTCTGGTGGGCCAATGCTCGATTAATATCCTGAATTTGATTTTGAGAGGCTGCATTTCCTAAGTAATGGAGTGGACATGGGGCCAAACCTACTCCGAGACCAGTGCTGGCTGTAATTTCCGTAGCATATGCTCCTTTCAAATCCATTGGGAGCAGATTTATTGACTTCACAAACATGGCGGTGAGATGATCCAAGGCTTCATAATAAATTGGCAATGCTGCTGCATTGTTTAGCAGATAGGGATCCCTCAGTCAGGTATAAGCCTTATGGAATCTGTTATTGAATGTGCTAATAGGCTCATGTTCTTGTCTTTTGATTTTCACAAATTGCCTAAACAAACTAGATGGAGAAATGGGTGGCCTAAACTTTTCTAAGAAAGTGGTCTTCATTTGTTGCCAAGTGCGAATGAAATTAGCTGGCAAATGGATATACCAGTAAGAAGCTTCCTCATCAAATGTGTAAGGAAATAATCTGCATGCAAAATCTTCTTCTTGAATGTCTCTATTTTGAAGAAGATCTTCAAAAAGCTTAACATGCTCATCTGCAGTGTGGTTGAGGTCACCACTATGGAACTTGGAACAAAAATGTTCCAGATTCTTGGGCAACTCATGATAAACAGAAAACGTCATAGGTGACGCATCAGCTGGATGCCATGCCATTGGAGCATTCGGTTGATTCACTTGAACCAGCTGAATTGGTGGTACGGGTGGAACTGGCTATGTAGCCACTAGAACTTGTTGATGGTCTAGTTGTGTGGTACTTGGCAAGTTTTGGAAGAGACCAAAAGGCACTTCTGCACTTGATGATGCCTCCTGGGACACTTTTCTCTACCTATTTCTGTGGGGAGATAGCTCTACAAATTCTTTAAAAGAATTAGGAGTGGATTTGGTGACTCTCCAAAACTTCTTTGTTGAGAAAGAACCAATTCGATCCAGCGTATTCTCGTTTAAGCTTGTCGAGGTGGTGCAGGTAGAACTGCTAGTGCAGCCTGAGCTACTTGGTTTGCTTGCTGTGCAACTTGTTGGTTTACTTGTTGGTTGGCTTGATGATTTTTCTCTCATTGAAAAGCTTCAAACCTTTCTACAAGATAGTCTCTTTGAATATTGAAATCAATTCATTGTGCTCTTTCTTCTTCCTCTTCAAGGATAAAGCACATATGCAACCAATCAAGAGCACTTCTTCTCACTTGCCACGCAAGGCTGAATAATTTTATGATAACATCTTCCTACTCATCGTGAAAACCCAAGTTTGGCTGTAATACTGGTTGGGGATCCTGGTCTAGATTAGGAACGTTGGCTGGGAGTCCCATTCTTCATTCTATCAACCAAACTTGAACTGGAAGATGAACCTGTGGCGAATGATCGCTCTATCTCATCAAATGTTTTCTTTAAATGCTCAATCTTTTGCCTTATCAAATCTTTCTTGATTGCTTCTTCGAACCTTTTTCCTTTTTCTTCTTCTCTAGCAAGGACACGACTTGTTTGTCTAAATTTAGCCCGATCTGCCCGTGACTTCCAAGCTAGTGTATACAACTGATCAATAATGTTTGTTGGTGGTTGATCTAGTTGTTCGACAGGTATGGGAAAAGGAAACTCATGTGGTAATACCATACTGCATCATACTCACTTTGAGAATAACTTACTATTGTTGGTTATCGAAAGGCCCTCCTTCTAGCACCAATTCAATGTTGAGTGCGTGGGAGGAGAGGCAAGCATATACAAGAGTGACGTAGCAAATATTTCTTTTCATTTGGCCCTCCTTCTAGCGCCAATTCAATGTTGAGCACATGGGAGGAGAGGCAAGCATATACAAGAGTGATCTAGCAAAGAATTCTTTTCATTCAACCCTCCTTCTAGCGCCAATTCAATGTTGATGCGTGTTTTATGACACCGCAAATATTCTAGAATAAAGTGTCAAAGACGCTCTATCCCCTCTTGAAAAACTACCTCGTATGCTAAGATTGCAAGTAAGATCATACGGTAATTCCAATGTTTAAGATGAGTGTGATAGGCTCTATGGTCTTGATGTGATTTGCTGGGGGCACAATTGGGATTTACTTTTGCAAGTTACTCAGAAAAGCAGATACATAAATACAACATCATTTTGGATTTTTTCGACTTTATAAAAAAAGTGAAAAAAGAATAAGAGTTTTAGGAGATCCTATGCTATTCCTAAGAAATCAAGAGATGACAAAAATTGGATGAAACCAAATAGACAATACTCTGCTTCCCCACGTTAGATGACAACTACACAAAGCAAGTGCAATCTTCTGGGAATGTGCTTATGATTTTCACATAATGAATAACTACCATCAAATCAAACAATAATTATCCAAATAGAAGTTAAGCATCCACGATAAAGCTCAGTCTAACTTTACACATTGAGTGAAAAGAATCCACTCAAAGAAAGTATGAGCTGGGTTTCACTAATCTTCACTATCAATCTGTCATTCCTTTTAACATACATTTAAATTCTAATTCAAATTTACTGAATGAGAAAGAGAATATGCGACCATGCAACCATCTAACAACCAAAGGATTCAAGGCACCTCATGCATAATGAACTTTATTATCAAAATAGTGTTTTCACAACAATCTCATAAAAACTCTCTTTATTTTCTACAATCTAATTATCTTCAATCTCTAATTCTCTAATGCCTTCTAATGAATTCTAATTGATCATCAATGAGAGAGTGAGAAGGGGGTTATATAGCACCTCTGAATTACAATGAATGGCCAAGATTAAAATAAAATTAGTGGCCAAGATTAAACATGACTAAACCCTAATTAGGGTTTCCAAAACATCAACCAGTTAACTGGAGAGAACTTCAGACATCCGAAGCTACATCCTTATCCACTTGTATGGCATCACGTTTGGAAAACTTGGACACGATCAAGCTGACCTCCTCCATGGCAATGTCCAGCAGCACGTTGACATTGTATTCTAACAAGTCCAAGCTCTCAGCACATTCTGCAAAAATGGTCACCCATGCTGGTTCCTGCAGTAAGAAAGTGTTTTTGACGGTCATGAAGTTGAATACCCTGGTGAAGTTTTCCTTCATGATTGGCCCAGAGATGGTGGAGAAAATTCTCTGCACTTGTTCTTTTAAATTCTTTGGCCGCAAGTGTTTCTTTCGGACAGTATCTTTGTCAAGCATATCTGCAACCATCTAGTAAACTTTATTCCGAATCTCTTTTGCTTGTTCTTCAATTTTGGCCCCATCCTGCTTTACCTTTTCTAGGACTCCTCTTCATGAAATTAGAGCATAGTACCAGCAACTGAAATCATATGCAGCTCTGGCCTTAATAACCCTGTCATCAATCAACCTTTGCTTTGAGATTCCTTTTAACTCTCGAATACATGGGATAATCCTGCTCTGAATATCTTTGAGGCCACCCCATGATTCTGCTAAGTCTGCAACTCGTGATAGTAGAAAGGAAGCTTGCTCATACACATGTGCCAACTTCTCTGTGAATAGCACCGCCTCTTCTTTCCTTCCATCCATCCAATCTTTAGCCTCTCTTGCTATAGTCAACTCTTCCTCAAAATTTCTGACTAGTTCTTGTGAAGAATTTGGAGGTAGAAGCGCTGCTTGGTCACCTTCATTTAGTGGCTTGGTGAAGTGTTTGATGTAATTTTTTAGGAACTTAATCTCTTTTTTATATTCTTTTTTCTTGGCCACTTCACTTTCCAGCCTAGACTTGATGGTGGCAACTAAATTGTCTAAGTCCTCAACTTCTTTCCCTTTCGTTGTTGGACCCATGTCAATGGTCGTGATGGCATATTCATCAGGGGCAATCTCATCTTGGAACTTATCGGCTGTAGGTACTACAATTTGCACTGTGTGGTTGCCAACCTCATCCCTTTGGATGGTAGAAAATTTTCTGGCTTTCTTTCTTATGGCAGTTTGCTCTAGCCTTGCCAAGAAATCTATGGCATCATCTTCGTCAGGAACCTTTATTGGCGCCTTTCTCTTTAATCTTTCTTGTAGCCACTCTGGGATGGTTGGCTGCTCAATTCCGTCCTCCTATTGACCTTGGATTTCTTGAATATCTTCTACTTCTTGCTCTTCTTGAATCTCTAGCATATTATGAAGTTCTTGCATATTTGGAATTTCCTACATGGATGGGTCCTCCTGGATTGCTTTGAGGGCGGAAATCATTCCTTCCTTGAATTCTCCCTCCATAATATCTATACCATTGTTTGATTCTAGGATCTTAGTGCCTGTAGGAGAAGGTTGAGCATCACCCTCCAGTTGTATTGGCTCCACATCTCCGACTGGGGAAGGAATCCTGACATTTTCCAAAGACTCTTTATCCATTGCGAGTTTCTTCTATATTTCTGGAAGTGGCCAACATAAGATCTCTGGATTTGTGCTTCTTTCGAGAAGGCCCTTCATCTATCATTTTATCCTTGTCCTGTTTTATAGATTTACCAATTTCTTTCCTCTTTCTCAAGTTGGCGGCATCTGTTGGCCCATCTCCACAAGATGCACTGGCATTTGAAGAACAAGACTCTGTATTTCCCATGAATTCATACGTGAATTGCACATTTCTTTGCCTTAGATTTTCTACCTGCCGATCTACTCACCATTGAGAATACTTGAAAACAAGCCGCATGAATATCGCCAGGTCACCCATGTCAGGCTCAGACCATCTCATAGGGGGGTGGCTCATTCTCATTGAAGCCTGGCTACAAATATGCTCCATCATCCTGTAGTTGATCAGGTACTTTGAAAAGCTTTGTTGCCCTTATCATACTTAGTGGAAATCTTGACCACAACCTCTTCCTCACGTCATATTCGTGTACTGCATTAGCCCAGAAGTCTTCTAAGTCTACCTGGTGCTTGTATTTCTCTTCGTCCACATTTTTGATGTGATGGAGTGGATCAAAGTTATTCCTGGACTTGTATGATATGAATGGATATTTCTGGATCTCCAGTCGAGCACTCTTCGCTACTTGTGCTGTTGGAAATGATTCCTCCATATTGTCGATGAAAAAAGGAAAGGTGACAACTGCTTTCTGTTTTGGCCTTTGAATATTTTGATATGCCTCCAATTGCCTCAGCACTTCCAGCAAAACCATTTTGCTGTTTGGATAGATGGGCAGTCTATAAGGATTTCCTGAGAATCCTTGGATCTTGATGTAAGTAAACTTAGGATATTGAATGAACCAAGATCCATATCGGCTGATTAGACTCTTGGCCTCATGGGCGAGTCTTTGATGTGTTCCACCTTGGAGAAGTTGAGTGATGTACATCAGAAAGGCGTCATGAGCTCGTCCGAAATGTGACTTCTCTTTTAGTTGCAACTATGGATAACAATCAGAGGCCTTGAGCTGTCCTTTGCCATTGCCAACCACACCCTTGCAAATTGAGGTCAACGTGGCCAAGATTTGTGTCCACAATATGCTCCCACTGGATTTGATCTTTGACTGTAGCTGCACACCCTTGCTGGAAAACTTCATCTTTACTCTCTCAAAAATAAATTTGCAAGAAAAAGCAAAGAGAATAATTAGAATTCAAAATTTAAATCACTCTGAAAGATATTCCAGCTAGTTGTCAAATTAGACTTCGTGAAAAATCAAGCTAGAAATAAAATAAATGATGAAATTTTATGCCAAAATGAAGTGGACAAAGTAGATCTACTTGGCTCTTCTAGACAAAAGAAATGATCACGATCACAATGCAAGTTGGTAAAAATTTGCTTCGTTCACTTCGCTTCAGAATTTTCTCAACTTTCGTGCCTTAGACAAATTTCTTCTCACACTTTTCTTTCGAAAATCGAATGATTTTGAAAATGAGAAGTGAATTCAATTATAGAGATGAGAAAATCGATCCATTTAGCAAATCTCCATTATTTCCTTTAAATCAAGTTTAAACTTAGCTTTCACTTCGCTTCTAAGTGGCAAGTTTTATCTTCAACGATAGTGTCTGGGAAAGTTTCCAAATTCAACACCAGTTCAATAAAGCTCCTTTTGTCTTTTTTCCAATTTCAATTTTTTAAAACTTATCTCTTTGGGGTGTTGGAAAATGAATAATTAAAATAATTAAAACAATTATTTTATGTGTCATTTCCAGCCCGTTAATTTTTATGTCAACTTATTTTTGTCTAAGGCAATTTTGATTTTCAAAATTTTCCATTTTCCTTAGGCGAAATTTTTCTTCGAAAAATTATTATTCCATAATTTCTATCGTCCAATTTTATTTGGCCATGATTTTCTTTCGTGGAAAATTTTCATTTGTCTTAAGCCATTCGATTTTTCTTGTCTATGCCTTACCTTTATCTCTCTCCATATGTCTTGGGGTGGACTTCTCATGTTCTCATGCCATATATTTATGTCCAAGGGCGGACTTGCCTTCTTTTCTTGCCACTTCAAGGCGGACTTGGCAACTTTTCTAGCCACTTTGGAGTGGACTTCATCAAATGTCTTGCCATCTTAATTGTTTGGCTAAGGGTGGACTTGGCAACTTTCCTTGCCATTTCTTTTTTTTGTGGTGAGTGGACTTCATCAAATTCCTTGCCATAAGTCTTGGGCAGACTTAACTACTTTTCTTGCCATTTAATATTCTTCAAGGGCGGACTTGGCATGACTTCTTGCCACTTCAAGGCGGACTTCATCAAATGTCTAGCCATTCATCTTTGGCCAAGGGCGGACTTGATTCTTTCCTTTGCCATTACCTTCTTTGCTTATGGCGGACTTGATCAATTGTCTAGCCATTTTCATTATGTCCAAGGGTGGACTTGGCTCTATGGCTTGCCAATTCAAGGTGGACTTCATCATGTGGCTTGCCATTGTTCCTTATAGCGGGCAGACTTCAACTCTTTCCTTGCCATTATCTTCTAAGTGGCTTGGGTGGAGTTTGCCAAAGCTTGTGCCATTAGTGCAGGTTGAACCTCATCTTCAGCCATTGACTTTGCCCTTCTTTCATGCCTTCACCATGATTTTTAGTCATACCTGGGCCATTTTGCCATGAATTTCTCATATTTTTTAGTCTCCTCCATGAATTCTTTAGATTTCTTCATGGTTTTCCATATTTTTTCACCATTTTCTTTAATTCGTTGACTGATTTTTCATTTTATTCACCATTTTTCTGTGATTTTTTCTAGATTTTTCACCTTTTTTTGTGATTTTCTAGAATTTCACCATGAATTCAAAAATTTCAAATCAATTTTCTGAGAGTGCTGTTGAGTTTTTCAAACTTCTGAGTGGATTTTTGAAATTCGGGACCCTTCCAAATATAGAAACTTTCTAAATATAGAAATTTTCCAAAAATAGCAACTTTCTAAAAATAGACCCTAAAAAATAGGGATCTTAGAATTGCTCAAAAGTTCCAAAAAAGTAGGTCCTAAAAAATAGGGGGCCTGGGGTGAAAAACCCTAAAAGGTAGGAGGTGTCGGAATTGACTGAAACGATAGTTGATCTTTGTCTCCCAGGCCTCCTAAGCACGATGGCGATGTTTGCACAATGATCCAGGCTAAAACTCTTTTGCTTGACTCGGGTAACCATTCAAAATTTAGACTCAAATCCCCCAAACAGAGACCAGACAAAATGAGACGCGTGATGGAAAAACCCTAAAAAGCAAACTACAAGGGTCCCCATTTGCAATGGGGTGAGGTGTGAATTAGGTCACAACAGGTCCCCCCTTCTGTGGTGGTGCAGGAGCACCTATTTGATCACATGCCTCCATGAGGCCATATTGATTCATTTGTTCCATTTTAATGTCTTAATGTTTTAATAAGGCTTAATGATCCATTTTTGATATGCATGAGGTCATTTGAGTCTTAGGAAATTATATTTTAAGTTATTTGTCACATAATGTTCAAAATTGTTCCATATTGTATGTAGGAGTTGATGGTGACTCCTCAACACCCCCAAGATCAGTTGCGACCAAAACCACTTCCACAAGAGAGAGAATGGCAAGAAAGCTTGCTTCACAATGCAAGATTGATTGATCGCTTGATTAGCTTGAATACAAATGTACAAGAGATACCTTGCTTATATGGGCAAGGTTGAGAGATAGGAATGAATATGATGTTGACAAATGTCATGATCCTATGACATGAGACAATCAACAACCTAATCACCTAGGAAATGATGCATCCTAGCTAGATACGATAAGTTCTAGATAAGCCAACTAAGACTTCTAGAAGGAATCTTTTACCTAAGTAAACTTAACCATGTGAATATGTCCCCTAATTTACCTAGTGGATGAATTAGCTAGGTACAAGACAATTATTCACACCAACACCCCCCCTTAAGTGCAACTTAGGGAGAAGATTATTATGCAAACTACTATGGGTCTCGGCTACTAGGCCATGTTAGGTACCCATTCACAATGCAAATGATGCAATCTCTCACAAGCGGAGAAAAGGAGAAAACCCTGTGGGACAAAACTCATCTCCAAAAGAGAGAAACAAAACAAGACAACATGATGTATGGAGGACTCAATGATACCCCCCAAGGACAACATGCATCATGTATATACAATAAATGACCTCCCCATAAGAGGGAAGTAGAGAGATGAGATATCCCCCCCATAATGTATGATCACCTACAAACATGGTTAAAGTCTGAAGACAAAACAAAATTCAATGCCTACAAACAATATTTCTCCCCTTGGGAAGAAGATACACCAAGTACAAATGCAGGAATGATTCCCATTCTGGATAGGAAGTGGTAGGAAGAGGAATCCAAATGTAGGAATATTGTGTCTCTGAAATCTGCTCATGTGTTGCCAAGCTCTTGGATGATGAAGATGATGATGCCACAATCCAATCAGGTACATGCCCAATCACAACAAACTGTGAAAAACCAGGAACCAATGGAAACTGATCTTGAACAAGCTCCAAAGACAAACATGAAATGACAATAGTTGATCCATGACTATCATCAAATAAGAGAGATAAACCCTCAAATTGGTCCTCCAAATTTGTAGTATGAGACTCCATGAACAAGTTAGAAATCCCTGTCAAATACTCATCCCACAAAGCAAGATCTGAAAAACTATGATCATCATGTTGAATAGAAGCATCAATGGCTGAAGGAGTAGGAGGTGGAGGAGTAGGAAGCTCAATACTGGTCTCAAGAATACCAAGGTGTAGATGACCAAACTTCTCCTCACTATCATGGTTCACACTCAATGGAGTGTGTGATGCAGTCAAAGGAACATTATCATCTTCATAAGCAAAATGTGAAAAGGAATATACACGAGATGAATGATCAACCATCCCAATAGCAACAATATCCCTAGTCTCCAAGTCCCTTATGTACACCCTATCTGGAGTGAACTCAACTGTTTTACCTTGACCCCCATGAGTAATTTGATAAATAGAAAGGAGATTAGTGGACAAGGAAGGAACACAAAGTACATCATTGAAGCTCCCTTCCCCCATATCAATAGAACCTTTCCCACTTACCTTCATATATGTATTATTACCCATCAATATATGAAGTGAATTACAAGGTTCAAAAGAAGAGAACATATCCATAGAGGATGCCATATGATGAGATGCCCCTGAATCAAGAAGCCATCTATGAGATGCAAGACTTGTAGAGGCCAAGAGTGCTTGTCCTTTCATCTTGTGTAGCCCAGAAGTAGATCCTGTTTCCTGTGACTGAGATGATGATGAGGGAGCTGCCGATTGAGATGCTGAAGAAGAAGTAGTAGACACTGATGAGGGCAGCTTAATGTTATTCTTTTGAAGAAGCTGTGTCAGTTCATCAATCTTCTTATTATAACATCTATGCTCATCATGTCCTAATCTTTTACAATATGCACATTTTTACTTCTTCTTTTTAGATGATTCCTCTTTAGAAGAGGATGTGGACTCAAGAGTGCTATGTGAAGGAGAATCTTTACCTTGCTCATTAGACTTTGGTGCCTTGTTTTGCTTCTTACCTTTGCCACTTGAATCCTTTGTCTCCTTTGCAACAAGAGCATGAGATCTAGAAGACTTCAATGTGCCCATGTGTACCAACTTTGCTTGTTCCCTTGTGAGTTGAGCTACAAATTCATCAAGAGAAGGCATTTTGTATGCATTGCCAAGAGCATCCATTGTAGCATAGAAAGTAGAAACAAACACTGAATAATCAGGACCAAGCTTAGCAAGAATAGAAAGTATCAAATGTTCATCCTCTTTAGTGACCCCACAATTAGATAACTGCAATCTAAGAGAATTGAGCTTAGAGAAAAAGTTTTGGACATTGTCAAAATTTGAAGGATTAAGACCCATCAGTTCATTCTCCAACTTAAATTTCCTCATCTTATCTGGCTTACCAAAGAGACTCTCTAAAGTATTCCAAGCTTCATTAGGATGAGTGCAAGAAGCAACATGATATCTAAGATCTGGAGAAATGGACAACTTCAAAGTTCCAAGAGCTTCATCCCTTCTATCAAGCCACTTTCTTTTCTCTTTTGCTCCTGCAGGTTCTAGATCTTGACCAAATGTGATTCGTTGCAACTTTGATTTTAACAATAATAACTCCATTTGAGATTTCCACTCATGATAGTTATATGGAGTTAGAAGTACAACTTTTGTCAAGTCCATGATACAATGAGATATTACAAGAGAAGAACAAAAAATTTTCCCTCACAATACAAGAAATCAACCCCTTTTCCCAACAAGATTTGCACTTTTTTTGCAAATTTTACAAGAAGGAATCCCAAACTATCAAATCAGCTACAAACTGAAAATATGAAAATCTGGAAACAAATCTGCAAAATGTGGATGATAAGATCTGAAGTACTCCTGAATACCTTCCAAATGCCACAAATTTGGAGAAAATTGGAGATCGGAGCACAAAGATATGAGCTTGAAAGCAGAAAACGATGATCGGGCTTCAACCTGGAAAAAGAGGCACAAAACTGCAAAATCTCTGCAAAATATCTGCACCACTGTACGGTCGCTCATATGACCTTGGCTGCAATATTGCTTAAAAAAATATACATTGTCGGCATTACAATGAAGGTTAAGTCAGCCCTTACAAATAAACCAAGGCTTAAAAAATTTCAATAAACAAAGGCCGATATTAATATAGTCGGCTTATGTCATATAATGTTTTAATAAGCAAATTTTAAAATCTGCGAAATCATATATGCGCTGACAAAACCGTACCAATTCAAAACTTGACCAGTACCATCCGCCAGTGAAGACCACCGATGGGACTTGCAATGTGGAGCCGACAAATCCTAGCCGGATGTACCCCCTGAGAATCTTTATGCCGATGGAAGCGACCAAGCACAACAGCGGCTTAAATGCCGATGGCAATATCCACCACCCAAATCAGTTGACCAGTGACGGACGATGTATAATCGATGGAGACCGGCAGTTAGGAACTAAACCCCACCGATGGAGATTTTTTTAACACAAACGGCTGATGTAATGCCTGTGATAAATGTTGAGTACCCGCGGATGGACGAGTATGCCGATCACAGCGCCGACCAAGTCTGACCCTTAATGCCGACAAGTCAGTGTACCCGGTCGATTACATAAGAATAGGACGGCAATGGCTATACAACCGTCGATATTAATGGAACCGGGGATCAAATCTGCGTACACCAACAACAATAGAAGGTACCCGCTGATGGAATTTTCTGAACGCCAAATAGCAGATCCAGTAAAATGGACGCCGACGGAGTCAAAAATTAATGAAATCCCGACAACAAAATATATGTCCCACTAATAAATTTGGCCCTGAAATATTTTTTTACAAAGACATTTGCCCGATTTACAAAATATTTGAACCCGAATAAAATTTTGCCCCAAAATTATAATGAAATATGCGCAGAAATATTTTACAAAAATAGGAAAGATCGTACCGCAGAGAAGGTTGCTACAACAAAAAATTTTGCCTCAAAAACAACTTTATCCAATATAGGCGAATTTACAGTCAAAACTCGTCTGCGGAAGCTTCTGAACTCAACCGTGAGGTTCTTGAAACCCCAATCTGCATCCAACAAAAATCTTCAAGCCAAAATATCACCCTCAGATCTGAGAAGGAATCTACAACACCTGGAGAGCTTTGATACCATGTAGGAGTTGATGGTGACTCCTCAACACCCCCAAGATCAGTTGCAACCAAAACCACTTCCACAAGAGAGAGAATGGCAAGAAAGCTTGCTTGACAATGCAAGATTGATTGATTGCTTGATTAGCTTGAATACAAATGTACAAGAGATACCTTGCTTATATGGGCAAGGTTGAGAGATAGGAATGAATATGATGTTGACAAATGTCATGATCCTATGACATGAGACAATCAACAACCTAATCACCTAGGAAATGATGCATCCTAGCGATAAGATAAGTTCTAGATAAGCCAACTAAGACTTCTAGAAGGAATCTTTTACCTAAGTAAACTTAACCATGTGAATATGTCCCCTAATTTACCTAGTGGATGAATTAGCTAGGTACAAGACAATTATTCACACCAACATTGTAAACATTGTCAAAAGAGAAAAAATTAAGTAATTGACAAAGCAAGTGATTAGAGGTAGGTTAGAATAAGTTGTGATTGGTTGATTTGAGGTAGTTTTGTTCTCAAAGCATAAATAAGCCTCTCACAAGTTGAGGAAAGGGAAGGGGGATGTAAATGATGGATAGATTAATTAAGAAACCCTATTTTTCATGCAAATTTCTATGTTTTTCTTGATAAAACGTGAATATATGCTCTTGTACGACCTGATATTGAAGGGACAGTCATTAGAAAAGATATAATTGTGTTTCTGGATCATTTTTCACTTGGTCTGACTTAATTTCATGGAGAAATAAAGAAGTTATGGCATTTCTTGTAAAACTAGCCTGTAACCCTACCAAGGGTTACCCGTTTTAGTAAAACCCTCATAACTTTTGTTTGAACCGTTGGATCTGTCTAAAAATTGGAGAAAATTTCTATAACTAAGTAATTGACAAACTGACTAGAGCAATTGGATTCATGATCATTTTTGTGAAAGTTATTAATGATTGTTTGTTACAGTTTATAGTGAAATTAGACTGGTAAAGGCCTAAAAGGGCAGAGTACAGATGTTATTTGTAGTGTTGTTACAAAACGAAGGTAACTAAATTTTTTATGTGTTTTAGAAGATTATCCAAGGTACTCAAATTTGTGATTACAGTTGGCATATTGTGTTAGTTCAAAGATTTTGTGATGATAGTCCCTAATTGAAAGGCGACAAGGTTATGGTGCAAGTTGTGATTCAAATACCTATGGTTGTTATATTTATGTTGCTGATAGAGTTATGCATGGAATGATATATTTTCCTTATGGAAGACTCAATCCAAGGTAAGATAAAGGTTTGTGCTGTTGTTTTCTTGTGTTGAATGGTTGAGAGAATGCTTAATAGCATGCATTACTTAAAGATTTCCTCGAGAAATTGTTAAGGATCTATGAGATGTGTTGATGTATCCTTTTAACCTCTGCATCATGTGGGAAACCAAAGGGTAGGTTTACACTTCTATGGAAAACTGAAAGGCAGGTTTGCACTTTTGTGACAAACCAGAGGGCATGTTCTCACTTTTGTGGCAAACCAGAGGGCAGGTCCACCCCTCTATGAAAAACCAGAGGGAAAGTCTGTACTTCTATGACAAACCAGAGGGTAGGTTCACACTTCTGTGGAAAACCAAAGGATAGGTTCACACTTCTACGGAAAACCAGAGGGTAGGTTCACACTTCTATGGCAAACTAGAGGGTAGGTTCTCACTTTTGCAGAAAACTAGAGGGCAGGTCCGCCCCTCTGCGGAAAACTAGAGGGCAAGTCCACACTTCTGCGGCAAACCTGAGGGTAGGTTCACACTTCTGCGACAAATCAGAGGGTAGGTTCACACTTCTATGGAAAACTAGAGGGAAAGTTCACAATTCTGTGGAAAACTAGAGGGAAGGTTTGCACTTCTGCGATAAACTAGAGGGCAGGTCCGCACTTCTGTGACAAACTAGAGGGTAGGTCCGCTCCTCTATGAAAAATAGGAGGGAAGGTCCACACTTCTTCATAAAACTAGAGGGTAGGTTCACACTTCTGTGACAAACCAAAGGGCAGATCTTCCCCTCTGTGACAAACCAGAGGGCAAGCCCGCCCCTCTGCAGGGCAAGTTCACCAATCTATGACTTGAACCTGCAAACAAACTTAACAACAACAAACACAAAATGAAGGGACCCGTTTGTGGGTCCCACTGAGCATTCTAGAAATGTGATGCCTAGTGTTTTACTCTATCCTAAAGGTGCAAAATAACTATTATGCAACAAAGAAAAACAAGGAACATGTCAAAGATTAGCCTAAGGAATGATAACACAAAGAAAGATAACAAAATAATGATAAATGATTATACCTTTGTGTTGTTGAATCCCTTGGTTGGCCCTTGATGTTTGAATGCTTGTATGCTCCTTGGATGGCTATGGAGATGAATAAATGCAAGATGAACAATGTGATAAAATGAAAATACTAATGGCTAAGTGTCTTGGCTAGATGATTGAAAATGCTTGCAAGTTGAGTGATCAATTTGGCAGCATAAGAGTGTAAATGGCTAAGTGTTCTTAAATGCATTAGAAGAGGGGGGTATTTATAGAAGAATTTGAATTCTCTAGAGAATTCAATGGTTGAGATTAAGCCACCAAGACCAAGATGAAGGCATATGGTGAGTTGAGGACTTACAAGCCCTCACATCTTGACATGTGGAGGGTGAAGTGGCCTAGGATGTGATGATGTCTAAGTGAGGTGGAATAAGGACAAGTGATGTGGAGGAAGGGTAAGTACTTTGATGTGACTTCTCAATGATCACATGGGGAAGAGAAGATTCCTTGGAGGAATAAAATTGAATTTAAAATTCATAATGATTGGGAGATCTTGTGGATAAGACAAGGTTCCCAAAAGAGAGGTGGAAAGTACCTTGGATAAAACAAGGTAAGTATTTACCCACATGTGACTTGATGTGACAAGTCCAAGGTTCTGGATGACTTGCATGGGGAAGAGAAGATTCCTTGGAGGAATAAATGTGAATTAAAAATTCACATGGGGAAGAGAGAAGCCTTGAATGAATAAAAAAGAATTAAAAATTCCTTGGGGGATGGAGAGAGTTGACCAAGGTACTGATTAGGCTTAACTGATCAGTTATTAGAAGATAGTTAGTGGTTAAGGAAGATTAGAAGCCAACTTCCAAAAGTTGGAGGATGTGACATGTCGTAATCATGGATTAGAAATGTGCACATCCCTAATGAAGAGATTAGGAGGTTGATTAGGATTAAGGAAAATGATGTGACATGTGAGGAATTAAATAAATGTCATATTTATTTAATTCATTTGATGAAAGGGGGATTAAAGAGGTAAGGTATTTAATTATTAACTGAATACCTTGGGGATTTAGAGGAATTTGAGGATATTAATTAAATAATAGTGATATTACTTAATTAACGCGGATAAGGGAATATTTAGACAAAAAGGGGGTAAATTTGGACAAATGCAACATCCAAATTTAGGTCTCTACGATTCCAGTGCATTTACCCTTTGTTATAGCACATTTGTGCAATCTTGTAGCACATCTGACTGCTGTTATAGTGCATCCGTGCAATTTTCCAACACATCCATCCTCTATTGTAGTGCATCTATCAAATGTTTTAGCGCATCGGGGCTCTATTATAGTGCATCCATTAAATGCAAAACACGAGAGTTAAATTTATCCCCTATTTCATAGTTTGAGCCAAAATTTAGAATCTTTTTCAATCCATAATCATTCCTCAGGTACAATAGAGTCTAAACTTGTCAAAATTGACCACTACAAGTAGAATTCTCAAACCTAAACCAAGATCTAACATGTCAAAGTTCCTAAATCATCAAACTTATCACACCTCTTGATTGTTAAGCCTAGTTTCATCATTAGGATTTGTCATCCTTTCATCACGAAACAAAGCTATATAATTGGATCAAACTTAGTCTCATCTTGGATTTGTCATTCTCTTAGACTTAGTTGTAATCCTTGGCAATATTACAAACAAAGATCAAAGTTTACTCAAAGCATAACGCTTGTGTACCCATCCAAACAAGGTTACAAAAGTAGAGACTCAAGGAAAAAGAGCTGGAAACCCAAAACACTGAAACACAAAACATTGGAACTCAAAGCATTGAAACCCCAAACATCAAAACTCAAAACACCGAAACTCAAAATAGTTAAATGCAAAACACCATGGCAGAAGCTTAAGAGAATCTTTTCCATGGACTCCACAATAATGAAGGGGAAGAAATAACTGAGGAGGATATACAACATGTTGAACAAGATCCAAAATTCCAAAAATGTTTAGAAAAGATTTTTGAAAGAAATGGGGGAAAATACCTCCTTATGCTAACTAAACAAGGTGTTAAATTTCCTGAAGACTTTGATGTGAATCAATTGAAAGTACCTCCCAAACATCCTAAAAAAGAAACAAAACAAGTGGTTTCCCTAACTCATCAAATGAAGAACCTTCAACAACAAATTCTTGACATGCAAAGGGGAACCTCAAAATAATAATTGATCCAAGACATTTTTCCATATACTTTTGATCAAGATATCCATATAATCCCTTTTCCCAAACATTACAAATTCACAAAGTATGACAAATACAATGGAAAAAAAAATCCAATTGATCATGTGAGGTAATTTAGAACCATGAGTCTTGAATTTTCCCATGAAGAAACTTATTTGATGAGGTTATTCCCAAAAAGTCTAGGTGGAGAATTCCTTGAATGGTTTTCCAAACTTGCACCACTAATCAAAACCATCGAAGAACTGGTAAACAATTCATCACTCAATATTCTTATAACATTCAACATGACATAACAATGAAGGAACTTTGCAACTTGAAACAAAAAAAAGGGTGAATTGTTCCTTGTGTTTTTACAAAAATGGAGAAGGTTATTCGTAAGATATTCTCGTCCCGTACTTGAAAAAGAATAGATGGAAGTATTTATTGATAACCTAAATGACAATATGAGCTACAGATTGAAATTACAATGTCCCCCCACATTCAAAAAATTGATTGAAAATGGGATTAGAATTGAAGAATCTTTGCTCAAAAGGGGAGTCATAAAACTATACAATCAACACATTGAACTCCTATAACAATTACAACAACGAAAAACCAAAGTTTTGGCAACATCAACATCACCTCACATCAAATCAATAACTTTGTGCCAATAAATTTGATCACTAATATAATTGATAATGACAATCACATTAATGTCATAAAACTTTGAGAGAAATAAGACAATTCATCGATCAATGCAATCACAAGAGGACAAGCCAAGGTAACATTGAAAGGAGCTACCCCTTTCATGTTCAAAGCAACTACTAATATCCCTGCAACTCAATATAACATCATTGATCAGTTGCAGAAGATACCCACCCAAATATCCATATTAGAGCTTCTTAATATTTCACCCGCTCACAAGGAAATATTAGAACAAGCTCTAGTTGCCACCATGGTACTGAACAATCTGGAAGTTTTTCAATTTCAGACTATGGTGGGACATTTGACTACATTGCACTGCTTATCATTTTTTGAACATGATGGTGTATCTATCACCCATCCACACAATAATTCTCTCCACATTGAGGTCTTAATCCAAAAACACCATGTTAAACATGTTCTAATAGATGGAGGAGTTGGCTTGAATATATGTACTTTGAAACTTGTACGTATAGTGGGTTATTCAGAAAATGCAATTGATCCTAGAAGAAAAATCACAATAAAAGCATATGATGATGAAGAAAGATCCTCCCAAGGATTGATTGTTCTACCAATTCAAGTAGTACCAGTTGTCAAAGATATAGTATGCCAAGTGTTGGACAAAGAATTGACATACAACATACTCTTGGGATGTCTATGGATCCATGAGATGCAAGTTGTACCTTCTACATATCACTAGTGTTTGAAATTTCCTTTTAACGGACAAGAGATCACTATTGTTGCTGATTCCAACAACCCCCAATACTATAACACACTCAAAATAACCCAAGAAAATTTTATGCCACACAACAAGGAAGCTACAACTCTTGGTTCATCCAACAGTGAAAAACAACTAAATGTCTTGTCAAAGTGGGTGGAGAAAAAGGACCAACCAAAAGATAAAGGTATCAATGAGTCTTCTCCATCGAATCACGAAAGTAAACTCAATGCTTTTTCAAAACAAGTTGAGAATATCCAATTGAAAGGTAAATGCATGGAGGAATACTCATTTGAGCAATCCTTGTGTTTATCACAACTGTCACCTTCTCCTAAGTCATATGGACAACCATCAACCTCAAGACAACAATCATCACAACCAACCACACTCTTTGATGGTAAATTTGTAAGAGCAAGCACCTTAGTGAATGAATCAGAAGACAAGGAGGTTTTGAATTGGCTGTACAAGGATGAAGAGCAATCACAAGCATCCACTTCAAATGTACTAATAGACTAGTATGGAAAAGGCAAGACAATCTTGGAAAAGATGGGATATGAGGGAAAAGGTCCTATTGGTAAAAGAAAATATGACATCATAGAACCAATACAACCCATCACAATGAATTATAAGGATAAGATGAGATTAGGGTACAAGGAGAAGCAAAAGAAGAAACCAGACAACAAGTTGTCAAGAGAATCCTTCAATTGAGAGATAGTTCCAAAATAGACTCCAATAAATATGAATGAGATTCCCTCTCTGAAGAGTCTTGTCATGATAAGAAGATTGATGTGATACAAAAGTATACCCCAACACGTACGAAGGGATAGAGCTTGAGTTATTGACCACTTGAAATTGGATCAAAGAATATCGATGACTCAAGTGAAGACGATCATTCTTCTAGCAAGATAGATACTTCGCAAGAGAGTAACATCTTAGACCTCGATATTGCCATTGGAGATTCTGATGACATTGCATCATGATGCTTACCCCTTATGACCTCAGCCAATCTAATAGTTCCATGCCATTAGTACACCCCAAATTGATTGATTGGGACCAATCTGAGCTATTTGATCTACCCACCTTTTTGAATGATGACACCATCGTTAACTTCCTCTATTTCAATAACCCTGAAGCATGTTCCATCATTGAAACTCATAATAGAACTTTAGGCAAAGGGAGTGCCAAATCTTCCAGCTACAAAATGAATACCAAAAGTAGATCTAATGGTGAAAACCATTTAATGGCACTATTAGATCCAGAATAAGTAAAAAACAAATAGCGTATCTCAAGGTGAAAACCTCTATGAGGCACCAAGAGATGGAAGATTTGACACTCTCCTTGAACACTATCAGGAGAGATCGTCAATGCTGATTGAGCCTACACAATCTATCAATGTTGGAACAAATAAAATAGTGAAGACCCTACACCTCACATCATCTATGACATAAGAGGAAAAACTCAGTTTCACCAAGTTCTTTGAAGAAAGGAAAATCAACTTTGCATGGTCTTATGTTGACATGTCAAGCATCGATCCAGAGCTCATCATGCATCATTTATCCCTACCATGTAGTGTAAAATGAGTAAAGAAAAATTAAGAAAAATGCATCCCCATATCACCCTCTTAGTAAAAGCTAAGTTGAAGAAATTGTTGGATGTGGGATTTATCAGACCTATTGACTATGCTAAGTGAATATCAAATATTGTGCTAGTCTCAAAACTAGACAAAAGCATCGAGATATGCACAGACTTCAGAGATCTTAACAAAGCTTTCCAAAAAGATGATTTTCCTCTACCTAACATCAACATCATCGTAGACTTGACTACTGGACATGAAATGTTATCACTTATGGTGGATTTTTAGGATATAATCAAATAAAGATAGTACCTGAAGATCAAGACAAAATAACCTTCACATGTCCTTGGGGCACTTTCTGCTGGAATGTGATGCCTTTTGGGTCGAAAAATGTTGGAGCCACATATCAAAGAGCAATGACCACCATCTTCCATGACATGATGCACACTTTTATGGAAGAATATGTAGATGAATTATTGGTGAAATCATTCATTACAGAGGGTCATCTAGAAATTTTAGATAAGATCTTCACTAGACTGGAGAAATTCAATGTGAGGTTGAACCCCAAGAAATGTGTATTCAACATAACATCAGCTAAGCTTTTGGGGTATATTGTATTGGCTAAAGGTATTGAGGTGGATTATGCAAAAGTTAAAGCCATCATGGAGATGCCTCCTAAAGACATCAATCAACTTAGATCTTTGCAAGGAAGATTTTAGTCCATCAAGAGGTTTATCACACAACTAGCTAACAAAACTCACCCTTTCAATCACTTACTACACAAGAACGTCTCTTTCAAGTGGGATGAGAGATGCAAAGCTTTCTTTAATCAAATCAAGCAATATTTGATGTCACCACCAATACTAGTACTGCCAACCAAAGGAAAGCCATTGATACTCTACATTGCAACAATTGAGATATCTTTGGGAGTTTTATTGGCACAGGAAGATTCTGCAAGAAACGAAGGGGAAATCTATTATATCACCAGGACCTTGAATGGTTATGGGATCAATTATACCTTTATTGAGAAATCCTATTTGGTGGTAGTATTTTCTACTCAATAACTTAGACATTACATGTTGACTCACACCATTAAACTCATTGCTAAAATTGATCCATTAAAGTATCTACTCAACAAAGCTACCCTAATAGGAAGATTGGCCAAGTGGTTCATGATATTGAGTGAGTTTGAGATACACTACGTAGACAAAAAATCCATCAAGGGTCAAGCCATAGTAGATCAACTAGCTGAAGCACCATTGCAAGAAAATCATCGAATGAACATTGAATTTCTAGATCTTGAAGTCCTTACAATATATACACAACAATGGATGTTGTATTTTTATGGCTCTTATACATAACATGGATCAAGTGTAGGAATATTGTTTATCTCGCCACAAGGACATACCATTCCCAAGTCCTATAGACTGATGTTTCCTTCCACCAACAACACAACCAAATATGAAGCATTAATCATTTGAATCAAAGTAGCAATCGAGTGGAAGATCACATAGTTACATGTCTATGGTGATTCTCAATTAGTTGTTAACTAGGTGAGTGATGATTACCAAACAAAAGATGAAAAATTAATGCCATATAAGAGAATGGTTGATGACTTAAAAAATTACCTTGTGGAGATAAAATTTGAGCAGATTGCTAGAGGTGACAACAAAGTTTCTGATGCTATGGCTACCATTGCTTCTCTCTTATAGATTCCTGAGAAAAGAGCCCGTTATGTGTTCATGGTGGAACAAATATTCAACCCATCCTATGGCAATCCTGAATCCCAAGTAATCTACCATCTATCTAAGGCCAGTGATTCCATCTACGAGAAAATCTATACTTACTTGAAAGACAATACCCTCCCACCCAATTTATCCCAGAACCACAAACAAAATTTCATTTGATAAGCAGCTCAACACACCCTAATAGCCGATGTGCTTTATCAATGAGGTCTTGATGGTACTCTCCTTTGGTGTCTAGAATGCAACGAAGCTAAAAAATGTTTTACATGAGGTCCATGATGGTATTTATGGCACACATTCAAGTGGCCTAACTTTAGCTAAGAAAATCCTACGTTTGGGGTATTATTGGCCAAATATGGAGGAGTTAATTCAATATGTCAAAAGGTGCACACAATGTCAAATCCATGGAAACTTGATACATGCACCAGCATAAGAGTTTCAACCTTTCGCATCAACATGGCCTTTTTGTTAGTGGGGATTGTATCACATAGGAAAGATTCATCCATGTTCATCCAACAAACACAAGTTTATGATCACAGCCATGAAGTACTTCAAAAAGTGGATTGAAGTAGCTCCCCTAACCACCATCACAAGAAAACAAATATCATCATTCATCCTGAATTATATCATCTGTTGGTATCGCATCCCTCAATCCATTATCATAGAAAATGACAAACCATTCAAAAATAAGGATGTCCAAGAACTTTGTGAGAGGTTCCATATACAACATCAATTTTCTACACCATACTATCCCCAAGGACACCACCAAGCAGAGGCCTCAAACAAGACTATCCTAATTTTTTTGAAGAAAATTGTCAATGAGGCTGGATGTGATTGGCACATTCAACTGAACTCTATTTTGTGGGCTTATAGAACCAGTATCCACACCCCAATAGGAGCAACACCATACGCCCTAGTCTATGGATCAGAGTCCATTCTACCTATTGAGGTTGAACTACCATCACTCAGGGTGTCACCAAAAGGGATCATTTCAGATGAGGATTGTAAAGTGTCTAGGTTACATGAATTGGAACTCTTGGATGAGAATTGTTAGCATGCAATGGATCACCTAAAAGCCTATCAATAGAGGATATCCAAAAGTTACAATCAAAGAGTAAAGCCTAGAACATTTCAGGTTGGTGACTTAGTCTTGAAAGAGAATCCCATAATCAACAGGATTTAGAGAAGAAGGGTAAATTTGAACCAAATTGGATAGGTCCCTTTGTCATTGTATCATTATTTGGATTATGAGCATATTATTTGTCCAAACCAGAAGGGGATTTGTTTGAGGAACCCCTCAATAGCCTGGGTATGTGCAGGATCACGATGGGCCAAAAAGTGGCATTATTATGGGTATTTGTAGGGTATGTGGCTGACAACTTTTTTTTTTAATCCAAAATTGATGAAATGAAATGAATTTTTCTAAGAGGAGATTCTCAGCTTTCCACCAATATAAATTATGCTTTAATTTGAATTTAATAAATAAATATTATTTATTTTCTATTAGAATTATGACTAAAGTCCCGATGATAGGCTGATTGAAAAACATCTATAAGTTTCAAATGGTATCACATTTTTGAAACCAAAATATGCATCACATTCTATGCTTCACATACTATAGGATTAAAAAGAAAAAATAAATTTCATGAAGTTTTGACCAAGTTAAGGTGGTCATATGAGGTTTTATATTTTTAAAAATTGTAATAAAAAATCATAATTAATTATTTACTTGGAAAAATTACAAAAAATAATGCATCACATCCGAACATGAGTCTTCTACTTATATATAAAATATTATAAGAAAATATTATCATTTTATTATGGTTAGGGTGGTCAGATAGACACCGACTTCTTATTTTTTCCTTGAAATTTAAGTACTACTGCATTGAAATTTCAAATTTTCACCAAATAGATTAAATTATTTATTTTTAAATAACCCTAGTAGTTTAGAAACTACATTCAATTTTCTATAGATTCTATTCTTACATATTTTTGAAATAATATAGATAACTTATTCAAATTTTTATGTCAAGTTGCCTAACACTGATTTTTCTGAATTTTTTGCCACTTAAGGGCCTATTTTTTCCATGATGATCTTGCACATACCCAATGCTTTTATTATTTAGCCTTAGAACAAGATTACAATAATTCTTTATCAATCCTTCTTTTTCCTTCAACAATTCTTCTTCACAATCTGCAATAAAATCTGATAAAAGTCTCTTCAACTTGATGCAATAAATAGACAATAATGAGCCTTGTAAACTCCAAATAGTTTACAATTACAAAGCACAAAGCTTATCTCACAAAACCTATGCATATTCTTTACAAGTAGAGTTCTTCTGTGAAAAAAAATGTCAAACCAAGTCCTTCATCAATTTGGGCATCCAAAACTGAAGTCATAACTCAATGTTGATTCCAGAGATATCTTGTAAGCTTCTCCTCAAAGTTGGCACCAAGAATGGGCCCACTTAACCCAACCTTATAAAATATATTATAATGAAAAATTGTTAACTCCAAGATGCCAACTTGGGCGTCCAAGGTGGGTCCAAGTCAATCTCTATTAACTGAAACATATCTCTCCACCATTCATGCAAATATCATGCATGATTGATCATCCCCTATTAACTAAAAGTAGTCACTTGTTATCTATCATGTAATTCAAATCATTAGCATGCAATGCAAGTCAATTGAAGTCAACTAACATGCAACTCAAACTAACTACATGCAACTGAAGACAACTAAACCATGACTGAACTGAACTGAACTGAACTAAAATGAAATGAACTTAACTGAACTAGTTTAAACTGAACTGAATTGTAAACATCAATCCATAACTTCCAGGATCTTTACATGAATTATTGAAGTGTTGTCTTTTTCTCCAAACAATTAACTAAACTCAAGGTGAATTCCACCTTCCATGTGGGCACCCCATGTGCTCCTATTAATTAGGAACTCATCTTGGATGCCCTCACATGTTCTTATCATTTAGAATTAATTACAAATGTCAATTAGCATGTTTATTTCATTTGAATTTAATCTCTTTCTAATCCTAGTGTTGGGGAACACTTTCCAAGAACTTAGGAGATACATGAAATATGTTTAGGATTATCATTAAATGACATCCTATTCCCAACAATAAAGGTGTCAAAAGTTATTTTTTCTATTGGTTGACATAAAAAGAACCCTATTTTGTAATCGACATAAGTCTTAATAAAAGGCTAAGGGTTAGGGTTTTCAATGATATTGTATTGTAGCATTTACAATGGTATTGAGTTGCAAGATTAAGGGTTGTAATTGGTTTGATTTGTTGGATAATAATATTGGACTCTCTGTTGGTAGATGTAGCTTGAGTTTGGGTGAACCATGTTAGAATTTGTCTCTCATTGTTATTATTTCTATGTTTTTCATTCCTCTGTTTAATCTTTATTTGAATTTAATTGATATTTTCTGCATGCAATTCCTAACATTACTCCATATATCAACATGATCCAAATTCTATTAAAATGAATACAAAATTAAACAAGTTCCACATAGTGGCTAGCAATTGCCTTTATAATATTGTAATTATTATTTTCTAGATTTAAAAAAATTAAATGTAAGTTTTATTAATGTGAATAAAAATAAATTTAAGTTTTTTTAATTATAGTGTTTTATTATTGTAATTAGTTATTTGAATTACCTAACTCTAGCCCTAACTCACACTCTAACTCTAATTCTATCTATAACCCTAACCCTAACAATAAAGAATTATGGAGAGACATTACAAACAAAATCTATGAATTAATATTGGGAATAAGATTTGGAATAAATATATTAGATGAATAAAATTTTGGAGCATTATATTTATTAATTATATTTTAGTGATTTTTATTAGTAATATTTTATTTTTAATTTTTAAATAGTTTTAACCATATTTTTTTACCTTATCCTTAATTCTAGTGCTAATACTAATTATAATGCTTTTAGGATTATAATAATTAATAATAATAGAATTAGAATTAGAATTTAATTAATAATTATAATAATTTTAATTTAATTGTTATTTGTATTTATTTATGTTTTGAAGTTAATAAAGAGGTAAAAGGGGGAGAGAGGTGGAGATAAATAGGTATAGCAAAAAATAGTAAGGGGAGAAATATAGGGAGATGGAAATAGACAGAGAGAATAAATGAGTGAAAGATATATAGATGAAGAGAGAAGGGAAGACAAATATAGAGAGAAATAGGGGAGAGAGAGGAAGAGAGAGATCAAGATATAATAAAATATATAAAGACAGAGAGGGGGACAAAGATATAAATAGATCTCTCTTTCTCTTCCCATATATATCATATATATCTTCCCATAAGTACCTCTCCAGGTACCTATTTCTATATATCTCCCTCTCTTTACCTCTCTCTATATAACTTCCTATCTCTATCTTTCTATCCCTCCATCTCTCAAGCTCTCTTTTTGTCCCCCCTCTTTCTATCTCTATTTCTCTCTCCCTCTCACTCTCTCTCCATTTCCATCTCCATTTCCCTCTTTATCTTCCTCTCTATCTCTATCCCTATCTCTATCTCCTTAACTCTCCTTACATCTCTCTCTCTCTTTCTCATCTATCTTTCCCACTATATATATATATCTCCCTCTTTCTATCCATATCCCTCCCTCTCTCCCTATAAATCTCTCTTTCTATATCTCTCAACTTCTTTATCCTGTCTATTTATATCCCTCTCTCCCTCTGATGAATAAGAAATGGATACCCTTTTGGGATATCACACTTTTCTCGAGAATTCAACCATTCACTAATGTCCTAGGGGTCCTAATTGGATTGACTAACAACCAAACAAGGTGAGCCAATTCTCAATTAGGATGATCCTAGGAAGGGGTTCTTTAGGTTCAGAGGGTTCACCACCAAGCAAATGCTTGGAAAAGAAAATGTTTGAAAACACACTGTGATATGAAAACAAATGCTAAATGAAGACAAAGGAACTCCAACTCATGAAATCAAGTAATATAAGCCAAATAATGAGTGAAAATGATGAAATTAAGCTACACCAAGTTAGGGTATGTGTATTTGGGAAGTTTGGATCTATGTAATGCAAATTTTGGAAAAGTAAAGAAGACAAAATATGTTGTGGAGGATTAAGATGCCTAAGAAGGTGTATTAGTCCTACTGCTATTTTTTGGAGAAAATGTAGAGTCTTCAGATCTCAGAACCAGATCTTTGAAAATTGATTTTGGGAGGACTAAGATGCCAAAGATGGCATATTAGTCCCATTCTGAATTTCTACAAACTTTGAATTAGATCCTGAGCTCCAAGGTTTGCACAAGCTTCCCTTCCAGTCTTAGGTTCTAAACCTTATGAATAAGGCCTATATGTGAGTTTCCGTGGAGATGAAAACTTTGTAATGCAACTTTGCAACTTCTGCAACTTTTCATTCCAAGTGTTCTTCAAGTCAACAACCTTGATTTGCAATCACAAATGTGAAATATGGGAATTTTTATTTATTTATTAGTGAATGGGGGTTTTCCTTTGTCAAACCCCTTTTAGGTAATTAAACCAAATGATGATTTATGAATCATGAAACATGAAATATGTAAATGATATCACCTTGTATGATGTCTTGTGAAGAAAATCTGCAATCTAGAACCATGTAGTGGCCATGAAGAATGTAGATCTTGGATCTTGGAATATGATGTGAAGAATAGTTGCAAATAGTTCTTCAATGTTACATCCACAACCTTGGCTCAAGAACATAAATTTATGGACTAAACCCTTGACATGATGCTTGAATCTTGATGAAATGCTCTTGAATGCTTGAATACTTGAATGTTTGGATACTTAGATTTCTTGTTATGAAAAATGGGTGGAGGCACCTTGTATTTATACTTATTCATGATTAATATCCTAAAATCACACCACAACAAGATGACATGTGAATTCATTAATTAAAGGAAGCTAAATCATGCCCAAATTTGAAATTGGATCCCAAAAATAAGCCAAGGAGGACTAAGATTCCCTAGATGGAGTCTTAGTCCCAAGGCTCAATTCTCAAGGCACAGACTCCAAAAAGGGACCTATTTTGGTGGTTTCAAAATAAGCCTCCCAAGACCCATGGAGGACAAAGACACCCTAGGTGGCGTCTTAGTCCCAGCCCACAAATTAGGGACACATAGATAGAAACATTAAATTATCATTTATCTTTTGAGAGTTTTTAAGATTTTCCATAAAAATATATAGTTTATGAGGCTTGTGGATGCAAAATTGGGCCAATTAAGCCATAAAGAAGCATAAATAAAGCAAGGCAGGCCCAAACAAGTGTGAAAATGCAAGGGTATGAATTTTTCTACACTACATTTATCCCCCACTTTAGTGAGAGGATGAACTTGCTTCAAACTCACACTAAAGTATCCAACGACGCAGTCAAGAGGGGTTCAAATGTACCAATGTTAGTAAGATATGATGAAAATGATCAAGAGGGATGATCAAGCCCCCAAGGTCGAGATCCTATGAAAAACCAACGTAGGCACAAAGGAACACACATGTGGATGATATATGAAGCCATAATTATATCACCAACATACACCATCAAGGATAGAAAAAAGGAAAACAAAAAGAAAAACTAAAAATGCCACAAATCAAGCTTTGACTGGTTGTCCAACAAAGTGGACTGGGTCTAGGCCATTTTTTCCAAATAGAGGTTTACAAGTGGAATGCGTTGTCCACTGCGAAAAAAAATGCATGCTTAGAAGGGCTAGTGGGAGCCAGGTGTCCACTAGGTGAGCCCCAATGGATCATATTAAAGCCATACCTCCATGACTTTAATAAGGCATAAAAATGCATGCTCACATGGGCTAGTGAAGCTAGGTGTTCACTAGGTGAGCCCTAGGGGACCATATCAAAGGCATATCTCCATGAATTTAATAAGGTACAAAAGGGAAAAATGCAAGAAGAAAGAAGGAATGATCAAAGGGACTTTGCTTAGTTCATGAAAGGTCTTACTCTTAGGGGACATTGTGCTTAACATCTCCAAATGAGGATAAATACAATGTCTCATCCTGGGGAACATTGTATCTAATTTTTCCAAGAGAGGACAAGGAAATATCATGCTCTTAGAGGGAGTCAAACCCAATGACACCACCAAGAGAAGGAATCATCACAAGAAGAGAGGAAATAGCACAAGGAACATGCAAAAAAATGAAAATGAAATCATGCCAAATTAATGCCGATGTATTCCCCTGCTTTAAAGAAATTACTAACACCATGCTATGAGAAATTACTTTAAAATAGAAAATGATAAATGATAACAATAAAGAGGACATGAGAGATTATTCAAAAATCCCTATGCCAAGTCATATGTTTTTGATAAGCTACATCATGCAAAAGGGGAGTATGTCACATGCGAGCCAACTTAAGGCACATCGTCCACATCCCAAGCTTGCTCTTATATATTCATGAAAGGTGGTCAACTAGCCAAAAGAGACAATGACAAGTGACATACGAGGACAAGGATACCTAACCCCTTGCCCGCACTTAGTGTAGGGCAAGGGTGAGCCAAAATGCAAAGAGGAACTAGGTGCGTCAACCCAAGAGAGAGCACCACAATCCTTAAGATGTTGAATTTTATTACTTAAAGCCTTACATTCATTAGTAGCATGACCATGAACTCTATGATATGCACAAAATGAATTGTAGTAAAATTTATTTCATGTTTTTGGAGGGAGGGATATCAAATGATCTTGGAGGAGTCTCAACAAGATACGTTCTTGATCAATGGTAGAGGATGTTCCTTTATTTTGAAACAAAGATATCTCTTGCTTAGCACAAGGTGTCATACCTACACAAGACACTTTAGATTGTGATATTTTGTTCTCTCCTTTACTAGAGGGTGTAAAATATAACAAATTCAAATCATTACTATTTTGCGTGAAGACATTTACATTAAGTGGGAATTTATTTGTTTGTTTAATTTATTGCAAAGGATAACAATCAAGACCACTAGTGTCTATCAGTTCAGGATGCACTATTGTTAAAGTCATCTTAGAAGGATGTTTTGTGATATTGTTGATATTAAGTGAAGGCTTATTTGTGTCTTTTTAGGGACAATAACCAAGACCACTAGTCTTTTCTTGCATGTGAGGTTCTATAGGGACACAAATGTTGGTGTAATTAATTAATTAATTATTACACTAGCATAAGTTAACTTAGGTCTTGCATTTAATCATTAAGTCCTAGGTTGCATTATTAGATAAATCATTTAATAAATGGGATAATATTCCCTTCCTTATTTGTAGGAGATAAGATTCCTTCTAGAAGATGAGTTGTCCTTCTAGAACTTATCTCAACATTTAATGATCATCACCATTAGGGTTCACATGTTGTCACATGTTGTTAGATAAAGACACATGTCAACATCTCATGCATATTAGGGTTTAGCTCTTGCCTATATAATTAGGCATCTTGTACATTTGTAATCAATCAATATATCAATAGAATCTCCATTGTGCATGCCTAGTTGCAACACTTTCTGGGTGGTTGATTATCTTTCCTGGCTTAAAGGTCCTACATCAAAGTCTGCAGCTTCAAGGACTATGCATCCATAATCCCAACATGGTATCAGAGCTTATCTAGTGAAACGTCAACCCTCCATCAAGAAAGTTGGTGTGCAAGATTCTCCGCAGGCTTGAAGGTTTCCATTGAAGGCTACTTGTTTCCACCTGGGGACCAAGCTGATTTCTGAAGCAGATTGAGTCAGATCCGAGCTTGCCATTGTCTTCAAAAGGCCTCGAAACCCTAGGATTGCCTGCCCATTCATCAAAATCAGATACATCAACCCGGGAGCTTCAGAGGTATTTTTAGTGTTTGCAAAATCAATCATACTATCCGTACAATTTTCCGCAAAAAATCTCCCTTTGCAGTTGTCCTCTGAGGCAAATTTTTTTTATACGCAGGCCATTTTCTATTTTCAAAAAAAATCAGGGCATTTTATCTATATTTTTGGCAAAAAAAAAAAAATTTCGGGCTGTCTATAGTTCGCAGGAAAAATATTTTGGGCAACCTTCAATTTAATATCCCGTCGGCATATAAGGGGTTTGATTTTTCAAATCATCAGCATTTAAATTTTCTGTGGGTTTATTGTTTTTTTTGGCATATATATTTTATTTTTTGATTTTTTATTGCCATTGGCAATATAAAAAATCAAATATATATGTCGGCTTTTAAAAAAAATAAAAAAAATCTGCATAGAATTCTTTCAGCCGCATTTACGTTGGTGTACATCCTTCATCAGCAGATTTCTCGGCCACTTACAGGGCCATCACATCACTGGCCATCTACGCTCATACCATAGCCGGGAGTTTTCACCGGCCCATCCTTCCGGTACCGGCGCCCATCATCCTTCCACCGGCGTAGTTCTACCGCTGGCCTCTCGCCCTGACGTCCCATCCCATCACTGCGGGACCCTCCATTGACTGCCGACTATTGCTCACCGACGACCTGTCTCCATCGCCCGCCGTGATCTATTCACTCGCCGGTGTTTCATTGTCTGCCCGTTCCATTCCCGGCCCTGACCACTGGCTCCTCTCCGTCCGCGGCGCCACCATCATCAGCGGCTCCGCCTCGCCGCCACCTATCCGGTGGCACTTTTCTTTTTTGCCAGCGCCCGACCCCTGGTCATATCATCGACCAGGGGCTATTTTTTTTAAGCCCAAGGGCCGAATTTTTTGACCCTATTTAGCCTGCAAGTGCCTAATCAGGGCATTTTTTTCGTTTGATCATAACTTTCACCCAGGGTATCAAATTTTTGCAAACAATATACCGTAGGAAAGGGAATTTCACGTACTTTCCAGTGGTGAGATCCATTCTATGAAATTTTGCTTGCAGACATTTCTACATCCAATTGAAGACAAAACCCTAATTTGGACTCAAAGCTGAGTATCTTCTCAACTGTTCATCGGATTTCAGAAATTCCAGCGGCATCAGGAAGGTGATTCAGATCTTTTTTTATTAGTCCATCCCCTTGATCAGTTTCAGCTCCAGGTACTCTTGCATGTAGTTTTTTCAATTTGGTGCATTTGATCAATAACCTGGTTATCTTGAAGCTTGGGAAAATATTTTTTGATTCGGGTTGCATCACTTCAGTTGTAAATCATATTTGGAAGTCTTTATTTGCTGTTGAAGGTCATCGTCTTTGTTTTCTTGGAGAAATTTTTGTTATGGGGCTTGCATATTATTCTCCTTTGGTCATGTTGCACAAGGGTAACTATTCACAATGGCAAGATGGGATCTGCCACCATCTTCATTCACTTGATTTGTTGCCACATCTATTTGGTATTGTTCCTCATCCAAGTGAAGGTATTCATGAACTTGCTTGGAGTTACAACAGATACACTGTTTTGGAGATTATTTCTATGCAAGTTGATTCTGATGTTTTGAATGTTATTGATCATTGTGATTGTCCTCACATTCTTTGGACTAAGCTTTGGGAGATCTATGGAGATTCAGATACTCCACCATTCCCCGATGGTCATGATTCAGAATGTCTTGCTTTAGATCAAGTTCCCCATGATGCTATTTTTGTGCAGGAAGTTGATTGCCTTGATCTTTCCGAAGAGGTTGACAAGGTTCCTTTCAGTGCTTCTTCTTCATCAGAGACAGTTGGTATCCCTTCACATTCAGTGATTCCTTGTCCAGAATCATAGATTCAGGCTTCCACTATCATCATCCATCAGGACACATTCAGTTTTTCAGACTTGACATCACATGATGGCTTTGTTTCAGGTATCATTGCCTTGGCCACTTCTACAGGTTTGGAAAAAATTCTTGAGGGGATATCAATCCTCTATTCAGATCACACTTTGGAGAGTTGTTTTGAGTCTCCTCATTCCTTTGTCTCGACCTTGATTGGGAATTCAGAGACTACATTGGAGGCATTGAGTTTCTCTTCAGCTATTTCATATCCGAGACTTCTTCCCTGTCATTCCATTCCAGATTTGAGGTTTCTTCAGCATCAACCATTGGATTTTCTTCTTCCTAGTAGGAGATTTGTGGTTTGGACACCTTCGTTGCTTCAGATTTCCTTCAGTGGTTTTGAGGACACTTCATTCAGGGGGGGCTATCAAGTCTCCATCATATTCATTTTATCTTTGTCTTTGGATATTGTTCAGCATCAGTTTCTGCATCATCCTGGTTTGTCACTCTCTTCATTGATTGTGGCATCTTCATCAGGCAAGGAGACATTTGAGCAGCGTTCCAAGACATTATCATCCATGTTCATCCTTCCTTCCTTCAATTCCTATCCGGAATGGGAAGCATCTTTGCACTTGCAGTTGGTTTTGTTTCTTCTGAAAGGGAGACAAGTTGTTTGTCGGCATTGGATCTTATTTTGTCTTTAGACACTTACCTTTCTTGCAGGTGATCTCATCTTCTGGGGGGGCTACATAGTCTCTCTCTTTTCCTCCTATGGGGGGGGGGGAATTGATTGTATTGTATCCATGTGATGGATGGTGTACTTGGGGGGTATTTGGGTGTCCTCCATCCTTCCCATCCTATCTCACATTTTTGCATTTTCATCTCCTTTTTGGAGAGGGGTTTTGTTCCTATTAGGTTTTCCCCTTTTCTCCGATTGTGGGAGATTTTCTGCATCTTCATGTACATGGGTACCTAACATGGCCTCGTAGCCGAGACCCATCATCATCTTGCATAATCATTGCATCTTCCTCCCTAAGTTGCACTTATTGGGGGGTGTTGGTGTAATTAATTAATTAATTATTACACTAGCATAAGTTAACTTAGGTCTTGCATTTAATCATTAAGTCCTAGGTTGCATTATTAGATAAATCATTTAATAAATGGGATAATATTCCCTTCCTTATTTGTAGGAGATAAGATTCCTTCTAGAAGATGAGTTGTCCTTCTAGAACTTATCTCAACATTTAATGATCATCACCATTAGGGTTCACATGTTGTCACATGTTGTTAGATAAAGACACATGTCAATATCTCATGCATATTAGGGTTTAGCTCTTTCCTATATAATTAGGCATCTTGTACATTTGTAATCAATCAATATATCAATAGAATCTCCATTATGCATGCCTAGTTGCAACACTTTTTGGGTGGTTGATTATCTTTCTTGGCTTAAAGGTCCTACATCGAAGTCTGCAGCTTCAAGGACTGTGCATCCATAATCCCAACAACAAATACCTTTTTCTCTAGCACCACATCCTTTTCCACTATATCCAAGTTATTTCATAAGTTCATAACCTTTTCCATAAAACTTTTTCATTTCTTTTGGATTTGGTGGTTGTTCATGATTAAGTTCATCAAAGTTTGTTGTGTAATTTGTTGTCTTTTATTCTAAAGTGGTTGAAGTGGATGCTTTCAAAGGGTCATCTGAGTTTTGTTTTGACATTACTTCTTTTTCTTTTCCCTTGTTTGAATCTTTGTTTATGATCTTGTATTCTCCCATGAATGTATGTTTGAAATCTAAGGAACCCCAATCATCTTCTAATAGCTTCATGACTTCTTCAATGCGTTTTTCTTTGTCTATCTATTGTACGGGTTCCACTTGTGTAGTTGGTGTTAATGTTTTCAAGGGATTCTGTTTGTTTTTATCAAGTTGTAAAACACTGTAAGGCTCATTATCAGTGTCCAATGTGTACACTTTTTTGTTGTAGACATACTTTAGTTTATGATGAAGGGTAGAAGGCACCGCATGCATCTCATGAATCCATGGTCTGCCTAAAAGGAGATTGTATGAAAGATCATGAGGCATAACATGAATAGGGGTTTGTAAGGTATCCTTTCCAACTATAATGGGTAAAGTTATCACTCCAATCAATTTCTTTCCCACATTATCAAATCCCGTAATAGATAAAGAGTTAGGTTGAATTTTTTATTTATCAAAACCAAGTTTATCTAAAAGGCTTGCACTACACACATTTAAGGCTCAGCCATTTTCAACAAGGGTTTGATTTATCCCTACCGTATTGTATTGAGCTATGATAATGAAAGCATCATATTGTTTTTGCACTTCCAAAGTAGGGAGCTCACTTTGGTGGAAAACAATGTCAACATTTATTCCTTGTATCAGGGCTGCTATGTCATTCAGTTGCACATTAGAAGGGATAGGAACTTGTTGTAAGACACTTTGAATCATGTTATGATAGTGGGGTGAGGCTTGGATAAGGTCCCATAAATATATCTTAGCAAGAGTATTCTTAAGTTGTTCGACAAGATCATACTCCTTTCCATTTTGTGAAGGAACAGAAGGGGGGCCTAGTAATATGGGAGTAGGAAATGGGAGGGATGTTGAAGTTGTTTGTCTTGGCTACGGATTGTTCCTAGTGTTTTATGTATGAGAAATGGTATTGTAACTCAGTTGCTATGAAACATTGTTCTTAGGTGGTTCGAGGATAAGGCTGGGTTTGTTTTGAACTTGTGGTTTTTGAGAGGGTGGATACATGATAAGTTTAGGCTCGGGAGAGTATTGCAAGGGATATCTAATGTGCATAACCTTAGAAGAATCATTGTTATTTTCATGATCTCTTAGTGAAGAGGAGTCTAATGTTACTTCATCATCTTCATCTAAGAAATTACTATTGTCAATGTTCTCATTTTCTTCCACTATTATGTCTTCCCTAGGAGGAGAGTTTCTAGGAGAACTACAAACCAAATTTTCTTGACATTCAAGGATTGGTTCTTCTAAAATGACTTCATCTCATGTAAGGAAGTTATCAATGGTTGGATTTTATTGTTCATAAATAGTGGGGATATTAGGAGAAGGATCTATTTGATTGTCCTTTTTCTCCAAGGTCTCATTCTCTTGTGTTGTACTACCAACCCTAGTAGGAGAGCTTGTAAGATGTTTATCACTTTTCATGATTAGATTTTGTAAAGTAGCTTCATCACTAGTAGGGGAGGCATCAAGAGAAGAAAAACTATGGTTTTGATGATTACAAATAGTTAAATGGTTTTGTTCACTTAGGTCTTTCCAAATTTTAGGGACATTAGGAAGGAGAGAGATAAGGTTATCACTTTCAATCCACATGTCCTTTTGAAAAATCTGATTTCCATGATCATTCATGATTGTATCCTCTTTTAATAAAGACTTTGTGCAATTAGGGGATGTGTTGAGAGATGAATTTGGGGTAAACAACATGGTGGAAATGATATCATCTTCTTGTTTTCTAATGTGTTGCAGATAGGGAGGAGGATAGGGACAATCAAGACTCTCAATGCTTGTATCTTCTTTCACCAAGATACTTTTGTCACTAAGAGGAGAGGTATTGGGAGGAGAACAAGTATGATTGTTATGAGTGTCTACACTATCATCCTCACCAATGGGCACTATAATATTAAGGATTGTGTCAATGGTTTGATGATTAACATGTTCTTAATGACCTCATTGTTGTAATCTAATTTGAACTCATAAGAAGGGATGTTGTACTTATGCAATCCATTTTTAACCATATCAAAGCCACATATCTTGAAAGAAACCATCCTATTATGGAAAAGTAAGGAAAGTGCAATGCAATGATCTAAAGTAAAATTCAATTTTCAGATTGGAAATAAGGTGATTTGTTGATTACACTATGCAACAACCTGAAAGATGAAATGTTGTAAATGCAAATTTGGAATGAGGAATGCATGAAATGAAGTAATTTAAACTAGATTTAGTAAAATGCATGAAACAAAAAGTCAATCTACTGAAATAGATAACCAATTCCAACAAAAAAAGCACAAAAATGCTAGTTTAGATCCTAAAAACTGTTATATGAAATTCCATAGGGGGTGTCTTAGTCCTCCTGATGAAATTTGAAGGTTTTAGAAGCTGAAATAGGTAGCAAATCACTCAGACAGGGTACTACAATAGAAAACCAGAGAGGGACTAAGATGCCACCAAGGGTGTTTTAGTCCAAATAAGGGTTATTTTCAAAAAATTAGACAACTCTGGGTTGATAACAGTGCTCCCAAGTTGCCTACTAGGGTCTTGATGTTTGGAAATAGAAATTTGTGCAAATGAAGGCTAGAAAAAGTAACTAGTAACAAGTAATTGGATGCAAAAGTGAATACAAAGTTTTCAAGTTTGGATACATAATAGAAATGTTTCTGTGAGCATGCTTTTAAAATCTGCAAACACTAACTTCAAACAAGGGTTAGTACCTACAAATCTCTCAAGAATACTCCTATGAAATACCTTGTGAATTTTTCCAAATGCAACAAATGACAATAGAAAAACTAAAAGCATTATGAAAACTAGAGCAAGTTACCTATTCCATAGTGGATTGGTGTCAAATGTGTAATTGACCCTTTCCCAATCCTTGATCAAAGCCAAAATGATAAGATGCAATGGAGATGAAGAGCCAAGATCAATCCTCAAGCTAAGAGAGTGACTTTGCATGTAAAAATGTGGATCCAATTGTGGAGGATTAAGCTTCCATTTATAGATTTTCTTGATGAGAGATTGGCCAATGAGATGAGGCCACTTGTCAACTTCTAATTGGTTGAGGAGTGAGCACATTTTGGTCAATGTGCCAAGAATTTAAAATTATTGAGTGGGGGGACATGTAAGATTTTCAGAATTTTTAAATTCTGAGTGGGGAACATGTCAGAATTTTAAATTCTAAGTGGGGGAACATGTAAGACTTTCAGAATTTTAAATTCTGAGTGGGGAACATGTAAGACTTTTAGAATTTTTAAATTCTGAGTGGGGAACATGTCAGAATTTAAAATTCTGAGTGGGGGGACATGTAAGACTTTCATAATTTAAAATTCTGAGTGGGGAACATGTCAGAATTTAAAATTCTGAGTGGGGGGACATGTAAGAGTTTCAAAATTTTAAATTTTGAGTGGGGGACATGTTAGAATTTAAAATTCTGAAAATGCATGAGTGGGGAATATTCTTCCAAGATGCCATTTTGAAAGAAAATAGGGATTTTAATAAATCAATAAATTGATTTATTTGTGCAAATGGATGATTAGGTTAATTTAATGAAGACTAGATTAGCCTAATGATGATTTGACTTATTTGATTTAAATACTTGATTTATTTAAATCAAAAAAGGATGGAAAATGTAATTAAATGAATGTTTGATTTATTTGATTAAAAGGAACAACCTTAGGAATGAACCTAATAAGTTTAATTTATCTGATGAATGGATGAAGGTGAACTTGATTAATTAAATGAGCGGATGCATGTGAAGCCTAGTTTACTAGATGAATGCATAATGCTAATTTTGCATGTCTACAATTTCTAAATACAATTAGGATGATTGAAAATGCACTTTTCAAATTTTTAATGAGATAGAATGATGCAAGAAAGAAAAAATGCAACCTATACATGCACTTTCACTAATGCAAATATGAGAAACCCTAGATGCACTTTTACTAAATATGAGAAACCCTAGATGGAATTTAACTAATGCAATATGCAATGCAAGGATGAATGCAACCTAGATGTAGGATTTTAATGGAATCCAAATTAGAAAATGAATGCTCTTTAAAAAGAAGAAGTTAGGTTCACCAAAATGATGAATAGGAAATGGATACCTTTTGGGATATCACACTTTTCTCATTCAACCATTCACTAATGTCCTAGGGGTCCTAATTGGATTGACTAATAACCTCACAAGGTGAGCCAATTCTCAATTAGGAGGTTCATAGGATGGGGTTCTTTAAGTTCTGAGGGTTCACCATCAAGCAAATGCTTGGAAAATAAAATGTTTGAAAACACATAGTGATATGTGAACAATTGCTAAATGAAGACATTTGGATCATCCAACTTATGAAATCAAATAATATAAGCCAAATAATGAGTGCAAATGATGAAATTAAGCTACACCAAATTAGGGTATGTGTACCTGGGAAGTTTTGAGATGTAATGAGGATTCTAGAAATGTAAAGAAGTTGTCAAAATATGTTGTGAAGGACTAAGATGCCCAAGAAGGCCTATTAGTCCCGCTGCTATTTTTTGGGGAAAATTAGGAGTCTTTAGATCTCAGAACCAGATGTCTAAAAATATGTGAAAATTGAGCTTGGGAGGAATAAGACGCCCAAGATGGCGTATTATTCCCATTTTGAATTTATACAAACTTTGAATAAGATCTTGAGCTCCAAGGTCTACACAAGCTTCCCTTCTAGTCTCAGGTTCTGAAAATTTTGAATAAGACCTGCAAGTGAGTTTCCATGGAGATGACAACTTGGTAATGAAACTTTTCAACTTTTTCAACTTTTCATTCCAAGTGATCTTCAAGTCCACAACCTAGATCTACAATCACAAATGTGCAAGATGGGCTAAAATTGTTGTTTGTTAGTGAATGGGGGTTTGCATTGGTCAAACCCCTTTTAGGTAATTAAACCAAATGATGAAATGAATCATGAGACATTAAATATGTAAATGGTATCACCTTGTATGATGTATTCTAAAGGAAATATACAATCTACCATGTAGTGGCCATGAAGAATGTAGATCTTGGATCTTGTAATATGATGTGAACAACGGTTGCAAATATATCTTCAATGTTGCATCCATAATCTTGGCTCAACAACATGAATGGATGCACTAAGCCCTTGACATGATGATTGAATCTTGATGATTACTTCAAATGCTTGATGAAATACTCTTGAATGCTTGAATACTTGAATGCTTGGATACTTAGATTTCTTGTTATGAAAAATGGATGGGAGGAACCTTGTATTTATACTTATTCATGTTGAATATCCTGAAATCACACCACAACAAGTTGACATGTGAATTCATTAATTAAAGGATGCTAAATCCTACCCAAATTTGAAATTGGATCTCGAAAATAATCTGAGGACTAAGACATACCCTAGGTGGTGTCTTAGTCCCAACACTCAATTCTTGGGGCACAAACTCCAAAAAGGGACCTATTTTGGTGGTTCCAAAATCAAGGTCCCAAGATCCATGGAGGAAAAAGACACCCTAGGTGGCATCTTAGTCCTAGTCCACAAATCAGGGACACATAGATAGAAACATTAAACGAACATTTATCTTTTAAGGTTTTTCGGGATTTTCCATAAAAATATATAGTTTATTAGGATTCTGGATGTAAAATAGGGACAATTAAGCCATAAAGAAGCATAAATAAAGAAAGGTGGTCCCAAACAAGTGGGAAAATGTAAGGGCATGCATTTTGGTGCACTACACCCTCCCTATCTATCTATTGATATTTATCTCTCGATCTCAATTTATCTCTCTCACTTAGAAACACACACACACACACTCCTTGTTTCTCCTTCCCTATCTCTATATCTATATCTCTTTCATTCTCTCTCTCTCTCTCACAATCTCATTATTTTTCCCTCACTATCTCTATCTCTCTCTATATCTATCTATCTCTCTCCCTCTCTATTAATTATCTCTATCACCTCCTTTATCTCTCACTCTTGTCCCCTCTATTTCCATCTTCCCATCTCTCCCTCTCCCTCTATATTTATGTTTCATTATCTATCTCTCTCTATCTCATTTCCTTCATATCTCCATCCATCTCTCTTACTCTTTCTTTATATATATCCCTCTCTCTACCTCTCTATATATATCACTTCCTATATCTATATATTTCTCTCTCTATCTACCTCTCTTTTATTGTCTCCCTCTTTTTATCTCTATCTCTCCCTCTCCCTCTTCCTCTCTCCTTCCATCTCTCTCTTTATCTTTGTCTCTATCTCTCTCACACCCTTTCCATCTTTCCCAAGTTATATATTTATCTCTCTATCTCTCCATTATATCCCTATTTTTGTCTCTCTCCCTCTCCCTATCTTTTCCTCTTTCTATATCTCTCTACTTCTCTCTCCTATCTCTATTTATCTCCCTCCATCTCCCTCCCTTTTTGTCTATTTATACATATCTATCTCCCTCTCTATCTCTCTCACTCATACAAACATACACTCCTTGTTTCTCCCTCCCTTTCTCTAGCTCTATCTCTATCTCTCCATATTTAAATTCTTACATATCTCCCTCTATCTCTATCTCATTAGTTATCCATCTCTCTCTACCCCTATATCTTTCCCTCTCTCTACCCCTCTCTATATATCACTTCCCATCTCTATCTTTATATTTCTATCTCTCCCTCTTTGTCCCTCTCTATATATTTATCTCTTCCATATCTATCTATCCCTTTTATCTCTCCATCTCCTTCTCTCCATATTCCTCTCCTCCATTTGTATCTCCATATCTATCTCTAAATTCCTCTCTCTCTCTCTCTCTCCCATCTATCTCTCCCTGATTCTATCCCTATATCTCCCTCTATCCCCCTCTTTGCCTATTGCAAACATAACATGAGCCTATTGGTAATGGAGCCTTATTATATTCCTGATTCAAAGGTTTTTTTAGTTGTGTTTGGATCCCTGTAAATATATACATAGTTTATTTGAAGCTATCACTTCTTCATTTAGACATTTGTTTCCCAAAAAAAAAAATTTCTAAATGGCCTACCAATTGACCTCTTGTATACAACAAAAATGTATATAAAAAATAGACCAAAAAATTCCCTAATTGATCTTCTAGACTTAGTGCATCCATTGCACACCAAGGTGTGATTGCTGGTAGTAAAATATGTACCTAAAAAACATAATTAATATATTACAAACAATATTAACATGAACTCAATATTAAGAAATAAAAAAATTTATAAAATATTATTAGATAGTTTAAATTTTAAAAACAAAAGCTGCATTTCAAATAAAATATTAAAAATGAAAATAAACTATGTTAAAATTGTTAAAAATAAAATTATACCTTTTATATTAAAAATAAAAAAAACTGAATTGAAAAATAAAATGAAACCTATTTATAAAAAGATAAAAGTCACAAGTTATTGATTTATTATTGGTACTTGCATAGTATTGTAATAAGTTTGGCCTTTTTTAGTTAACTAGTTATTATTAATAATTTAGTTTTCAACCAATTAAAAATAATATTTAAAAAAAATTAAAACAAATTTTAATTTTGTAAAGTCAATTTGTGCAAGAACCCTCCTATCCTGGTGAAGAGTCCTCAGATGCTACTATTGTTTTTTTTTGTGTCTTTGAATATATTTTTTTTTTTGTATTTTCTAATGATGTTTCCAGGTAAAACAAATACAAGAAAGATATGCAAATCTAAAACAAAAATGTATAATTCTATGAGCTGGAAATGATTATCTATATTTATTATTACATTCTTAATTGAAAATTTACAAAATAGCATGCCAAGTGCCTAACAATGCAATTAAGAATAATTCTAGAATTCAAACTTGCTATAGATGAAACCTGTATATGATTGATTTTCCCTTAAAGTAGTCTTTTCAAACTCTTTATAAACTACAAAGTCTTCTAGTATACTAGACGCCATGGGATAGTATGAAATGAGCTTCATAAGCTAAGCAACATGGCTGATAGAGACCACACCCAACAATGATGGGAGGATGTCTGGCTGCTATAGGACAATACAACCTCTTAGTTGCAATAGTATAACCAGGTTAGATGCATTCATCTGTAAATCGATGGCAACAATTATAACCTTCAGTTTTACAATGTAAAGAACCTTCATATCTGCTTGGAACCTTGAATAAATCCTCACAAATATGCTTAATATTGACTACTGGTTACAACCAAGTCCTATGGCAATCCTTTAGAAGATCTCTCACCACCTCAAGAATGCAAAATCAAAGAGAGATTTTGTTCTAAATGATCAGATTGTGCAAAAACCCTAACACTCTTCTTCTCACAACCAAATCACCAAAAATCATAAGTTTCAAATGAGTGAATGAATGATTTTGTGCTTTTGATGAGCCATTATATACTTTTTCCAAGTAGGTTGATCCCCTCTAGAAGTCTCTTTTAAATCATTAAAATGATATTTAATATATTTCATGTGCACTTTATAACATTAGAATAAATCATCATAAATGGGCACCCCTTTTAATGAATCATTAATTGTACTTTAAGTGACTTAATTGAGGGTCATGACCCTGTTGGTCATAAAGTGAACTTAAAAACTTTATAATATCCCTTTATAATATTTTATTATCATTAAAGTCACTTTAATGATAATAACTCTATAAATACTCATTAAATTTCCAAACCAATTGAACTTGGGGATGAACACTGCATCCATGATACGTTGAGGTGCCTTACTGTAAATAGTAACACTGGAGTCCATTGAAAAACTGACTTACTATAAATAGTAAGTGTGTGAAACCGAGTCTTGAATCACCAAACGAAGGCCAATCCTGAACCAAACTGAGCTCTAGAGATGAAAATACTCAGCTAACTGCCAAATAGGACCCTCTAACCATCTGCATTAGCCTACAAGGGCCAAATAATAGGCTAATCTACCAAAATCAAGAACATGCTAAAAATGGGACATTACAGTCTGCCCTCCCTAAAATTGCTTGTCCCCAAGCAATCCCAACTATAAGAGAACACCTTTCCACCTAGATCCCAAGGGAAGTGTTGTGTAATGTCCCTCAGATCATCAACCAACAATTGAACAACTGAAGAAACATGATGAACCATGTTACCCTTAACATCAAGTGTTGCAGGAGTGTAAACCTCAAGAGGAAGCAACTCAGAATGCTGACAAATTTTGCTTCCCATATCTGTGTAAGGTAAGATGTCATACAACATGTCCAAAACATGTGCATTAGAACTACGCATCTGAAATGAATCATGTACATGAGGATCAAAAGTGAAACTGTAAGTAATCCACATCATGTACACACAACAATACTCCCCAGTAAAACCTAACTCAAACCTTGATACACACGAAGGATCCTTGAGCACACTGAAGAGTGTCCAAAATAATTTTCCTAGATCCCAGATCTAGAATGGGAGTCTTCCATATATATCTCCCTCTGACTTCCACTGCGCTAGTCTGATATCATCTTTACCATGCTGAAACTGGTGAAGCAACCTAATGGGACCCATCCAAACTACAATGCTAACCTTGTCACCACTTGGATCCCAATGCAATTGATATTCACATCCATCCATCATGTGGAGATGTGAATATCTGAAAGTATCCAAAACATAAAAACTATCTTCATTCTTTGCAAACCTTCACTAGATGTGATAACTACCCCTCATAGGTAATGATAGATGTGTGGATGCCTCTCTTAGGTCATTGATTTGGAACAAAACAAAACCCTCAAAAGTGTAAGACCAACCTATGGGGATACAAAAGATACCAATGTGGTCATAGGATGATATAACATCATCCCCATGCTGCTCAACCATGATGAGGAAATGACATAATTATCCTTTTGAATCATGTATAGCAATGAAATTAGTGGCTAATCCACTAAGTGTGTAATCAACTTCTTCATCTAGATCCCCAAATTGATCCTTTATTGGGCTCTCAATTAGAGGTAACTCAAGAGATGCTAGATGCAAGTTACGTATACCCAAATAATCACACACAACTGCATATTCTTCATATTTGCTTACGTCAAGATGCTCCTCCTTTGCATGCTCAATTTCTACACATTCTTCTCTTGGAAGAATTAGAGATCTAAGGTGTGACATACTCTATTTATTTGCTTGATCTAGCTGGTTGCAATGTTCCTTGACCTCTTGAAAATGTTGCTTCTCTTGGGAAGCCAATAAATTTCCCTTAGCTCTTTGTAGACACCCATCACACAAAACTTACGTTTTGTTCACAGCTTCCAAGGTTTGATATACAAAATCAAACTTGTTGTGACTTGAATCAGAAATTAATTTCTCATTAATGACACCCTCATCAAGCATTCCAATAGTAGAAGAACCTTCCACAACATCTAGATCACGGTTATGCTCCAAAGAGTGACTGTTGTCATAAAAATCAGAATTGTTATCAGGACTGATAACAACTTCTTGAGTGTTGAAGGTAACATCAAGAACTTCTACCAAACTATCATTAGGATGTAAGACCTTATCATTAACAACCACTTTAGTTTTAACCCCATGTTCACATGTAGGTTGAAAATCATTTTGAAGCATTTCCTTTTCCTCATCCTTTCTTTTAAATTTCCCAAACAATCTTAGAAATCCCCGTTGTGTTTCCTAATCACTCATCAAATCATACAAGTTTTGCATCAAATCAAGAGTGGATTTATTGAAAGCCATATTTTTCCTCTATTGTGACTATAATAGACTTCCCCAACAGGATGGCAAGAAACCACTCTTATACCATTGTAAGAACCCTCATGTCCTTGAGATGAGTTCTCAAAAGTGACTGGTGTATTTCTTTGTGTTTTTTGAATGATATATGATTTTTTGTAATTTTCAAACAAGATACCAAAAAAAAAATGCATGAAAGGAAATATAATCTAATTAATATAATGAAAATAATAAATGAAACAACTAGGACTTTATTAACAACTATAATGGATGTCTTTACATTGATTTTTCATACCCAAAAGATTACAAGATGATATCTCAAATTCAAAAATTTTTAGCAGCAATATAAATGAATCTAGAAGTGATCAATTTGTTGCAAGAGGTTATTTATCTACCTTAAAAAAAATCAAAAATTTCTTTGATGATATAGGTGCTCCAAGTGGTGAAGCAATGAGCACAAAAAGCAAGGCATTTTGGCCTTAGAGACAACACGTGTGGCCTAGGGAAATGGTAAGGTTGGACTATTGTAGCTGTATGAACCCTTTGAAATGTGTGAAAAATGAATATAAAATGCAACCACAGTGAATTCTAGTTTCTCTTCAAGGGTATGTGCAGGACCATCATGGAAAAAATAGGCTCTTAAGTGGCAAAAAATTCAAAAAAATCAGAGTTAGGCAACTTGACATAAAAAATTCAATTAGTTATCTATATTATTTTAAAAATATGTAAGAATAGAATCTGTAACAAATTGAACGTAGTTTCTAAACTACTAGGTTTATTTTAAAAAAAGAAAAATCTATTTGGTGAAAATTTGAAATTTCAATGCAGTAGTACTTAAATTTTAGGGAAAAAATAAGAAGTAGGTGTTTGTCTAACCACCCTAATGAGTGCTGGTCACTCCAATGATTCTAACTATTTGCTCATTGATTAATTAATTAAAACCCCAACAAGATGGTAGGAAACCACTCTGAGACCACTGTAAGAACCCTCTTGTCATGGTGAAGAGTTCTCAAATGCTACTATTGTCTTTTTTGTGTCTTTGAATAATATTTGTATTTTTTTGTATTTTTCAATGATATTTTCAGGTAAAAAAAATACAAGAAAGATGTGCAAATCCAAAATATATATATATAATGCTATGAGCTGGAAATAATTATCTATAATTGAAAATTTGCAAAATAGCATGCCAAGTGCCTAACAATGCAATTACAAATAATTCTAGAAATGAAACTTGTTCTAGATGAAACCTGTATATGATTGATTTTCCCTTAAAGTGATCTTTTCCAACTCTTTATAAATTGAAAAGTCTTCTACTATGTTGGCCGCCTTGGGATAGTTTGAAATGAGCTTTATAAGCCAAGCGACTTGGCAGATAGAGACCACACCCAACAATGATGAGAGGATGTATGGCTGTTATAGGACAATACAACCTCTTAGTTGTAGCAATACGGCTAGGTTAGATACATTCAATTGAAAATAAATGGCAACAATGATAACCTTCAGTTTTGCAATATAAATACCCTTCAAATATACTTAGAACCTTGAATAAATATTCACAAATATGCTCAATATTGACTGTTGGTTACAACCAACTCCTATGGAAATCCTTTGAAAGATCTCTCACCACCTTAGGAATGTGAAATCAAAGAGATGTTTCATTCTCAATGATCATATTATGTAGAAACCCTAACACTCTTCTTGTCACAACCAAATCACCAAAAAGAATAAGTATCAAATGAGTGAATGAATGATTTTGTGCTTTTGATGGGCCATTATACACTTTTTCCACATATTTTGATCCCCTATAGAAGTCTCTTTTAAATCATTTAAATGATATTTAATATATTTCTTGTGGACTTTATAACATTAGAATAAATCCTCATAAATGGGTGCCCCTTTTAATGAATTATTAATTGTACTTTAAGTGACTTAATTGAGGGTCATGGCCCTATTGGTCATAAAGTGAACTTTAAAACTTTATAATATCCCTTTATAATATTTTATTAACATTAAAGTCACTTTAATGATAATAACTCCATAAATACTCATTAACTTGCCAAATCAATTAAACATGGGGATCAACACCACATCCATGATATGTTAAGGTGGCTTACTATAAATAGTATCATTGAACTCCATTGAAAAATTGAGTCCTAAATCACCAAACGAAGGCCAATCCTATACCAAACTGAGCTCTGGAGATGAAAGTACTCAGATAACTACCAAATAGGACCCTCTAACCATCTATATTAGCCCGCAAGGGCCAAATAATAGGCTAATCTACCAATTTAAAATTACAAGGGATTAAATTCAATGATGTGTAGAAGGTCTGTCTTTCTATCAAAAGATAAAATTTTATCTATCTTGTGTTGGATCATTTTTAACAATCAAAATAGAAAAGTTTAGCCCTTTGTTAGAGTGTTATAAATTTCTAATTTTATCACATTTCTCTTGAGATCTGAATATTTTATGCATTCTTTGACTTTAGTCATTTTAGACGAGCTTGTGTAATTATAGACAAGAAAATTTAGCTATAAACCCCCCTTTATCAAATATATGTATGTAAAATGTAAGGACGCCACATAAGACATCTTTCTTATATATTCATACAACTTCAAAATTTCTTTCTTCTACTATTTGGAAAGACAAGGTGATGATTGAGCTAGCTCTAATTTGAAATTCAATTGGGTAGAGTTTAAGAGTCTTAAGACTTTAGGTTATATTGATTTCATGAATTTGACTTGAAAACAAGTTTATTATCAAAGGGCCAATAGCCTTATTACTTTTCTAAATATATAGTGTTAGATTGATTTAATAATTTGAAAAAATGAGTTTGTTTAATAATAAAAAAGGTTTAATGAATGGAATAAGTAACACAATTGAATTAAGATGTATTGAATGAGAATTTGGAAATTTATAAATTAAAAAGAGTGAAAAGATTTGGTTAATTTTGATGGTCTATAAATAAGTGTTGGTTGTTTTGATCATAAATTTTAAGTCACATATTAGAATCACCTAAAGTTGGAGGTGTTGGAAGTAGAATGATAACATTTGAACTAAGTCATTCTTAACATTTGTGTTAGGTTAAAAATGAACTTGTGGTTTTGAGATTTGTGGTGAAGTTCTAAAATTTTGGTGTAAATTTGACCTTATGATTCTTATAGCTTCAAATTTTTTCTTGATGTGTACACCTACAATTGTGAAAATAAGCGCCTCGAGAAGGATAACTCTCAGTGTATTTTATATATATTAATATTTAATATATGTATGCTTGTATATATTATAGTTTATATTTATTATAACCTTTTCTATTTTAACTATCTATTTTTTTATTTTAATTGAATCATTTATTTCTTTTTCCAATTCATATTTTATATATAATGTCATTTTTTTCTTTTCTTTTTTAGTTAATGTAAAGAAAAAAATTCATCTAAAAAAAATCCTTTGGGTTTTTTTGGCTTCTACTTTTTTTTAGCTTCGGAAGGAGTTTGCACTTAAAGAAAGAAGACTGCTACAAAAGCACATAATGCACGACATGGTGGTTGCATGACTTTTATATATCACTTTTCTCTTTGGGCATAAGCTGAGACATGTGTCATCTTGGTGGGATTTCTCTCAAAGCCATTCTCTTAGTTTTGAGATTGCTCGCTTGCTTGGCACGTCATCTATTCATCCAAGCAGTTGTTATTTTTTTAGAAGGGTCTCTTAAAGCAGAGTTTTTCATAAAGCGGTGGATGTCTTGTTTTTAGGATGGAACCTTCGAGTCAGCACCATCAATTTGTATGGTTGATCGATCAATTTTTTTCTAGGCTGTGTTAGAATTGATTGCTTTAAGATTGTAATCTTTGCTAAAATATCTAAGTCATTAATAAAGCAGTTGGGACTTAATGAGAAAATATTTCTATCATCTAAAAAGATCTAAGATCGGATCTTGGGCTATTAGGTGTAGGCATCGAGTAGTTTCTGCTTATGGAATGTTGGTGGTGGTGTTCTCTTCTTCCAGCTATAAATAAGGGTCGACAACATTAATAAAGGAGTTCCTTAGTTTTCCTTAGTTTTTAGAGATATTTTCAGAAGTTAAAAGTTTACAGAGGACTACTTGTCTTTGGCATGTTGTATTTTTTAACTCAAACTATCATTGGATTGGCATCCAACCTTTGTTTTTCAGTTCATTTGACATTAAAGTTTGATCTATTTAGAAGAAATCTTTGAAACTGTGCATGTTATGGCCTTTGTTGAGTTCCTTCTTTATGTTTTCATTCATGTTAAAAACATCGTGTTAAGCTTACTTTGATAGTTCTAGTGGCTAATTTTCATGTTGTAAGCTTTTGTGCTGAATGAAAACTTTCAAAAATTGGATTATGCCTATTGAGCTTTTCCATTTTCTTTAAGGGTTGTTATTTTTCATATTATGTCATAAAAAAGGGAGGGTTTATGTAATTTCTGAATATTTCTATTAACTTTTGGAACTTTCTTACATTTGATCAGACCTTAATGAGTGCTTCCCATAGGGATATTTGAAAGACTACATTGTCCTTTTACTTAGCCTTTTTTGTTCATTCTCTTCCCCAAAATGAAGGGTTTGTGGTATTCTGTGTCTATTATACCATTTATAGGAAATAGTTTAAGGTTTCAAATGTTATAAAAGCTTCAACACATCACCATTTTCATATTTTATTTGCATTTCCTTGTACCTTTTCTCCCAACTCAAATAAGAGTTGACTTTCTATAAAAAATCTTGGAGGTATTTAGTGAGGCTCAAATTAGTCCTTCACTCACTAAAGTTCCCATAAGACTATCAAAGAGGTGCAAGCTTTTATGATCAACAGTTAAATTATTATTGTTTTAAGTTGTAGTATAGTTTCCTTTATATCTTCTAAATCATTTCTTTTAATAATTTTGTTATACATTATTTTGTTATGTTTTCATCATTTTTTTTTCTTTTTTTCACTTTTGCTTCATTTTCCAATCTCCTTCCTCCATACCCTCTCCCACTGGTCACTTAACTCTTCTTAAGTCATTTCTACAATCATAATCCTATTCCTATGATGAATCATTGAGTGTGGTTCAAAATGTCATTCAAAATAGCATATACTCAATTTAATCCAGAAGTGTTTACTCTATCATTCATGAACTTTGGAAAAATCATACCATCTAGGTATGTGAAGGATCATCATGGAAAAAATTGGCCCTTAAGTGGCAAAAAATTCAGAAAAATCAGAATTAGGCAACTTGATGTAAAAATTTGAATAAGTTATCTATATTATTTCAAAAATATGTAAGAGTAGAATTTGTATCAAATTGAATTTAGTTTCTAAACTAATAGGTTTATTTAAAAGAAAAAAAAATCTATTTGGTGAAAATTTAAATTTTCAATGTAGTAGTACTTAAATTTCAGGGAAAAAATAAGTAGGTGTCTATCTAAACACCCTAACCACAATAAAATGATAATATTTTTTTATAATATTTTATATATAAGTAGAGGACTCATGTCCAGAAGTGATGCATATTTTTTTTAATTTTTTTCCAAGAAAATAATTAATTATGAATTTTTTATTACAACTTTTAAAAAATATAAAAACTTGTATGTCTGAGCACCTTAACTTGGTCAAAACTTCATGAAATTCATTTTTTTTTAAAAATCCTATAGGATGTGAAGCATAGAATGTGACACATGTTTTAGATTCAAAAAATGTGATACCGTTTGAAAGCTATAGATGTTTTTCAATTAGCCTATCAATCAAGACCTTAGTCATAATTTAAATAGAAAATGAATAATAATTATTTATTAAATTCAAAGTAAAGAATAATTTATATTGATGGAAAGCTAAAATATCCTATAAAAACCCTTTTCATTTCATCATTTTTGGATAAAAAAAAGTTTTCATCCACATACCCTACAAATACCCATCATATTGCCACTGTTTGGCCCATCATGATCCTGCACATACCCATCTATAATCATTGGTTTGTTAATATTTAACAATTATTGATTTGAATGAAGAGATTTAGTTGCACTTGTGTCTACTACAAATCAAATGTGATAATTTAATATAATATATTTCTATAATCATTGGTTTGTTAATATTTAATAATTATTGATTTGAATGAAGAGATTTAGTTGCACTTGTGTCTACAATGAATCAAACTTGATCATTTAATATAATATATTTAATTTATATATATATATATATATATATTAAATTAAAAATAAACATGTAATAAATAATCATTTTTAATATATATTATATTTATTAAATTTATTAAGCCAAGAGGCTTCTTACACTCACATAATGGATTGAAGAACCTATGTACATTTTTATTCTTTGCATTTAAGTTGACGTTCAAGTGACATGCAATTGGCACAACTACATTCATTGTATGTAGACATTTTTTCAAACAAATTTAAAGTAGATTTTAAAGTGGACTCAAGATTTTAGCATGTGAACCATTTCATTAAAAAGAAATGATCTGAAGAGCATACCTGAAACAATGGGAAAAAGGAAAAGAAACTCTATAAAAGTTGTTGTAAACCTATTATTTCTACTTGATTGAAGAACACACAAAACACTCTATTTGGATATAGCAGTTTGTGAAGCCTCTAATTCTTTTTTCCGCACACCATAGGAATATTTTTTTTGTTTTTAAGTTCAATGGTAGGATCAAGAGTAACATAGAAAATGGTGACACCCTTAATTGTGGTAACATTGAGTGTGATGGTCCTCATGGTTACTATGGGAATGTAGGGGGTGATGGCACAGTAAGTTGTACCAGCACCCTTGTGAGCTTATTTCCATGTCTTAATTATATCATCAAAAAATAGACAACACCTTCTGAAGGGTGTTGTAGCACCCTTGCTTCTATTGTGAAGAATAATGCTTCTTGTCTCTACCAATTGCTTATTGGAATTCTTTACTTTCTATTGGAAACAAAGATTCAGAGGGTGTAGAATGATTGTTATTGATATTAACCTTGTTATGCCTTGCATAACCACCCCATTTTATTTTTGAACAAAATAGCCCCCCCCCTTTTTTTGTCTTTGGTTTTGGTTTGGGTCTTAGGAGTTGTTTTTTTTACTCCTAAGTCTTTCTTTATTTCGTTCTATCAGAAGTGGAGCCAGAACTAAAACTAAACTTTGAACCTTGGTAGGGTTCCTAGTTCGGGTTTCATTCTTACTCCAGTTCTACCTTCCTTGGTTCTCTTTGTTGTTTTTTAGTTTGTTTGCCACTCTCGGGTCTATTTTCTCCTTGGGGTTGTTTGTCATTTTCCTTGCATCTTGTTTTTTCCTGGTCAGAAGTGGAACCAAAATTGGAACCTAACTTGGAATTTTCTAAATTTCCAATTTTTGTTCCCATTTCGATTCCAACTCTACTTGTTTGCTTTGTGATTGTCTCTATTGGTGTTTGGACCAGGTCCAGTTTTTGTCTTGATCCCACTTCCCTACATTTTGTTTGTCCTTGTTTCTTGGTCGGGAGCAGAACCAGGATAAAAAATGAACTTTGAACTTTTCCAATGTTCTAAGTTGGGTTTCATTCCCATTTCTGCCCCCTTTGTTTCTTTTCTTCACCATCATCTTTGTATGGGTTGGGCCTATATTTTGTTCTAGTCTCACTTCCCTTTCTGTTTGTGTGTCCTTGTTTTGTTTCTTTCTTTTGGGCAAAACCAGAATCAAAATCAGAACCGAACTTTGAATTACTTTATGAAAGTTCAATTTCAATTTTGGCTCTGTCTCTACCCTGTTGTTTCTTTTCCTTCATCGTCATCTTTGTTGTGGGACTAGAATTGGGTTGGAAATTGGGTAGGGGACTTTGTACAAATTTATTTATGTTGTATTTGACTTGGGTCTACATCTTCCCTGCTTTAGGTGTTCACAAGACTTAACTATCTATTTGTGTTGTTTGCTCTACCCCTGACCCACTGTATTAATGACATTAATTGTAGCCTCTTCATATGCACGAATTGATTTTAAATTCCTAATCATGTTTAACTAGCTCATTATATTTGTTATTCAAAAATCTTTCATTGAACCAGAGCCAAAAGAACTTAAAGAGGATCAATTTGATTGTGGAGGCGAGTTGTAGAGAAAATCTTGGTTAGATTTTAGTCATTTCTTGAGAGTGTTTTAAGGTAGGTTTCTTTTCTCTCATATTTCCCATTTCACATTGTTTTGTCATGTGTTGTCATGTTTTTGTGCATTCACAGAGGTCTTATTCTATGATTTCTTCATTGTTATTTCTCATTTTTTTGTTCTATGTTTTCTTCGTTTCCTTTCTGTCTTGTTTTCTTTCTTTTCTGTTTTCTATCACTTTCACGACAGGTGGTTCATTGTCGTGCCCTAGTTTCTAATTAGGGATTCCATTTTCCAGGGTTTTCCGTACTCTAAATGTCTAAATTTGTTTAGAACCCCTTTTGATATTGTTCCTGTGTTGACTCTATGTTTTTTGTATTGGGTTTTTGTGTGATGCTCTAATTTTCAGAGTCAATGTGTCAAGTAAGCTAGGGTTGCTCAACAACCATTACAAAATATCTTGTCCTAAGGTTAAAGTTAGTTTTTATGTGGCCAAGGATGGAGTTAAGCCCTTTGTTTAGATTTCCTCATAGGCCCATGTGACCCAGGTTTTAAAAAGCATATGATTGTGTCTTTAGAAAACACGCTTCGTTTTGCTTATTTAATTGGTAGGAGTAGAATCGCGAATGAAATTTTCTCGAGGTTGTTTTCTCTAGGGTTAGTTTCTAAAATGACTCTGATTCTGGTCATTGTAGTGTTTTTCCTTTATATATGTATCCTCGAGTCTTCGTGCTTAAACTTAGGTGAACCGGAGCCAGAATGGATATCAAAATTGGAACTAGCAATTAGTTTACGGTTTGGTTTCAATTTCAGTCCCAATTCTGATCCTCTTTCAGTTCCCATTTCGGTCCTGGTTGTAATCCTCATTCTGGTCCCAGTTCTAATTTTTCTCTAGTCCTAATCTTGTTCTAGTTATGACCTCGCCATATGTTAAAATGTGTTTCCTATTCCTGATCCTTCTATGGTTCTGCTTTTGATGAAAGAAAATTTTGACTAAGTATAAATGTTATCTTAGGAAGGTAGGGAGTGGTATTATATGTTTAACTAACTTTGATGTTTTTGGCCATCTAATATAGGAGTTTACTACAGGAATCAAGAAATGTTTGGGGTATCAGATGAGGCTTCTCAAAGGAGCCAACCAGGTGAGAGATGGAGGGGTAGATTTGAAGAAATGATGTAAAAAGGAGATGATGATGAGGATCTATTATTAGATCAAGTTATGGATATCAGAGAAGAGGCAAAGGCTACTAGGAGAGAAGTAATCAAATTAAATAAGGTACAAAAATTAGTTGCAGCAGAATTAAAGAGGATTAAGTTTGAGGATGATTGGTTGCATGGACTTGATGTGGATACTCTTCAACAAATGTTTTCCAATTATGATGAGTTCATCCTTGAGCATGCAACATATAAGTGAGATGGCTCTCTTCACTGGACACATCTCCTTCTATACTCTTTTGTAGAGCTTTGATGTGAACTCAACTCCGATACCCTTCCTCAGTTCCACCTTCTTCTTTGGATGTCAGAATTTGTGCAACATTGTACTCTATCCTTCTAACTCATAATTAGCAGTCCAATTCTTTATTTAGTTTTGATTCCTTGATTTGTGGATTTGAGTTTTGATTGGGAGGAATTTATGCATGGCAATGTCTATATGTATCTCTTGGTTCTATTTTGTAAATGTTGGCTAATTGAAGAAAAATCAGCCACTTGATGATAGTAAATAGTGATTAGTTCTAAGATTTCATTGTTGTTAGCATAGATATTTTTAAGAAAGTTCAGTTGAAATTAGATACAATTTTTATAGTTTTATACAAGCTTTATGTTATCAAGTTTGGACCTATTTTGATAAGGTTAATGATGCATGATCAATCTGTATGCCAGTGATTTTTTGTGCCTAAATGTTTTCTATTTGATGAGAATCAATAGAGGAAACCAGATTCATTATTATCTCATAGGGTTATATATGAATGAAGTTATTGTTATGTCTATTTGATCTGTGTTTAATGATGAGTGAATGATCTATTTTGAAGTAAATTTTAGTGAATGGTGATGGTATTGAATTAGCAGGATGGATGTATGCAGTTGTATGGTTTATTCTGTGGATTGTATCTTGTTGTAGTGTTGTTAGGTGAATGAACACTCCTTATTGATATGAATGTCTGGATATTAAGAACTTTCATTCATGTTCTTCTATTTTAGAGCTCTAATCTATCTTTTTCTCTTTATTTGCAACCCCCCAAACATAGATTAGTGGATTCCATGTAGTTTTGTTCCTTGTTACTAGCAAAGGCCCCTTGCACATTATAGTTACATTGACCTATGAGTGATATCAACACAGTTGAAAACCAATTACCCTGACCTTGGGAGTTAAATGGCTACATGTTATCTTTCTTTTCCAGGAGAAATAGAATAATAATATAATGTTTAATTATGTTGTGTTCTTTTGACCCATCAATAGATCTAGTGCTAGAAGGAGGGCTTGAGGAACAAGCTGACTCAAATTGGGTCATTCTCACTAGATAGGTTTAAGAGAGTTCTTAGATTTCAGAACCCTAAATCACTCATTGAACTCCAAACCCCTGTTAGGTACAAACCTCAAGCCTATAGAGTTTTGATACCACCATTTTCACCACCACTTACCTCACCTGGCTTTCCACCAAATCCACCTATTCCACCACTTGTCCAACTAGTCCCACCACCACAACCCATGGATTTATTCGCCAATATTCCCTCACCATTGGGGACTATTCCTAGAGGGATACATGATCTCCCCAAGAACCCAAAGAGGTTTTATCCTAAGTACATGCATGGAGAATCAAGAAGTGTCAAGGATCACATACAAGCATTTAAGGATGCCTGTACTTGTGCTCAGGTGGCTCATCATGACATTATGTGTAGATTGTTCCCCTACTAGTTGGGAGACATGGCATACAACTAGTATCTAAACCTACTCCAAGGGTTGATTCTAAGTTGGATAGACTTGGAAAATGCCTTTATTAATCAGTTCTAGGTCTATGTAGACCCTGCTATTCTCCACCACCAATTTTCCACAATAAGAAAGGAGTATCATGAACCACTACCTTTATTCAATACAAGGTTCCAAAGAATGTACCGAAGGTTAGAGGATTCTTACTTGGTTGCTAAGAAAATTTCCATTTTGAAGTAGTACTTAAGGGTTGTGGAACCTTTGATTAGTCTTTCTTGAAGAGGACATATCAACCACCTAAAATTGATTCTTTGGCTAAAGTATATCACTTGGCCATCCAGTTGCAACAACAAATAATTTTACAATCCGAGAGTCTAGGAGGAGTTCTTCCTCCTATAGGATACAAAATTCCCAATCTATCCCCTTTATTCAATACGTTCCTAGGAATGTTGTACTCCTAATATGGACCTATGTATGAATTCCAAGCTTCACCTCCCTTACCATTCTTCACCAATGGTGCCCAAGACTCCTCCCAGCAAACAAAAAATTACCAGAATCAAGCTGGAGGATCAAATCCTATTAATCAACCCTCTGCAATGAAGATTGCAGAAAGTGAAAAGACTCTGCAATTGACTAATGAGATGGAGACTCTTAAAAAGACTCTATCTCATATGTCCAACAATATGGATCAACTGAGACAAAACCCTCCTCAAAATAAAAATCAAAACATCCAAAATTAGGGAGGGTACTTAAATCAAGAAGGTTATTCTAACCAGAATTGTAACAAAAATTACAACACTAATAAGAATCAGAAGAACTATCAAAATCAAAATTCCTCTAACCAGAATTATCAAAGTCAGAATAAAGGATACAATCAAAGGTCTAATAGTAATAGATAGTGGAACACCATGCCTAATAATGGGGGAGTCTCCCATAATTACCAGGGAGGTGATGAGAAGCAACACACTGCTAATGTAATAGACTACAACTTCATGACTAATTGGTGTAGGCTACATGATACTTCGTCCCATTCTGAGGTGAATTGCCCAGAGATGGAGAAGATGGTTAAGATAGCCCAAGCTGATGCTCCATTACAAGGTTCTTCTAGCAAATCTGGTGGATCTACTGATACTTCCATGGCTTATGAGTTGTTTGAGGAAGAGTCTTCATTTCCTAGTCAAGAAGAGAATGAGTCAATGGAAGATGTGTATGATGCCCAGGCTTTCCAAACCAAGGGAGGTCATTTCCTTAGAAATTAGAATAGGGGGCCATTCACCACATCTACTCCTCCTAATAACATGGTCCTACCAAACCAAAATGCAGATAATAATCTACCACCACCAAAGGGGCCATTAGATTTTTAGAATAAAGGTACTTCCCCTTTCTTTTCTAAGTATCAGGTAAAGAATGATTTAGAATTTGATTTCATTGTAGAGATGCAAAGGTAGAAAAATTCAATGTCATTCTTTGACATTATGAAGTGATACCCTACTCAAAAATAAATTTTGTTGAAAGCCTTGGAGGAAGCAAACAAGGGAAAAGGGAAAGGAAAGATGACTCCCACTAATGAGATGAATGTAACACTCTATAAAGGTAAGACTAGCACTCCACCTTTACTTTTGAGTTTAATAATTTTTGGAAAGAATCTACATAACTGTCTATTATATTTTGGGGCGTCGGGAAATGTTATGCCCTTTTCAATTTGTAACAAGTTAGGTCTGAGTCCACTCCAAACTAACAATAAAGTTATTCAATTGGATAAAATGAAAGTAAATGTGGTGGGAGAGATTAAAAATATCCATGTACAGATTGGATCTGATCCAAGGATCCAAACTTATATGATGTTGCAGATATCCCAGAAGCCTATGGTATTCTCTTGAGCAGAGACCTAATGAAAAGTCTTGGTGGATATTTATCTTTCAATTTCTCACACATGTGGCTGCCCTAGAAAGGGATAGCTAGCTAGATCAGAATTGAAAGTGAACCTAGGCTCAAACACATGATCACCAAGTATGATTCCCCTAATGAGGTAGCCTATGTTGAGACTGAGATAGGAGTCTACAAGTAGCAGGAAATCATGGATTTCTCTATGTTTCAATTTGATGATCTATTGCCTCTAAAATTAGCCGACCTGATGACTACAGTTAACCAATAAGTCTTAATAAAAAATTTGCAACATGATAGGTTGGTACTGGGAAAAGAGGCTAACATGTGGATTTTGTTGCTTCCCAAATGGTGTAGGGTCCATTACCATAATAATTCTAAGTTATCTTTTCAACCCTGTGTAGATATCTTAAAATAGGTCTCCCAAGTAGAAGAAACTTATGAATTTCAACCCCAAACCTCCACCAATAAATTCCCATTTAAAGCAAAAGATGCAACCATCCTTACGAGATCCAGTCTTGCTAAAAAAGAATCATCTTCTCAATTTGAGCAGACTCAGGTTCTATGCTTTGAACTTCAAAGAGAGATGGAGGAATCTCAGTCTTGTCCAATTACACCTACCCTAGATGCCCTTCCAATACCCAAGGCATTGGTCAATAATGTGTTAAATCATGATCTGACCCAAGAGGAGGTTTAGGAATCAAATTTTGATCAAATTTTGAATCTAGTAGAACCTTCTAGTGAACCATGCCCCCAATTACACTTAAATCTTGATGAACAACACCAGTCTGAGCTACCATATACTTCTAGCAAGCAAATACCTATGGCCCTAAAGAAGAAAGAGATCCTAGCTCTAGATCAATTATGGATTCTAAAGTTTGATGGCTCTAAGTCCAAGCTAGGAAGTGGATTAGGGATAAAATTAACTAACCCAAAGGGGAAGACTTACTTTGCTTCTTACAATTTACAATTTGGTTGCATAAACAATGTTGCCAAGTATGAAGCACTTGCTCAAGGTTTGATGTTTTCCCATCAGAAAAAGGTCACATCTCTCATGGTGATGGAGGATTCTGAAGTAATTATCAAACAAGTTCACAACCAATATACTTTCCATAAAAAAATATTAACTGCTTACAGAAATAGAGTTTAGAATATAATTGAGGATTTTGATGCTTTTGGAATCACTTTGATTCCTAGGGAAGAAAATCAGATTGTAGATGCCTTGGCAGTCATTGCTAGTACTCTGGAGCCTATACAGGACTCCAAGTTGAAAATATTTTTAGTTGAACTAGGTTGAATCCTAGTAGTCCTAGATAATGTCTAAATTTTTTATGTCTTCAATGTTGACCAAGACATACTCGCCTTCTTGGAATGTTTTGATGTCTTCGAAGGACAAATCATAGATGAATCAGATAGAGATCAAGGAGAATGGGACCCTGAAGGTTGTGATACTGAAGGAATAATGAATGTGAAAAGCAAAAACATTCCCAAGGGAATGGTAGCTTTAGAAAGAATATTTGACTTTGATCCTCAGGCTCATGAGAGAGTTCCAACTCAAAGTAATGGAGGGAAGTACAAATGAATTAATTTAGTTGATTCAAGTCTTGAAAGAAATGTTTTTAGAGGTAAGACTTACCCGAACGAGATCAAAAATGAAATAGTTAATGTGTTAAAAGAAGACATTGTAGCCATTGCCTAGAGTAATGAAGATTTAAAGATTTTTGACACCTCTATGATCATGCACACAATACCTCTGAAGCCATAAACAAAGCCATTTCATCAAAAGCAGCGCCTGGTGAACACTTTGATTGAGCCATTAATATAGAAGGAAGTGCAAAATATTTTATCAGCAAGAATCATCTTTCTAGTATGACACTCCACTTGGGTTGCTAATCTAGTTCTAGTACATAAGAAAAGTGGGGAGATCAGGCTGTGCGTTGACTTTAGGAACCTAAACAAAGCCTTAGAGAAGGATAACTATCCACGTCCTTCTCTTGATGAGGTATTACAAACCTTCAACAGATCTCAGATGATGTCATTCTTGGATGGATATTCTAGGTATAACCATGTGTTGGTCAGCCATGAGGACAACATGAAGACTACCTTCACTAATAAGTGGGGGACATTTTCCTATCACAAAATTCCATTTGGAATAATCAATGCTAGAGCTACATTCCAGTGCGTAATGGAAGTAGCATTCAAGGATCTGATAGGTAAGTGTATCATAATCTATGTAGATGACTTAACTATTTTCTCTAAAAATAAGAAGGACCATGCTGCTAATTTAGCAAAAGTCCTTAAGAGATGTATTAGCTATGGAGTATCCCTAAATCCCAAGAAATGTGTCTTTGGAGTTTCTGAAGGGAAAATTTTAGGGCATGTGATATTATAAAGGGGAATATCCATAGACCTCAATAAAGTTGAGGCTATCTTGAAACTGACCATTCTAGGAAGTAAAAAGGAGATGAGATCCTTCTTTGGAAGGATTAATTTTGTAAGAAAGTTTGTAACAGGATTTGTGGAAATTATGAAGCCATTTAATGAGATGATGAAGAAAGATATAAAAGTGAAATGGAGCAACGAGGCTAAATCTTCTTTTACGTAGATTAAACAATCAATATTTGAGGCATTGGTCTTGACTAGCCCAGATTATTTAAAGCCTTTCTATATTTATTCCTTTGCATCTAACCATTCATGTGTAGCTATTTTAACTTAGAGAATAGGAGAGGGAGATGAGAGGCCAATTAATTTCATGAGATCCTCACTCAAAAATGCAGAGGTTAGGTACCCACCTCTTGAGAAGCAAGCATTTGCATTGGTCTAAGCAATAAAGAAATCCAGACATTACATTCTCAGGAGCCAGGTTGTTGCCATAGTTCCTGACCCAGCTGTCAAATATTTACTTATGTAGAGTGAGTTAGGGGAGAGAAGAGGAAAATTGATAGCTATTTTGTAAGAATTTGATCTAGAGATCCATCCAATGAAGCTTGTCTGAGGAGAGGGTTTGTGAAAGGCTATGGAAGATGTTGACAAGAATATGACTTGCCAACAGTATATGGTGCAATCATTCACTAAGGATCCATGGTATACAAATTTAATATTCTTCCTTCTCAATAATAGATGCATAGAGGGGATGAATTCTACCCAAAGGAGGGCACTAGGGATGAAGAGTACCCATTACATGCTCAAAGGAGGATCCCTATATAGAAGAAATTATGAGGGAATTTACTTGCGATGTTTAGATTAGCAAGAAGCCAAGCACGCTATTGCTGAATTTCATGGTAGACATGGCAAATGGCACAGATAAGCTAATTCATTAGCTCATCAAATTCTTAGGTTAGGTTATTATTTTCCCTACATGTTTAGAGATGCACATCAACATGTTAGAACATGTCACACTTTCTAGACCTCTGCACCCAAGGACCACAATCCTGCAATGCCCTTGCAACTAGTTTATGAGGTAAGACCATTCACCCAATGGGCTCTGGATTTCGTAGGGGTAATTAATCCAAACTCTTATGTAGGACATAAGTTTATCTTAATAGCTATGAAGTATTGCACATGTTGGATTGAGGTTGAACCATGCAAAAATAACACCGCAAATGTGGTTATCAGGTTTCTTAATGACAACATTATTACCAAGTTTGGAGTACCCTTTTCCCTAGTATGTGTTAATGGCCCTTCTTTTTCATTTTCTAAATTTATACAATGGGCCTATGAGCATAAAATCATTTTGAAATATTCATCCAATTATTACCCACATGGAAATGGTGTAGCAGAGTCTACCAATAAGAACCTGTTGGAGGTAATAAAGAAATTGTTAATAAACAATCCTAGAGACTAGCATATCCAGTTGATATTTTCCTTATGGGCAGATCAAACCCATATTAAGGTTTCTCTAGGAAATTCTTCATTTAAATTATTCTATGGCCAAGAGTCAATTTTCCTCATACATTTGTAGATACCTATTCTCAGGTTTATACAGGAGTTTTATTCGAAGGATGATTAGATTGAGGTAAGGCTAAATAATATTTTAAGCATGGAAGAATAGAGGGATGCTGCTTTATAGTAGTTCTTCAAACATCAAGTTGTTATCAAGCATTGGTTTGACAAAAGATCCAAGATCAAAGCATTTAGAATATCAGATCTTGTGTTGTTGTGGGATAAGGCTAAAGAGAAAAAAGTGTGATCACCATAAATTTGATAGACTCTGGCTGGGTTTGTATCAGATAGTAGAGATCTTAGGTGAGAACGCTTTTTCGCTTGACCACCTTAATGGGAGAACCTATTCCATTTCTAGTCAATGGACAGTTTCTCAAGCATTACTTTCATTCGTAAAGATTTGAGTTTTGAATTAACTATATATATGTATTTTGCGTAGTTATTTGTTCTTTGTTTTTGTTGGTTGTTTGCCTATTTATTCTTTCTTTCTTTTTGTTTCATTGTGTTGTTTTGTGTTTGTTTTGTGTTTGTTTATGTATTCTTCTTTGGGGACTCTCTTTTCTTTCCAGCTTGAAATATAGGGGTTTTTAGTTGGAGTATGCCATAGGCACTAGAATATAAATTGATTTAGGCATTTTCGGGCATATTTGTTGAGAGATTTTGTTCTAAAACTTATGTCTTATGGTCATTTTAGCATTAGTTTGAAATCCTATTAAGAGTAAGGTATACTATAGATAACCTCATGAACTATGATTGAAATCTATCACAAAATAGATAAAACATCTAACTATAAAGGGCCTATTCATTTTAGGGCAATTATATCTCTAATTCAAGTGAAAAATCTGATTCCCAAAGTTGTCATAGGGTCCACTGTAGTTCTCAACCCATATTTTAGACTAGTAATGTCTAAGTATTGATAAACTTATTAAAATAATTTCCACAAGTGAAGCCTGTAAAAGAAAGTAAAAGAAAAACTACTGAAATAAAGGAAAACTCAATAATATATGGGTAATTCAAGTATCTCTATCAGGGCTATGGATTCCTAACTGGCAATAGAGCAATGCTTTGAGAGAACTAGAGGTATCTTGGTTGGAGTTATGGATGCTTGACTAGCAGCAGAGCAATGCCCAGGATTTCATTGCACGATAGTTAAAGGACTCAACCTATGTATCTTGGATCTTAGATATAGTTGTTTAGGTGTGGAGAAAGTTCAAATAAGGAAGGATGCACCATATACATGCACACACTCAGATTAAAAAGTAGCTTATATTGATTTACATTTGAGATTCCAGTAAATATTCTGATCATACTTAAGTTAACATGTTTCATAAATCAAAGGTTTTTGGTGGCTGAATTCTTCAACATCTTAAAAATGGGTAAACCATTTTCCTAGTCGAGTTGCCATTTGTTTTGCCTTGTATAACCACCCCATTTTATTTTGGAACAAAATGGGTCCCTCTTGTTTTTTTTTCTTTGCTTTTGGTTTGGGTGTTAGGAGTTGTTTCCTTTGCTCCTAAGTATTTCTATCTTTCATTTTGTTGGAAGTGGAGCTGAAACTGAAACTAAACTTTGAACCTAAGTGGTAAGGTTCCTAGTTCGGGTTTTGTTCCCACTCTGGTTATGTCTTCCTTCCTTGGTTCTCTTCATTATTTGTCATTTTTTTTCCACTCTTGGGTTTGTTTTCTCCTTGGGGTTGTTTGTCATTTTCCTTGCGTCTTGTTTTTTTCCTAGTCGGAAGTGAAACCAGAATTGGAGCCTAACTAAGGAGTTTTCTAAATTTCTAGTTTTCGTTCCTATTTCGATTATGACTTTGCTTATTTGCTTTATGTTTGTCTATGTTGGTGTTTTCGTTGGGTTTGGTTTTTTTCCCAATCCTACTTCCCTGTGTTTTGTTTCTTGTTTCTTGGTCAGGAGTGGAACTGAGATCTGAAACAAACTTTGAACTTTTCTAATGTTCTAAGTTCGGTTTCATTTCCATTTCCACCCTCTTTGTTTCTTTTCTTTGCTATCATCTTTGTTTGGGTTGGGCCTAGTTTTTGTTCTGGTCCTACTTCCCTTTGTGTTTGTGTGTCCTTGTTTCGTTTCTTGCTTTTGGGTGGAACCAGAACCAAAATTGGAACCAAACTTTGAACTTTATGAAAGTTCCATTTCAATTTTGGCTCTGTCTCTGCCTCATTGTTTCTTTTCCTTCATCGTCATCTTTGTTGTGGGACCAAAACTAGGTTGGAAACTGGGTAGGGGACTTTGTACAAAGTTCTTTATGTTTTCTTTGACCTAAGTCCACATCTGCCTTGCTTTAGGTGTTCACGAGACTTAACTGTCTATTCATGTTGTTTGCTCCACCCTCAACCCATTGTATTAATGACATTAATTGTGACCTCTTCACATGCACGAATTGATTTTAAATTCCTAATCATGTTTAACTAGCTCATTATCTTTGTTATTCAAAAATGTTTGAGTGAACCAGAGCCAAAAGAAATTAGAGAGGATCGATTTTATTACGGAGGCGAGTTGTGGAGAAAATCTTGGTCAGATTTTGGTCATTTCTTGAGAACATTTTAAGGTAGGTTTCTTTTTTCTTATGTTTCCCGTTTCGCATTATTTTTTCGTGTGTTGTCATGTTTTTGTGCATTCAAAAAGGTCTTCTTCTGTGACTTCTTCATTGTTCTTTCTCATTTTTTCTTTTGTTCTATCTTTTCTTATTTTCCTTTCTATTTTGTTTTCTTTCTTTTTTGTTCGTCCTTTTCTATTTGTTGTCACTTTCACGATAGGTGGTTTGTTGTTGGTCCCTAGTTTCTAATTAGGGCTTCCATTTGCTAGGATTTTCCATACTCTAAATGTCTAAATTTATTTTGAATCCCTTTTGATCTTGTTCTTGTGTCGACTCTATGCTTTTCATTAATTTTGATCTTGTTCTTGTGTCAACTCTATGTTTTTTACAGTTGATGTGTTGAGTAAGCTAGGGTTGCTCGAAAACCTTTACAAAATATCCAGTTCTAGGGTTAAAGTTAGTTTGTATGTGGCCAAGGATGGAGTTAATCCCTTTGTTTAGATTTCCTTGTATGCCCATGTGACCCAGGTTTTAAAATGCATATGATTATGTATTTGGAAAACATGCTTTGTTTTGCATATTGAATTGGATAGACAAAACTTGAGAATGAAATTGTCTCAAGGTTGTTTTCTCTAGGACTAGTTTCTAAAATGACTCCAATTCCAGTCATTGTGGTGTTTTTATATACTTATCCTTGAGTCTTTGCACTTAAACTTAGGCGGAATTAGAGCCAGAATGGATATTGAATTTGGAACTAGCAATTAGTTTTTGGTTTGGTTTCAATTTTGGTCTCGGTTCTGATCCTCATTCTAGTCTCGGTTCTGATTTTGTCTTGGTCCCAATCTTGGTTTGGTTCTGACCCTGCCATATGTTAAAATGTGTTTCCTATTCTTGATCCTTCTATGGTTTCACTTCCGATGAAAGAAAAATTTGACTAAGTATAAATGTTATCTTAGGAAGGTAGGGAATGGTATTATATGTTTAACTAACTTTGATGTTTTTGGCCATCTAATACATGAGTTTACTGCAAGAATCAAGAAATGTCTGGGGCATCAGATGAGGCTTCTTAAAGGAGCCAACCAGGTGAGAGATGGAGGGGTAGATTTAAAGAAATGATGCAAAAAGGAGATGATGAGGATCTATTATTAGATCAAGTTATGGATATCAAAGAAGAGGCAAAGGCTATCAAGAGAGAAGTAATCAAATTAAAGAAGGGACAAAAATTAGTTGCATCAAAATTAAAGAGGATTAAGTTTGAGGATGATTGGTTGGATGGACCTGATTCTTCAACAAATGTTTTCCATTTATGATGAGTTCATCCTTGAGCATGCAACGTAGAAGCTAGTTGGATCTCTTCACCAGACACAACATATCCTTATCTCCTCTTTTGCAGGGCTTTGATGTGAACTCAACTCCGGTTCCCTTCCTCACTTCCACCTTCTTCTTTGGATGTTATAATTTGTGCAACATTGTACTCTAGGCTTCTAACTCAAAATCAACAATCCAGTTCTTCATTCAATTCCAATTCCTTGATTTGTGGATTTGAGTTTTGATTGGGAGGAATTTATGCATGGAAATGTTTATATGTATCTGTTGGTTCTATTTTGTAAAGGTTGGCTAATTGAAGAAAGATCAACCACCTGATGATAGTGAATAGTGATTAGTTCTAAGATTTAATTGTTGTTAGCAAAGATATTTTTAAGAAAGTTTAGTTGAACTTAGATACAATTTTTATAGTTTTATAAAGTTTTTATGTTATCAAGTTTGGACCTATTTGATAAGGTTAATGATGTATGATCAATCCATATGCCAGTGATTTGTTGTGCCTAAATGTTTTCTCTTTGATGAGAATCAATAGAGGAAATTGGATTCATGATGATCTCAATGGGTTATCTATGAATGAAGTTATTGTTATGTCTATTTGATCTGTGTTTAATGATGAGTGAATGATCTATTTTGAAGTAAATTTTATTGAATGGTGATGGTATTGAATTAGCATTATGGATGTATGCAATTGTATGGTTTATTTTGTGGATTGTATCTTGCTATAGTTGTGGTTAGGTGAACGAACACTCATTATTGATATGCATGTCTAGATATTAAGAACTTTCATTCATTTTCTTCTATTTTAAAGCTTTGATCTATCTTTTTCTCTTTATTTAAAACCCCCCAAACATAGATTAGTGGACTCCATGAAGTTCTATTCCTTGTTACTAGCAAAGTCCCCTTGCAAATTATAGTTACTTTGACCTCTAAGTGATATTAGCATAGTTGAGAACCAATTACCAAGACCTTGGGAGTTAGATGGCTACATGTTATCTTTCTTTTTTAGGAGAAATAAAATAGTAATATTTTTTTTAATGTTGTGTTGTTTTAACCCATCAACACAATTAAATATGTGGGTAGGTTCTAGGGCTCCTAGAACCTCCCCATCTCTAATAGCTTCAAGGGTCCATCCTACTACCCCTTCTGTGAGTCGTTCTGGCACTCCAACTATAGAGGCAACCCCAAGTTCAAATCCAACCCAGAATAATTCAACTTCAAGCAGTTTTATATCCCCTACACTTAATATCATAACAAATATGGTATTAACTGTAGTTGTGATGTGAAGATACATACATGCTTAAGGAAGTGAAGCATAGCAAGATATTAAGTAGCATGGACTTCAACAACATAGGCTTGCTATTATTTATGTTTTCTTTTTCCTGTAATTGTTTTTTGAATATTTGTATGATTTCCCTAATTTTGTAATTGAAAAAACATTTTAATTGATGATCCATTGAGAGAGATAGGCTTTTGAACCATAGATTTTTGATGGTTAAGAATGCTAGCAATGCAACCTAAATGCACTTTTTATGAATGCAAAATTTGAAACCTAGCATGCCATTTAACTAATTCAAAGTCAATGCAAGGTTAGATATATGATGAAGGACTCCAAATCAGAAAAGAAAAGCATTCAAAAAGTAGGTTCACCAAAATGAACCAAATATTTTAAGAGGTTTGAAATGCTAAGTCTCTTTTGCTTAATTAGGGTTTTTCACCTAATGGAAAGAGACAAATCCCACACCAAAATCTAGGTGGTTCATTCAAAATTATGTATGTATGATGAAATTATGACTAAATGAAATAATGAAAATTCATCTAAGTGATGAAATCGATTGATTCTTAATGCAAAACTAATGAAATATGAAGTGTTTGAAAACACATTGTGTGATGCAAAAACACCTATAAATGAAAGTAAACAACAACATAAATGAATGAAATTGAAGAATTACACCTATAAGCTTGCTGTAGACTTGAAATGACTCTTGAAGTGTTGCTAATCTTGATTTTTAGGCCCAGTGGGACTCATTCACCATTTTGGGCGAATTAGTCCTAGTTTTATGAAACCGTTCTGGAACCCATTTCAAACAAATGGGTATCCAAAAATGCAAAAAACCAAAATCAAGCTTGGAAGTGGGACTCATTCACCACCCATGCTGAATGAGTTCAATTTTGAAGTTTTGAAGATTGAAAGGTGGAAACAGGATCCTTTGGTCTGCACTTTCTGCTTCTCTAGGTGTCTTGTTCTGAAACTGTCAAATTTGGGCCTGAAGGTGACTTTTTTTGACATTTTTCCTTATCCAATGTTGAGATGACTTGAAAAAATTTGCAACTTGACCTTCAATGACTTCCAAGCTTCCAAGATGCCTAAATATGCAAACACACAAGAAGAGAAGGAAAGATGTTGGATATTAGGGCATGGGGGTTTGCCTTGGTCAAACCCCTTTGTAGGTAATTAAACCAAAATGATGAAATAATGTTATGAAGCATGTAATAATGGAGTTGATACCTTGCCATGATGTTTTATCTTGAATTTATATAGCAATGGAGGAAGATTCTACCCTTGAATGTCCTTGGAAGCTTTCTTAATGACTTAGAGTGATAAAACCCTAGCTTGTTTGACTTGAGATGGAAGATAAAAGATGATTGAATGATAAGAGATGTGTAAATGAGTTAAGAGATGAATGAGGGTTAAAATGGATGGGAAAAAACTTATTTATACACAATTATGCCCTAATTACCATAAGGTCTTTTTGAATAAAAACATAGAAATAATTTTGAATTATTTTGAATTTTAAGCCAAGAGGGACTCATTCACCACCAATGAAAAATGGGTTCCACTCTAGGCTTGTAAGTGGGTGTCGAGAATTAAGTTGTATTTAATGAGGTTTGTTAGGTTTACATTCAAAATTACACTTAATTAAGACCTATAAGTGCATAAAGGGGCCAAATAAAGCATAAGAAAGGTGTATTTAGTGATGAAAAGCCTAGAAAAACATGAAATTTTGTTACAAGACTTTACAAAACTTTGAAATAGGACTTGATAATGGATAAAAATGTGATATTTAGATGAATTATAATAAGAAGAGTCTAGAAAAGTGTAGAAATGTGTTACAACACTTCACAACACCTTCACAAGAAATTAATAAATGCATTTTATAAGGGTCCAAGACCTAGTGTAGATGTGTAAAACACCTCACAACACTGAATCAAGGCCTCATTAAGTCCAATTTATCATCAATCATTCCCCAAATCAAGCAAGTTACCTTTTTTCTATGGTACACCTTTGTTCTAGTGTAGGACATAAAGTAGTGGCTCAAGCTTCTCAATCTGGTCATGATTTCGTAATCTCCTATTAATTAATATTACAAAAGTAAGTTTTTTGACATTTGGATGCGTCGCAAGTTTGAAGTAATGAAATTTGGCCTACCATAGGCACTACATTGACCCCATTGATGCACCCTGACATGGTTGTTTTCTTCCCAAAGACTTTAATGTTTGCCTCTATTTGGAAAAAGTCCAATATATCTAAAAAATAGAAATAAAATAAATTTGGAGAGAATATACAAATGCAAATATATTAGATAACAAAAAAAATATTATATGACGGTAACAGTCAAATTGCATAGTAGTAGATTTGAGCTAAGCATGCACACTTGCAAAGTGATAGAGTGGTTGTGTAAAGAAATCTAGAGTGGTTGATACAAGTCTCTAGAAAGGAAGATTCTAGAAAGAAGGGGGCAATTATGGGCAAGTGTCATATGTTGAATGTTTTAATATAATTCATTAAATAATAATTATTTCCAACACTTTCATAATATGTTTTTAGAAGATGATGACCATATTTATTACATCAATAATTAAATAGCAATTTTCGAGATGCAATTGAAAGGATATTGATAGCAGATAGACCACCGAAATAGGAGATGGATGCATGCAAGATCTAACAATTTCAAAAAATAAAAAAATAGATGTAAAAACATTCACCCAATGACAAAGTATTTATTATTAAAAAAGTCTTTTTATAAAAGCTTCCAAAACTCAAACCAATGTACAATAACACATTTTTTGTAAAATCACATAATCATAAGAAATATACTTCACCAAATTATGAACCTATATGTATAGGCATGACCAAAGACTACAAATCACCAATGGTTTCTAAAATTATGAGAGAAAATCATGGGCTAAAAGCAACACAAAAATCTTCATACAAATCCCACTTTCCAAAAATTAATAGGAGAAAATTTATAAGCTTTGTCTTTCAACTAAAACACTCTACTTGTGATCTTATCCACCTTTTTCTAAAATTGTGAGAGAAAATCAAGGGTTCAAAACAATACAAAAATCTCCATACAAATCACAATGTTCAAATTAACAAGAGAAAAGTTATAAATTTTTTCTTTTAACTAAAACACTCTACTTGTGATCATTATCTCTTTCTTTTCAAAAATCTCCTAAATCTTCCTAAGGTTCTAGGTCAAGACACTTTCAACCTTTACGTATTTGTTACATGGTTGACCAAAGTGTCTAAGTGACATCAAAATTAAAAAAAAATAAAAAAATTATCACACTAAAAATGATATTTAATGTTAATCAATAAATCTCCCTTTACAAATAGATTTTATAATAGCTAAGCACATTCCAATAGTTACGATAGCATTCATAAATTTAAAGATCATTTTTTTAATAGTATACTACTATTATTTGTGATCTTAATGTTGTTTTTGATAAAATAAGTAGGAAAGGGCCTTGAACATATTACAAAAATTTCACCATAAACAAAGTAGTCAAACAAAAAAAACTACAACAAAGACTAGCCACTAGGCCAAACCAAACCAAAAAACAACACAAAAATAGCAAAACAAAGACAAAACAAAAAGAAAATTTCAATCCTTTGATAAGGATCTCATAGTCTCCTCCCAACAAGAAGCATTCAACAATCTATCTCTCTTCTTGTGCTTATGCTTTGTTTCTTATTGATCTTCCTACCAAGCCAAAAGACAACACAAAAATAGCAAAACAAAGAGAAAACAAAAAGAGAACTCCAATCCTTTGATAAGGATCTCATAGTCTCCTCCCAACAAGAAGCATTCAACAATTTATCTCTCTCTTCTTGTGCTTATGCTTAGTTTCTTATTGATCTTCCTCTTGAATTTTTATTTAAATACACTGATAATTATTGAGGTGTCTATTGAACTGAGAAAAAATGATGAAAATAGACGTCTCGAGAAAGATAACTCTTGACTTATTTTATATATATTAATATTTAATATGTGTACGCTAGTTTAATTAAGTTGAGAGGCTTGTCACATAATGGATTGAAGAACCTGTGAACATTTTTATTCTTTGCATTTAATTTGATGTGCATTGCTGACCATCAAAAAACCCTCCCTTTTTGGCCATTTAAATGGATGATCAACAACTTGTTTTTTTCATTTTTTTAAAGTTTTAAAGCATACTAAATCTGCAGTTTGCATACTGTGTAAGTTTCGATGTTTTTTAATTGTAGCTTTGTTTTTTTATTTATTTCCTTAATTAGCTTTCAGGTTTCTTAGCTTTATCCTTCCTTACCTTGATTGCTGTCAAAAAAAAAAAAAACTTCTATATAAGAAATGTATGTAGCATAATTTTACAGAAAACTGAAGAGTTGAATAAAATTACAGTCTATTATTCTCAATCTGCTATTTGCTCAGTCTCTAAGCATATTTATTAAGCCTTTTGTTATTGATTTATATTATTCATTGTGATGATTGTTTCAGTTTAATTTTGCAGTTCAGTTTACAATCTTTCATTATGGTTGATCTTACCGTGATCAACAACACATCGCACAGAATAACACACCAGAGGTAAGAATATTATTATTATGGCTGTCTTCATCATGTAAGATATTACATCTACATACAGGCTTCAATAGAATTTCCAAGGCTCCCTTTTTGGCAAGAGCAGGGAAAATATTTATAAAATTTATGGAATTCAACTTTACACCTGCCCATTGGATTTGCTTGAAATTAGCTTCTAAAGATCTTTTTATTTTTTCTATATCCTGCAAGATGTTGCCGTTCATGAGAGTGCATTTCTGTGAGGCATTGTGTCCAAAAAATCAACGTGGTTTGTCTAAACTTCCATATTTTGCATGCAAGTACATGCAAGGACAGTCGCAGCTACAACATTAGGTGTAATTCTTCTATTATTTATGCCTGGACCGATGCCCATACAATGCTCTAAAGCCCCAATTGTTATTTTTGAATTTGGCGCAACAACTTCTAACCATATTTTCTTAAAATTTTCTAAAGCCTTATCACCAAATCTGTTTTGTGCATACCTGCGAACGTGGCTTTGTGTGATATGACATTTTTTTAAGCATTTTGTCAAACAATAAATCTGACAAATAAATTCAATTTGTAAATATCTTGTAATCATTCTATTGCAAAATGTAGAAACACAGCATAGGCATGTAAATATCTCTTATCTTTTATGTTTGATAGAAACCCACACGTTTCAAGGTTCTTTGTATGGCATGTACAATAGAATTTACTTAACTGTAATTTTTTATCTAGGATATCTCTCAGTGTTTTTATAAATATTATTAATAAATAATATATATGTTAGTATATAATAATTCATAATATAACATTTATTAAATATATTATTTATTAAATATATTATTTATTTAAAAGTTAGTGATTAAAATAAGTTTATTACGTCGAGAGGGTCTATAATGGTATCCAAAAATTTGTGTTTGAAGATGCATTTAAAATGACAGTGGAAATAATGTGCAATTATAGTAGATTTGATGAAACAAAAAAATCAAATAAAAGAGATTTGATGAAAAAAAAGAACAAATAAATAAATAAATAATAAAAATAATTCAAATATTTGCATAAACGAAAAGAACAAATAAATAAATAAATAATATTTTTGATCCCAAAGAGAAATCAAAGATTTCATCACAAAGATAAATCAATCAAAAAAGAAAATTCGAGGTATTTTATATATATTAATATTTAATATATGTATGCTAGTAGTAATGGATAGTGTTACCATCATAGCTAGGGTTAGAGATAGGTCCAAGATTAGGATAATGGTTTAAAATTTATTGTTAAGATTAAGAATAGAATTAGAGTTAGGGTTATGCAAATAACTAATTAATAATATTAAAACACTATAATTAACAAGACTTATATTTATTCTTATTCACATTAATAAAAATTACATTTAATTTTTATCATATAGAAAAAACAATAATTACAATACTATATAAAAACAAGTACTAACACAGTCAACATAAAAATAAAAAAAATTATCATAAATATACAAATTTCAATTTCACATATAGTTTTATTTATCCTTCTGTAAAAATTGGATCATTCATCATATCACTATCCAGTTTATAGAAGTAGATAATTGTATATTTTTAAGGTATCCAATCATGCAGTGCTATGTTGTCAACCATGGAGACGCTTAAGTCACCCTTTGGTCACAATATAAAACAACTAAACAACGATAGCTCCATTTCAACTACTTCACAATAAAATCGCTTTCCTCCTAACTAAACTAACAAACAACTCACATGAGACCTATTCCACAGCGACTCCTTAACTGACACATTAACTCATATAATTACGTGTATGTTCATGGATCTTCCACTATTTCGTCCACATTCACTATGATTATCTTAACATGCTCAACCAATTCTACCAAAAAACAATCCATTCCCATGATTTCCATAACTCATTCATCATTCATAGGATGCTTGCATAATAAGATAACTCTATTATGGTCAAACGTGGCACAAAAAGCTGCATCATAATATCTAAAAAACTTAAATGAAAAGTCTGTTTTATATTCTATAAATCTGGGAATCATATCAACAATTAACACTACATTTTTCATTAACCCTAATACAAACTATTCACAGATAAGTTTGGTGAAGATGGGAAACAGCAGAATTCTGATAATCGGAGCAACAGGCTACATTGGCCGCCATGTAGCCAATGCCAGCCTTGCTCAAGGCCATCCTACTTTCCTCCTTGTTAGAGCATCTACAGCTTCTAATCCTGAGAAGGCCCAGCTGCTGGATTCATTCAAATCCTCTGGAGCAATTATACTCCATGTATCTTACCAGTACTTTCTTATTTACTACTTCCATTGATCAATCAACATTGCTTTTTCTCAATATTAATGTTATTGTTTTTTCAATACCCATATGCAGGGATCCATAGATGACTATGGAAGCCTAGTAGAAGCCATCAAGAAGGTGGATGTGGTCATTTCCACAGTGGGTGCACCACAGATAGCAGATCAACTCAATGTCATCAAGGCTATCAAGGAAGTTGGGACAATCAAGGTACATTTCATTTCATGTCTATAGTTTTACCAATTCCATGGCAATTATATTGATGGGTTTTTCTGATTTTTATGTCTTTAGAATTGATATTTTAAAATCTATGTTTTGCAGAGGTTTTTCCCATCAGAGTTTGGGAATGATGTTGATAAACACCATGCAGTGGAGCCAGTTAAGAGCATGTTTGACCTGAAAGTCAAGATCCGTCGTGCTATTGAGGAAGAAGGAGTTCCATATACATATGTCTCTTCCAACTGTTTTGCAGGTTATTTCCTTCCGGGCTTGGCCCAGCCTGGCCTTACAGCCCCTCCAAGGGATAAAGCTGTTATTTATGGAGATGGAAATAAAAAAGGTATATGTGATTTCTTATCATGAAACTGATGAATTCTGTAGTATCCACTCAAGCCATGCCTGAGTTTCAACATCTGTCTTATGATTTTAACCTTTGCTTTGAATTTGAATTGACCCAGATGAGTTTTCTGATTCAATTACCTTTTCTGTTATGTTTTGTATTAACTTTTTGTTATGACCCATGATCTCTGTTATTAGTTATCCTAATGAACAGGCATTTCATGTAATGAGTTTTAGTAGGTCAAGGATCTTGCATAATCTCTCTGAAGAATCCTTTGTGGGAATGCAGTTGTGTATGTGAGGGAGGAAGATATTGGGACATTCACAATCAAGGCAGTGGATGATCCAAGAACCTTGAACAAGACCCTCTATTTGAGGCCTCCAACCAATATTTACTCCACTAACGAGCTTCTAGCACTATGGGAGACAAAGATTGGGAAGACTCTGGAGAAGACATATCTGTCTGAGGAGCAGGTTCTTAAACTAATTGAAGGTTAGGATTTGCAAACACAATTCTATATTTCAAATAGGCATGTTTGATATTACAAGTTTTTTCTGATCGTGAAATTAAAATACAGGCTTATAGGGCGAAAGCCAACTTATTAGTAATGGGTTTAAATATTAACTGTTAATGCTCAAATATAATTTATCTGTTATATAAACAAAGACAAATATTTACAACTTACATGGGTTACATGGATTTATAGAGGGTTTGGGAGAGTTTCCCTCTTAAGAACAAGAGGCCCCAATTTCAAGTCATATTCATTTTACCACTCAAAAAATTGTTTGACTAATGTTTAAGGGTTCTATTCATCGTCAATCATCGTGGAAAAATTCATCACATGGGGTGAATTTGTCATTACAGTGAATTCTCCTGCAGTGAATTGTTAGTGATGAATTTTCCAACAGTGAATGGTTGACAGTAAATCATGATGATTGACAATTTCAAGTTTATTAAATATTTTCGTTAGATTGCTGTTTCAAGCCAGGCAACTACAATTCTTATTACTTTCTGATGGTACTAGGGTACCTTGTAAACCAAAGCAGAAACAGATTTGTTTTGAATGGTAGAGATATGTTTTATTTTTTAGTATTGAAATTCACCATGAAAAATAAAATTAAAAACTCATGTACTTGTTGTTGGTATTGCAGAGACACCTTTTCCAGGGAATATCTTTTTGGGTATCTATCACACCATATATGTGAAAGGGGATCAAACTAATTTTGAAATCGGATCTGATGGTGTGGAAGGCAGTGAGTTGTATCCAGATGTAAAATACCTCACTGTCAATGAGTTCCTGAGTCAATTTGTTTGAATTATATGAGACACTCTTGGAAGAAGTGAGCTATTAGGTAGTATCAGAATAAAAGTTTTGAATAATACATTTAGTGCTAAATACTGTGTATGGGCGATTGCACGATACCATTATTAAGTCTAGAGAGTTGGGTCCTTTATATTTCATTTTGTGCAAGCCAGCTATTGATATATATATATATATATATACTCTTGAGAATTCCATGCAGTTTGTTCAAAGATATTCATTAGATTTGCTAATATGGAGCTATTCTAAGCTATGATTTATGAACCAAAATCAATTTATGTGCAAAAGAAAACTAATTAAAATCAAGCTTTAATGGTACAGAACTGAGGTCAAAACAAAGGAATTTGATGAACATGTAAAAGATGATGAATCATGGCATATTTATATTAGGTCATATTAATAAAGATAAGGATAAGGATGGTTAAGACTTTTTTGTGGGATCTTTCTGACTGTGCGATGGAGAAGGTAAATCAGATGATCTAGATTTTTTTTAAAAAAATTCTAATTCTGATTGAACTTAAAAAATTAACTATTTTCATCCATTTTTTAATATATGTAACACTATTTTATAAATTACTATATAAAGATTTATTAAAGATATTTCAATAATTTAAGGACACAAAATTTATTTAACTTAATTTTAAATTATCAAAATTCATATTTAAATTATTTTTATTTTTTTTAATTAATAATTTAATTTGAGTGTGAAATTTTCTAGTTTATGTATTAGAGTGTTTTGTTTAAGGAAAAATCTTAATCTACTTCTATACATCTAATATATCTATCTATAATAAGAATATACACCTCATTGCATTATCATAGTAATGCAATATTAGCATTATAGACATTCTAGACATATTGAATAATTGATTGTTGTCATTGATCATTGTTGCATATCATTGACTTAGTAGTAAGGGTTGGAATAAAAAAGATATTAATCCTAGTCAAGAAAACTCCTAAGAAAAAATTAGTGAGACTACCTCTTTCAAACATAGGATACAAAGACTAAGGCGACTATGATATTGACATACATATTACTAAATCACTTGTGTACAGATTAGTACTATAGTCATAAAAGTGAACAAAATTGGCAAAATAAAATTTTCATCCCAATGCATTCATTTATATAATTAGGTAGTGACACAACAAGATCTTCATCAAGCCTAGAGTTGGGTCCCTTTATTTACTTAAATTATTTGTATTCTTTTAATTACATTATGAGTCTAAATTCTTTTTCCTATGTTATATTGTCTATACATTGTAGATTAATTAATTTATGTAGAGGAATATTTTAGTTTCTTTACACCATTTTAACTTGTTGGACTATACATTTCACTTCAAAGAGATTATTTGGTGAAAAAACTTATTGTTCTAGTCCTTTATTTTCAACTTGTATTATCTCCACCATTATTGAAGGTCCACCTATGCCTTGTGTATATTTTTATTTCGTACTTCAAGCTCATTGGTGTAGGATTCTCGGTTCTTGGTTCAGGCTCTTGCTTGATGGTATGTGATTCTTGATGCTTAGTTTTGTTGTTCATTTCCCTTAACATTTTTTTTGTTACTTGTATTCTACCTTATCAACACATACAAAATTTGTTTCTTGGTACATATTTAATTACCAATCTAGCTTTGAAAAATGTCTTGTAAACATCCTTGAGTTGATCTAATTTGGTCCTAAGCACAAATTAAAGAGAAAAAGCTAACTAGTCATTTACAATCTCATGTATCGATCGTTTACAAGGAATTTTCCTTTTGATGTATATTATTTTATATTGTTACAAATTATTATAATTCAAACAAATGCATCCAAAAAAAATTTATTTGAAGGAAAAACTTATCTTATTGACCCAACATTAATGGTGAACAAAGTTTGCATTCACAATTTGAGCACATATTCATGTAGGATATTAAAGGTAATATAAATTCAATACTATCAACTTATTCTATGGTATTAAAAACACTATATTACATCATGTTTACATTTATATCATTGTCATTATTTTCCAATATTTCTCGAGTTCCCCTATATCTCTAACTTTGAAATGTTGTCATTTTTATGTTATTTATGACATTCTCTATGTCTAACATGAGACTCCATTATATTTTATTGAGATTTAAGATGTATTTTACTTACTATCTCATTGAGAATCATAGTTTGTTTACACATTTTTTATATGATTTTTTCTAGTGATAAATTACTTTTAATATTTTTATAGAGATAAAAATTCAATTCTTAACACTTTTTCCATTTGATAATGTACCTACTTTAGTTATAACTATTAATTGACTTGTTATGGACCATTTTTTACCCTCTCTAACATAGGAAACTAGCATTCCCAATTACATCCTCTTTAACAAGATCTCATTCACTCCTTTTCAATTTAAAATATATTTTTACCATGTAATGTGTTGAGAAGTTGTTGAGATGATTTAGCATTTTCATCATTGATGTCAAAACCTAGGATCTAGAAAGTTGTGCTTTAGATGATATAATGAAATGATCTATCCTTGAGAAGTTGTTGAGATGATTTAGCATTGTCGTCATTTATGTCAAAACCTGGATCCAGAAGGTTGTGCTTTAGATGATATAAAGAAATGATCTATCCTGTCGAGTGATATGATGTTACGTAGTGTGGATGTAATTCTTGATTTGAATATGACAATACTTCTTTTTGGGACATTTGTGGAAGTCAGTTAATGCAGAATAATGAAGACCAATCTTTTGACATTGGTTGTTGTGTTCAAATCTTATTCTAGGTATCCTTGCTATTCGAACACTCATGTAGCATGTTCCAAGTTTTGGTATGTCTAATTATGTTTCTCCGGTTTGTACTGAAATTGATGATAATCAAGATTTGGTCTTGGTTGTGGCATTCCTGCCAACTTTGGAATATATTTCATGTTCATATTTGTTTGATTATTATTTGATTGATATAAGCTTGCTCCAGATTAATTAAAGTCAAGAATTTTTTTTTATGATAACTAATTCACCCCTTGATGAGCCTAGTTTTCGGTCCAATTTTGGGTAGAATCTATAGTTTATTTGTTGGTAGTTGTCATGGACTTTGATGTTAAATGTTTATATTTTCATAATATTTCCCTCAAACCATAGACATTGGGCTTAATCCTATCTCTACAAGTTTTAATGATATTGACATATTATGTGGATTATCTATATTTATTTTGCATGTGGTTAATGAATGTTCCTTAAGGTAGTTATAGATGTGTAGTTATTGTGTGTACTGACATTGCCATGCAGATTTAATTCAAGGGTGCTAAGTTGAGGAAGGCATCGCCAGTTGGGCATGCACCATAACATCCAGCAAAGGAATCACTCAAGGTTAAAGGAGGTCGATGGTAGAAGATTCCTCATACAACCAAATGTAACCGCCTTGTAGTGGACTTTAATGATTGAACAAACACGGGTGTTACTACTATGCTAAATTTGTGTTTGGACCTACATACCTGACTAGATTCCATGCACATGTAACCACCACCGCTCCACTTTCTCTATTTTCCCTAAATAGAATTCTCCCAGTCATGGAGTTGACCGCCTTGTTTAGTTGATAGTATAAATAAAGATCTGATGCTCCTTCCTCATAGAGGTTGCATGATTGGATATTGTACTTGCACTCTCAAATTTTTAGTAATATAGATACATTACTCTTTTGTACTCATGATTACAGTGAATAAAATAAAGTTCTCAGTTCGAGCATCTAAGTTCTCATTAGTTTAAGAGGAAACTTATCCAAGGGGGCCTACTTGGTGAGTAATCCATCTTCTTAGTTTAGTATTAGTTTAGTATTACTTGATGTTTAGTAATTCATTAGAAATCTGGCACCGACTATTCCTACAGCCACTAGAATTCCATTCTATGATTGTCCCTGCAACCAAAGAAGACAAAGTAGTGCCCTGTTTGTTGCTCAAATTTTCATTCCTATTATGCATTTTAGTTTGATGTAGTTTTTGATTGATGATTGGCATTTAGGGTATTCCCTTTTAATCAATTTACTTTTAGCATTGTGTGTTCCTTAGTTGTGGAATGAAATGGCTACTTTGAGTTCCTAGTGCACATACTGTACTGACCCATTTCAAGTTCATGTCCTTGGGTTGACAAGTTAAATGCACCTTCAGGATGATTGAAATGACTATTCAAGTTAGATATCCAATCTTCAAATCATAGTTGTAAGGGCTTAGTTGTTAAATCATTATAGGAGGCTGACATTTTTTGCACTATTGTTGGGGATGGTGCCAAACTAGGGAGACTTTTAGAGTCATTGGTAGTTTTTATTGTTGTAATGTTTTTGGAATTTGTTCTTAGTATATCCTCATTTAGGAAGTAATGAACCCCCTTATTCTTTACCAATTCTTTGTGTGAGTTGGATGATAGTGAGTGATACCACATTCATAGAGGAAGGAGAAGGGATGCTTATGGGAGATTCATTCCTAACAATCATAATCCATTATAGTTAGTTGAATATCAGAACCTACCAAGAGAAGAAGAAGAAGATCCACAACCCTTTGTTGATGCATTTCCTGATCTAACTAGCTTTGAACTCTCCTCTACAGACCAAAGTCAGCTTGAGAACCCCTTTGCTTCGGAACTACATCAAGAACCTACATGGGTGATGCAGATAGGAACAAACATAACCAAACAACTTTTCCTTTCCCCATTGCCCATCAGAATGAAGTTGACAACTGTGAACACCCTTCAAAATCTGCACACACTCTAAACTCTCTTTCATGGGTTAGTTATATGGAAACTTATTAAATGCTCCTATAAAATAATGCATAATGCCTCTCAAACGAGATAACAAAACAAAACTACTTAGAAGTATGAAAGAAACATATGCACACCTATTCTATAGTGGATTGGTGTCACTTATGCAAAGTGACCCTTTCCCAATCCTTGACAAGCTCAATGATAAAATGTTTTGAAGATGGAGTGAAATGGAAAAAATTAGCTCTCAATTGAAGAGAGTAACTTTGCATGAAGATTGTGGATGCTAAGATAAATAATAAGCCTACTATTTATAGAATCTCAAGTTGAAAGAGTTCCCAAAAGAGAGCAATGTGGAATAAAGATTTAGCCAATAAGAAGGTGCCACTTGTTACCTTGTGAGTGGATGGAGGATGTGCAAGTTTTGGTCAATGTGCCAATAAATGAGATTGGTTGGCCTTTTCAAATTCAAATTTGGCTTAAATTTGGAGGGAGAAAAAGAGACTTAAATGCCAAGTGGGGGACATGTAAGAGGGGAGTTATTGCCATGTTGGAAGGGACAAGTCAACTTGTTTTCAAATTCAAACTTGAGGAATATTCTCCAAAGATGCCTTGTTGAGGGAAAATGAAGATTTTAATAAATGAATTAAAATGATTTATTTGTGAAAGTGGGAAAAGCTAGAGGATGTGATGGGTGATTAGATTAGATTAATCATAGTTTGATTAACTTAAGATGATGATTAGGTGATTTTGACCCATTTCACTTAGATTTAGGGATTTAACTAAATCAAAGGGGGATGAAAGGTGATTTCAAACTTGATTAAATAAATATTTGATTTATTTAATCAAAGAGGATGTTGTTAGGCTTTAATTAAATAAAGTTAATTTATTCAATTTAAATGGATGACCTTAGGAGATTAATCAATTAAACTTGGTTTATTTAATTGATGAGTGAATATGATTATGCATGATGTCAATTTTATGTGTCTACATTTTTCCCCTCTTTGAAGCAACGTACTTGATGCATTGGTTCAAAGAATAAACTTGTCGCGATCAAAATTGAAAAAAATTCTAATTTTTTTTGGATGCCCCAGCGAAAAGTACACTAGTACATTTCCCCCTCGAGAGATTGAGCAAAAAGATTCAATTTGAGGGTTGATGTCACGATAAAGAGATTCAAAATGGATGGTTATGATGATGATGCAAATGAAATGGTTTTAAGATGCTTAGAATAAGCAATCTATATTATCCTAAACAACTTAATTGATAATGCGATGTGATGATGCCTATATATTATTATGCAATGAATGTTTTATGCAAGTGTATGATTTTTATGAGATGCTTAGACTAACAAATCTATATAATGATGATGAACATGCATGTGAGATGATGTGCTAGATAGAGGATGGATGCATTGATGATGATGATTAACTATTCATGATGTGATGTTAGTGCGGAAAAGAAGAAATTAGGTGATGACATGAGGATCCAACAAGCCAACTTTATGAGAGATGATGGTGAGAAATGGATTATTTTCTTATCAAGAATTGGAATTTTAAAAAGGTCACTTACCTTATGTTTGATAACATGCATAAGCATGATGCATCAAGGTATAAAGGACTAGGATGGCATTGTACTTAGTGTGATGGACTTTGACTCGACAAATAGATAGGAGTATTCTTGTTCACACCTAACATATGGAAACCTTGCTAGGGTGCACTTTAGAAGTTTCGAACATCTCAGACCAAAACATGGAAAGGTATAACCTATCAATACAATAGTCAACAAGCTACGCAAAACACCCTCCATACATATCTAACAAAGCAAGTATTCACCAAGTTATATTAAAAGAACATCCAAAAAACACAATAGACAAAAGATAATGATCATTGCCCCATTCCTATCTCTCTAAATCCATTTGTTTGGACATCATCGAGAGGTTATTGGAATGAGTGCAAAGAGATAAGTCAAAAGACCGAGATAAAGTAAAAAAACAAGCTGATGTTCTTCAATACTGCTAACCAAAAGGAAATTTGTTTTCAAGGATAAGAACTGAAACTATTTCCAAAAGATAATGCCCATTATACGAAGGATACATCCTAGGACATGTTAGTGGATGACGACATGCCATTTCGTTTATCCATAGTGTTATTTCCAATAAATAATGCCCATTGTAGGAAGGATACATCCTAGGACATGATGTTATCAGATGATTGAAATGTGATTGATTGGATGATGGACTATCGACACAAAGAATTGACCAACTTGTCTACGTATTGACTTAAACTTGAGACTTGACATTTTGGGTTTTACTTTTAACCTGCTAGACTTGTTTTTGATTGTTTCACCAAAGGTTGAGGATGATGACCATTTATCATGAGTGATGTTTATTGCGAGTGAAAGTGAGATGAGACGAATGGATTTTTTCAAATATTTGGATGTTTTTGGAGTTTTGCAATGTTTTGAGGCTATTTTTGATATTTTTTGAGATTTTCAAATATTTTGATTTTTGATTTTCTAATGTTTTTTGGGTTTTCTAGGCTTTTGACCAAGAGACTAACCTAAGGACCTATCATAGGGGCCTTGGGGGTTGATCAATAGATTAGCCTTGCCTATGTTATACATACAGAGACCACGTATTTCGACTGATGACTTGACTGATTTATAGGTGAAGATACACATGATGAAATGTTAGTTTATTATGATGGACTCCTAAAGGATTGACCTAATTGTCTCAGAGGATGATCAAAGATCAACCTTGCCTATGTTCAAGGCTTAGAGACCTGTAATTCAACAAGACGACTTTGTTTTTGACTTTTTGATTGACTTTTTGACCTATTTTTAGGATTTTGATATGTTTTGAATGTTTTTGGATTTTGGTGATTTTTTGATATTTTTGGATATTTTTATTTTGGGATCTCAAGAATATACACAAATCCAATCCGATGAGAACATGACCCTAGCTTCATGCAATAGACTACTTTGATAAAGGCAAGACAAACTAACCTTGAGGATGGGGTGAGTAGTACTAGGAGGGATTATGATATGAACATAGGGCCAAGCTATGGTGCAGATGTGGGTGGATGAGTGATGGATGTGAATACGATGGATGATGGAAATGTAATGGATGAATGATGAAGAACAAGCTGTAAAGATCCTGGTGCCTATTTGCTAGGTTTTCACCAAGGTACTTGTCTAAAGTGTGATCGAACTGGTTTTCACTAGAGGACAATTTTTCTCTTTACTGATTTTGATCCTTTTATTTTATTTTCTTGGATTTGTTTTTTTATTTTTTATTTTTTTTGTTGTCACCAAGATGCCTGTTTGCTAGGTTTTCACCAAGGTAATTGTTTCTTTAGGATTTTTTTTATTTTTTTTATTTTTTGGGTTCTATTCCTTGAAAGATTAGGTATACAACTTTTTGAGATGAGACTTGTTCATGGGATCTTGTAGAAGTTCCCCTTCAGGTGTTGATAATTGATATGCCACTAACTTATAGCTTGCTTTGATAACAAATGGTCCCAACCAATTGGGTTCAAATTTTCCTTTGCTGTTTGGATTTGGGATGTTCTTCTGATTCTCCTTTAGCACCAATTCTCTGACTTGGAAAGTTCTACTTCTAATTTTCTTGTTATATCTCCTCTTGAGTTTTCTCTGATAGACTTGCAAATGATTTAAAGTGTCTATACGCCACTCATCTAGTAACTCTATTTCATTTAGTCTTGATACTCGGTAGTCTTCATCTGTGATGAGGTTTTGTAGTGATATTCTTAGTGACAGGAGCTTGATCTCAATGGGGAGTATTGCTTTTGTTTCGTAGACCAAAGAGAAGGGGGTGGTGCCAGTGGGTGTGTGGATGTTGGTTCGATAGGCCTAGAGGGTGGGATTGAGCTGTAGATGCTATTCACAACCTGCCTCATTGACTATTTTCTTGAGGATCTTAAAAATGGTTTTATTTGTGGCTTCTACTTGGACATTGCCTTGGGGATAGTATGGGATGGAGAAGCGATGTTGGATTTTTATTTTTTCACACAAGCTACAGAAATCCCGATTCTTGAATGGTGTCCCATTATCTAAGATAATGGCTTGTGGTACACCATAGCGGCAAATGAGATAGTTCAGGATGAACTTTGATATTTGCTTCCTGGTTATATATATCATGGGTATGGCTTCCACCCACTTAGTAAAGTACTCAAGGGAAGTTATGGTGAACTTGTAGCCATTAGATGAAGTGGGAGTGATTTTTCCAATGAGATCGAGTCCCCACTGCAAAAAAGGCTATGGTGTGATGATGGGATGAAGTTCTTGAGTTGGAGCATGGATGAGGTCCCCATGGTGCTAACATTGTAGACACCTTCTAACATAGTCATTGGAGGATAATAATACCCCATCCTTAGCAATTTATTGGCTAGGGTCATTCCACTTGAGTGTGAACCACATATACCATTATGTACTTTAGTTAAAGTGGTCAATGCCTCCTCAGTGTTTAAACAACGTAATAAGGTTCCTTCTACACTCCTACGATACAAGATATCTGCTAGGATGAAAAATTGGCATGCCTTTTTGACAAAGGTTCATTTTAAGGTTGAGGGTAAGTCGGTAGGTATGATGCCTATTTGGAGGTAGGTATAAATGTCATGTTACCAGGGATCACTGGGACCAATGATTTCACACATAAATTCTAATTCTGGTACCTCTAATGTAGGGACAAGAAGTTGCTCTACCAAGAATTCATATTTTGGGACATTGTGAGGGATGTCCAGTAAGGATCCAATCATTGCCATGGCGTCTACTACTCTGTTGTTGGCTATGGGTATCTACTCAAATGTGATTCTGATAAAGGATTCCTTGAGAGTCTCCACTAGTTTCTTGTATGGAGTGAGCTTATCATCCTTAGTTTGGTACTCACCATTCACTTGGTTTATTATCAATCAAGAGTCTCCATATACTCTGAGGGCCATGATGTGCCACTGCATTGCTATTCTGAGACCTATGGTTAAGTCATCATATTCTGCAATGTTGTTGGTGTAGGGGAACACCAATTTATAGGACCTTGGTATGTAGTCCCCTTGTGGGGTGATAAAGAAGACACATGCTCCTAATCTGTGTCGCATGTATGAGCCATCAAAGTAAAGTTTCTAGTGGTCGACTATGTTGAGGTTGAAGATGGATTCATCTGGATGAGAGAATTCTCTGAATAGATTGGTGCTTCTACAAGCTAATCTGTGATGACTTGGCCTTTAATTGCTTTCCACTCCACATATTCAATGTCATACTCTGATAGTATCATGACCCCTTTTTCCATTCTTCTAGTGAGCATTGCTTTTGATAGTAAGTACTTGAGAGGGTCGATTTTGGCAGAGTTTGACTTTGTGTGCCAGCATGTAATGTCTGAATTTATGTGATGCAAACACTATTGCTAAACATTCTTTTTCGATGAATGAGTAGTTTAACTCATGACTGAGTGTTGTCCTATTGATATAATATATGGCCCTTTCTATCCCGTTTTCATTGTGCTGAGCTAGAAGAGCTCCAAGGGATATTGTTGTTGCTAACACATAGAGAATTAATTGCTTTCTTGGGATTGATGGCATTAGGACTGGTGGTGTAAGTAGATATTCTTTGATCTTATTGAAGGATTCTTCACACTTCTTATCCCACTTGTGCGCTACTCCCTTGTGAAGTAGGTGAGAGTATGGATTCTGCTTATCTGCTAGCTATGCTATGAATATTTCGATGGACTGAAGCCTACCTTGGAGACCTTTCAATTGTTTCAATGTTTTGGGTGCCTCCATCTCAAGGATTGCTTTTACCTTTGTTGGATCTACCTCAATACCTCTCATTGACACTATGTATTCTAGCAACTTTCCTGATTGTACGCCAAAGATGCATCATGGACAAGTGAAGGTCATTTTTTGTTGGTCTTCTTTAGCAATCATTATTTGGTTGTATCCTGAGAAACCGTCCATCAAGGAAAGCATTTTGTGTCCCGCTGTCATGTCTACAATCATGTCAATGTCAGGCAATGAGAAATCATCTTTTGGACATGCCTTGTTCAAGTCCCTGAAACCTATGCAGATTCTAATTCCCCCATCAATTTTTGAGATAGGAACCAAGTTTGACACCCATTCTGGATAGTCTATTGGTCAAATGAATCCTGCATCCAATAGCTTTTTTAGTTCCATTTTGACTACCAAGAAAATCTGAGGGTGCATTTTCCTGAGCTTTTATCTAATAGGGTTTTCTTCATAGTATACTACTAGGTGATGAACTACAATTTCCAGATCAAGCCCCTGCATGTCTGCGTAGCTCCATCCAAAGTTAACTTGTATTTCTATTAAGAAAGCTGCTAGAAGTTCTTGTTCTTTTGACAATAATGACTCCACATAGAATGTGATGTGCGGGGTCTCCTTTGTTCCTAGATTAATTGGATTGCACTTTTATGCTAGGACTACTGATTTTTCCTAATGAAGAGCTCTGAAAGGAAGATTAATCCCCCATCCATAGGTGCCTTAGAGAGGTTCTCACCATTGGATGTGTCCTTTCTTTTTAATTTTTTCATGTCGAAGAGTGCCACAGTGTGGTTTTCACTCAAGGACTTAGATATTATTTTTAATTTCTCACTTTTGTGACTAAGGGATTCAATCGTTTCCCCATAGTAAGTGTGTGTATCTAGCTCAATGATGAATCCTGCTTTGTGATCCCCACATGGAATGTTATCTCATAGTCCCATGAATAATGAGAGTGCCTCATCATTTTCAAATGTGTCAAGAATTGGTGGTCCTCGTTAGTCATAATCGATGAGTTGGGGGTAAACTAGGTGGATTTCATGATTTTGATGGTATGACTCAAAGGATAAGATGCTAATCATGAGAAGGGTGGTATCCTCGAAAAGCCTAGGTAGGTTGGTTATGGGATCCTCATCATCACTACTACTATAGATGTTAGTTATGTCAAATGTGAAGTTGTCTATGACTCATCGGCTACAAATTGCTGAGGAGGATTATTGACCTTTCTAATTGGCTATTTGCAAGATCATCATGGAAAAAACAGGCCCTTAAGTGGCAAAACATTTAGAAAAATCAAAGTTAGGCAACTTGATGTAAAAAATTGAATAAGTTATCTATATTATTTCAAAAATATATAAGAATAGAATTTGTAGCAAATTGAATGTAGTTTCTAAACTACTAGATTTGTTTTTTTTTTTTAAATCTACTTGATGAAAATTTGAAATTTCAATGTAGTGGTACTTAAATTTTAGGGAAAAAATAAGAAGTATGTGTTTGTTTGACCACCCTAACCACAATAAAATGATAATATTTTTTATAATAATTTAGATATAAGTAGAAGATTCCTGCCCCGATGTGATGCATACTTTTTTGTAATTTTTTTCCAAATAAATAATTAATTATGAATTTTTTATTACAAATTTTTAAAAAATATAAAAACGCATATGTCTGACCACCTTAACTTGGTCAAAAATTCATGAAATTCAATTTTTCTTTTTTTAATCTTATAGTATGTGAAACATAGAATGTGACACATGTTTTGGATTCAAAAAATGTGATATCTTTTCAAAGCTATAGATGTTTTTCAATCAGCCTATCAATCAGGACTTTAGTTATAATTTCAATGGAAAATTAATAATAATTACTTATTAAATTTAAAGTAAAGCATAATTTATATTGGTAGAAATCTGAGAATCTCCTTTAAAAACCCTTTTAGTTTCATCAAATTTGGGTATAAAAAAAGTCGTCAGCCACATACCCTACAAATACCCATTATATTGCCACTTTTTGGCCCATCATGATCCTGCACATACCCAACTAGAGGACTTCAACCATGTATGGTTATACTTTGAGGGGTACATTTGAGGCCAAGATTTCTCATTCACATCTCTGGAATGATAGGTATTATAAGCCCATTGTAGTTTTTCCCAAGTCTTTGGTTTCTATCATAACCCATTGTGAGCATCATTTGCAAACCTTTGCTTCTGTCATCCATTGGTAGATCAACTACTAGTCTATTATCTTGGTATAGGAGATGAGATGGGTCCTCCTCTATGACTTCTCAGCCAAGATCTCCCCAACTTCTGAATTTGGGATATTCTTTAGGGGATGTTTGAGATGTAGAGGATTCATTTGATTGTGGACATCCTCGTGATCTAGGAGATTTTTGGTAACTCTCCTACCACAAAATAATTTTTGGGAATCATATAGTTTCAACAGCCATTGTCTTGGATGATAAGTTTGATATTAGAGATGGTGGGAATGGTGGGAGTGGTGGGTGTCTCTGTCAAATAAGTGGAAGTGAGAGTGGTTGGATCAATGTACGGTGTTGATGGGCCTTCATCATTTTTAGGTACTTGAGGGATTTTGTAGTATTTTTCCTCAAGGTTCTTGCAGTAGGAGAATGGTTCAAGATCTTCATGGATGGTGACCTCTTGTCCTTCATATGTGAATTTGACACATTGATGGAAAGTTGATGCTACCACTTGCATTGCATGAATCCATGGATGTCTTAGGAGAATGCTATAAGGAAAGTCGAGGTCCAAGACCTGACAGGTGGTTTCCATGATAGCTAGCCCTACTTGAATAGGGATTCTAATTATGCCTTGGAACACTCTTTCTTGATCATCATATGCTCTGATTGTAATATCTTTTTCCTTTTTCGATGGAATCATTTGATATTTTTAATTGCTTAATGAGCTTGAGGGAACAAATATTCAAGCCTACACCTCCATCCACCAAGATTCGCTTGACTTTACTTTTTTGCACTAGGACCTCTAAATGGAGTGCACGGTTATGAGATGGTTGAGCGGGAAAATCTTGGTAAGAGAACGTAAGGAGATTCAGGGTAATGATGTTTTTGACCATAGCTTGGAATTGTTTTGCATCAAGATCTGTGGGGATAGTGGATGAAGCCAATGTTTCCTCAAGGATTTTCTTGTGGGTGGATGAGAATTTTAATAACTCCATGATGGAGATTTGTGTTGGAATTCTTTTTAGCTGATCAAGGACATTGTAACCATTGGGAAGAAATCTTGAATTAGACATGAAATTTTTATTTGGTTGGGATGATCTTGCGATAGTAACTTTTTTGCCTCTTGTGGTGACTCCATAATCAGCTTGAGCTCCTTTGATAGTGATACTGAACAGTGTTAATCTAGGGAAGTGACGACAATTTCATACACATAATTCACATTTTGGAAGGTTCCTTTCCCCTTATTAGTGTTATTTTTCCCTTTATTGTTATGGTTAGGCATCATATTCATGTATATTTTGAGGTTCTAGTTTCCTATTGGCTATTCCACATTTATGATTCTTTGATCAATGAGGTCTTGGACTATGTTCTTTAACCTCATACAAGAGTATGTGCAGGATCATCATGGAAAAAGCAGGCCCTTAAGTTGCAAAAAATTAAGAAAAATCAGAGTTAGGCAACTTGACATAAAAATTTGAATAAGTTATCTATATTATTTCAAAAATATGTAAGAATAGAATCTGTAGAATATTGAATATAGTTTCTAAACTACTAGGTTTGTTTAAAAAAATCTATTTGGTGAAAATTTAAAATTTCAATGCAGAGTACTTAAATTTCAAGGAAAAAAAAAAAGTAAGTGTTTGTCTGACCACCCTAACCACAATAAAATGATAATATTTTTTTATAATATTTTAGATATAAGAAGATGACTCATGTCCCGATGTGATGCATATTTTTTTGTAATTTTTTTCCATTAGTAAATAATTAATTATGAATTTTTTATTACAAATTTTAATAAATATTAAAACTCATATGTCTGACCACCTTAACTTGGTCAAAATTTCATGAAATTCAATTTTTCTTTTTTTAATCCTATAGTATGCGAAGCATAGAATGTGACGTATGTTTTGTATTAAAAAAATGTGATACTGTTTGAAAGCTATAGATGTTTTTCAATTAGCTTATCAATAAGGACTTTAGTCATAATTCAAATAGAAAATGAATAATAATTACTTATTAAATTAAAAGTGAAGCATAATTTATATTTGTGGAAAGCTGAGAATCTCCTTTAAAAACTCTTTTTATTTCATCAATTTTGGGTAAAAAAAAATTTGTCAGCCACATACCCATCATATTGCCACTTTTTGGCCCATCATGATCCTGCACATACCCACAACTGTTAGTGGTGTGTCCTTTTATTTTGTGGAAGTCGCAGAGCTTGTTTTCATTATACCAAGGAGGTTTAACATTTGGTTCTTGGTAGTTCTCATAGGTGGGAATCTTGATGAGGTTTTCGTTTATCAATTTCTTCATGATGACTTCGAGTGGTTCCCTAAGAGCAGTGTACTTTTTCTTGATGGAATTCTTGTTTTGTTGGGCCGGTCCCCTTTGATCATTGATTTTATTGATCGCTTGATTTTTTGTTTGATGTGTTTTTTTCACATGATGGTTGTTTTGATGACGGTTTTGGTTTTGTTGTTGTGGTGTGGGTTTGTTTTGCCGAGGGGCACTAATAACAACTTTGGCATCAACGACACCATCATTCATAATATTTTTGTTTCTTGCCCATGTGTGAGGTTTGTCATTGTAATTAGTGGGTGGGAAATTATTCTGTTGTTCATGATATGAATTTGATCCTCCCGGTTGTGGCATAAGGGCTTGTTTGATGCCGAGTTCCTTGGAAATCAACTGGTCATACGTGGTGATCCCTTGGACCTTGAGATGGAATGCCAAGAGGCCATCAAAGTTGGATATGATAGTGCACACTTGTTGTTCCTCGGGTATGACACATTTACTCTAATTGGCCTTGGATCGCCATCATTGTAGGAAAAAAGCAAATGATTCATACTTACCTTGTTTGAGAGCTGATAGTTCTTCAATACTGACATCCATGGTGATATTGTATGCATAGTTTTTGATGAATGCATATATCATTTCTTGGAATGTCTTGATGCCTATAGGTAGGTGAGAGAACCATTCCATGGTGTGGCCAACCAAACTCCTAGGAAATAGCCGCATCAGATAGGTATCGTCATACACGACTTCCATGCAATCAACCTAGAATTCCCTGATATGATCTTCAAGGTTTCCCATCCCACAATACTTGTCGAATTTTGGGATCTCAAATCCCTTGGGGAATGGTTTCATTACAAGACTTTTGTTGAACGAATAAGGACACAAGTTGTTGGGTGTTTTCATGGTTCACCCTAATTGTAGGTCAAGCACTTGTTGCAAGAGCAACCTGATTTGTGTTGTCACATCATTTTGTGGATTAGGGGGTGGGATGAAAGTGTTCTAAGGTGGTTCATTTGTTGGTGGGATGGGTGGATTGGATGATGTTTGCATATTCTATTGAGCCAAGTATGCTTGCAACAATGCTTGTTGTTGTTCCTATTGCAGTTGTGCTATTAGTGCTTGTTGTTAAGCTTGATATTGTGCTTGTTGTTGAGCTACTAGTTGAGTTGCTTCTAGTTGTTCTTGATATTGCTTTAGCACTTACTGATATGCTTATTGTTGCATTGCATGTTGTTATGCAAGATACTGCACTTGTCCTTGTACTTGTTGTGCTTGATATTGAGCTTTGGCTTGAGCATTCACTTGAGCTTGGGCCTGAGCTTGTGCAACTTGAGCTTGCGCAACTTGAGCTTGTGAAGGTTGAGTAGCTTGTTGTTGTTGTTGCTACAATAAGGCTTGGGCTTGTGTAGCATGCTATGCTTAATGTGCAATTTGGGTAGCTTGAGCATCTTGCACTGCTTGAGCAACTAATTGTGTGGATTGCTAAGCAACTAATTATGCGACTTGTTGAGAAGCTAATTGTGCGACTTGTTGAGTAGCTAATTGTGTGGCTTGTTATTTGTACTTGCAGGAATTCCTTTTGATAAGCAGCTTGTTGGCTTGCAATGCCATACTATATTGGCTTGATGTATTGGAGCTTGGTGGTGGTGGAGGTGGAGGTTGGAGGCACTGTCGTGTTGGTGATTGGGATTTGATTGATAGATGGTGTGATCAATGTGGTTGTTCCTTGAGAGATCATGTTTTGTGATGTTATGGGGGTAGTTGATGATGTGGTGATTGCTTGTGTAGTTTTCATCTATTGTTGCGATGTCGATGACAAGTTTTTAGAGTTTGGCATGATGCTTTGATTGATATTTGGGATGTTGGTTTGATTGATATTTGGTAAAGGGGGAAGCCCTAATCCAAGAAGTGGTGGAAATGTGAGAGATGTGATCTCTTGAGGGAATGGTGCAGTGTTGAAAATGCCCCCTGGTCCAAACATGTCACCCTCTCCTTGCGAGGTTATGGGGAAAGAGGTTTGGGGTGTTGTGCAAAATGATGATGATGGGACATTCAGACCATGAAATGTGAGAGGATCATATGTATGCAATGGTATGGTTTGTCCCAAGATGGTTTTTGCGTCCCAGTCCTAATTGTTTACAAAAAGATGCATTTGTAATGCATTGAGAAATGCACTTCCTTTGTTAACAATGGGCTACATTGAAGCGATGGATGATGTGATTTGCGAGATGTTTTGAGTAATGTTTTGAAATGAGGGGGTATATGAAATGGAGATGGTAGATGAGATTGGAGGCATGAATCCATAGGATGGTTCTACAATAGTGCTCACGTCGAAATCGAAGGGGAGTTTAGCTCCTTGCTTTGCTAATTCGAGCATGTATAGTGAGGGATTGATTCTCATCATGATGTTGATAATCTTATGGTTCTCTAGATTTTGATTATTTTAGTGATTTCCTGATGTGACATTCCAAAGGGATTATTGGTAAGATCCTCCATTTGGACACCTTCCTCTTGATGGTCTTGCAGGTATGTGCAGGATCATGATGGGCCAAAAAGTGGCAATATTATGGGTATTTGAAGGGTATGTGGTTGATGACTTTTTTTGACCCAAAATTGATGAAACAAAAAGGGTTTTTAGAGGATATTCTCAGCTTTCCACCAATATAAATTATGCTTTAATTTGAATTTAATAAATAATTATTATTCATTTTTTATTAGAATTATGACTAAAGTCCTGATCGATAGGTTGATTGAAAAAATCTATACCTTTCAAATCATATCACATTTTTTGAATCCACAACATGTGTCACATTCTATGCTTCACATACTATAGGATTAAAAAAATAAAAATTAAATTTCATGAAGTTTTGACCAAGTTAAGGTGGTCAGACATACGAGATTTTATATTTTTTAAAAGTTGTAATAAAAAACTCATAATTAATTATTTACTTGGAAAAAAATTGTAAAAATATATGCATCACATCCAGACATGAGTCCTCTACTTATATATAAAATATTATAAAAAAATATTACCATTTTATTATGGTTAGGGTGGTCAGATAGACACCTACTTATTTTTTCCCTGAAATTTAAGTACTACTACATTGAAATTTCAAATTTTCACCGAATAGATTTTATTTATTTTTAAATAAACCTAGTAGTTTAGAAACTACATTCAATTTTCTACATATTCTATTCTTACATGTTTTTGAAATTTAATATAGATAACTTATTCAATTTTTTATGTCAAGTTTCCTAACACTGATTTTTTTGAATTTTTTGCCACTTAAGGGGATGTTTTTTCCATGATGATCCTGCACATACCCTTGCAAGAATGTAGAAAGGTTAACTGTGACACTGCTAGACCCAATGGGATTCATTTCGGGACTGGTTTGACTTAAGTCACTCAAAGTATATTTTTCTTTGTTGGCTTCCATGTTCCTCTTGTGTTGTGATCTAGTTTGCACCATAAAATAGGGATCAATCTTCAAGAATGCGGAAGGTGAATTCTCTAATTCTTTGGATTGATTTAACTTTAGGTACAAAAGAAAAATTTTAGGATGATTTTAAGGATCAAAGGGTGATAATGATATGGATGTAAGATGGATTTTTGATGGATGATTGGAACTCTTGAGAAAATCTTGAAGGGCTGTTAAAACTTTAGGACTTGATTCTAGGATTGATTTGTTTCAGATTTGGATTTGGGTCGACTCATAAAATCTAAGAGGTTGGATGTTGTCCTAAAGTTAAATTGTTGACAAGATGATAATTTGTCTAGGTGTGAGAAGAAGGATTAATCTAAACACCCCTATCCAAACAAGATGATTTTGATAATGAACTCCTAAATCCCAAGATGTTGGATGTTATCAAGGAATGAATTTTTTGACAAGTTTTGATAATTTGATCAAATATGTGGAGAAGGATGCATCTACACACATTCAATCAAAACAGGTGATTTTGGATTGGTTTCAAATGACTTTCCCAAAGTTTAACATGAAGGATTTTTCCAATATTTTTGAAGAGTTGATAATGATATGATATTGGTTTTGATGTTCAAAGACGGATGAAAGTTTGATTTTGATCCTAGGATGTACCTAAAAAGACACTTGTTTACTAGACCTTAGTATTGAAGAACATACGATACTTCTAAGGACCTCTCAACCAATAAGTGGTTCAAACTGAGCATACATTTCCAAATTGTTCAAAGGAATGAGTCTATAGAACCTTGTGAATTTTTTGCTTATTTTGATATGTTTCTTTTGATTGCACTTCCTAATGTATTTCTTGATGACCTTTCAAGTGTGACTCCTAAATTTTGAACTTTGGCTCAAGGAATTTTGTTTTGGGATTTTGAATTTCTTAGAAATCATGAAGAATTAACACATGTGAGAGCCAATTTTTATCTTTGCTTAGTGATTTTGTTTTACCAAAAACACTTCTTTGATTAGGTTTCCAAACTAGATGTCCAATGTCTTAATTGATTTGAACCCCACAAAGTATGTAATGTGGAAATTTGATGAATTCAAGGGAAGGGTTACCTATTGTTTAAATTTAGTAGGAAAATTGTAATGTAAATCCAAGTGTTTACAAAACTCTAAGGATGAGAATTCCAAGGGCAAGCAATAACACATGAATTGGGTCAATTGTATTTCCCTCCTAAAGGGTTTGAAATTTTTATGATGATGTTAAGTGTTTGTTTCCAAAATGTTTTCAAACAAGCAAAGAATTTTGTAATGAAGAATAAGCACAACCCTATGGATGTGAAAGACAATATTTGTTGAGTATCCACTTGGACAAGTCTAGCTATGTTTATCTTTAGTGAATGGTTAGATGCTTGACCCCACTGGCTCCCCTCCATGACACTCACTTATATAGGGCAGCCAACCATCAACACCCATGAAACTCCCATGGCATGCTTTCCATTTCTACTAAAGACCATAAAAGTGTGGGGCATTTTCTCCTTTCAAAAGCAAGGGTTTTAATTTGAACTTTCTATTTGTAGGAGTTGACCCAGCATGGCAAGAGACCATTGTTGCCCTTCTCATCAGAGTCAATCACGTGATACTAGCATTTATTCCAATACCCACATTTATATCCCAGTTAGAAATACTCTCAGGTTCAAAGTGTTATGGGTTGAGTTGTTCCATTGGGTGAGTATTTTTTCCCCAAGGTAGGCCCTCTAAGATAGAAAAAAGCCAGTAAACATATTCATAGTTTGATCAACCTTCATTTAGAAACAAAGGGAAAACACATGCAATAGGTTTACTCACACTCACAAAGTGTTTTGTTCAATTTTACACCCAAAAATGAAGTGTGGAGGTGATTACTTTAGCTCAACCTATGATCACCAAAAAGGCCTTTTGATTCTCAAGATCATTGTGAAGCATGAGAGAAGATCATACGTCCTTTTCAATGATGTTAGTTTAAGTAAGCAATCACGAAAATAAAATATTACATGTTCATTTTAACCTTTCAAAGCAATTGTGAGTTCCTTTCAAAGCACCAAAGGACAAATAAGAGTTTTTTTGTTCAATTGTTAACTTCAAATGAAATCTAGTCAATTTTCCTAAAGTTTATTTTAACCCTTTTCCATAAAAATTGAAATTTTTTGCTATGTTTGTTTTAAAGCCCAAAAAATGTGAGTTAGTCTAAAACAAAAAATTAAAGCATACGACAGAATCTCCAAGCATTAAAAAATTCTTTATCAACTCCATGTTTAATGCTCAAATTTCCTCCAAGTTTCTTCAAATATCTCTTACAAGCTTCTTGTGCTAACAAAATCCCTCCTCGTTGCTTTTCCTTCCTTTACCCCTTCCTCATTTTCCTACAAATATCACAAATTAAAGTTAGGCATGTATTGCAAATTGATAAAAAAAATATACAAGATTTATCAATTATTTGAGGAATCCTTTTAAAGAAAGAAATGGAAATAAAATAATTTGACAAAACAATGTCAATAATTTCAATTTGTTCCTCCTTTCATATCTATGACATAATTGATGGTCAACATAAAAAGATTTATATCTTGATCAAAATGTATGAAAAATAATTAAACAAAATGGTTTTCAAAAGTTTCATTTGGATAATAGAAATCAAACCAATCGAGCCAATAGTCACTTCTAATCGATAATGAGCATGACTGGAGGATGGGTTTTTTTAATTTTTTATAATAGACAAAAGCACCCCTATCAATTTAGAAACAAAAATATTAATTAGATACAAATGACCATGATAAAAATACCTTTCCTCTTTGTGCACAACTAAGCTTTAATAACATAAACAACCTATATTAATGACAAATCAAACCTTTCTTCTTTGTGTAGCCAAAATTTAGAAACACAAGATCAATGATGTGTACCTCATTAACCTTTGGTGGGTCACAAAAATCTGATTGTTTAAAGTCAAACTTCTCCACCGTACATTAGTATTTAAAAAAGAAACATATTAAATGTCATTGTCTAAAGAATATCCATGCCTTTAATTTTCAAATACACTATATGGAACAAGATGGCTCAACAAACAATCTATGTGATTAATGAATTTGGTGAGGTTTGGTGCGTGAACTAGTAGTGATTAAATTTTGATCCAATACAAAACATAAAACAACAACATGTGTAGTATATAGTTCGCATGCTAAAATATCAATGATCCTTTAATTTTCTGAGTAAGTTAAGATATTATCATCTTCATAGAGTCCTATGAGAGATGATGTGACATGCTCCCTAGTCAGTGTGCAGAATTCTTTAGTAGGACCATTCCCATGGCTCAAATCCAACTTGACAAATTGTAAAATTCCTGTGCACAATAACTTAGATTTGTGTTAAGCAGTTCAAATTTTCTGGTAAAGCAAGGGCTCAATTGTGAAAACACCATTATGTATTCCTAATAAATACTTAGTTTACATGAGACCAAGTATCCTATCCTTTCTTTTGAAAGGAATCTAGATATATGCATAGTCTAAATCTATAGAAAGCGTACTTTTAAAAGACAACAAAATTCTATGAACTAGACTGGAATGCTATACATATATCACAAGGTTTATCTAGAGAGTGGTGAAGCATTGAAACAAGTACAAATTTATACTAATTCTGTCAATATATATTCAAATCTCTCCTATGTACTTATGCTCGCTAATCTTCATGTCCCCTCCGTTCAAAATTAACAAGCTATAGAGCCAGCCAGTCATGTGAGAAATATAAAGGACAAAAAAAGGCGTTAATGCACAACAACTAGAGGCATTTAAATTGTTTAAATTAAATCCTCTAAGACATCGATCTTGCTTTAAAAGTGTTAGAATTTAAGAGTACATCACAGATGTAGCTTGATTGATTGATGTATCTACTTTGTTTCTAGATATTGATTTACCAAATGGCGCGTTGGTGAAGTAGATGAATCTTAATGCCTTGTTGACTTGTATCGTCCCTAGTAGGAATATTGATAAAGGCGTCCTCCTTTACATAATAATATCTACCCTCATTAGTGTTGTGAAACCTCTAAATTGGTGCTCCAAGCATCATCATATATTCAAATAAATCTGTCAGAGACCAAACAACCACACACATCTTAAGTCACGTCATAAACACTATAACCTATATAAATCACACAAAATATTGAAGAGAAGACACACAAGCTCACCAAGTCTTTTAAGATCTGCATAGTATATATTTTTTTTCATGAAAATGTGTAGTCAAATTGCGACCAGTTTTCATGCTTTTATTTTCCATACCCTGCAACTCGGCCAAAGATTGTGCAAACAGGTCCAACAAAAAGTAATATCTTTGGAAAAAAGTGTGCAAAATGGGAAAACCATTGTAGTGTGACAGATGAAAAATTTAGGAGAAACTTTTGATTAGTAACATGAGAGTGCTAGATTTAGAGGACCAGGTTTTAGAATTTCATACAAATTTAGCAACAACAAGTTCAACATACTACTCCCTAATAGCCGAGTTGAACAAGGCCAAGGACAATGTTAGTGAACAATTGATAAAACTGTCTATTGAAAATGTGTAATTGAAGGATGAGAATCAACAGTTGGGAAAAAGTCTTGCAGAGGCTACTGAGAGATATGAAGAAATGCATGAAATGAATTTGTCTAGTGGAATAGTGAAAGTGTTATGCTTAAAGGATTAGGTATTAGAACTCTTCATAGAGTTCACAACAGCAAGGGAAACATATGATGAAGTTACAACCAAGCTAAGGAAATTTGAAGAAGACACTAAGAAATAGGCAAATGAGCTACTTGAGATCACAAAAGCAAAAGAGACCTTAAATCGACAATGATTTCAAATACTCAAAATCTTGAACAAGACTTGTCGTCTGTAAATTCCTCCTCCAAGAAGTTGTGGGAAACATTTCTAAAGCTTGATAAGACCTTAAATGTTGGAATTGAAGATATTTCTAAAGAGTTAAATGTCCCAATGCACACTTGCAAGCTAGGATACAAAGAGATTCAAAAGTCCTTAGTGCAAGTTCGACAAAGTTTACCTTGGGGGAAGGATACTATACTAGTCATCACAATATTGGCTCAAGGAAAATCTCTATGGAAACCATATTAAGCCAAAAAGATATTGGCTATGTAATGCAATGATTTAATGCAACGATTCTTTTCAACAATTATATCAACTAACTCTAGTACATGCTTTTTTATTCCAAGCACAGGTAAGTCACAGAAACAACAAATAACCGAATTTACATACTATAGAAAAATAGATTTATCTGAAACCTTGGAAAACTAATAATTTCAAGACTATCAATTTTCCAAAGCCCTCCTTCTAGCGCCACATATGAACACCCTTCAAAATCTGTGCACACTCTAAACTCTCTTTCATGGGTTAGTTATATGCAAACTTGTTAAATTCTCCTATCAAATAATGCATAATGCCTCTCAAAAAAGATAACAAAACAAAACTACTTAGAAGTATGAAAGAAACATATGCACACCTATTCCATAATGGATTGGTGTCACTTATGCAAAGTGACCCTTTCCTAATCCTTGACAAGCTCAATGATAAAATGCTTTGAAGATGGAGTGAAATGGACAAAATTAGCTCTCAATTGAAGAGAGGAACTTTCCATGAAGATTGTGGATGCTAAGATAAAGAATGGGTCTTCCATTTATAGAATCTCCAGTTGAAAGAGTGCCCAAAAGAGAGAAATGTGGGATAAATATTTAGCCAATAAGAAGGAGCCACTTGTCACCTTGTGAGTGGATGGAGGATGTGCAAGTTTTGGTCAATGCGACAATAAATGAGATTGGTTGGCCTTTTCAAATTCAAATTTGGCTTGTTGGAGGGAGAAAAAGAGACTTAAATGCCAAGTGGGGTACATGTAAGAGAGGATTTATTGCCATGTTGGAAGGACAATTCAACTTGTTTTCAAATTCAAACTTGAGGAGTATTCTCCAAAGATGCCTTGTTGAGGGAAAATGAAGATTTTAATAAATGAATTAAAATGCTTTATTTGTGCAAGTGGGAAAAGCTAGAGGATGTGATGGGTGATTAGATTAGATTAATCATAGTTTGATTAACTTAAGATGATGATTATGTGATTTTGACCCATTTCACTTAGATTTAGGGATTTAACTAAATCAAAGGGGGATGAAAGGTGATTTCGGAGTTGATTAAATAAATATTTGATTTATTTAGTGAAAGAGGATGTTGTTGGGATTTAATTAAATAAAGTTAATTTATTCAATTTAAATGGATGACCTTAGGAGATTAATCCATTAAACTTGGTTTATTTAATTGACGAGCAAACATGATTATGAATGATGTCAATTTTGCATGTCTACAACAACATCAAGAACATCCTTGCTTCAACACTCCCCAAGTTTTATGGACTTGTCATAGAAGATCCTAATACCTTTTTATTTGAGTTTGACATGCTCTACAGAAGTTATGATTATACTACTGATGCCCATAGGTTTAAGCTATTCCCTACCACTTTGAAAGAGGCTGCATTAAGATGGTTCATGAGCCTAGGTAGAGATACTATGGAAACTTGGGAAGAAATGAAGACAAAATTCCTTGAGAAACACAAGGAATATTGGAGGGGTAGTGACACGAGAGGAGGTGAAATTTTTAGGATGCAACAAAAGGAAGATGAGAGCCTTGAAGATTACATTACAAGGTTTCTATTTTTCCTACAAAAATCTCCACACCATACACTTAATGAAGACTCACAAAAGTTGCTTTTCCTTAGAGGAATCAATGATAGCTATACTGATGCCTTGGACCTCATGGGAGGAGGAGCTATCTACTAAGTTCCTTGGGAGCATATTAAGAAAATATGCCAGAACTACTCTAGGGTAGCTTCAAAGAAGGGGAAAGCTTACCAATATTTCATGGGTAAGTCAGCTATTGGTGGAGTTTCAAGAATGAAGATTACTCATTTTCTAGGAGAATTTAAGCAAGACATTATAAATAATCTAGCTATTCAGCTAGATACACTTCAGGACAAGAAGAAGCAAGAGGAGGAAGAGGCAATGTTGATAGAGTATTTCCCCCACTAGAGACAAAATAAGAGGGATTGTAGATGCAAGATGGTAGCTAATTTTGAAAGCAAGCAGATTCCACTTGAGTTCAAGCCAATCCCCATTAAAGAAGACCAATTCTACTATGTTGCACAAAGGAAGCCTTGGGTTTCAAGATAGGGTATGCCACCAGATCCACTATCCTAGGCCATATTTTAATTCCTATTCATCTGGTAACCAATGGCAGCCCCCATATCCATCTAGTTATGGAGGATATCCACGAAAAATTTGAACTAACCCTCCAAATGCTTGGCTCAATCATCAAAGTTATCAACCCTAGTGGCAGCAACCTCAGGGGAATTAGCAACAATTTCAAGTGCATTGGTAGCCACCTCTAGGAAATTGGAAGCAAACAAATCAATGGAGAGGAGGACAAAAATGGCCTACTCAAATAACTAGTTACATGCAACCACCTTCTTAGCCTCAACAACCTGCTATAATGCCTCCATCTACTAATCCAAGCTCAAATGTACCTAAACCTACTCAGCTACTAGCTCATCCCACACCCAATCCAAATAACAAATCACAACAACAACCTCCATACTCTATTGATTCAAATCAATTCCCTGCATATGTTGTGAGTGTAGGTGACATCCACTTGCGTTCATGAACTACTCTAGCAGCCCCTTCCAAGCCCATTATCATTGAGTTTCACATGGAAGAGGAAGAGGAACCTTTGAATGATCCCTTTCAACCAAGTACATCTAAAAATATTGAACCGGTTCAAGTCAAGTAGACTGAACAAGAACCACCATTTCCTCAGAGATTGGAAGTTGCCAAGAAGAAGGAAGAAAAGAAGGATACAAATTTTGATATCTTGGATCATTTGAAGCATATATGTGTCCATATACCTCTATTTTAGGCAATAAAGAATGTTCTAATCTGTGGCAAGGTAATAAATTAAGTATGCCTCAAGAAGCTAGGTAGGAAAACTAATGAACCCACTACAATTCATGTGGTGGGATAGCTAGCTAACATCATGCTAGGAAAAGTGACTATCCCCAAGTATAATGACCTAGGTAGTCTTATGGCAGTAGTTGTTATAAATTGGGTCCAAGTAAAGAATGATCTAATTGATTTAGGGGCAACAATAAATGTAATGACCAAAAACATCTTGTAGCAACTAAACATTGTAAGCATGATATCTACTCCTGTTGTCCTCTAGCTTGCTGATAACTCTACTATTAAGCTTGATGGTGTAGTGGAGGATCTTGTGGTAGTTTTATACTCCTAGGAGTACCTAGTAGACTTTATGATTTTTTCTCCTAAAGCTATACTAGGCAGGTATCCCATTATTCTTGGAAGGCCTTGGTTAGCAATTGAAGATGCATACATTAGATGTTGGTCAGGTTACATGACCATTTCAGATGGGAAGAGCATGAAAAGGTTTGTTCTTTATCCTCATGCTCAACCATCTCATGATGAAGATAATCCCGTATGACCACATGCTTGTGAAGAGGCCTAGGAAGTTAATTCCATGGCACAACTTATGATTCTAGGAAGAAGATATTTCATAGAGCTCCAAGATGAGGATGAAGTATTGGATAACATCATTCAAAACCACTATGAAGTGGAGGAATCATCATCTTCTCATTTTGCTACTCCAGTCAAGACACTTCTACTTGCTCTTCCTACAACCACTATTCCTACAAGCATTCTTGTCGCAACCACTATTCCTATAGATAGACTTCCTGCAACCACAACTATGTCCCATACATTGCTTCCATATGAACTAAAGTTACCATGTGTTAATGAAGTAGACATGATAGAGTTAACTACACAAGTACAGGTATCAAAAGGAAAATATTTGAATGTTAATAGTAAATTAAGTAAAGAACAACAATTTTATTGGAAAACTTATTAAAGACCCATCAACATGAATTTGCATGAGATTATCATGATATGAAGGGGTTGGACCCTAAAATTTGTACAAACAAAATTTACATTAGAGATGATTGCACCCCAGTAAGACAACCATACATAAGAATTATCTCTACACTAAGAGAAATTGTAAAAGGGGAATTGCAAAAATTACTAGATGCAAGATATATCTACCCCATTTTAGATAGTCAATGGGTGTCTCCATTAGTGATTGTGCCCAACAAAGGAGAGAAATGGCGAGTTTGTGTTGATTATAGGGAACTTAATGCTGCCACCAAAAAGGATCACTTTCCTTTACCATTCATTAATCAAGTTTTGGACACACTTGCAGGAAAGAAATACTTTTCTTTTCTAGATGGATTCAATGGCTACAACTAGATCCAAATTGCACCAGAGGACCAGGATAAGACCACATTTACCTGTCCATGGGGGACCTATGCCTATTTAGTACTCCTATTTGGCTTATGGAATGCACCTGCAATTTTTTTGAGGATAATCATTAGTATAGTCTCAGACATTTATCATGATTGCACGAAAATTTATATGGATGACTTTACCACTTATGGTGTTGATTTTAATCAAGAATTGATAAATCTCAAGAGATTTCTATAGAGATGTGAAGACCAAAAATTTTCCTTAACATAGTGAAAAGTGCTTCATGATGATGTAGGAAGGTGTATTTCTTTGGCCACTACATCCCCCATGAGGGAATTCAAGTATATCCTATAAAGATTGAGGTAATAAAAAATTTTCCCACACCTGAAAAAAATAAGGATGTTAGGAATTTCTTGGGTCTTGAAGGGTATTATAGGAATTTCATCAAGGATTTCAGCAAGGTAGTAGCACCATTGTATACTCTTCTCACTAAAGATGCTAAATTTTAGTGGATTGAAGCATATGACAAGGCATTTTTTGACTTGAAGAAAGCTCTGACTCATGCTCCTATACTCAAAGGGCTTAATTGGGAACTTCCTTTCCACATCCATACTGATGCATCAGATTATTCCATAGGAGCAATCTTAGGATAGAAATAAGGAGTTGTTGAAAATTCCATTTACTTTGTTAGCAAAAATTTATAAGGAGATGAATTAAATTACATAGTGACAAAGAAAGAAATGTTGGCAGTAATCTATGCGCTGAATAAATTTAGGCATTACATAATAGGCTACCAAATATTTGTGCACACTGATCATGCACCCATTATATATCTCATGAATAAGCCTTTGATCATAGGTAGGTTGGAAAGATGGTTATTGTTGATGTAGGAGTTTGATATAACCATTTTGGATAAGACAAGGAAGGCCAATATTGTTACAAATTTTCTTTCAAGGCTAAGTACATCTAAAGAAAATCAACCTATAGATGACTCTTTTCCTTATGAGCATCTATTCTCCCTTAGTATACAAACACCTTGGTATGCTGACATAGCCAATTATTTGGTTACAAGTAGAGTTCCTTCTCACTTCTGTCCAAAAGAGGAAATGGAACTCATTAAAAAATCCTTTCTTTTCTCTTGGATTGTTGGATGTTTGTTTTATACTACACCAGATCATGCCATGAGGAGATTGTTGGAAATATGTGCCTCAAACATTACAGGCTAAAACCTCCTTTAGAGCAATGTCGGTGTGACATTCTGATTGTCTGGCCGACTAGCAGTTTGTTTCATCAAATTCTGAACAGGTCGCTGTGACCCTGAAGAAGTCTTGCTAAAAGGTTTACTGTGGAGTCTATCACTGTAGCAAGGTGTGTTCGTTGTGACCTCATAGCGCTCGGGAGAGATTTGGCCAAAATTCCATTCATTTGTTTATCAGCATAATTCTTAGCGACTGTGATCTTCGATGAAGCTTATGGTTCTCACTAAGATGTCTCAGTGAAGTGTTTATCTCTCACCGACAGTGTATGTATTGAGGTCTTCGGAGGAACCTATATTCACTCGATAAGATGTCACCACAAAATCAAAGGTTATGTTGACCGTGTCTGTTTGGTTTGTTTCGTCGGGGAGACTTGGTTGAAGGAAATGCCATCGGTATGATGTCCTACCGAAGTGACTATGTCTTAGTGATGAAAGACTCAAGTGTTAAAATCTTCGGTATAACACAAAGCTATCGACGAAAGGTCTCAGCGATAGATGAGAGTCATGCCGACAGGGACTACTTGGGATTTATCGATATAACTCTTAGACTTCGTTATGAGGTTTGAGTGATAAGCTATTGTCTTGCCGATAGTTGATGGCTATCGGGGTAACTCTTGGCGATAGTTAGTCTTCGGTGAAACATATATAAATCGGTAAGTTCTTTCAGCGATGGACAAATGTTTTGGCGACAGGTGAACACTTCAGAGTAGCATATGAAGATTGGTATGAACTCTCGGTGATAGATGTGAGTCTTGCCGACTTTCATTTGGTGCTCAAAAGAGCCAAATTGGAACCGTTGGGAGTCTGTTCGTTGCGATGGTTCTGTGAGGGAGCTCGACAGTCAAGGAACACCATGGATATAGTTGGAAATTACAGATGTTTTGATGTTGGATAGTAGTTCGATCAACAGTGAAGTGTGAAGAATTCCAAATGTATCAGTGAAGGATTAAAAATCTGTAAAGGTTGTAACCTGAAAGTTTTCTGTTCGAAGAATGTACATGATGAATGCTACTATTTAATGACACTAGAAAGATAAGTCTGGAATTGTATGTAACTTTGATTACTGTAATACAAAGTGATTTCTCTTGGTGTGGTGGGTTTTTCTCCCGTAAGGGTTTTCCCACGTATATCTGGTGTTCATGTGTGTTTGTCTAAATACTCTATTTCTGTAATTTGTCTCATAGTACATCTCAATTTGACTGTAATTGAAAAATTAAAGGTACTTCTACATTCTTTCCTGAGGTATTGATGTTAGGAAAATTGTTTTCCACATCTAGTTTTCCTTACAAGTGGTATCAGAGCTTGGCCAGTTGTGTTATCCTTGGGGGTACATTGGGTTTTTTGTGTCAATACTGTTCAATGGGAGTTTTGTAGAGATTGTTATTTCTATTTACAGATTAAGATGTCTAGTTCATCTGGGAAGATTGAAATAGAGAAATTCAATGGCAGTAACTTTGAATTGTGGAAACTCAAGATGGAGGATCTCTTAGTAGATCGAGACCTTTGGCTTGCTATGTCTGGAACTAAACCTATAGGCATGAAGCAAGAAGAATGGGACCTTGTAGATAGGAAAGCGAAGGGGCTGATAAGGCTCTATTTGGTAGACTTAGTTCTTCTCAATGTGCATGAAGAGAAGTCTGCTTCTCTCTTATGGAAGAGACTGGCATCTATTTATTAGGGGAAATCTTTGGTGAATAAGCTATTCCTGAGAAAGAAGCTTTACTCTTTGAGAATGCAGGAAGGAGGGTCTGTAGCTGATCATTTGAATGCATTTAACATGTTGCTCACACAATTAACATCTATTGGTGTAAAGATTGAAGAAGAAGATCGATGTATGCTTTTGTTATGTTCTTTGCCAGACTCATGGGATCATCTAGTGATGGCTATTGGGAGTACAACATCCAGTTTCAAAATGGAAGATATTGTTGGTTCTTTACTGTCAGAAGAAATGAGAAGAAAATCTTCTAAGATGGCAAAGGAGGCTCTTGTTGTCAGAGGAAGGTCAAAGGAGAAAGGAAAGAAGAAGGACAAGAAGTCCAAATCAAAATCAGAGGGGAGATCAAAGTCTCCTGGCAAGAAGTCCAAGGTGAAGTGTTGGAACTATGGGCAACCTGGTCATGTCTAAAAGGATTGTAAATAGGAGAAAAAGAAGAAGAAATGATCTTTTGATAATGGTTCTTCTCATAGTGATGGTAATGCCTTCATTGCATCCTTGGCTACTCAGGCATCAGATGATGTATGTTTGATCGATTCTGGAGCATCATTCCACATGACATCTCACAGAGAATGGTTTACAAAGTATGAAGAATACGATGGTGGAAAGGTGTACTTGGTGAGTGATTCAACCTTGGAAATTGTTGGCCATGGAAGAGTCAGAATCCAATTCCCTGATGGTAGAATAAAGGGGATCAATGATGTTATGCACATACCAGGTCTAGCTCAAAATTTACTTTCTATTCAGTAAGCTAAATGATATCGGAGTACAAGTCTTGTTCTCAGGGAGTGGCTGCAAGATGACTAGAGGTTCAATGGTGCTAGCTAGAGGTGCTTGAATTGGTACCCTGTACAAGCTAGATGCACAAGTTGTTCATTGTAACAGTGTCTCTTCAAAGTCACTGAAAGCTGCTCATGGAGGTAAAGAGGAAATTGTCCCTAATTATGTAAACTCTACGAAAGTAAAACTTCCTGCAGAAAAGACTATGCTTTGGCATCATAGGTTAGGCCACATAGGAGAAAAAGGTTTAAAAACCTTGAAGAACAAAAACTTGGTTGAGGGGCTTGAAGATTGTAATCTGGAATTTGAATTCTGTGAACACTGTATATATGGAAAGCAGCATCGTGTTTCATTTTATGACAGTCCTCGTAAAACTTATGGTTTGTTAGACTATATTCATTCAAATGTGTTTGGTCTAGTAGATGTTCCTTCTTTGTCTAAATCAAGATACTATGTGTCATTCATTGATGATTATTCAAGAAGAGCATTTATATATTTTTTGAAAAGTAAATCAGAAGTGTTCAGTCGATTTAAGGAGTTTAAAAATCTTGTTGAAAATCAGACTAGTAAAACAATAAAATGCTTAAGGACTGATAATGGCGGTGAATTTTTTCTGATGAGTTTGAAAGATACTGTAAAGACCATGGAATCAAAAGACACAAGACTACACCTTACACTCCACAATAGAATGGAGTTGCAGAAAGGTTCAATAGGACAGTGATGGAGAGAGCATGAAGTATGCTTAGTAGTGTTGGTTTGGAAGAAAAGTTCTGGGCTGAAGCTACTGCTACTGCATGTTACTTAGTTAATCGGTCTCCAAACTCTGCTCGTGTTGATAAGACACCTATGGAAGCATGGTCTGGTAAGAAGCCCTCTCTTAGACATATTAGAGTCTTTGGCTGTGAAGCATATGCACATGTGTCGGATGTAAAAAGATCTAAGTTGGACAACAAGGTTGTTAAGTGTATATTTATTGGCTATAGTGCTAACATTAAAGGATACAAGCTTTGGAATCCTGTTACAGAGAAGGTTGTATACAGCAGAAGTGTAATGTTTCATGAGCTAAAACCTTCCACCTTGGATCTGCAGTCAGAGACAAAGTCAGAAAATAGTAAGGATGTAGCAGCAATTCCTCCTACACCAGAGAAAGAGGAATTGAAGATTCAAAATGTACCTGAAACTGAGGAGAGCTCAAGCAGTTCTGAAAGCTCTGAAGAAGATGAACCTCAGCCTCAGCCAGTGAGGAGGTCAACCCAAGAAAGGAAACAACCAGATAGATATGGTTCTCATTAATTGATTCTACTTGTGCCTATGCCTTGATTTCTAGCACTGATGAGCCTAGGATTGTAAAGGAGGCAATTAAAATGTCTGATTCAGATTCTTGGTTAGAAGCCATGGAGGAAGAAATGGCGTCATTATATAAAAATGAAACTTGGAGTCTGGTGCCCTTTCCTAAAGGTAGAAAACCTGTGGGCTGAAAATGGGTATTTAAGAAAAAGATTGCTCTAGATGGCAGTGTAAAAAAATACAAAGCAAGACTGGTTGCAAAGGGTTATTCCCAGGTAGAGGGAATTGACTATGGGGAAATATTTTCTCCTGTAGCAAAGCTGACATCCATTAGATTTCTATTGTCACTTGCAGCAGCTTATGACTTAGAGGTTGAACAAATGGATGTGAAGACAACATTTCTTCATGGTGATCTTGAAGAAGAAATCTATATGTCCCAGCTTGAGCACTTTGTTGAGAAAGGTAAAGAAAAATTGGTATGCAAATTAAAGAAGTCTCTGTATGGGTTAAAGTAGTCACCTAGAATGTGGTACCAGAAATTTGATACCTATGTATTATCTTTAGGCTTTGTGAGATCAAAATCTGATCACTGTGTATACTATAAAGCTGAAAGTGATCAAGTGCTTGTTATTGCTCTTTATGTTGATGATATGTTGTTCATAGGAAATAGCAAGCTAATGATTTATGATCTTAAGTCTCAATTGTTTGCTAAGTTTCAAATGAAGGATCTTGGTGCAGCAAGGTATATTCTGGGGATGGAGATAACCAGGGATAGGAAGAATAGAAAGCTTTGGCTCAATCGAGTAAGTATATAAAGCTATTCTAGAGAGATTTTGTATGAATGATTGCAAACAGTTAGTTATACAGGGAATGAAGCTATCTGTTGAGGATTGTCCAAAATATCCTACTGAGATGGAGGACATGACCAGTGTACCCTATGCTAGTGTAGTAGGCAGTCTTATGTATGCAATGGTCTGTACAAGGCCATACATTGCCCAAGCAGTGGGAGTACTTAGTCAATTTATGGCTAATCCAGGAAGAATACATTGGGATGCCGTGAAAAGGGTGTTTAGGTATTTGAAGGGAACTTCAGATTTTGCATTGTGTTACCATGGTAATTCGGTTGAATCACAGAGGACTCTCAACATTCGTGGTTATGTAGAATCCGATTAGGCAGGGGACATTGACAGTAGAAGATCCACTAGTGGATATGTTTTCATGTTGAATGGTGGTGCAGTGAGTTGGATGAGCAAGCGACAGGCTGTAGTCGCTTTGTCCACTACAGAGGCTGAATACATGGTAGCTACCCATGCTTGTAAAGAAGCTGTGTGGTTGAAAAGTTTGTGTTCTAACATTGGTTGTAATGCAGGGGAAATAACAATCTTATGTGACAGTTAGAGTGCCATTTTTCTGGCAAAGAATCCAACTTTCCATGCTAGGATGAAACATATTGATGTACAATACCACTTTGTATGAGATATGGTTGAGGATGGAAAGGTCAGTTTGGAAAAAATTGATACTCTAGAGAATGTTACAGATGCATTAACGAAGCCAGTGAGCACAGACAAGTTCAGGTGGTGTGTCAGTTCAATGGGCCTTAGTGCCCATGATTTTCAATAAAGTAATTTTTTGCATACTCTGGAGGTGCCTGAATGATCTTTGTCAAGTGGAAGATTGTTGGAAATATGTGCCTCAAACATTACAAGCTGAAACCTCCTTTAGAGCAATGTCGGTGTGACATTCTGATTGTCTGGCCAACTAGTAGTTTGTTTTATCAAATTCTGAATAGGTCGTTGTGACCTTGAAGAAGTCTTGCCGAAAGGTTTACTATGGAGTCTATCATTGTAGCAAGGTGTGTTCGTTGTGACCTCATAGCACTCGGGAGAGCTTTGGCCAAAAGGCCATTCATTCATTTATCAGCCTAATTCTTAGCGACTGTGATCTTTGGTGAAGCTTATGGTTCTCGCTAAGATGTCTCAGTGAAGTGTTTATCTCCCACCAACAGTGTATGTATTGAGGTCTTCGGAGGAACCTATATTCACTCGGTAAGATGTCACCGCAAAAGCAAAGGTTATGTCGACCGTGTCTGTTTGGTTTGTTTCATTGGGGAGACTTGGCCGAAGGAAATGCCATTGGTATGATGTCCTACCAAAGTGACTATGTCTTAGCGATGAAAGAATCAAGTGTTAAAATATTTGGTATAACACAAAGCTATTGGCGAAAGGTCTTAGCAATAGATGAGAGTCATGCCGATAGGGACTACTTGGGAGTTATCGATATAACTCTTAGAATTCGTTATGAGGTTTGAGCGATAAGCTATTGTCTTGCCGATAGCCGATGGCTATCGGGGTAACTCTTGGCGACAGTTAGTCTTCGATGGAACATATATAGATTGGTAAGTTCTCTTAGCGATGGACAAATGTTTTGGCGACAGGTGAACACTTCGGAGTAGCATATGAAGATCGGTATGAACTCTCGACGATAGATGTGAGTCTTGCCGACTTTCATTTGGTGCTCGGTAGATATGAAAACTTTGGTGTAACCTTAGTGATTCGCTATGATCTTCTGGCGAAAGCGATAAGTCAGGATGATTGCTTGGTGACTCGGTGAAACTCTTGTAACTTGATAGAACATACTGGTGACTACGATATGAGTTCAATGTGGCATCGATGAGACACCGTTAGTGTCTCACCAAGATGCCAATGCAATACAAATTCTGTTGACTGAGTATGACTTTTGATGTGGCATCACATGGACGAATCAGAAGAGCCAAATTGGAACTGATGGGAGTCTATTCGTTGCAACGGTTCTGTGAGGGAGCTCAACAGTCAGGGAACACCATGGATATAGTTGGAAATTACAGATGTTTTGATGTTAGATAGTAGTTTGATCAACAATGAAGTGTGAAGAATTCCAACTGTATCAGTGAAGGATTAAAAATCTGTAAAGGTTGTAACCTGAAAGTTTTCTATTCGAAGAATGTACATGATGAATGCTGCTGTTTAATGACACTAGAAAGATAAGTCTGGAATTGTATGTAACTTTGATTACTGTAATACAAAGTGATTTCTCTTGTTGTGGTGGGTTTTTCCTCCCGTAAGGGTTTTCCCACGTATATCTGGTGTTCATGTGTGTTTGTCTAAATACTTTGTTTCTGTAATCTGTCTCATAGTACATCTCGATTTGACTGTAATTGAAAAATTAAAGCTACTTCTGCATTCTTTCCTGAGGTATGGACGTTAGGAAAAAAAATTTCCGCATCTAGTTTTCCTTACAGAGATGTGTGAGAGAAGATGAGACATATGACATTTTGTATGCATGTCACAATGAACCATGTGGAGGACACTTTGCAGCCAAGAGAACAACAATGAATATTTTGAACACATGATATTACTAGCCAACACTCCACAAGGATGCAAGAAGGTATACCAAAAAAATGTGATAGATGTCAAAGAATGGGCAGACCAACTAGATCTAATGAGATTCCACTTTTCCCTTAGGTAGTAATCACCCCCTTTGACAAGTGGGGATTGGATTTTTTGGGACCCATTGACCCTCCATCAAATAATAAGTCTTATATATTGCTATGCATTGATTATGTGACAAAGTGGGTAGAAGTTAAAGCCATGCAACATGCAAGAGATAAAAAGGTTGCAAATTTTCTTTATGAGGATATTTTCACAAGATATGGATTCCCAAGAGAAATAGTGACTGATCAAGGGGCTCAATTCACATCAACCCTTATTGCAACACTAGTTAATGAGTACAACATAAGGCATACAAAGTCTACTCCTTATCACCCCAAGGATAATGGCCAAGTTGAGGTGACCAACAGAGAAATTGAAGCCATTTTGACCAAAACAATTGCTATTCATAGAAAATATTGGGAAAATAGGACAACCTAGAAAACAACTATAGGCTTCACACCATTTGAGTTGAACCATATAGAAAGACAACTAGGTAGGTGCATGAAGTTGGGTACCAATTTTTTGGCCATTTTTAAAAAAAGTTTGTTCGCATTATTTTGCGTTAAAAACAAAGAAAAAAGTGAAAGTATTTTCCTTGGAATACCAACCCAAAGGCTTGGAGGGCATTCTCGACAAGGCTAGAGATGTGCTTTTGCAAATTCTACAATTTTTCACATAATCGGGTTCGTGCTCACTATCAAGATTGTATCTAGTTCAATATCGACAAAATTGAAAACATGGGTAATGTTAGGTTCTCTCTTAGCTATCCAAGGATGTAATTTTTTTCACTTTTTGACAATGTTAAGCCTTTCATCCATAATTTATTTTGTTCGTATGTCTATTTTTTTTGAAAAAGTAGTGTTTGGTGTTTTTTTTGTTATAAATTAACCGTTCATCAAAATTTCAAATAAATTACATTTTTAGAAACTAAACTCTATTCTAAAAATTTTATAAAAAAAAAAAAATCAATTATTTTCCAAAATTTGTAGGGGGGGCATGGCCAAAATTCTGCTTTTCAGTAAGTGTCCACTTAGAAAATTAGTAAAACATCAAATATTCATTAAAAAATTATCAAAAAAATTGTGTATCAACTAGATGCTATTAGCTAACTTCTAACCGTAGCGATTTTAAAAATACTACAAAAAAATTCACCATGCTCAGGTCGTACAAGAGTTGCTATGTTATGTTTTTATGAAAAAAAAAAAACCAATTTGTGTACATCCCTCTTTTGACCCCCTTAATCTCAACCATTTTTAAAATAAATTAGTAGTTTAGAAAGTAGACTCAGAGCACTTCAATCCTTTCTTTTGTTCCATCTCAAATTTTTGAGTGTAACTATCCTCAATTTCACATCCAAGGTTAGCATTTCCTGATATCATAAAAAAAGTGGCCACTTAAGCCCCCTTTTTGGGAATCATCTTAGTGCACTTACCTAACTATGATTTCCATTGAATTTGAATACAAGACTATGTGGACAACAGTAGACTTGTGGATGGATATTTCTAAGGCACAAAGAGAAAGAATCATGCAACTAAATGCTTTGGATGAGATAAGAAGAGCAACCCTGCAACATACAGTGGTAGTGCAGAATCAGAGAATCAAATGGCATGAAAAATTTATCAAGGACAAGAAATTCCAACTAGGAGATTGGAACCTACTCTATGACTCAAGATATTAAGACAATGCAAGAAAATTGCAAACAAGGTGGCTAGGACCATATGAAGTCATTGAGGTCTCTCCTAATGGAGTTGTTTAGCTTAAACTACCATTGGCCCTGTCAAATTCAAATTACTTATCAATAGTCATCATTTCAGATTATATCGCAAGCCAACTTCTAGAGAAGAGTTCCTACAACAATTCACCCAACATTTAGCACCCGAGCTTCCTGCAACTAAAGGAAGTGGACCTAGTGTCCCTCCTTTTTGGCTAATTAAGGTATGTACTTGTCATAATAAATACTTTTGCTCTTGTGGAAGCCCATTTCTTCAGCCATCCACCCATTCACCCATCCATCACCACCTTTCTCTATCTTCCATCACTTCATTCCACCTCACCTTGTTCCACTTCATTTTCATTAATTTCTCAATTTATTACCTAAAAGGAAAGTGGTACTTTCTCCACAATCTTTGCAACAAATCCTCCACACATTTAGGTATTAGCACATTAATTGCTATTTTTAACCATCTTTTAAGTGCATTCATTTAATCATTGTACGTTAGTATAGGTGTTCACATAACATGTCATTACTCCTTGTGAAATCACCAATCCCATCTCGCATGTGCATACACGTCCAAATTTAGGTTGGGAGGAAAGAAAAAGATGCAAATATATTTCCCATGTGTCAATTTATAGTGAGTATGAGGTAAAGGAAATAATAAAGGAGGAAACTATGAGAAGACAGGAACCTATCACAAAGATGGAATAGCCTAATTGATGAGTTGAAATAGGCCGTACCTCATTCCATCCACAATTTTGTTGCATCACTAAAAATGATTGATAGGTATATTCAGATTGGGAGAATGAAGGGGTGATTTTGGCTTCCCCTGACTTTCCAGCCACCCATTCTCATGTGGCCTGTGCCAAGCTTCAGATTCTACCAATATGACATTGTTGCAGAAAAATAGAGATGAAATAGATTTGATAGATTAGGAGGATTCTATTGCAATCTTGATTCATGCACAACAACCACTAATGTTGGATAGCTATCAATTGCAAATTTTAGAGTTTTGACCAAACATAAGAACAACCCTTCCCCTACTAGAGGACCAACAAAACATTAGGTTGGGGGGAGTGATGAGCCTAGGTTTTGGTCCAATTTTGGGTAGAATATATAGTTTATTTGTTGGCAGTTGTCATGGACTTTGATGTTAAATATTGATGTTTTCATAATGTTTCCCTTAAACCATAGACATTGGGTTTAATCCTATCTCTGTAAGTTTTAATGACATTGACATATTATGTGGATTATCTATATTGATTTTGCATGTGGTTAATGAATGTTCCTTAAGGTGGTTATAAATGTGTACTTATTGTGTGTACTGACATTGCCATGCAGATTTAATTCAAGGATGCTAAGTTGAGGAAGGTGCTACTAGTTGGGCATGCACCATAACGTCCAGCAAAGGAATTGCTCAAGGTCAAAGGAGGTCAATGATAGAAGATTCCTTATACAACTAAATGTAACCACCTTGTAGTGGAATTTAATGATTGAGCAGACATGCGTATTACTACTGTGCTAAATATACATTTAGACTTGCATGTCTGACCAAATTCCATGCATGCGTAACCGTTGCTCCTCCACTTTCTCTATTTTCCCTAAATGGCATCCTCCCAATCATGGAGTTGACTTCCTTGTTTAGCTGATAGTATAAATAAAGATTTGATGCTCCTTCCTTAGAGAGGTTGCACAATTGGATATTGTACTTGAACTCTTAATTTTTTAGTAATACAAATACATTACTTTTTTGTACCCATGATTACAGTGAATAAAATAAAGTTATGAGTTTAAGCATCTGAGTTCTCATTAGTTTTAGAGGATACTTATCCAAGGGGGGCCACTTGGTGAATAATATGTCTTCTTATTTTAGTATTAGTTTAGTATTACTTGTTGTTTAGTAATTAGTTAGAAATATGGCACCGACTGTTCCTGTAGTCACTAGAATTCCATTTGGTGACTATTCTTATAGCCAAAGTAGATATAGTAGTGCCTTGCTTGTTGCTTAGATTTTCATTCCTATTATGCATTTTAGTTTGATGTAGTTGTTGACTGATGATTGGAATTTATGGTATTCCCTTCTAAGAAATTTACTTTCAACATTGTGTGTTCCTTAACTATAGAATGAAATAGCTACTTTGAGCTCCTAGTGCACATACTATGTTGACCCATTTCAAGTTCATGTCCTTGGGTTGACAAGTTAAATGCACCTTCATGATGATTGAAATAGATATTTAGGTTAGATTTCCAATCTCTAAATAATGGCTATAAGGGCTTAGTTATTAAATCATTGCAGGAGGCCAACATCCCCCCTCTTAATTATCCAGACTATTCAACAATTGGTATTAGAGCCTAGTCCCTTGCAGATAGAGCTTAACCGCTTGAGGGAGATCTTGGAAACTTGAAGAAGATGGAAAGAGATTATTACTTTGTTGAAGAATTGAAGATAATGTTAGATGATATGGAAAGAACAAAATCCAAAAATGAAGAATTAAAAGAAAACCTCAAGGAGGAAAATGCTTGTATCTCAAAGCTAAAGTAGAAAATCCAAAAAAATTAAAGCAAGACACAAAGAGGTCAGCTAGGAATTAAAGGAGTCAAAGAAAAGTGTTGTGGATCTAAAGCTATAGTTGTATGAATGAAAGAAGACTGAATAAGATCTCAAAGATATCATCAAACAAAAAATGGAAGAATAGAAGAAGAAAGTAGAAAATATGAAGGATACCATCAAACATAAATCAAAAGAAAATGAGAAGTTAGATCAAGAGTTAAGAAGGATGAAATCAAAAGCAAGAGTATGTGAAAGTAGCATAATTCTAGATCAACTCTCGTCCCTAAAAAAATGTCACAAGGATAATGGGGGAATTGGCTTCTCCAATGAAATCTCAAATTGAAACACTAAGGGTGAAAAAAAAGTAGTTGAAGCTGAAGAGAGATCAATTGTAACAAGCAAGGTATGAAACTCTAGAACACTTACCGAAAGACCTCTGGTTAGGAAACCAAATTCTCAAAGGTACTTATCATTTAATGCCTATTATTTTCTATGCAAAATTTTTGGACATAATGCTTTAGAGTGTAGAAGCAAGAAGGAACGATGTATTCAATGCTTTAACTATCACAAGTTTTTTCACAAAAAAAGTCATTGCATAAGTGAATTATCTAATATGGCTAGAAGGAATGGAATGAATAATCTCTTTAATGGTTATTTCTATCTATGTCATGGTTATGGTCACAAAGCTAATAAGTGTAGATCTAGGGTTCACTCAGTTAAGTTAGGAAAAAGGTGTTACAAGTGCATTGAACCTAGACATTATGCTAACACATCTAGATATGTTGCTCTAAGAAAATTTAGATGAATTAGATGAATCTAAGAAGACCGTCATGGTTTATAGGAAAAAGGAAACGTGTGTGGGGAAATATTTTGTGGTACTAGATCCTAGTACAAGCTCTTTTGGAATCTGGTCCAACTACCTTGGCTCAGGGAGAGGTTTACAATACATATCTAGGTATGTGCAGGATCATCATGGAAAAAATAAGCCCTTAAGTGGCAAAAAATTTAGAAAAATCAGAGTTAGGCAACTTGATATAAAAATTTGAATAAGCTATCTATATTATTCCAAAAATATGTAAGAATATAATTTGTAGAAAATTGAATGTAGTTTCTAAACTACTAGGTTTATTTATTTTTTTTTAAAATTATTTGGTGAAAATTTGAATGTAGTAGTACTTAAATTTCAGGGAAAAAATAAGAAGTAGGTGTCTATCTAACCAACCTAACCACAATAAAATGATAAAAAAAATTATAATATTTTCTAAGATGTAAGTAGAGGACACATGTGCCAATGTGATGCATATTTTTTGTAATTTATTTCCAAGGAAATAATTAATTATGATTTTTTATTACAAATTTTAAAAATATAAAAAATCATATGTTTGACCACCTTAACTTGGTCAAAACTTCATGAAATTCATTTTTTATTTTTAATCCTATAGTATGTGAAGCACAGAATGTGACACGTGTTTCAAATTCAAAAATGTGATACCATTTGAAAGCTATAGATGTTTTTCAATTAGCCTATCAATCAGGACTTTAGATGTAATTCAAATAGAAAATGAATAATAATTATTTATTAAATTCAAAGTAAAGCATAATTTATATTGGTGGAAAGCTGAGAATATCCTTTAAAAACCCTTTTTATTTCATCAATTTTGGGTAAAAAAAAGGTCATCAACCACATAGCCTACACATACCCATCATATTGCCACTTTTTGGCCCATCATGATCCTGCACATACCCATCCTATCGATTCCCCCTCTCCAAAGTAATATTGATCTATTTTTTTGATAAAAAATAGTTTGATCTAGTTGGTGATGTATGATGAAGCTTAATCTGGCTAATTGAAAAGTGAAGTACAAGTGATGGCGTCATCAATGTAAGTTTTTGGCAGAAAAATCATCATGAGCAATTAAGGATAAAAGGTGCAGTTTCAGATCATTTCTCATAATTTGCAAAGACAAAAAAAGAGGTTTCACTAAGAGATACAATATTGAAGAAGGTAAGGATGAAAATGGAATCTGTGTTGGTTAACAGTGAATTCAGTGGTAGTATTTTGTTGAGGTTGAAGGGAGTAAAGTTGGATGAATTTAATCATCAGAAGATGAAGGAAATGGAACAAGGGTTGAAGACTGATGAATTGTAGAATGTAAGTGCCTTGGGTATGGATTTATGAGAAGAATTTCCTTGGATTGCTGACAAACCCTATCTAATCACTAAGGAAGCCATTGAAGCTATTACTAGATTGTGCAGTGTTGGTGACCTCCTTAGGAAGAAAATGGTGAAATACAAAGATGTGGAGGAGCTTACTGGTATTGAAAAAGACCCTCGAGTTCTACTAATAAGTACCATTACCAATCCTACAGTAAGGTATGTTGCTTACAGTATCACTTACAAAATCTATTTAAAAAATTGTGAAGGTTCTACATCAACTATTGTTGTGTATCTTACACATAAGATGGTGAAGGAAAATAAATAGTTTGACCTGTGTATCCTAATAATGGAAAACCTAATTGAGAAAGCTAGAATGTCTTTGGTTCAGAGTTATCCCTTCTGGTTTGGGTTTTTGCTCATATGTTTAGTATTTTACTTTCCAAGTTTTCTACCGTCAAAGGAGAATGTTAAGTGGAAGTCCAACATCCCTATTGGAAAGCAAGTTTATAGATATTTGAAATGTATGAAAAATAAATCAAGTGCATTCAAAGTTTCTTTCTCATCCTTGCAGATGAATCTGTGCTCCAATGTGATAGTGTATAGTGCTATGCACATTAGTCAGTTTGAGGAGGGTTCTTCTAGTAAGCAGGAGATAGAGGTTGTCATTGGTGGTTCTCCTCTAGAACCTAAAAGGAGGAAAATTAACACAAATGATGTCATCACTATCTCAAAAGAGAAGGATAAGGAAGAAAAGTCTCTTCCTATATCCGACTCTTTCAATCTAGATGGAGTTCGTTCGGTGTTGATTGAAGGTAATATGATAAATATTGGTGAAATGCAATATGCCTGCTCTTTGATCAGTAGGCTTAGAATTGAATATGCCTTACTTGATTATCTGCTAAAAAAGGGTACTATTGTTTTAGTTGTTTCTATCTGGTTATTGGATGATCTAGTAGAAGTTGTTGAAGAAAGGTTACTGCGGGAAGGATTTGAAGGTCATAAGATCCAAGCTATGATTGAGAGAAGGTGCGTCAAATCCACACAAAAATTATCCAAGCACATTGGAGAGACAAGAGAATTCCTTGAAGATATTTCTGACATCTACAAGTTTTGTTTCCAGTGGCCTGCTACTATTGATAATTTTAGAAGCAAAATTGAAGCTATTGAATCTGAATTGAATGATATTGGAAAGTGTTTTGACTTCTTCAAAGATAAAGATGGAAAACAAATAATAAGAGTTGGTGAGTTGCAAGTTGAGTTAATGTCTACTTAGAGACAAAGGGAATATTTGGTTAGAAATTTCTAGTTGGTCAAAGAAATTGTAGAGGTCTTGTTGAATCATCTCTCTTGGATACTTTCTAATGCAAAGGATTGTGAATGACAGTGCCTATCTCTGGACTTGTCATCTTCATTTATGTTGTTGACCCTACTAAACAGTATGTGTGCAAGACTAGTTTGTATAGTACAAGCTTGGAAGAGGATTCTTCAAACTGTGAGAGAAAGGTACAAGAAATTTTTTCATGTGAAAAGTGTTATTTTTACTTGATCTCCTTAATGTTCTTATTTGGCCATTTTTCTTTCATGGAAAAAAGGGGAGAAAATGAAGAGAAAAACAAAAACAAAAAGAGGAATTGAATTTCTTGAAAAAGGGGGAGTGCTTGGAGTTTTGGAGTTTTTTGTGTTTGAGTTTTTGTTTTTTTTCCATCAATGCCAAAGGGGGAGATTGTTGAGAAGTTGTTGAGATGATTTAGCATCTGTGTCATTGATGTCAAAACCTAGGATCCAAAAGGTTGTGCTCTAGATGAAATACATAAATGATCTATCCTATTGAGTGATATGATGTTATGTAGTGTGGATGTTATTCTTGATCTAGATATGACAATACTTTTTTTTGGGACATTCGTGTAAATCAGTTAATGCAAAATAATGAAGAGTAATCCTTTGATGTTGGTTGCTATTCTCAAAGCTTATTCCAAGTATCCTTGCTATCTAGACATTCATGTAGCATGTTAAAATTTTTGGTATGTCTAGTTATGTTTCTCTGATTGGTACTAAAATTGATGATAATCAAGATTTGGTCTTGGTTGTGGCATTTCCATCGACTCCAAAATATATTTCATGTTCATATCTATTTGATTATTATCTAATTGATATAAGCTTGCTCCAAATTAATTAAAGTCAAGAAAATTGTTTCATGATAACTAATTCACCCCCCCTCTCAGTTATCTAGACTATTCAACATAATGGTCATCTCCCTTGCCAACCCTTTCCCTACCATGTATTCTAATGGTTCATTAATACCCAAACATGTATATTTAAGGAAAATTTCTAAAAATAATAAGGATTCATATCTCCATTCATTAATCTATCCTCTCTTTCATTTATCAATTTCTTCTTTTAAAATGGGGCATTTGGTTGAACGCATCACCATTAATGTGATTCCACCAATAATGATGAAAGATTTATCTCTCTACATAATTTTGTGTTGAAACATGCAAAAAATAGGTCTAATTGAGGCAATTACCTAAATACTATTTTTTTATATACCATTTCCCTCTTTTATATTAGATAGGTTCAACAACATTAATAAAAATGTGTTTTGAGTGCAAAATAAAAGTGATGATAGGTGCATGTGACATTTAATGATAACTATAAAAGACATGAACTCTTATGCATAGGACACTAATGCTCATAGTAGAGACTAACATTCATGAGGGACTAGATTATTCTCCAAGGACATGGGTGTGAACCTCAAGACACCTCCAATTATGGCTATAGTAAAAAAATATAGAATAGGTTTTCAATATTGCTAGATTTCCTCCAAGAAACTTTAAGCTATCTTCATCTTACTATAGTCATCCAATTAGACACACTTTCTTCAACCCTCCCTTATTTCATTTTTATTTCTATTTCAAATTCCATTCTTGTATTTAATTTACTTAGTTTCATTTTTAATTAGATTTATTACTATTATACTAGAAATTAGTTATATTAAAATAAATATAGTAGTTAGGGTATTAGTTTTTAATTTTATTAAACTTTTAGTGAACTTGAAGTTAAAGCTATAACAACAAAACTTTAAAAAATTAAAAAACACACTAACACTATGCTTCAAATGTACATGAAACCTCACCTATCTCCATAACTTTTATTTATTTTTTGTTCATTTTTTTCCTTCTCCCTATAATATATTTCTTCCTTCCATCCCTATTTATTTCATTTCCTTGTATTATATTTAGAACTTTAAATTCACTCTCCCTCCTACCCTCCCACCAAACCCTCTCATTCTAGTTCATGGCTTCTTTGCTCTCTTCTCATCCCCCATTTCATAGTCCTAAACTAAACTCAATTCCTCCAAGTACATGGCCTTTCCACCTTTACCCACAATGAAGAAAGTTGACAAACCTTCCTTTCCTACTTGTGGCAACCATTTAAACCATGATGTGAACTCATTAGAAACACATTGAAAACATTTTTTCTTTAAATAATTTCCTAAAAAAATTGAATCATTTATGATGGGGTAGGCATCTTGGAGGATGAAATTAACCCTTATTATGTAGTTGACTCCCTTAAAATTATTTTAATACATCACTCTTAAGGTATGAAAATGGTTTAGTGTATTGTTCATATTATTAATCAAGTTAATTCTTCATATACCCATCTTTCTTCTTTATCCCTATCCATGTATTAACCTATCTCTCCTCACTATTCACAACCTAAACTCTACATCTCTCTGAAACTTTAACTCATATCTTCTATATAGGTTACTTCTTCTCCCAATCCTTTGATTTCCCTACATCATTTTCCTAATCCCCATACTACCCCTATTCCAACCATATCCAACCATATTCCACCCATTTCCTTTTACCACTCCCCCTTTTCCACCTCTTCTCAACCTTCCATTCACCCCTTACTTATCTCATTCCAACCCATTTCTAACCTACCATCCCTACCCTTCCTAGCACCCTTCACCCCACGTTAAATCCCCATTCCTTATATCCCTCCACACATCCAATTCATTTCCATCCATTATTTCCATGCATACCACATATTTGCTTTTGTTTCAACCCTAGCCACCATTTATTGCATCATTTGAGGTCCATTTAAATATAACTAAATTATTTCCCTTCTTACTTGAACACAAGTATGTCATTATGGACTTGCCTCATCATTCAATTTCCAATGACATTATTGTAACTTGGTAAATTTCTAGGTTAGCATATTAGAAGCTAAATAAATCAAAACCCAAAGTAAAATAATGAAGCACAAAGGAGGAAAAAATGAAAAACAAAGAGAGATATCACCTTGAGTTTCCAACCTTCATGATTGGCCTCCATTACACCTTCTCTATTTGCTACAAATTGTAGTTTTCCCTCATATTTTCTGTGAGTAATATGTGACAATGCCAAGACCAAAGCAAATGTTGAAGGATTTAATTGACAAATGCAATATTATGCAAATATGCAACTAGTACTTACAACTCTAAACTATGACTAAAGTATGCCAAAATGCCAAGAGAGATGAAGTATGCCTAAAACAAGATTGCATGAGATGTAGAAGTGCAAATGACACCAAAATTGCCATTTTATATCAAATGCAATTTTGAATGAATGGCCAAGATTGAAGATTGACAAATGCCCTAGAATCAATGGACAAGATTCAATATGACAACCCACAATTAGGGTTAGGGAAACATTAGGTGAAATTTGAAATGAATGGACAAGATTTTCCTTCTAGAAGATCCAATCAAGGGACAAGAGGACATGTGACAAGGAGATGAGGATGACACAGAAAAAGAGAGTTGGAAAATCAAATAATATTAGAAATTACTTGATCTATGGAAGAAAAAGACTATTTTGATTTAAAAATTAATTTAATTCAAAAGGTGGGGTCATGTGATAGTAAATAATTAATTTGAATTATTTACTAAAAGGGGGAAAATTAGAAAGTGGGACCATTTTAAATAAATAATTTTATTTAAAATGGGAAAAATGCCAAGGTGGACAATTAAATAAATAAAAGAATTTATTTAATTAATGACATATTTAAATAAATAAAAATTATTTATTTAAATAATCAAGAAGAATTAGTGGACAAAGATAATTAAATAAAATTTGAAATTTGTTTAATTATGGAGACATTAGACAATTAATGACGTATTTAAATAAACAAATATACTTTATTTATTTAAATAATCAAGAAGAATAAAAGACATGAATTAATTAAATAATTAAAATTATTTAATTAATAGTTGAAAGTGGACTAGGGGCATAATTAAATGTTTTAATTATGCTAGGAAGAATGTGGGGAAAAATAGAGCTTGTAGGCTTAGGTCATTTTTATGTTTCTACATTTTACCCCTCTTTGTCATAATGCATCTTGTCACATTGTGACAAAGAAAATTTGTTCAAAAATATGCCCCAAAGAAGGTACGAAGTATCTATTCCCCTTTGGGAAAATTTTCAAATTTTGGCTTGGTGACAAAAAAATTTGGAAAGTGTCCTGACAAGTTAATTTGATGACCAGAAAAGCGAAGGCACAAGTGTTTTCATATTTCAAAATGTTTAAAGCAGTCAAAAGGCTGGTAAAAGTTGGTCAAAATTGCCTCTAGTAATAAAGATTTGAAGAAAATCCCCTTTTGACCCTATAAATAAGTTAAAGGGTAAAAGGTTAACTCATTTTCACATTCACATTAGTAAATTTGGAGAGCTTAGAGCAAGGAGAGGACTTGCGAAGATGGTGATTCTAGCCACAGAGCACTGTTGATACATTGTTAGGATGTCTCAATGGCTAGAGGGTGTGGACCCGCTGGTAAGTACAGCTTGCCCGCTTTGTTATTTTATAGTTTCTTGCATAGTTTTTACGGTTTTAGGGTAGTTGAACGAATGCGCTGTGACACATACACATTCATGTAAGTTGCATTTGTGATCACATTTGACATATTTGATGTGTCATGATGAAAATGCAACTGTCTCGTTAGGTTTCCAATTTAGTGCAACACATTTTCCAATTGTCAGGACAAATTCACTATCTTGTAGTACAAATGATAAATACAACGACACAATCACAATATTGCAATGTATACATGAAGTCAAGTGACACATGTGATTTGACAATGTCACACTAATTGTAGAGCGACACAATTGACTGAGGACGGTGTATTTGTGAGCACAAACGATGCAAGTGCCAAAGTGTGATACAACTATTGTACGAAATGATGTAAACACCAAACCGTGACACAAATGAAATCAATGCGATGCATTTGAGTTTGACCAGGGTTGACTAGGGTTGACTTAGCTTTAGACTCACTTTTTGCTTATGTTTGACTAAATAGATGGTAATAATGTGCTAACTCTCATTTCTTCATGTGCAGAAATGATTACCGCCTATCTACACATGCAAGTTTAGACCTTATACTTATGCCTTTCGAGACTAGCTGATAGATAGGGAGTAGTGATAATTGATGAGACTAATTTTATACTACATCACCTATATGCCCATTATTCGGGCTAATAGGGGATTACTGATAGAACTAACTGAGAGATGGCACTCTAAGACTTATTCCTTCCATTTGTCAATTGGAGAGGTCATGATTACCTTGGAGGACGTGTATTGGATTTTTCACATTCTGATCAGAGGACAGTAGGTTGTGTATGATCCTTAGCAGGGAGTGCAAGCCATGATAGATTTATACGAAGTTAATGGTGGCATGGGACTCAATGTCGACAAGTATGAGATTCAATTGGAGTACCTACCCGAGCACTACCCACGGTGGGACACTATGCTATGCACGTTGATTGTCGGGGTCTTGATTCCAGATCGTTGGGGACATGAATTCCTGATTGGTTGGGGTGATGTGCTAGTCTAGATGAAATGGGACAAAGTTGTATTTGCATGGGGGCCTTGTCTTCTTGGCATGCTATACCACTAGTTGCACAAGGTAGCATATAGGGGTGGGAGTAGTATTAGTTGTGGCATGACTTTAATGATGATCTGGGCCTGGGACTACATTTCCATTTTTCAGCCACTAATTCAGAGACCTCAACTAGTAGATGGGATGCCATATGTATATCTCTATGCAAGAATGTTACAATAGACCAGAGTCAAAGAGACAAGCTCTTGGCATCATAGGATTGATATGATGATAGCATTTTTCTGGAGGTCGTACAAAGATTGTGTACCATGGGCTAAAAAGGGAGACCACTTGCCATTTTGTAGATAGTTTTGGTACTTGATTGGTCACACCGTATAGTTCCAACTAATCGTAGAGATGTACTTTCCCCAATGGGTTCTTCATCAGTTTGGAGAGTAGCAGGGTGTGCCCATGGGGATAGCTGAGTATGAGAGGACATCACGAGAGCCTGGGTGGGGTCCCGCTATATTAGTTCCACTTTCTCAAAAATAGATAGATGGATTGGTGGCACAACCATGGGGATGGTAAGAAGGAGTAGTAGATCAAGGGATGAATGTGGATTGTGATTTATGGTGGCAGATGCACATGTAGATTCTCTTGATAGATCCTGATGCACCAACACATATGGACCATAGATCTATTATCTCGAGGGTGTAATGAGGAGGCTAAAGAGGTAGGGGGAGAGGTTGAGACAAAGGTTAGGGAGATGGTGGTAGAGGAGATGGGGGGAGAGGTGACGGGGATGGGGGAGGAGATGGTGGTGGTGGTGGGCGAAGGAGAGGAGGGGATAGAGGGAGATAGGCTGGGAGGGTCAAACAACAAGTTGAGGGAGTGCCACTAGAGGCCATTCCTGACATGTTGCAAGAGGAGAGAGATGAGGGGCCTAGATAGGAGGAGGTGAGGTAGGAGGAGGAGAGGCAGCTAGAGGCTCATGGGAGACATGAGGAGGAGGTGAGACTAGAGGGAGAGGGCATGCAGGAGGGGGAGAGACTAAAAAAGGTAAGTTTCTTCCTTCAGATTATCAAGTCCTTCAGATTATCATGTTCAAATGTTTAATAAGTTGCAAAATTTGAGACAAAAGGAAATGCATGTAAAGGCTTACACTGAATAATTTTATAGATTGAGTATGAGGTCTAACCACAATGAGAATGAAGATGAGAAAATTTCCAAGTATTTGAGTGGCTTAAGGATGAATATACCAGATGAGTTGGATTTGACTAATCCTAGAAACATAGAATAATGCTACAAAATGGCATTGATGGATGAAGAGAAGGTAAAGAGGAGACAAGAGAAGGTTGCAAGAAGAAGACGTAGCACTTCTAGGGGTAGAGGTACAAATTCAACAATAAGGAAGACCAAGGAAGACCTTGAAGATGTTGATAGAAACAAAGAGAAAGCATCTAAAGTAAGAGGAGGATGGAGAGGTGGAAGGAAAAACTTTAGAAAAAATAGATATTTCTATGCATTTTCAGGTAGGTGTTATAAATGCAATGAATTTGGACACCCATCTTTCAAGTGTCCCCAAAACCAAGGTTCCACATCAAGTGGTGATAGAAGGAATGAAAGAAGAAGGAAACAGGTCCAAAAGGGAAAGTATGAAAGTTCAAGTAAACTTGCAAATCCAAAATGGGAGAAGCACTCATGATGAGAAGAACCTTGTTGCAACCACCTAAAGTGGAAGATTTGAGCCAATGAAGGAGTCTCTTTAGAACCTCATGCAAATGTAAAGGTAAAGTGTTCCAATTTGTTATTGATTTAGGTTCTTAAGATAATATGGTATCTAGGGAGATGGTAGACAAGTTAAACTTAGATAAGACAACTCATGTATCACCCTACAAGGTTTCTTGGGTGAATTATACTCAAACCTTAGTGGTGAATGAACAAGCCTATGTGGATTTTCATATTGGGGAGCACAAAGATAGGGTCTTGTGTGATATCTTTCCAATGGATTGTTTCCATTTGCTATTGGGGAGACCATGGCAATTTGATAGAAGGTCAATGTATGATGATAGGAAGAATAGCTACACCATTGAAAAGGATGGATGTTATTTTATTTTGACCCCACTTGTAGAGGATTTGAAAGGTAAAGCTATTAAAGTTATCATGTTTGGTAGGAAGGAATTGACAAATTTTGTGGAAGAAAACAAGAAATATAATGTTGTAGTCAGTCATAAGTTTGATAATGCTTTGACAATAGTTGTGAGGGCTGATACACTGGTGAGAAAAGAGTTGGGGGTGAATTAGAGTAAGAATGTGTTGGTTGGAGTAATGATATGTCCTTTGATGAAGGGTAAACTTGTAAAGTGTGAAGGTTTTGCAGGTACAAAAGTGCATAGATCTGACAATATAATCAATACAATGAATTATAATGATAGAAAAAATGATGATGGGTGTTGTTAGAACATAAATTCTAATGGCAGATGAAAAGGGATAGAGTGTGTAGAGGTTTGAAGACAATAATGAACATGGCTCAGATGAGCTAAAAGAAAAGGAAGATCAAAAGAATACTAATATGTGTTTGTTTGCACATGTTGATAAGGGAATACAACCTATTTTTTACCAAAGAACAGGGAGCAAACCACTTTCAGGTCTGAATACCAAGATGAAATCAAATCCAATTGCAATCAATGTTAAGAATACTCAAAGTGTAGGGAAGATTGAAAGTCCAATATACATGAACCATTGGAGAGTATTTTTGGATCAATGGAGCATTCATGAAGCTTGGATACAATGGTGTCAAGGACCACTCATGAGGCATGAGTATTTTCTAGGGGGGTGTATGGTGCAGGAGCACCTACACCCCATCTTCAATATTTGATCATATGATGGTGAATGAGTTGGTCAATAGGTTGGTGTGGGTATTTTGACCATTTTTTTCCTTGAATAAGGTCAATCAAGACCATTAGGTATGTTTTAGGATCAGTTTTTGGGATTAGTGATCAAAATGTGAAAATTTCAATCTTGACTAAAAGTTGTCATTATAGCCTTTGAAGGAAAATTCTTAAATTTGTATATGAATGTGTAGGATTGGAAGGATATTTCCAAGCCATTTGTGTGGTTTTAGAGGTCATAGGAGTGCAAACATTACAATGTATTTAAATGGGTTAAAATGTGTAAAGGGTATCATTATGGCCTCCAATGGTCATTAGAAGTTTAAAATTTTGTTGAGGTAGTTGGCTGGTCTTTTGAAGTGGGGAAACCTTTAAGAAGGTGTAGAACATTGTTTGTAATGTTGGCTTGAAGATTGGAAGCATTGGAAATAAGAATATCTCTATTTTTTCATTCATTTCTGAGTTTTCTTGTCATTTCTAGACCTGTACGAACTCGTATAGCCTAACCTTGTAGTGTAATCACTCATATTTTTTGGAGGCTTGTGTCAACAATCTTTTGCATCAAATTTGAATCAATTTAATAGTGTTTTGTGGAAGAAATATTTGTTTTCTTGTAGCAAACTGAGAATACCTTATTTAGGGATCTCATAACAAAAACCATGCTTTAAGGGCCCATACACCAACTATGACTACTGTAACAAGTTTCAAGGTCCCTAGGGAGTCTTAGTAGAATGGTAGGATGATTGATTTTAGTGGTGAAGAAGAAATAAGGGAGATGGATCTGCTGTCTTTTTGTTTTTGTTAAGGAAAATGCATATAAATGGTGATTTGGGTCTAGGGTTTGATAAGATCAATGAGAGTGGGGAAATCTCTTCAAATTTTAAGCATATTGGGGTCAAGAAAGAAGTTTTTGAGTTAGTATCATGGTTAGGGAAGTTGTGCAAGTGGGACTTTTAATAAACCCTCTTGGTTTGGCCATAAATTAAGGGTTTCATGGTTTGCTATGTTAGAGGGGTCAACTTTGGAATCCAATTGTTGATTTAGAGGTTTGGAGGCATGGGAAATTCTTCCCCAAAGTTTCAATTTTTTGTGCCAAGTTTAAAGGTGGGTTACTTTGTAATTTAGGCCTAATTAGCCTAATTAGGTCAATGTAGGAGTGGAGATTTCAAGGATTTGGTCCAAAGGAATTTTTTCTAGTTAAGAGATATGTTTTATAACTCTGAAATGGGTATCTAAATCCACCATCTATTTTTCAAGTGTTTTGGGAAGTGTTGGAGTTAAGGGCCAAAAACTAGGTTTGCACTGTTACTAGGGTTACAAGGGTGAAAGAGGGAAGTTATACTTCTGTTTGTTGTCATACTTTGGGAATTGTTGGGAATAGTCCAATACACCATTTTAATCTTATTAGATGCCTCTTGAAGGAACATTGACACTTTGAATGAGTTTGGGTCTGCTGGGTCTACACCACTATACAAAATATGCAATGGATAAAAATGATTATGAGGACATTTTTATGTGTCTACATTTTTCCCCTCTTTGAGACAATGCAGCTTGTCACATTTATTCAAAGAAAAATTTATCAAATGATACATGACCCAGAGATATCCTGGTAAGGATTATGATAAGAATGATATGTATCTTCGAGAGATTGATCAAAAAAATTGTAAGAAGATTAATCTCTTGATAGATGTCTAGAAAGTGATTAGATACCTGATATTGCACGAGTGATAAATAAGTGATGTACATTTTGATTAAAAGGCACAATTGATTGGCATAACTAAACAATTGATGGAAATGATCAGTATAGCTAGGTTGATGAGTTGATTAAGCTAACTGAGAATGATGCTTATGCAAGATAAGGTGATGCAATGATTGATTGATTAAGGGGACATGAGATTTTGAGAAGCAAGTTGATTGATTTGATATTTGATTCAAGAGACATATTAGTTAGATAAATCAAAATTGATTGATTTCTCTAGGACAAGAAAGATGAGGGAAATGAAATACAAGAAATTGAAGATGGAAGAAATGCAAGATGGGAGAAAATGAAGGTGATGAAGCCTCTTGTTCCCTTTAAGTTCTTATATCGTCATTGAGCTTATTATGTTGCAAATTAGTATAAGCATCTAGATAACATGAACATATAGACGACCTAAATAATGTTTGCATTTTTATTTAGCAGTAAAGTAGAAGCATTTAGGTATAAGAACCTTAGATGACCTAAATACTTATTGAATGGAAGACACTATCAGACAAGGAATTCTCTCATCCACATTAGAATCATAGTTCCTTGATGCTTTTAGACAATCATGTCTTAAGACAAGTCATCTTAAGAATAATAAACACTCCACAAACAACAAACAAGTGAACATGCCACCAGAGATAAAAATCATAAATCAATCAAAGATAAACAAACAAACATGCATCATGCTTCAATGTAGAATAGATTTTTGTTATAGTTTATGTGTTTGGTTGAATTTAAAAGATTGCCTCTCTAGTCCAAGACATCCTTGAGAAGTTAAAAGATATGCCACCAAGGATAAAAATCATAAATCAATCAAAGATAAACAAGCAAACATGCATCATGCTTTAATGTAGAATAGATTTTTGTTACAGTTTGTGTTTGGTTGGATTTAAAAGATTTATTGATAGGTATGTTATAATTTTTTTTGTTGATTGTCAATTCCAGTGTGGTTTGATTTTTTTGAAGTGTAAAGTGGTGTGATGATTTGAAAGTGTCACTATTTAGGGGTTTTTGAAGTTTTTTTTGGATTTTGGAATTTTTTTTTGGATTTTTTTAGGACATTTTATGATTTTTGGATTTTTAAGGACATTTTATATTTCTTTTTTGGATTTTTTCAGGACATTTAATGATTTTTTAATATTTTTTCAAGACATTTTATGATATTTTTTTATTTTTCCAAGACATTAAAGAGGGAATGAAATGAAATGTGATATATGCTTAGTTGAAGAAAATAGATGCCCCACACTAGAGGTAGTGCAACCATGGATAAATGATAGATCAAAATGAAAGATTCACTGTAAAACGTGTCACACAAGCAACATATCTCTTATAAAAAAATGATAATGGTTGTGATGGAGATTATAAAATTTTGAGGAATTTTTTCATTCCCCATGGGGTTAGTCTGTATTTTAAACCCTTATTGCCATGAGAGAATAGGGTTTTGCTTGCAAGGTATGCCAATGTTATAATCACGTGTTGACCTACTCTACCAGTCTCTAGATCCTTAAGTCATCTCTTAAGCTACATTACACATTGGCTTACCGATCCCTTTGATCTAAAGCACTGGTTACCTTGTTATCCCATTGGCCTTAGCCTTTCCTTAAGTTGGGTCTTAAATTTTCCTGATGACTTAAGCTTAAGTCATTTCACCCACAAAGGTCATGTCACTATTGGCCTAACCAAGGCCTCTTATTAAATACTAACTCTACTTTGCATGTGGGTATGTACAAGATCATCAAGGAAAAAATAGGCTCTTAAGTGGTAAAAAATTCAAAAAAATTAGAGTTAGGAAACTTGACATAAAAATTTGAATAAGTTATCTATATTATTTCAAAAATATGTAAGAATAGTATATGTAGAAAATTGAATGTAGTTTCTAAACTAATAGGTTATTTTTTATAAATCTATTTGGTGAAATTTTGAATTTTCAATGCAATAGTACTTAAATTTTAGGGGAAAAATAAGTAGGTGTATGTCTGACCACCTTAACCACAATAAAATGATAATTATTTTTTATAAGATTTTAGATATAAGTAGAGGACTCATGTCCCAATGTGATGCTTATTTTTTATAATTTTTTTCTAAGTAAATAACTAATTATGAATTTTTTATTACAACTTAAAAAAAAAAAAAAAAAAGTATGTTTGACCACCTTAACTTGGTCAAAGCTTCATAAAATTCAATTTTATTTTTTTTAATCCTATAGTATACAAAGCATAGAATGTGACACATGTTTTGTATTCGAAAAAGTGATACCGTTTGAAAGCTATATATGTTTTTCAATTAGTCTATCAATGAGGACTTTAGTTGTACTTCAAATAGAAAATGAATAATAATTATTTATTAAATTCAAAGTAAAGCTTAATTTATATTGGTGTAAAGCTGAGAATTTGGGTATGTGCAGGATCATGATGGGCCAAAAATTGGCAATATTATGCGTATTTGTAGGGTATGTCACTAACAACTTTTTTTTAACCCAAAGTTGATGAAAAAAAAGGGTTTTTAGAGGAGATTCTCAGCTTTCCACCAATATAAATTATTCTTTGATTTGAATTTAATAAATAATTATTATTAATTTTCTATTAGAATTACGACTAAAGTCCTAATCGATAGGCTAATTGAAAACATCTTTAACTTTCAAATGCTATCATTTTTGAATCCAAAACATGTGTCACTTCTATGCTTCACATACTATAGGATTAAAAATAAAAATTAAATTTCATTAAGTTTTGACCAAGTTAAGGTGGTTAGACATACAAGTTTTATATTTTTTAAAATTTGTAATAAAAATTCATAATTAATTATTTACTTGGAAAAAAATTACAAAAAAATATGCATCACATCTGGACATGAGTCCTCTACTTGTATATAAAATATTATAAAAAAATATTATCATTTTATTATGGTTAGGGTGGTCAGACACCTACTTCTTATTTTTTCCCTGAAATTTAAGTACTACTACATTGAAATTTCAAATTTTCACCAAATAGATTCTATTTATTTTAAATAAACCTAGTAGTTTAGAAACTACATTCAACTTTCTACAAATTCTATTCTTATATTTTTGAAATAATATAGATAACTTATTCAAATTTTATGTCAAGTTGCCTAACACTAATTTTTTTGAATTTTTTGCCACTTAAGGGTCTATTTTTTCCATGATGATCCTGCACATACCCATCTCCTTTAAAAACACTTTTTGTTTCATCAATTTTGGGTAAAAAAAATTCATTAGCCACATACCCCATTATATTGCCACTTTTTGGCCCATCACGATCTTGCACATACCCATGTAGGTTTTTAGATTTGAGGATGTGGGAGGAAATCTTGGCCATAGCCCGCCAACTCACGAGTGGTAAATGCTAGTACATTAAAAGCAAGAAGGCTAGTGAAATAAGGATGTGTGTCCTTGTACAATCATGGGGCCCAGTCCCCACTACCATGCCCATCATCCAACACATCCAACAAATGACTAAGATCAAGTCTCAAGAACAATCTCCACCATTCCCTACTGGATCGCTAGGAAAAGGTGGAAACTAGTTAAAACCAATAAGATCTTGACATGTGGCATGATCTACTTAGTTTGTGAGATGGGTGGAGCCCACTAACAAAGAAAATCTCATCTGAGATGGATAAACACCATTATCTGAGGACACCATAATGAAGCACCACTAGAATTCAAAGATAGTCAACCCAATGAGAGCTACTTGATTCACCATCTAGGCAGGAGATCAATGGCCTATATTCAAAGCTGGTAAATGGCACATGATAGTCATTTTCACTTTGCAATCAGTGCACATTAATGGCTAGATTTTTGCAGGAGTGATCAAATTGATCTCTGTGCATGTGAAGATTTAACTGTAGACAATCATGAAGTGCAATCCATAGAATTCCATACACTTGAAAATCAAACGATGACAATACGCATGCCAAAAAATTTCCCACTTTGCACATGTGATTTTTCTCATTCAGTATTGGTAAATGATAACATCAACTTGTTGAATAAATAGAAGTGAATGAGTTGCTATTCTCATCATAGCAATTAAGTAGCCAATTCTTCAGATTGTTGCAGAGTGTAGAGATTGAAAGTGTATGTCTTTTGGTTGCAAAATGACCAAGTTTGGTTCCACATCAATCCCTATACAAAGGTATTCTCTACTATGTTCTCAAAAGCCCTGTGATGAAGACCTGGGACAGGAAGAAAGCATTCACGAGGATCTTAGGAAGAAGGAGTCTTCACCAGTGATTGTCAAATGCAACCACCAAGTGAGACTAGACCAATAGCTTGATGGAGGCAGAAACAAAGAGAGAATAAGTTGTTGGGCCTTCTAGTAGAACTCAATGAAAGATTCGGTATGGTTTTGGTTCGTTTGGTCCACATAACTCCCCTATTGACCTCACCGACAACCCATCAAAAACTGAGACAGAGACTAAATCCAGTTACTATCAATATCTGGCAACTATGGGCTGAGCTTTGTCACCTTGGGCAGAGGTACTATCTTTCCCTCCTCTGGTTGTTCAGACTCTGAGTGGGAGAGATGCTACTATGATGAATGAGGAGAAGGTCAAAGAAGGGGTGGAAGTCTCATCTCCAACCCTTGTTACTTAGAGTGGCCATGTGTATCAAGGTGCATGTATTACTAATAAAAGGTATTTTGGTGTGTGAGATGAAGGTGGTGGGTTGTAAAATTTTGTGTTGATAAATAATTTATGGGTTGTCATTTTCTCTTCTTGCATGTGTGGCACATTTTTCGGTGGTGAGGGGTGATTTTGTACCCTCATGGCGATATGGGTATTGGTGTCGTTCCTTGTTGGGCGATAGAGGAGGTGTTTGGTGGCACTTTATTCTCTCCTCATGGTGGTTTTGGTAATTTTGGTTTTCTCCGTGCACAATGTAATCATTATGTTGGGATTTTGAAATGAAATTTTGGTGTCAAATTGCATTTGAGTTGGTGGCTTATTTGCTTCCTTGACTTATAAAAAGGAATTCAAAGCTCATTTGCAGGGGGATGAAAATTTTGGTTATGTTTTGAGTCGGGTTTATACATGGGTAGAACATTAGGTATAGAAAATAATGAATAGAATAGATGGAATTTTTTGAGTCTTGAAGAACATATGAAACTCTCTTAAATTTTTTTACATACATGATTGATAAATATAAGTAAACATATAATTCTGATACATATACTCTCTTGGTGTAAATGTGTGTAAATTTTGAATGAAATATTACTAATGATTTTGTTCATCTTTGAACAGATTATGTTTGAATGTATGTCTCTATTTCTACTTTGATTCAAGCAATCAAATAAAATGCTTCAATGGAGTAAAAAATTTATAGTTATTTGCATAGGATTTGATAAGAAGTTATGTATTAAAAAGGATGAGCTCCATGATGAAAATTTATTATGAGAGTAGTCTATTTCAACAAATTTTAAAGTCATTTATGTGTTTCCGGTCTTTGTATATGTGACTCCAAAGCCCAATGTCACAAGGCACTGCTCTATTTTTCAAATATTCACCTAAAAGGTTAATCAAATGTTTTTCCAATAACCGAATCAAAGTCAGAATTCATATTCACTTTGAAATTAATTAATCTTAACGTATGTATGTGTCCATTATCATGTGGAATGTCTTTGTTTTGATGAATGGGTAGTAATTTGCTTAGAGATAAGCCAATCTTGTAGTACTTATTGGATAATTATCCTTCACTCAAACCAATCTATGAAAATTATGTGTTCTATAAAGCGTATTTCAAAATGAACACAATAGGAACAACCTCCTTGGTCTCATAGAGCCTAAAGTGTAGAAGATCTCAGTCTTTGATTGAATCTTGTTAGTTGGCTAATCATCTTAGGGGTCTTGAATATAAGAATTGGTTATCCCTTAGAGATTCCTTAGGTACATTGGAAAGAACTAATGGGTTGATTGATTAAGATGCCATAAATGATTGATAACATAAGGCATGATGTTGATAAGTAATTAGGATCACTAATTCTTCTAAGTTTGATAAGATTGATGATTGTTTGATAATTTATTTACAAAAGATATGAGGATTGGATAATGTTTTTCAGCTAGGATCATGATAATATTCAAGATTGTAAAGGGACATGATGGTCAGCATTGGAGGAAATTTAATCATGGATAAATGATAAGGAGGTGAACTATGATGGAATGGTAATACATAAGGATATGAAAGGAAATCCAAAGCATGCATTTGTAATTTTTTTCCTAATCTCATCAAGAACAAAGGAAGGAAATGGGACATGGATTTTGATAAGCTAGGAGATACGAAAAATCAAGAATAGAAGGATAAGTATAATGAATATGATGATCAAAACTAACTAGATAAGATATGAACATAATGCCTAAGTACTTTGACCCTATTCCTCATAAAGACCAAGGGAAGAAAGGATGCATTTAGATAGGATGGTGGAATATGGATAAGGTGAAGGATATGACATGGAAGATATGGATAAAGTGTATAGGATAATATGTATGACATTCAAGAAGATCCTTAGCCTTGTCAAGATCAAAGGTGGAAAGGTAAAGTATGAACATAAAGAGGATAATGGATATGAATGATAGGATGGATGAAATTTTCCCCCAAGTGTAGAGTGCAAGAGGAATATGGAAGATAGGATATGCTTAGCGATAAATGAAAATGGAAGGTAGTATATGCATGATAGGAAGATGGAGAGAGGACTCAAGCATCAAGTTCCAACTAATATCCCTCGAATAGGTGCTCTAATAAACTATGGAAATGAGGATTAGGCTCATAAACGTTGGTATATTAATGGTATGATGGAAGAAACTAAGGACTTATGCAAATATTTGGATTAAATGAGGATAATGGGGGATGAATGTTGGATAACAGATAGGAGGTTGGAAGGCTTATTGATGGTTATACGGAAAGGATGGTAAGATCAACATCGACACACACCTTGAAGGGTGGTGGAGTGATGGAGGAAGAATGGATTTGGAAGGTGATGGGTTTTTAGATGGATGATTGGAAGAAGCTTTTGGATTAGCAAACTTGGATGCCAATTTAGATTTTATTGTTTCTATGAGATTTTTAGGAATCCACATAGCTTTTGAATTTTATTTTTGTTTTGTGGGCCTTTGTGGCCTTTGAAATTTTTCTTTTTTCTTTGTGGGCCTTTGTGGCCTTTGAAATTTTTCTTTTTTCTTTGTGGCTCTTTATGGCCTTTGAATTTTTTCTTTTGACTTGATGGGCCTTTGTGTCCTTTTGGATTTTTCTTTTGACTTTGGATCAGATTTTCTTTTATTTTTGCATGGCTCTTCAAGGAGACATGTTGATCCTTTGATATATGTGGATTTTGATATGGAAGCTTTTAAAATTTGACACCCAAATTTCTTCCAAGAACAATGGGATGGGTGGATGGAGATGAATGATATGGAGGTATCATTGATGGATTAATGTGCGTAGAATTTTGTGAGGGAATCAAGGATGTGTGCCTTTTTTGTTCTTGATAAATAGGAGATGGAGGGATGTAGGGACCCAATATGGATGGAAGGGTTGATGAACTAGGGTTTGGATGATAAGGATCAAGGATAGATGGAAGGTTTGATTGACTAGGATAAGGACCTAAGATAGATGGAAGGTTTGATGGACTAGGATACTTGGGTTCATTTTGATGGAATTTAGACTTATGATGGGTACCAATGTCTTGAGCATGGGATGTATAACCAAGGCCATGATAATGTGTATTTTCTTGGATATAAAGGGGTTCTAGGATAACTTGTTCATGAAGGCCTAATCCTTTACTTTGTAGTTAATACTTTGACACATTCATTTTCGAATGGGATATGTATTATTTATGAAACAAGATGCAAGTCTATCATGAGGTAGATGTGATATGGAAGGAAAAATAAGATCTTGGAGTAAACCACCTTGGATAAAAGTGATGGAACCCATTTGATAGGTAAGGGGCTCATGGATAGCTTGAATAGGTGTGATACAATCTTGACATGGGGTTAATGGGGTACTTTGAACTTGACTTAGAAAAGGATCACATGGTGTAGGAGATGGAGTAGCTTGCTCTTTATTAGGTATGGAATCATCATGGAGTGGTATGAAATGAATATCTTGATTATAAGAAGGATGAACATCATCATGGAATGAAAGGGTATCCTTGAATGGAGTTATACCTTGATCTCGATGAGGAAGGAAATTCTGATATTTTGTAGAAAGCATATCTTGATCATTAGATATGATGAAATCATGAGATGGTATGGATTCATTAGATGAGGTGGAAGGAGGATTTGGAAGGATACGTTTCTCTTGGGATGGAAGGGGATCATCTTGGATGGAACAAAAAGAGATAAAGGGATCATCATGAGGTTACTAAGAGATAGGATCTTGGTCAAATATTGGAGAGCATTGGAGAATTTTGGTATCATTCGAAGGAATGGAAATAATACTTTGATCTTGATGTGTAGGGGAGTCTATGCTAGTATGCTTTGGACTAAGATATTGACATGAATCATTGGATGTAGATGGTATGATGGGAGAGGATGTTTGGATAGATTTGTTAACTTGGGTAAAAGAATCATGAGGTTTATTTTGACTTATGGGGGATGAGGATAGATGCATGACATGGTACTAGGATTGCTCAATATTATTATTTTTTGAGGACATAGATTTAGGTTTCTCATTTAGCCTTTGTATAAAGTCGTGGAAATTAAATTTGGATGATGTAGTTTTGGGTGAGGATAAAGGCTTATGAGATGATTAAATCGCTTCATTCAAATTTTGGGATTTAAGTTGTTTTCAAGCTCTTTCAAATGATGGTCAATATATTAAATCATTTGGTTTCATTCATATTTTAGGGATGAATATGGAGGATAGTGGTTAGACATGTTTGGTTGATAGTTGTGGGAATGTTTTGAGGTGTTACAAATTACTACGTGGGATGAATATGGAGGATAGTGGTTAGACATGATTGGTTGATGGTTAGACATAGCAAACAAAGTGTTTGATTTTAACAATACAAGCATAAATCCTAAGGTTGGCAAGGACTATATTTGCTAGATTCCATGTGGGTTTCTCTAGCCACACTTATTCTTAACAGATGAATCCAGAAGCTTGGCCACACGGGCTCCCCCTTACAGTTCACTCACTTCTCAAGTCAACCAAGCTTCCAACCCCCATAAATCTCCCATGCGAGTTGATCACCTCTCCTAAGAACTATGAGAATGTGGATGCCTTCACAACGACCATTGTTGTGCTAGCAAATAGATGGGATTTTGGAAACTACACAAAGGTTTTTTAGTTCACCAGGACTCCCATTCGAGTGGCCACACATGATGCAAGATTATCTCTGATAATGAAGAGCTCCATTGTAAAGAGGTTACGCTAAACAGGGTTTGAGTTCACTTGTCTATGTGACACATCCACACTCATAATCCTAAGTTTTCCATTAGGATTCAAATTTATATATTGGTCATGGGTAGCTTGGTTAAAGAGCTCTATTTCCAGTTTGAGTCACCTTGGGGTGAGTACTTTTTCTCACCAAGGAAATCCCAAGTCCTAGAGTCAATAATTGTTTCTCTTGCACCTAGGATCGCACAAGTGCGCAAGGGGAGATGATACTTCAATTATTGAATTCAGGTGACACATAAAATAGATGGGTCTAGTTTTCTGATCACCTAGTTTGCACAAGGTGAGAGAATAATCACTTACCACCTTAAGCATAGCAAATAGTGTTCATTTTCCCCCTAGTTAAATCTATATGACGAAAGACAATTGTTCATTTTAAGCACCAAATAAAATGCTACCTACTCTAAAACAAATAAAATTTGGTTGTCTTAGAATAAAGTCTTGGACACATGAAAAACTAGCAAAACCACCCATTAGTAGTTTTTGAAAGATGTCTTGGACCAACGGAAAGTTGTAAAACCCTAGTTAGCATAAGAGGTTAAAAAAACTAAACTAATTAAAGACTAAACAAAATTATAAATTTTTTAAAAAAAATCTAGACTAAATTAAAAATTAGAAATCTAAACTCAATTAAGAAGTTAAAACTCTAAATTAATTAGAAATTAGAAATCTAAAATAAATTAAAAATCTAAATCTAAACTAAATTAGAAAGTTAAAAAAATTAAATTAAATTAGAAATGAGAAGTCTAAACTAAATTCAAAATTAGAATCTAAGCTAAATTAGAAAGTTAAAAAATATAAATTAAATTAGAAATTAGAAGTTTAAACTAAATTCAAAATTAGAGTCTAAACTAAATTAAAAAGTTAAAAATCTAAATTAAATTAGAAATTAGAAGTCTAAACTAAATAAAAAATTAGAATCTAAACTAAATTAGGAATTTAAAAAATTTAAATTAAATTAGAAATTAGAAGTCTAGACTAAATTCAAAATTAGAATCTAAACTAAATTAAAAAGTTAAAAATCTAAATTAAATTAGAAATTAGAAGTCTAAACTAAATTCAAAATTAGAATCTAAAATAAATTAAAAAGTTAAAAATATAAATTAAATTAGAAATTAGAAGTCTAAACTAAATTAAATATTAGAGTCTAAAGTAAATTAGGAAGTTAAAAAATCTAAATTAAATTAGAAATTAGAAGTCTAAACTAAATTAAAAATTAGAATCTAAACTAAATTAAAAAGTTAAAAATATAAATTAAATTAGATATTAGAAGTCTAAACTAAATTAAAAATTAGAATCTAATCTAAATTGAAAAGTTGAAAATCTAAATTAAATTAGAAATCTAAAATCTAAAATCTAAATTAGAAATCTAAATTAGAAAAATCTAGAATCTAAAACCCTATTTAATTAAATCTAAATTAGATTAAAACTCTAAATTAGAAAAATATACGCTAAATTAAATATAAATTAAACTAAACTAAACTAAAACTCTATTAAATCTAAATTAGATCAATCTATTAAATTAAAATATAAAGTTAAAATCTAAACTAAACCAAATGCAAGCAATGCACTTCCTAAATTCAACCAACTGTTAGCTATGGCAAGCCCACAAGCCCTCATACACATCTTTGATGAGAAAAAGATAGAGTTGCATGTTCACATAAGGTTCACCATTTTGTAGATGCTGATGTTGATTTTTGTAGCTAGAAAAGTGGGATATGGATTTGTTTTAAAGCAACTCAAGATTAGATATGCTTTAAAACAATTCGAGTTGGATTTTTAGCAACAGCAGGATAAGATAAATCCAAGAGTGGGATTTTATTCTTTAATAGAATGTTTCCGAGTTTGTGAGGATAAGATAAATCCTAAAGTGATTTTATGTGTAAATAAAGCCAAAGAAAGCAAGGAAAGATTCTTTCCTTGCACGCTAAGTAAAGCAGCTAGGCTCTATAAATACAAGATTGCTGTAGCAAACTCTTATTGTATTTTCGAAAGAAAAGTTTGCTGTTAGGCTGAATAGAAGATCCAACATTTGCAGGTTTTTCCCCGCATTGGGGTTTCCTGGGTATATCTGTGTTATTGTCTTTTTGTGTTTGGCTTTATGTTATTTTTGCTTCCGCTGTTATTAGTTGTTAATTAACCCAGTTGTATTAATTGTTATAAATCAGATTTCTTTCTGTGAATTTATTGTGCAATTAATCTGTTGCTGGGTTATAGAAATTAACATGGTATCAGAGCTCTAAACTCTGAATACGAAGCCAAGATTTGTAACGCAGATTTCAAGAAAAAAAAAAGTCATCAGATTTTCGTCTCCAATTCTTTTGTGGCTATGGCAACCAGTGTTCGATACGAGGACAGGCTCGAGGGTGCGTCTAACTTCTTGCAGTGGAAGGTTCGGATTACATCTGTTCTCAAGGAGAACAGGCTATGGACCTATGCTAGCACAGAAGTGACTCCACCAACAAATGATCCTGTTGCCTTAGATTCGCATGAAGTCAAAGAGGCCAAAGCTCAAAGGATTATCCTGGATGGAGTAAGAGATCATTTAATTCCTCATTTATCGGGGAAAGACACCGCCAAGGAGATGTGGGATACGCTCACAAAACTTTATCAGAGCGACTATCAGAGTCGTAAGATGATGCTCAAGGACAAATTGCATAATACCAAGATGTCCAAAGGCGAGAGTGTGACCTCTTACTTGTCCAAGCTGACACAGGTCAGGGATGAGCTTGCTGCTGTTGGAGAGACGATTAAAGAAGATGAGTTGGTGCGTATAGCCTTGAATGGTTTTTCAAAGCACTGGGAAGTGTTTGTCAAGTGTGTTGTCGGTAGAGATCGGCTACCTGATTGGGCAAGACTTTGGGATGATTTTGTTCAGGAGGAGATCCGTGAAGGTGCTCATCGAGGAGATCAGACAAAGAAGGTTCAAGATGAAGAAAATCTTGCTCTTGCAAGCAAGGGTAAGAAGAAGTCTAATAAAGAGCAATCGGAAGGTTCTTCTTCCAAGAGTGGGAAGAAGAAAGATCTGAGCAAGATTAAATGTTTTTGCTGCCATCAGATGGGTCACTATGCCAGTCAATGTCCGAATAAGAAAAATAAGGACAAGCAGAAGAAGCAATTTGCTGCTACAGCAGAGGTGGACGAGTTTGCATCACGATTTGAAAATGAGTTTTCACTCATTGCCTGTCTCTCAAGTTCAATTGCCAACAGGGTATGGTATATTGACAGTGGGGCTTCTCGCCACATGACGGGAGTCAAAGAATGTTTCACCAAGTTGGAGGAGAAGAAGCTGGATTTCTATATTGAGCTCGGAGACAATGCCAAGTACCATGCAACTGGTATTGGCACCGTCAAGTTTCAGAGGGAGTCTGGCAAACCTTTGTTGGTGGAGGATGTGTTGTATGTCCCTGGCATGACAAAGAATTTAATCTCAGTTTCTGCCTTGGAAGACAAGGGTTACATTGTGACCTTTGAGAGGGGAAAAGTCTATATTCGTCCCAAAGATTCCAAGATTGCAAAAGTGATTGGTGTCAGGCATGGCAGCTTGTTTCGGTTACAGTTTGAGCCAGCACATGCGTTGGTTAGTAGCTGTAAAGGGATAGGAGAATTATGGCACAGGAGGATGGCTCACCTTCACCATGGAGCACTTAATATTCTTAAGGAAATAGTGACAGGGCTGCCTGGGATGAAGACAGAAAAGCATGAGGTGTGCAAGGGTTGTGCTCTTGGGAAATATGCCAAGACCAGTTTTCCAAGCAGCGACACTAGATCCGAAGGGATTTTGGATCTTGTACACTCAGATGTGTGTGGACCTATGTCAACAACATCCTTGAATGGATATGAGTATTATGTTACCTTCATTGATGATTTCTCCAGGAAGACGTGGATATATTTCATGAAGAATAAAGATGAGGTCTTCAGTAGGTTCAAAGAGTTTAAGGCTCTCGTGGAGAACCAAACTGGGAAGAAGATCAAGATACTGAGGTCTGATAATGGAGGCGAGTATACCTCGAATGCCTTCAAAGATTTTTGTGCTCAGGAAGGTATCAAGAAAGAGTTGACAGTTCCGTACAACCCTCAACAGAATGGGGTTGCTGAACGGAAAAATAGGGCTATAGTTGGAGCAGCCAAGGCCATGCTTCATGATCAGGATCTGCCTTGGTTCTTATGGGCAGAAGCTTGCAACACAGCTGTGTATTTGCAGAATAGGAGCCCTCACAAAGTGTTGGGAAAATTGACTCCAGAAGAGGCATTCACTGGTAAGAAACCAGATTTGGGGCACATTCGCATCTTTGGATGCCTTGTGTATTGTCACATTCCTGTTGAGAAGAGAACCAAGTTGGAACCTACTGCAGAGAAGGGTATCCTTGTTGGGTACAGTGAAACTTCTAAGGCTTATAGAGTTTATATTCCTGCTCTCAGGAAAACAGTGGTTCGCAGAGATGTGAAGTTTGAGGAAGAGAGGGCTCTTCAAAAGTCAAGTAACTTGATGAATGAGGAGGAACAATCATCCACAGTTGAGGTAGCACAAATCCCTCAAACTTCAGTAACACAAGCTGGAGAGCAGAACAAGCAGGATGATCAGATAGAGGAACAAATAATTCCTCAGCCTCAGATTCCTATGAGTGAGAAGAGGAGAAATAGGGCAGCTGAGCAGACATTGAGAGAAGCTCAAGAATACGTAGGTGATCCTCAAGATTCAGTCAGACAAAGAAGGGCTCCCAGACGTTATTCAGATTATGTTGCTCTTATGAGTGAATTAATTAAAGTAGAGCCTTCCAGCTTTCAGGAGGCATCCAAGCACCAAGTGTGGAAAGATGCCATGGTGGAAGAGTATTCTTCCATCATGAAGAACAGTGTGTGGGAGGTAGTACCAAGACCAAAAGATAAGTCTGTGGTGGGCTCGAGATGGCTGTATAAGATTAAGCATGCTGCAGATGGTAGTGTGGAAAAATTCAAAGCCCGGTTTGTGGCTAAGGGGTTTTCACAGAAGGAAGGAGTCGACTATGATGAGACTTTTGCTCCAGTAGCCAGATACTCATCCATAAGAGCTATCATTTCTATAGCAGCACAGATGGGTTGGAGGATTCATCAGATGGATGTAAAGACAGCCTTCCTCAACGGGGTGATTGAGGAAGAGATTTACATAGAGCAACCAGAAGGGTTTGAAGCACATGAGAGGGATTCTCATGTATGCAGGTTGAAAAGAGCACTGTATGGACTCAAGCAGGCTCCTAGGGCGTGGTATTCACGTATTGATAGTTACTTGCAGAGTGTGGGCTTCATCAAGAGTGAGGCAGATTCAAACCTGTACTATGTTCAGGTGAAGGGTGAACTTCTCATATTGTTGTTATATGTTGATGACCTATTTCTCACAGGGTCAGAGGAGCTCATAGCACATTGCAAGCGGGATCTTGCAGGAGAGTTTGAGATGAAGGACTTGGGGTTGATGCATTACTTTCTGGGATTGGAGTTGTGGCAGAAAGAGGGAGAGATCTTCCTTGGACAAGGGAAGTACTTAATTGATATCTTGAAGCGATTCAGGATGGAAAACTGTAAGCCTATGTCAACGCCACTTGTGACCAATTGGAAGAAGATTGATGCTTCCAGATCAGAGGCAGTGGACCCTACTTTATACAGACAGTTGATAGGCTCTCTTATGTATTTGGTCAACACCAGGCCAGACATTTGTTTTGCAGTGAACTCACTTAGTCAGTTTATGGTGGAACCTAAACGTGTGCACTGGATAGCTGCGAAGCATGTTTTGAGATATCTCCGAGGCACAGTTGATTATGGGCTGAAGTATGTTCAGCAGGATGGAGTGAAGCTCAAGGGGTTTACTGATGCAGATTGGGCAGGCAGTACAGCTGATCGAAAGAGCACTTCAGGGTGCAGTTTCAGTTTGGGATCAGGAGCAGTCTCTTGGTACAGCAGGAAACAGAAGTCAGTTGCACTGAGTTCTGCAGAGGCCGAGTATATGGCAGCCAGTATGGCTACATGTGAGGCTATCTGGCTTCGGAAACTTCTAGCTGGGCTCTTTAATCAGGAGTTGGATCCTACAGTCATTTACTGTGATAATCAGAGTTGCATCAAACTCTCTGAGAATCCAGTGTTTCATGACAAGTCAAAACACATTGAGATCAAGTACCACTTCATCAGAGATTGTGTGGAGAAGGGGATAGTGAAGCTCAATTACATTCCTACGGATGAACAAATAGCAGATATCCTGACGAAGGCCTTGATGAAGAGCAAGTTTGAATTCTTCAGGGACAAGTTGGGTGTGGTGCAGAACACTTTCCTCGCTAAGAGGGAGTGTTGATTTTTGTAGCTAGAAAAGTGGGATATGGATTTGTTTTAAAGCAACTCAAGATTAGATATGCTTTAAAACAATTCGAGTTGGATTTTTAGCAACAGCAGGATAAGATAAATCCAAGAGTGGGATTTTATTCTTTAATAGAATGTTTCCGAGTTTGTGAGGATAAGATAAATCCTAAAGTGATTTTATGTGTAAATAAAGCCAAAGAAAGCAAGGAAAGATTCTTTCCTTGCACGCTAAGTAAAGCAGCTAGGCTCTATAAATACAAGATTGTTGTAGCAAACTCTTATTGTATTTTCGAAAGAAAAGTTTGCTGTTAGGCTGAATAGAAGATCCAACATTTGCAGGTTTTTCCCCGCATTGGGGTTTCCTGGGTAATTCTGTGTTATTGTCTTTTTGTGTTTGGCTTCATGTTATTTTTGCTTCCGCTGTTATTAGTTGTTAATTAGCCTAGTTGTATTAATTGTTATAAATCAGATTTCTTTCTGTGAATTTATTGTGCAATTAAGTTATAGAAATTTGGCTGAAAAACTAATTGAATTCACAAATGAAAATCAACATGCATTCAACATCACATCAAGGAAGTATTTATAAATGAACACAAATGCAAGAAATGAAATACTAAATGTAGACTAAGAAATCAAACACATGCATTCAAAAGTAAAATCACTCCATTGTTATCCTATCTACAAGATTTTGTCTTTGCTCTCAGATTTTTATAGCAAAAAGCACAAGAGACTATGTAGAATGAATTTTGATCAAAATGAGATTGGAGTTGTTGTTTGAAAAGTGAAGAGGAGGGTATGTGCAGATCATGATGGGCCAAAAAGTGGCAATATGATGGGTATGTGGTTGATGACTTTTTTTTATCCAAAATTGATGAAATGAAAAGGGTTTTTAAAGGAGATTCTCAGCTTTCCACCAATATAAATTATGCTTTACTTTGAATTTAATAAGTAATTATTATTTATTTTCTATTCAAATTACGACTAAAGTCTTGATTGATAGACTTATTGAAAAAATATATAACTTTCAAACAGTATCACATTTTTAATCCAAAACATGCATCACATTCTATTCTTTGCCTACTATAGGATTTTTAAAAAAATTGAATTTCATGAAGTTTTGACCATGTTAAGGTGGTCAGACAAATGAGTTTTAATAGTTTTTAAAAATGTAATAAAAAAATCATAATTAATTATTTACTTGGAAAAATATAAAAAATAAAAATGCATCACATTAGCACATGAGTCCTCTAATTATATCTAAAATATTATAAAAAAATATTATCATTTTATTGTGGTTAGGGTGGTCAGACAGACACCTACTTATTTTTATTTTTTCCCTGAAATTTAAGTGTACTAATGCATTGAAATTTCAAATTTTCACCAAATAGATTTATTTTAAAAAAAAACAAACCTAGTAGTTAGAAAGTACATTGAATTTTCTATAGATTCTATTCTTACATATTTTAAAAATAATATAGATAACTTATTCAAATTTTTATGTCAAGTTGTCTAACTCTGATTTTTCTGATATTTTTGCCACTTAAGGGCCTGTTTTTTCCATCATGATCCTGCACATACCCAAGAAGTGAGCTTATATAGATGTCCTCATGAGTGAATCCACATTTTGGAAAGAATGTGGGATAAATGGTGAGATGAATAAATGCATGCAAATGGTAAATAAATGAAATGGAAAGCATATGAATTGATTTATGAGTATGCAAATGGATTTTTATGAAATATGTAAATGTATTGATATTTTAATGGTCATATATTATGCAAATGGATTTTATGGGGTTTATAAATATGGATAAATGATTATGAATAAATAATATTTTAATTATTATGGATTTATAAATGATTTAATGAGATGGATTAATGTTTATAAAATGGTTATGCATGAAATATAAATATGAGATGAATATAAAATGGATAATGGATTTTTTACTATGGAAATATGATTTAATGTATGAATATAATGATTATGTATAAAATGTGTAATTGATGTATTTAAATGATTATGGATTAATGATTAATGAAAATGATGAGTTAATGATTATGAAAATGGTTAAATAATTTAGCAAATAACTATATGAAATATGCATTGGATAAAAATGATTATGAGGACATTTTTGTGCATCTACAAGTATGCTAATTCATCTTCTAACCTACGTTCCTCTTTTTGTCTTCATGATACCTTAGCTAGGGCTTCTCTTTTCTTTTTTTTGCCTAGTCTTTTGGTACCCAATTTCTTTTCATTAACTTGTCATTCTACAACACATAATTGTCCAAGAATCCATGAACATAACTAACTTTTCTTCCTAGACCTTTCAAGGTTCTCCTAGATCTTTTAGGATCTAATACCAATCTGATGAAAGTCAACTCTCACACCCTCATATTCCCTCACTCATTCTCATATCAAACTAAGTAACACATTTCTCTATCTAACCCCTAGATATACTTATACAGCTTACTAAAAAACCTGTGACAAAACTATAAAGGTTAATATAGTAACAATAAGTATAGGAAGTTCAAAAAATTTATCACAATTCCAATATGTGACTAGAATTTACAAACAACATATAACTTATCTTCGAGGTGATAGAAACTACTATAATTCATTAGAACAGATAATAGGAAAACTCCAACATGAATAATCAATTAAAAATAATAACACATGAGCATTGATTGACTCCTTCAATATCGATGATTACATTGAAGTCATTATATTCACATAAACAATATACCTAAAACTCGCTTTGGACCAAACTACCTTCTATCACTTCTATCGCACTCATGTTTGCCCTGATTGAACCTCCAACTACAATGTCCCTTGTTATATCTATCTTCTCTTCTAAAAATTTAATCCTTTCTTTGGAATCCTTTCTATAATCAATGTCCATCTTTCTCTTGGCCTCTCTTGATTGGTCTTCTTCGATCGGCCTTTACTCTTCTCCATCAATGGACTCGATATCTCCCATGCGATGCACCTTAGCAATACTTTTCCATCCATTCTTTACCATCATCCACAACTAAATTCCAACCACTCTTTAAATTGTATCCTCTTCATTTTCTCTCCAAATTGTTTCACTTCTCCAACTATCACCTAATTCATCTTCTTTTCATCAAACCAACTCTTCCCCTCTTGACCATTTCCTAACTATTTGTAACTGATTCTTTTAAATACACATTAATATCTAATTATTCATTTCATCCTATTGAAGGAAATCATATTGATTTATTTAACTCCCTACCCTTGTAGGGAAAGGATCTACATTTAGCCAAATTGAAAAAAAAAAAAAAAACAAGAAAATTAAAGAGAATAACCTGATGCCCCTACATCAACTTCTTTCTCTATTATGACTCACCTAGGTTGACAAAAATAAAGGACCTTTCTTGAACCCTTGTGTTACTTCACATAACTCTAATCTCTTGGCTCCTACCACTAATTCAAGGTCATAAGATATAAGTGTTTTCCCACTTAGGAGTTTTCTATTCTCATAGCAAGTCTTCAAGATTGGAAATTTTATGTTGACATAGTCATTGAATTTGTCCTATTTAGACACAAGGTTAGTCATTGAATTTTTCCTATTTAGACACAAGGTTAATTAGTGACTTCAAACACAAATTTCTCCTTTTGGAAGCTTTCAAATTAAATACATAACCCTAGAAGGGTTTTACACATTTAAGATAAGATAATGTTTCTCTTTAAGGAAAACCAAAACTTCCAAATTATCTTTAATAGGAAAGAAAGTAGTAACTCAAAGAGGGTTTGGAATTTGACACAAACAACTCTACATTCCAAGGTAAAACATGTTCCTTAAAAAAAAATATTTAGCAAAGAAAATAAGAACTATCTCCTATGTTATGGACAATCTTGTCACTTAGTGCTTGACCATGCTTTAACACCTCTTCTTGAATCATTCAAAAATCTTGTGCAATAATTTCATAAATAATGTATCTTCTTCAAAACATAACCAAGGTATTAATACATGTAAAACTACACAAGCATCTTTAAGGTTTAACAAATATTTGAGCTCATGACTCTTCTAAAAGGATAACTCCTATTTTCCATGGAGAGTCTTAAGCAAACAAGAATATAATAATTACTTTAAGCATTAACATTGGTTGCACACCTTACAAGATCTCAAATTTAACTATACCAATCTATTCTTGGCCAAAAATGAAGGCTTCAACACAATTTAATAAGTTAATGAACTCGTCTAGGTATATTCTTGCAAGAACATAAAAGAGCGTAACCGATAAGGAAATAATTCATGCGAGAGATAGTAGACATATTAATCCACAAGTTTTCCTTTCTTTAACGTCTCTCTCAATCTTTCCTAGAAAAAACTAGGGCTAGGCTTAAATGTCACACATTAAGCACTGACAATGTTTAGATGGCAGTCATGTTGGCCCCTCTTAACTCACATCTTTTCCATAGCATTTATGTTGTTTCCATTTCTGCATTCATCATTCTTTTCTTTTCATTCACACCAGATTTTATTTATGGTTTCCACCATTAATGAATTATTTTCATCCCCAATGAACATATTTTTTAAAGTAATTTTAATTGAAAAATGAATTATCAAGAATGGCATTCAATTGAAAAATGAATTATTTTCATCGCCATGAAAATATTAAAAGAAGTGTCATATTTTAAAAAAATAATGTTAGTTTATATAATTCATGAATTGAAATTGAAATTTTTCTTTATTGTTTTAACATCATCATCACTATTACTACTACTACTACTACTATTATTATTATATAAAATTATATTAAAAATAATTCAAAAATATTAAAAAATTATTGATATATATATTGCTTTCACATTTTACATTTTTATTTTCTATTTCATGAAACTTAAAAAATAATTAATTTTTTAAATAAAAAAATAATATAAAAGACACTTCTTAAATAACAAATATTTTTTAAAATTTTAAAATAATAAAAAACTATTAAAATAATTATTTATAAAATAATATTAAAACAATAAAGAAACGTTAAAATTGCAATTCATTAAATATATCAACTAACATTATTTTTTGAAAATATGACACTTCTTTTAATATGCTCATCACATGAAAACAATTATTTTTCAATCAAATGATGTTCTTGATAATTCATTTTTCAATAAAACTTACTTTAAAAAATATTCTCATTGGTGATGAAAATAATTCATTAATACTGGAAACCATAAATAAAACATTACAGCATTAAAGGAAATGATGTGAGTTAAGAGGGGCCCACATGACTGCCACCTAAACGCTTAGTGTGTGACGTTTAAGCCCGACCCAAAACTAGAACATTGGAATATTATTAATATGCTACATGCTTGTTGTGAACCTTCTTATTGTTTGATCTTGTGTGGCTTGATGGAAGCTCCCAACATACATTTCACACTCACAACTCAACTATTATGAAAATAATAGAAAGAACTACACTACTTGAATTCTCTTCTAGACTATCAAGCTTCAACCCCATATTGTATCTGATTTCTTAGCTTACTATCAACATTCAATTAATAAGCACCTCATTTCTTAGATTAACATCGAAGTATCTTTTTCTAACTCGTGCTCAATCACTCAAAGGAGTATAAATAACTTGTAGACTGAATTAGTTCCAAAATAGTTTCAGAGTAGTGTACCATAGAAAAAAGGACCTCTTGCTTGACATGGGAATAATTCATGATAAATTGGACTTAATAAGGCCTTGATGCATCCACACTAGGTCTTGGACCCTTGCAAATTCAAAAACATGCTTTTATTGATGTCTTGTAAAGGTGTTGTAAAGTGTTGTAAATGACTTTCACGCTTTTCTAGACTTAATGAATCTATTTTCCCCTAATTCAACATTATAAAATGTGTTTAATAACATTATCACATCAATCTACAAGACTTATAACTTAAAATTAATATTAAACTAGTGTTGTAATGTGTCTTGCGCATTCACATTGGTTCTTGTGCCTTCCTAGGCTATGTGGACCTCATTTTAGTGTTGTAAAATGTATTTAATCACACTTTCACATTGAATTCTATGTCACAAGCCCTAAATGGCATTCACATCATCACTACTAGGCCCTTATTAACCCATATTGTGCATCTTGAGGCAATATTTGATAAAATACCCAACAAAGTTGCAATTTAAACCTTATTTCCTTATCTCTTGGTATCCTAGCTGTCAAAATGGCCCCTATGGGATCCATTCGCCATCCATGGTGAATCAGTCCCATCTAGGTGGGACCCATTTTCCATGGGTGGTGAATGAGTTCCATTTGGCTCAATTTTGACCTTTGAGAAGGAAAAAAGTGAAATTTAAGTTTAATATCTTCACATGTCGGCCTTAGGGATCCAATTTTTGGGCTAATATGGTGAATTTCCTATAAAATTACCTCTCTAAACCCTAAATCATAACCATTCTTCATTATTCATCCATCATTCTTCCATCTCAAGTCAAGCAACTTTGAGTTTCATCATTGCAAGTCACCAAGATAACAATTTTTAGATATTCAAGGGGTGAATCTCCATGTTCTACTATGAACTTTCAAGATCATTCATCATGGTAAGGTAATCAACTCCATTATTACATGTTTCATTATATTCTTTTATCATTTTGGTTTAATTACCTAAATGGGGTTTGACCAAGGCAAATCCCCATGCCCTAACATTCAACATCTCTCTCTCTTGCCTTGTATATTTGCATATTTAGGTCTCATGGAAGCTTGGAAATCATTAAAGGTTGCATTGAAAAGTTGTTTAGGTCTTCTCTTCATTTTTTAAGGAAAAATCTCCATCAAAAGTCACTTTTAGACCCGTAAATTAGAGTTTCAGAAACATACACCTATAGAAAGCTAAAGTGTAGACTGAAAGCTCTAGATTCCAATTTTGAACATTTAGAAATTAAAAAGTGGACTCGTTCACCATGGGTGGTGAATGAGTCCCACTTCTAGGTCGGTTTTTAGTTTTCTACATTTTTAGAAACCCTTTTTCCTGAAATAGGTTCTAGAACAATTTTACAAAACTGGGATTGATTCTCCCAAAATGGCGAATGAGTCCCACCAGGCCTGAAAAAAAGCATATACAACATTTCAAATGTCATTTCTAGCCTCCTTCAATGTCTTAGGTGCACAATTTTAGTTTGGTAAATTTCTGTTAAGTTTTGCATTTATTTCTAGTTCATTTTTACATTAGACAATGTGTTTTTAAACATCATGCATTTTGATAGTTTCCTCTTAATAATCAAGACATTTCATTAGTTTTCTACATTTAAATTGGTTCATTTAGTCATATTGCATCCACATCACATTAATCTTTGAATGTGAGCATAAGCATTTTGGCCCTCTTTCTCCTTTTAGGTGAAAACCCCTAGAAGCACTAGAAAGGATTAGGATGCCAAAAATATATGCAACAAGTAGTTACCATTAAGTTTTAAATTTATCCTCAATCATCGAAGAATAGGCTCTAAAGATAAAGACAAGATTTGGTTTTAAAGCAAGGAATTTTTTGTTGGATATTTACACAATGAAAAGTTGATCAAGAACGATTAGAAGAAGATGATTTTAAAATGCCATATGTCGAGGAAATCTTGGTGGTAAAATATTGTGGTTTGCTACCAATAATTATAGTGGAGATCTTAAAAAAATTACGAGCTCCACTTAATTAACCATGGTAGAATGAAGACATAATTATTGACTCATATATTCACTAAGCCACAATGTAATAAAGTGGAACCATAACAAAACATTTGGAATAAAAATAATATGAAGGATTCCTTCAAAAGACAAAGATATAAT
>VDFB02058242.1:457687660-457803405 GCA_007258455.2 Sequoia sempervirens
TTTTGATAAAGGAGAAATTTAAGGTATTCGTATATCAATTTGGAAAAAAATCCACCTCCTTCATGAATACATATAATAAATAATACCAAGATTCTCAAAGAATATAAATTATGAAATAATTTCTAATCACACCCTAAATGACCAAGGATATATATCCCAAGAGTGTTGGAGACACATAAATAATACATATGATTGGAAGGTAAATAACACATTAATTCTGAAATTATCTCACTTGACATTATACATTGCATATACATCCATAAATAAAATAAATACAATTAAGTACAAGTATCATGGCATATGACCTTCTTACACTAAGATAACTTATCCATGGTAATTAGCTTCATAAGAAAATTTGCAACATTATCTAGAGTACGAATTTTTATAGCAAGACCTTGGCATTCTCAACCCTTTCTCACATAAGTAATATCATATACCAAAATTCTTAGTATGATGATGATACATAGGATTTTTTACCAAACAAGTAACACTTTATCTATCACATCCAATTTTGACAATTCTACAATCAAAACCAATACCTATACTAAGTTTTTGTAACCAAATCACCTCCTTATAGGTATGTGTAATAGCCAAATTCTTTTCTTCTATTGTGGAAAAAGAAACCATGAGATTCATTTTACTCATCCAACTCACTACACCTCTAAACAAAGAGAAAAAATAGCCACTAATGGACCTTCAACTATCCAAATCACATATATAATCCGCATAAATAAATCCCTATATTTCCAATGAATCATCCACATCATTAGTACCATGATAGCACAAATAATAATTATAATTTACACAAATATATATATCCTCAATGAAATCCCAATGCTCTCAAACCTCTCGCTACTTGGGCAATATCTTGTCTAGTGAAAACCATTGCATACATCAAACTAAGAATAGAACCAACAAGAAATGTTAGAAATTCCATGAAAATCACCATCAAATTTAGAACACATGTATAAAGTAAGCTTAGTACCAACCTAAAATGGAATACCCATTAGCTTATAGTCATGCATACTAAATTGTCACAAAATGGAATTCACATACGTACTTCAACTCAACTAAATATTTCCATCCACTTGATCCTTATTGATCTCCATAAGAAGAATATATTTTTTAGCAGGAATGTGCACCAAGATGGGGGACCAAAAGAGAAAATGCATAAAAGATAAAACACAAGCTTGTCATAATGAAACACACTCACATTTTTGTGAAGAAAAATATCTAAGTTCTCTTTCTCTTTTGGTCAAACTATATACATGAAATAAACACTTAAGTGACATTTATATATGGACATTTACTTATACTTTAATTTATATTTCAAGTGCATAGTTTTAGGATGTTTTAGAATGGTTTCAGATCTCTATGAGTTATAATGCAAAGCTAGGTTTTCTTATAATTTTTCAAATAGTCAAATTTTAGTAATCAACAGGTCAAATTTCAATAATTAGTAGGTCAATTTTAGTAATCAATAGACTCCCATTATCTTTATCTCTCTCTCTCTCTCTCTATATATATCACTCTATGCATATCCCTTACACTTTAGACTTCTCTCTCTCTCTCTCTCCCTATCTCCATCTCTTTCTATACCTCTCTCTCCACTGAGCAAAAGGTCTACCTCTTTGTCCTTCTCTTTGTCCTTCCCTCTCTAATTCTACCTCATCTCTCTCTCTCTCTACCTCTCCCTCCCTCCCTCCTTCCCTCTCTACTTCTCTATTTCCCCTCTCTCTACCTACCACTCCCTCCATCACTTCATACCTCTCTCTCTCTGTTTCTTTCTATCTCACCTCTCTCTCTCCCTCCCTACCTCTTCCTCCATTTATCCTTCCCTCTCTAATTCTCTCTATCTCCCTCTCCCTCTCCCTCTCTCTACCTACCTCTCCCTCCATCAGTCCCTACCACTCTCTCTGCCTCCTCTCTCTCTCCATCCCATTCCTCCCTCTCTACTCATTTCACCTATCCTAATCCTCTCTCTCTCTCTCCTTCCCTCTCTCTTCTCTCTATCCTGCTCTCTCTCTTCATGTCTCTCTCCTCTATATGCTTCTCTCTCTCCCTATTTACCTTTCTCTACCTCTCTCCATATATACTTCTCTCTATGTTTGTTCTCCATCCCTCCATCCATCTCTCTCTTCAAGTAGGAAGAGGCAAAGAGAGAGAGGTAGTGAGAGAGACAAAACGGTAGGTAGTGAGGGAGAGGGGAGATAAAGAGTATATAGGGAAGGAGGGGGAGAGGTAGGGAGAGAGAGATAGAGAGGTGAGATAGATGCAAGTATAGAGGGAAGGGGAGAGAGAGAAATAAAGATTGAAGAGGGAGGGAGAGGTAAGGAGAGAGAGAGGTGAGATAGAGAGAATTAGAGAGGGACAGAGACATAGATAGAGAGGGAAGAGGGATGCATGGAGAGAGGTGAGATAGATAAAATTAGAGAGGGAAGGTGAGAGAGAGAGGTGAGATAGATAGAAGTAGAGATGAAAGGAGAGAGTGAGAGAGAGAGGGGGGATGGAGGGAGTGAGGGAGAGTTAGAGAGGGCTGCAAGTGATATAGAGAAAGTAGGAGGGATAGAGTAGAGAGAGGGAAGGAGGAGGAAGACAGGAGAGAGGAAGGAGATATTAGAGGAGGGAAGGAGATACAAAGTATAGAGGGAAGGAGAGAGCAAGAGAGAGAGGATGGAAAAGGGAGGAGGTAGAGCTAGAGAGGGATAGGTTAGATAGAGGTAGGAATGCATAGAGGTGGGATAGAGAGAAGTAGAGAGGGGAGAGGGAGGGAGGGATAGGTAGAGGGATAGGTGAGGTAGAGAGAAATAGAGAGAGTGCTTGTTGATTACTAAAATTTGACCTGCTGATTACTGTATTTTGACTAAGTCTAAAAGATTATAAGATCTTCTAATACTTAGAATTTGTATTGTAACTCCTAGAAATCTAAAACCATTCTCAAACATACATAAACTATATACATGAAATATAAATAAAGTATAAGAAATTAAATGTCCATATATAAATGTCACTAATACTTTGTGACCAAGAGAGAAAGAGAAAGAGATTTTTTCTTTACATAAATATAAGCGTGTTATTGTTTTATTTGGAAATTTCTAAGCCTTTGGCTTGAATTTTCCTTGGGTTTCCAACCCAAAGGTTTGGAGTGACTCCAATATCCAAAGATGTTCTTTTGTAAATAGTAAAAAAAATGAAATAGTCTCGAGCATGCTCCCCATCAGGTTTGCATGTGTTTGAATGTCAAGTCAAAATAATACCATGATAATGTTAAGCTCTCTATTAACTTTCTAACCATGTAATTTTTTTCACATTTTCACATTATAATGCACTTGCATTATTTTTTTCTTTATAAATTTCCAAGCCTTTGACTTGGCTTTGCCTTGGGCTTCCAACCCAAAGGTTTGGAGTGAATATTAAATGTTGAAAGACATGTTTTTACAAATAGAGAGAGAAAGAGAGCTTGCTTATTACTGAAATTTGACGTCATGATTACTGAATTTTGACTAAGTCTAAAAAATTATAAAATCTTCCAAAAATTGGAATTTGTATTATAATTCCTAGAAATCTAAAACCATTCTCAAACATATTGAAACTATATAAATGAAATATAGTTAAAGTATAAGACATTTACTTTCTTATACTTAAATGTTTATTTCATGTATATAGTTTGACCAAGAGAGAAAGATAAAGAGATTTTTCTTCACATAAATGTGAGTGCATTATAACATGAACACGTTATATCATGAGCACATTATAATGCGATCACATTATTGTTTTCTTTATAAATTTCCAAGATTTTAGCTTGGATTTTTCTTGGGATTCCAAACCAGAGGTTTGGAGTGACTTTTCAATGTCTAAAGACGTGTTTTTGCAAATATTATAAAAAATTGACATAATCTCAAGTGTGATCTCCATTATAACCACGATAATGTCAAGCTCTCTTTTAGCTTTCTAGCCATGTAATTTTTTTCATATTTTCATGTTATAACACGAGTGCATTATAATGTGCTTCTGTTATTATTTTCTTTAGTAATTCCAAGCCTCCGGCTTAGATTTATCTTGAGATTCCAACCCAAAGGTTTGGAGTGAATTTTAAACATTCAAAGACAATTTTTTGCAAATAGTAAAAAAATGACATAAGATCGAGTGTGCTCCCCATTAGGTTTGTACGTGTTTCAATGTCTAGACAAAAAATACCATGATAATGTTAAGCTCTCTTAGCTTTCTAACCATGTATTTTTTTCACATTTTGAGTATGTTAAGGTTTTCATCTTTAATTTATTTTGTTAGTGTATCCATGTTTTGTTGGTATTTTTGACATTATTTTTTAACCATTCATCTAAATTTTAAATAAATATTTTTAGAAACTAGACTCCATTATTTCACATATTAAAAAAATTGATTTTTGATTAGTTTTCAAAATTTTTAGGGGGGGTGTAGATAGGGGAAATTTGGGGGAAAGAATGAATCATCGATAGCAACCACAAAACTACCTAAATTCAAGCCATAATGACCCTAATCTAACAATGAAGCACAAATTACAATAGAAATCATAATAATAGAGCAATAAAACCTCAATTCCTATGCCAAAGTTGATTCTCCTTCATCTCTCTTCTCCACTTTGATTTGTTTGCTCTCAAAAATTTGTAGTATGCAAGATATATGATAAGCTTGATGTGTAGTAGCAAGATCTCAAGATAGTGATATGATGGAAAAACTTTAAAGATTGTGGTTCTTCGAGATGAATGATATGAGTGATAGCAAAATATTGAAGATTGTGGTTAACCTTGAAATGAGAATGATAGGTTGTTTTTAAAGAAATGCCAATTCAAATGAAGGGTGAGGATTGAGTGATGAGGTATGATGATCAATGGATGAGATTAATTGAGAAGAAAAGAGATAAGGATGGGAAGGATGGACCAAAACTCAAGAAATTAGTTGAGATTTAGGGCTTGGCTAAGAATAGGTAAATTAAATAATTAACACAATTATTTAATTTAGGAAATGATGGATGAACAATTATTAAATAATTATAATAATTATAATAATTATAATAATCATTAAATAATTATAATAATTATTAAATAATTATAATAATTATTTAATAAGGGATAGGGAAGAATGATAAATAATTAAATAATTTTAAAAAATATTTAATTATAGAGAAAAGAAAATAATGAATAAGAATTTATTTAATTAAAGAGGAAAATAAATAATTAGTGACACAATTTAAATAAATTGACATTTATTTGAATTAATCAAGAGAGGAATAAAGATAAAGTGAATTAGTTAAATAATATATAATTATTTAATTAATAGAAGAATATGACATTAGGAAATAATTAAAGGGTAAATGCTTTTGACTCAAAGCTATGAATTGGTGAGGTCACAAATGAGGGACCTCATCCCCACTATAAATTCTCAACAATTACACCTCAATGGGGTTTGAACCTTTATAGCAAGAATAACAACACAACACCTTAACCATCACACCATGCCACTATTGGTAAGATGTGTCCACTTTGAAAATGAGTTAAAATCATATATTTATTAAAAAAATAGCAAAAAAATAAAGCATAAACTACATGGTGTTAGCTAATTTCTCACTAAAATGATTTTTGAAATACTAAGAAAATGCTAACGTTTTGGTAGGGCCACACTAGACACTATTATATTTCTTTAAAAGAAAAAGGAACACTTTGTGTGGCCCCCCTTTTTGAACCCCTTAATCTCTATCATTTAAAAAAATAGTAGTTTAGAAAGTAGATTAAGAGCACTAGGACTCTTGTTTTTGTTGCATCTTCAAATTTTGAGTGTAACTATCTTCAATTTCTCATGCAAGGTCAATCTTTCCCAATTTCAGAAAAAAATTGGCCACTCAAGACCCCTTTTTGGTCCCCCATCTTTATGCACTTACTCTGGCGACAAAGTCCTTAATCTCAAATAGGTTAGAAAACTAAAATTTGAGCTCCTTGAGAATTTCCTTATTGTTACCAATAAATAATATACCATCCACATAGAAGATAATGATTAGTATCTAGTCATCAATAATTTTAACATAAACAAAGTGATCTTCCTTACTCCTAACAAAACCCAATTTAAATGTAAAAACAGGTACCAAATCCTAGGTGATAATTTTAGACCATACAATGATCATTTCAACCTATAAACCAATTGTTCCTTCTCTTTCACAATAAAAATATTAGGCTAATAGGTAAAATACCTCCTTAAGATACTTTACAAGAAAATATTTTTAATATCCATTTGCTCAATCTCAAAAATGCTAGTTATAATAATGGATAAAAATAATCTAATATAAGATCATAAGATTACTTAGCAATATGAGAGATTTTTTTTATATCAAAATCAACTCCCTTTCTTTGGGAGAAAGCCTTGGCCACCACTCTATTCTTAAAACCACTCTAACTAACCATCTAGACCAAATTTTATTTTGTACACCCATTGTAACCAATGAGATTTTTTGCCTCAAGAAAACCAACAAGATCCAAAGTATCACAACTATCCAAGGCCATCATCTCCTCTAACATGACCTATATCCAAGACTCACTATATGTAAGAGCTGAAGATATTAGCTCAACACCCAAAACCACTCACAAAAACAATGAAAACCTTCTACAAGAGAGTATGCAAGAAAAATGAGCTTGTTTGATATTAAGACCTATCAAATGATGAGGTATGAAGTATATTACAAATGCATAAAATGACCTTCCTTATATAGGAAAGGTTGAAATGTAGTAATGAACTTGATGTTGACAAATGTCATAATTCTATGACATGAGACAACTAACAAACTAATCACCTAGGAAATGATGCATTAGCTAGATAATATAAGTTCTAGACAACCCAACTAAGACTTCTAGAAAGAATCTTATGTCCTAAGTAAACTTATGTAAGTGTAATTAAATAATTAATTACACCAACACTATAATCTATAGATAACATCCTTCAAAGATCTAGGTTCATTGTCAATATGCAACAAAGAAAATACACACCAAAAAGCTAGTGGGCTATAACTTTCGACTAGATTTCATTATCTTCTAGACCTTATTAAGATAGGAGTAATGGGTGAGCTACCTATTCTTTTGTGTTCTAATCTTTCACATCATCATCTAAACCCTCATTTAAATCCTCTACTTCTTATCCATTCTCTAATCTATCTAATTGTTCTTCCACATGTGCATCTTCTCGCTTTTCTATTTTTATTTCAATGTGCACTATTTTTTATTTTTTAAATTATTTTGTTTTTCATTTACCTAAATAAGCTTTAAAATCCCTAAAAATTACATCTCTCAAAAAAATTATGTTCCCTCTTACCATTTTCCACACTTCATAAGGAGTATTATCAATAAGATATGAGCAAGGAGATTGTTTAGGAAAATTGCAAGCAATACTTATAGCTTCCGCCCAAAAGTATTGATCTAGTTGTGTACGACTTAGCTTAATTCTAGCTCTTTCCATTAAGGTTTATTTTATTCTTTTTGTTACCACCTTTTTTGGGAAGTATAAGGTGTAGTCTTTTGTTAAATAATACATGTATGCTTACATAATGTATCAATTTTTTAGAATAAAATTCTCCACCATTTTCAGATCTCAACACCCTTATCTTATAATATGCTTGTTTTTTGACAAAGGCTTTAAATTTCTTAAATTTAGGGAAAAAATAGATTTAAAATGCATAAACTAAATCTAGGCATGTATCTAGAGACAACATCAATGAATGTAACATAATAATGACATTTACCCATAGAACCAACATCCACTTGACCAAACACATTTGAATAAATAATTTCTAATAATTTTTGAGCTCTATTTCTTCCAACAGAAAATAAAGATCTATTCTATTTTTCAAAGATAAATATTCACAAAAAAATATTTTTACTAACAAAATAATAAGAAAAACCATTAACCAAATTTTTATTAATAATGGTCTTAAGACCTATTTCACTTATGTGACCTAAACATTGGTGCCACAACATATACATGTATTTTTAATTTGAGTTACATTGGAAGAAATAAAAAAAGTCGATGAATTCGACCTAAATAGAGTCCCAATTTGACATTCTTTAGTGACCACCAAGTTTCCTCTTACCAACTTGTAACTAGACCTATCAAATTCCACATGTACACTAGAATAATTTAACTTGGATACATAAAGTAAATTTATCACAAGACCTAGAATATGCAAACATGATCAAGGGTTTTAACCCTTCTATCATTGAAACACAATTGAACCTTTCCCTTACCAACATGATTTGCTTGATATTGTAGAATGCTTTTCCTAAATATGCTCAAACATGGAAAAACAAGCAAACATTAGTCCTTAAACAAGTGTAAACACACATTCCCCATGAAATTCATTCAAACACAAGAACATGAAATTAAAGTAAAGTAATCAAATAAACTACTAATGAAATTCTATTCTAAATGCTCAAACCAACATCCCATAGGGGAATTGGTGCTTCTTTGATGTGGAAAGGAGCCCTTTCCCAATTCCTTGATAAGCTTGATGATATATGTGTGATTCTTGATGCAAAATGCCAATAATCTAGCTATGGATGATAAATTCTATGCTAACTTGGATGAAAATATGGATAATAAGCTCGCATAAACTTGTGGATCATAACCTTGCATCAAAATATGGATGATTATGGATCCCAAATCAATAGAGAAGGCCTCTATTTATAATGAAAAAGGTTTGAAGAGTGAAGAATCAGAGGAATGTGGGATTAAAGATTGGACCGATGGGATTGTACCACTTGTCAACATGCTAATGAAGGAGAGTGGAGCACATTTTGAACAATGAGCATGTTTAATGCATGTAGGTGAAATTTGAATTTCAAGAGGAGGCTTGTGTAAGAGGGGATGTAAGAGGAATTAATGCCAAGTTGGCTCAAGGAGAGGACATGTAAGAGCCTTCAATGTAAAGGTGGAGGACAAAAGTCCTTTGGGAGGGAAAAGTCAAGTGGGTGGAATATTCAAAAAAATATGCCACATTTGAATGAAAATAGGAAGGAGTTAGTAAATCAAATAAATTGATTTATATGTGCAACTTGCAAAAGCTAGAGGAATGGGGGATTAGTGTTAGGAGCTAATTAATTTGGGATTAATTAACTTAGATGAACTTAGTTTGATTGTGACATTTAATTTAAATATTTGAGTTTATTTAAATCAAATGAGAGGATATTGGAACATTAGTAATTTAATTAAATAAAATGGTTTATTCAATTAAATGAAGAATATTAGGATTTAATTAAATAAAACTAATTTATTTAATTAAATGAAGAACATTAGGATTTAATTAAATAAAGTTGATTTATTTAATTAAATGAAGAACATGAATGAAATAATTTGATAAAGTGTTCAATTAATTAGTTAGTGTAGAAATGATTGAGAGTTGGTGTTAGTGAATCAGAATTAAGTGCATGATATCAATCAGGATATTTTGAGTGGCTACATTTTACCCCTCTTTAAAGCAATGTACTTGTTGCATTGGTTCAAAGAATAACACTTCCGAGATCAAAATTAAAAAAAAAGAAAGATTTTTTTTGGATGCCCGAGTGGAAAGAAGTATATTAGTACATTGCCCCCTCAAGAGATTGAGTGAAAAGTTTGATTTAAGGGTCGATCTCATGACAAAGAGGTTCAAGATGGATGTATGGATGGTGTGATGATGATGCAAATGAGATGGTTTTAAGATGCTTAGAATAACCAATCTATATTATCCTAAACAACTGAAATGATGATGCAATGCCTGTGAAATGGATGATGTTATGATATGCTCTTTTTCTCTTTGAAACATCTTTTCTATGTGTAATATGATGATGCAGTATGTATGTATGTATGGATGATGTGATGATGCCTATATGATTCTACAATGGATGTTTTATGCAAATGTATGGTTTAATGAGATTCTTAGAATAACCAATCTATATTGTGGCCCAATGATGGAAATGCAATGCATGTAAAATGATTGGTGTTTCCTATTATATGTGATATGTAGTATGCTAACAATTTGTGGATGCAGGATGGGTGTATTAGTGATGTTTGGTTGACTGCCATGGTACTATATTAGCGTAGAGAGAAAAGAGAAGAAATGAGATGATAAAAAGAGGATCCAACAAGTCCATGATCCGCTGAGACTTTATTAGAAATAATGATGAGAGATTGATGATGCTTCACTTATCAGAGATTGGGATTTTAAAAGAGCTTACTTACCTTATGTTGGATAACACACATAGATACGATGCATTAAGGTATAACGAACCAGGATAGCATTTGTACTTAGTGCGATGGACTTTGACTTGACAATCAGATAGGAGTACCCTTGTTCTCACCTGGAATACTAAACCCTATTTAGAATGAAGTTTAGATATTTTAAACATCTCAAACCAAAACATAGGAAGGAAAGCCTTCTTATGTAGTCAACAAGACATCGAAAACACCCTCCCTATGAACCAAACAAAACACGCATGACCAAAGTTATATTACAAGAATATCCAACAAGCACAACAGAAAAAAGATAATGATCAATGCCCCATTCCTTTCTCTCTAAATTGTTTTGATTAGACATCATCGAGAGGTCATTGGAATGAGTGCAATAGGATAAATCAACAAGACAAACATCAAGTAAAGAAACAAGCCAATGTTCTTCATACCTCTAGCCAAGACTAAACTACGGTGATGCTTGATGTTGATGTCCATTATAGGAAGGATGCATCCTAGGACATGATGTTATTAGATGATTTGGGACAAACTGGATGATGGGCTATTAGTACCAAGGGGGTACCAACTTGTTTACCTACTGACCTAGACTTGAGACCCTTGACGTTTTAGTTTTCACTCTTAATTTGCTAGACTTGTTTCCGATTGTCGTACCAAAGTTTGGGAGATGACAATCATTTATTATGAGTGGATGTTTATTGCGGGTGAATGTGAAATGGGATGGATGAATTTTTTCAAATATTTGGATTTTTTTGGGTATTTTTGAAATGTTTTGAGGCTGTTTTTGGTATTTTTGAGATGTTTTACAAATGTTTTTATTTTTAAAATTTTCAATATTTTTGGTGTTCTCTAAGATTTTGACCAAGAACCTAACCTAAAGACCTATCCTAGGGGCCTCGAGGGCTAATGAAAGATTAGCCTTGCCTACATTATACACGTGGAGACCATGTAGTTCGACTAACATAGACTTGTTTATTGATGAGATATGAACAAATGAATTGCCACTTTATTATGATGGACCCCTAAAGGACTAACCTAAAGTGTCTCGGGGGCACATCGATAATGGCCTTGCCTATGTTCAGAGATCAGAGACTTGGAGTTCGATAAGATGACTTTGTTTTTGACTTTTTCTAACTTTTTGACCTATTTTTGGATTTTGATATGTTTTGAATGTTTTTGGGTTTTTGATTTTATGAATGTTTTTTTGATTAACTGAATGTTTTTGGATTTTTTTATTTTATGAAGATTGCAAGAATATACACAAATCCAATCCAATGTAGGTATAAGAACGTGCCCCTAGCGTGGTGTGATAGACTACTCTGATATATGTAGGACAAACTGACCTTAGAAATGTGCCAAGTAGTACTAGGGGGAACATGATACAAACACATGATCAAACTATGATGCAGACATAGATGGGTGTCAGAAGGATCAATGGAATGTGATGGATGAATGATGCAGAACAAGCCGTAGAGATCATGGTGGATGGAAAGTGCTTATTTACATGAGGCACCTATTTTCCAGGTTTTCACCAAGGTACTTGCCCAAAGCGCCACCAAAGTGGTTTTCACTAGAGGATGATTTTTTTTTACTATTTTCAATCCTTTTTTCTTATTTTTTTGGATTTTTTATATTTTTGATTTTTTTGTATTTTTTGGATTTATACCCTGCAAGATTAGGCATAATTTTTTTTGAGATGGGAGCTATTGATAGGCTCCTATAGAGGTTCACCTTTTGGTGTTGACAACTGATATGCCCTTGATTTGTAGCTTGTTGTGATGATGAAGGGTCCCAACCAGTTGGGTTCAAACTTTCCCTTGCTATCTGGATTTCATACATTCTTTTGATTCTCCTTCAATACGAACTCTCTGACTTGAAAGTTCTGACTCTTGATCTTCTTGTTGTAGGTTTGCTTGAGATGGTTTTGGTAGACTTAGAAATGATTCAAAGCATCTATGTGCCGCTCATCCAATAGTTCTAGCTCTTTCAACTGTGACACCCGATATTCTTCATCAGTAATGAGATTCTGCAGTGATATTCTTAAGGATGGAAGCTTGATCTCAATGGGAAGGATGGCTTCTAATCTGTAGACCAGGGAGAAAGGGGTTGCACCTAAAGGTGTGCGGATACTCATTCGGTAGGCCCATAAGGAAGAATTCAATTGTAGGTGCCAGTCACAACCAACTTCATTGACTATTTTCTTTAGGATTTTCAAGATGGCTTTATTTGTAGCCTCAACTTGAAAATTACCTTGGGGGTAATATGGGGTGGAGAAGCGATGTTGGATATTGAAATTTTGGCATAGGTCTCAAACATCTTGATTTTTGAAAGGTGTCTCGTTATCTGAGATAATGGCTTGAGGGACATTGTAACGACAAATAAGGTAGTTCAGGATGAACTTGGATATTTGCTTTCCTGTGATGTAGGTCATTGGGATGGCCTCTACCCACTTTGTGAAGTACTCCGTGGCAGTGATAATGAAATTTTGTCCACTATGTGAGGTAGGGATGATTTTACCAATGAGATTGAGCCCCCATTATGAAAAGGGCCAAGGTGTAATGATTGGGTGGAACTCCTGAGCTGGTGCATGGATGAGATCCCCATGTTGTTGACACTGCAAACATTTTTGGACATAGTCATGAGCTTCCTTCTCCATTGTAGGCCAATAGTACCCAGTCCTCAACAGTTTCTTAGCCAAGGTCATACCACTCGAATGTGACCCAAAAATTCCATTATGTACCTCGGTTAAAGCAATCAAAGCTTCCTTAGGATTAAGTCATCATAACAAGGTTCCCTCAATACTCCTACGGTATAGGGTGTCTCCTAAGATGAAAAAATGGGACAAATTCTTGACAAATTTTCTTTTAAGGTTTGGGGTGATATCAGTGGGGAGGACTCCTATTCTCAAGTAGGTGTATATGTCATGATACCAAGGATCACCAGGACCAATGATTTCACACACGAATTCAGACTCTGGTACCTCAAAATATGGTACAAGAAGCTACTCTACAAGGAATTCTTGCACAGGGACGTTGCGTGGGATATCCAGTAGTGATCCAATTGTTGCCATAACATCTACTGCTCTATTGTTTTCCCTTGGTATTTACTCAAATGTGATGTCAATGAAGAATTCTTTGAGGCTTTCCACCAATTTCTTGTATGGGGTCAATTTTTCATCCTTCATTTGGTATTCATCATTGACCTGGTTGATGATAAGTTGTGAGTCCCCATAGACCTTGAGTGTCATGATCTGCCATTGTACTATAATTATGAGTCCTATAACAAGAGCCTCATATTCTACAATGTTATTTGTGCAAGGAAAAAACATCTTATATGACTTTGGTATGCAATCTCCTTGTGGTGTAATGAAGAAGACCCCAGCTCTTGACCCATCCTATGTGTAGGATCCATCAAAATATACTTTCCAATGATTTGCCACACTTAAAGGTTAAAGATTGACTCATTGGAAAATTTTGATACTAATAGGTTCTTTGAATACATCGGTGCTTCTGCCAGCTGATTTGGAATTACTTGTCCTTTAATGACCTTTCATTCTACATACTTAATGTCATTTTCTTTCAAGATCATAACCCATTTAGTTGTTCACCCTTTGAGCATTGCTTTAGAAAGCAGATACTTGAGAGGATCTATCTTGGCAATGAGTTTTATCTTATGTGCCAATATATAGTGTCTGAAGTTTTGTGTAGCAAACATGAGTGCTAAGCAAGCCTTCTCAATGGATGTATAATTCAGCTCATGTCCTACCATAGTTCTACTGCTGTAGTCTCTTTCCCATTTTCATCATGTTATGCTAAGAGAGCACCAAGGGATATTGTTGTTACTAATATATATAGGATCATTGGCTTACTTGGAATTGGTGGCATAAGAATTGGTGATGTGAGTAAGTACTCCTTGATTTTATTAAATGCCTGATCACATTTCTCATACCATTTGTATGACACCCCCTTGGGGAGTAGATGAGAGTATGGGATAGCCTTATCTTCTAACTATTCTATAAATCGACGAATGAATTGGAGTCTTCCTTGCAAACCTCTTAACTGCTTCAATGTTTTTGGTGCCTCCATCTCAAGAATGGCTTTGAATTTGATGGGGTCTATCTAAATTCCCCTCATAAATACAATATACCTAAGGAGCTTTCCTGACTATACACCAAAGATGTACACTTCTTTGGATTGAGTATGACCTTGTAATCTTATGGGTATTTGTGTTCTGACAATTTTTCTATTGCTTCAGTTAGTGTTCCTGATAGAGGATGATGCGATTCTATTAAGTTGAGTTGTTGTGGATAATTTTGTGGTGATTCATGATGCTCATGGATGTTTCTAGATCATGCTCTATCTATGTTACACATCTACATTGATCGTTGTGCTCACGATTGATGATTTTATCTTGTGTGTTCATGTTTTCCATGTTCATGGCCGACAGGGTGATTGTAGCATGTTGTGGATCTTCGACGCATAATTTTTGAAGGAGTTTCATGTTCAAAGATGTTTTTTTGGGTCCTTACTAAGTTGTGGCCGACTTTGGTTGATTCACATTAATAATTGTTTATTGATTTGGGCCGATAGTTTGTATTCATTTTTTATTTTGTTGAAGATGACATGGAGATGATATTATTCTTAGTTGCAGATATATATAAGCGATTGTTTCGACCATTTGAAGGTATGGTGTGAATGAGATGTGCGAATAATGTCCCAATCATTCGAAGGTAGAAGCAGAGTGTGAAGAAGAGTGAGCAGAGTGTGAAGAAGTGTTCATGTGTTTAACTAGAATTGTAATCAGGCATTAGTAGATGCCATTTTCAAAGTTCAAAATCTTGTAGATGTAATATGAATGTTTTTTTAAGACAATGTGTCTTCCTTTGGGAAGTAAGCCTTGTTGTATTTAAGCAGTGAGCTCTAGGCAGTGTTCTTGAATGCATGTGCATTCCCATTTATTTTTCTTTAAACTTTTAATAGGGTATAATCTTGTGGACTAACCTCCACAGTGGTTTTTCCCCTAACAAGGTTTCCATGAAAACAAATATTGGTGTTATGTGTGTTTCTGATGTGGTGATGATTTATGCTTTCATGTTTATTTATCAGATATGAGAATAAGTTTAATAAGTTTAAATTTCTGTGACAACTAATTCACCCCCCCTCTCAATTGTCTACCCTTATGTTTCCAAAAATTGGTATCAAAGCAAGTTCCTTGTAAGAAGTTTGATAGCTTGAGGTGATTCAGGATGGTGACATACAAGAAGGATAGTCTAAGATTTGATGGAACAAATTATTCTCTGTGGAAGGCTCTAATGGAGTGTCATCTAAGATGCATTGGTGAACCTTTTTGGAACATTACAAAGAATAGGTATATCATCCCATAGAATGGTCCTTCTATAGCTGTTGAGATTAAGGATGCCGAGTACAATATCGGGGCTAAGGAAGCATTATTGAGTGCTCTAACTGATTTTGAGATGAAAAATGTAATGGATCTGAAGACTACTTATGAGATTTGGAAAAAGTTGGAAACTTTGTATGAAGGTGATGCACATGTGAATGTTGCTAAGTTGCAAAGCCTAAAGGGGAAATATGAAATGTTGAGAATGGGTGATGATGAGAACATTACTTCTTTTATGTAGAGAGTGAATGAACTTGTGTGTAGTATTAGATGTGCTGGTGGAACATTGGATGAATCAGAGATTGTTGCTAAAGTGCTCAAATATTTTCCTGTTGCATGCAAAGCCAAAGCTACAGCTATTGAGGAGATCTGGACTGTGACAATTGTAACCAAAGATATGTTGATTAGTAAGCTTACTACTTTTGAGTTAAGTGAGTTTGGTGATGCTCTTCCTAAGGAAAAACATACATTCAAAGCTATTATCTCCAGAAAGGATAAGAAAAGCTATGATCCAGGAGAAAGTTCTTCTAGAAAAGTGTTCAAGTATGAGGAGGAAATGAGAGAGATTGAAGAAGAGGAGAGAAAACTAGACGAGCTTGAAGCACTTATTGTCAAAAGGGAAGCCAGAGGAGAAGGTAAGTATAAAGGGAAATTTTCTATTAAATGTTTTTCTTGCAATAAGATAGGTCATTTTGCATCAAGGTGTCTGGAAAAAGTTCCTAAGCCAAGACCTAACAAGCCTAGGTTTCAAAGAAAGTGTTACTATGTTGTTGATGAAGGTGTGACAGATGATGAATCTAATAAAGAGAATAAAAGTGAGGATGAATGGGTATTTATTGCTATCAAAGAAAATGATCAAGTTCTTACTGAATCTACTAAGTGCACAAATGTGGAGAAATCCCTAGTTGCCCGAGTTGAAGAAAAGGAAGAATGGGTGATTGATAGTGAATGATCTCATCACATGATAGGTGATAAAAGAAAATTTATGAGCTTGGAAAAGTATGATGGTGGTGTTGTAAGATTTGGTGATGACAAAGCTAGTGTAATCTATGCCAGAGGATCCATTTCTCTTGATGGTAAGCATAATACTGATGATGTCCTATATGTGGAAGGCTTGAAGCATAATCTCTTAAGTGTTGGAAAAATGGTTGACAAGGGATACAATATTCAATTCAAGAATGGAAAGTGTAGAATATTGGGGAGTTTTGGAAATGTGATTGCTTCAGGTACCAAAAAAAGAGGAAATATCTTTCACCTAAATGCTACTGGTAAAAGTTGTTTGATTGCTCAAATTGATGAGAATTGGTTGTGGCATAGGAGATTGTCATGTAAACTTTGACAATATTATCAAGATAAGTTCTACTTAGGCAGTGAGAGATCTTCCTAAGTTGGTAAAGCCTACTAATACCATATGCAAGGAATGTTAGTTAGGGAAGAAAACTAGAATTTCATATCAGAGCAAACAACATTGTTCAAATAAAGTGTTGGAGCTTGTTCATACTGATTTGTGTGGTCCTTCTAGAATTAGAAGTTTACAAGGAGACATGTACTTCCTGTTACTTATTGATGATTACTCTAGATTGATGTGGGTTACTTTCTTAAGGGAAAAATTTGAAGCTCTAGAGAAATTCAAGATTTTTAAGGATGTGGCTAAGACAGAGACAAGTTTGAAGATTAAGTGTCTGAGATTAGATAGAGGTGGTGAATTCACTTCCCATGAGTTTAATTATTTCTATGAAGAGCATGGGATAAAGAGACAATTATCTGCCTCACATACCCCTTAGTAAAATGGAGTTGTGGAAAGGAAGAATAGGACAATTCAAGAAGCTGCTAGGACAATGATGTTGGAAGGAAATGTTCCTCATATCTACTAGAGAGAAGTTGTGAGTACTGTTGCTTACACTCTCAACCAGGTACAAGTTAAAGGTGATACCGGTAAGACTCCTTTTGAGCTATGGTTTGGTCATAAGCCTATTGTTAGATACTTCAAAATATTTGGGAGTAAATGCTTTATCAAAAGAGATGAAGACATAGGAAATTTTGATGTTGGGAGTGATGAAGGAATCTTTCTTGGTTATTCTACTAAAAGCAAGGCCTACCAGTGCTACAATAAGAGATTGAGGAAATTAGTTGAAAGTGTTAATGTCAAGGTTGATAAAGACATAGTTAGACAATTCAGAACCTATGGATATGATTTAGATGATCAGAATGATAGTTCAAATAAAGGAAATAAAGTTCAAACTTCAAATCAAGTTCAGATCATTCCGGTGAATCAGGAAAATCAAGAGGAAGGAACTAGTGAAAGTGCTGAAGTGAGATCACAAGAGCCCAAAGTTCAAGAACATCCCAAGACTCCAAGGTATGTAAGGCTAAATCATTCAAAAGATCAGATTATAGGTGATAAGAACAAAGGTGTTCAAACTAGGAGAAGAATTACAGAAAAATATTTTTTGATTTGAAAGACCGAGCCTAATAGTGTCAATGAAGCATGGAAAGATGGAAATTGGGTGGAAGCAATGGAAGAGGAACTACAAATAATTGAGAAGAATAATACATGGATTCTTGTTCCTAGACCTAAGGACAAAAATGTAATTAGAACTAAATGGGTCTTTCGAAACAAACTGAATGAGCAACCTAAAGTTGTTAGAAACAAAGCAAGACTGGTGTGTAAAGGATATTCTCAGATGGAAGGAATTGGCATAGAACAAAATTTTTCCCCTGTTGCTAGGATTGAAGTTGTGAGACTGTTTCTTGCTTATGTTGCTTACAAAAACTTCAAGGTTTATCAGATGGATGTGAAGTCAACATTTCTAAATGGTGAACTAGAAGAAGTGTATATTGAGCAACCTGATGGATTTCAATTGATTGATCAATGAGATATGGTTTGTCGGTTGAAGAAAGAATTGTATGGGTTTAAGCAATCCCCAAGAGCATGGTATGCCAGAATGGACAAGTATTTGTTGAAGCTTTTATTTAATAAAGGTACTGCTGATAGTAATTTGTATTTCAAGATTGATCATGGTAAAGATTTGATTGTTGAAGATATCATTTTTGGAGGAGATGATAGTTTGTGCATGAAGTTTGCTAATGAGATGTAGAGTGTGTTTGAGATGTCTATGATTGGATAGATGAAATTATTTTTTGGATTGAAAATTACTCAGCTAGATAAAGGGATCTTTATATCTCAGTCCAAGTATGTGAAAGAATTGCTAAAGAAGTTTGGAATGGAAGATTCAAAGCCAGTTGGTACACCCATGGTGACCGGATGCAAGTTGACAAAATATGATGAATCTCCTAAAGCAAATCAGACTAGATACATATTGATGATTGGTGGATTGCTCTATTTGACTCAAACTAGACCTACTATCATGAATGTCGTATGCATTGTTGCAAGATTTCAAGCTGATCCTAAGGAATCTCATGTGACAGTTGTGAAGAGGATTTTCAAACACTTGAAGGGGATAGTTGATTTTGGATTATGGTACCCTAAAGATGATTACCTTACTTTGAGTGCTTTTACTGATGTTGATTGGGAAAGATATGTGAATGATAGAAAGAGTACTAGTGGTGGTGCAATTTTCTTGGGAAAGAAGCTGATTTCATGGTTAAGTAAGAAGCAGAATGCCATTTCTTTATCTACTACAGAGGTAGAATACATTGCTGCTGCTAACAATTATATTCAAGTATTGTGGATGAAGCAGATGTTGAAAGATATCAGAGTTGTGTATGATGAACCTATTGCTATATTCTATGATAATTCAAGTGTAATTAACATTTCTAAGAATCTGGTGCTGCATTAAAAAACGAAGCATATATCTATCAAGTTTCACTTTTTGAGAGAGAAGGTGAGTGAAAAGGAAGTTAGATTGGAGTATGTGCCCACTAAGGAATAGATTGTAGATATCTTTACCAATTCATTGACTAAGGATACTTTTGAGTATCTTAGAGGAAAAATAGGGGTGATTACCCCTCCAAAACTAAGATGCATTGACTTGCATCAGTCCGTGCATTGCACAATCATATCTTGATCCAGATTGATGTTGTGGTAGCTGCTGCTCAGGGGGAGTAGTTAGATGTTCATAAATGTGGTTTAGATTTTGTGTGGAGAAAATGTGTATCTTTGTCATTGATGTCAAAGGGGGAGAAGAGTGATGTGAAAAAATTTGTGGGGAGAAGAGTCAAAATCTAAGGGGGAGAAAGTGCTAAGACAAAGTTGTGTTGATGGTGTTTTTCACATCGTGTGTTACCATCAATGCAAAAGGGGGAGGATTTTGGATGTTGCTGATATGTGGTTGTCATTGATGTCAACACTATTGTCCTTAAAGACATTAGAGGTTGTATATGTCAAGTATATTGAGAAAACTGTAATAAAATAAGTTGTAGGTAGTCAGTGGTGAAGTGAAGTTCAGTATGCTGGCTAGCTTAGTATATTGATGATCAAAGGTTGTGGATTAAAGGGTTTGTTTTTGAGTATATCTAGTTTATCCACTTTAAGTTTTAGAGATTTGCATGAAGATTTGATCGAGTAATGGGTATCTGTGCTTTGACAGTTTTTTTGTTGCTTCAATTGGTGTTCCTGGTAGAGGATGATGTGATTATAGTAAGTTGAGTTGTTGTGGATGCTTCTATGGTGATTCATGATGCTCGTGGATGTTTCTAGATCATGCTCTATCTATGTTGCATGTCTGCATTGATCGTTGTGCTCGTGATTGATGATTTTCTCTTGCGTGTTCATGTTTTTCATGTTCATGGTCGATAGGGTGATTGTAGCATGTTGTGGATCTTCTAGGCATAATTTTTGAAGGAGTTCTTGATGGGAAAGGTCATTGATGTCACAACTTGCATCATTTAATTAATTCTTTTATCGAACCGGGTGTGTCTCAGAGTAATATGTGATAAGGATAGTTGTCACAGATTATTTTGGGGGGGGGGGTTTGCACTGTAAACAATGACTTCAAGTATCATTTTTCCTACTTTAGGGGATTTCAGGAGCTCTTGGGAGCTCTTTAGGAGCTAAACTGTAGTGACTGATTCCTAAGATTTAAATCTATTTTAGCTTCTAATTTAAAATTCTGTTGATTTAATTATGACTTTATTGACTTCAATTTAGACCAATTCATGGAGACAATCAATGATTACTTTAATTCCTAATCTAAACACGAAATTCAAATTAATTCTATTTTGCTTCAAAAGAAATCCATAACTTAATTGCTAGAAAGTAAATGCTAATTTAAGAGCAAGAATGAATTGTAGGAAAATGACGATTATTCTAAAAAGCATAAAGAATAATCTCCATGAACAGATTCTAAATATACTTCAACTCCATCTTTCCATAAATTCCTAACATTGCTTTAATGAAGCTTACCAAAAAAATATCAAGTTTAACTGTTTCAGACAACATCTAAACCTAATTTATCTAAGAAACCTGCTAACGATTCTAATGGTTCAATTCAACATCTCTAATAAATAAATCTAACCATTCTAAAAATTCAATCTTAACTATAATAAACTGAAACTTTGAAACATAATTGTAAACATTAGTAATTATCCAATTTTAACATTTACCAAGGTAGAAGATGATTTCAATGATTGAACAATTCATAATTAGTTTCTACTACATATTTAATATTAATGAATCAGAAAATAATAAAAATTAACACAAATACCATAAGATCATTCCAAAGGTTGAGCGGGCCCTGCTCTTCCCCAGGTAAGATCCTTTAACATAGTGAATTGATTAACTTCTTGCTTCCCTTCTCATTGATCAAAAGTAGAACGCATAACAAAGTATTGCTTGTGATTACGTAAATTCTGATTGCAAATTATCTAACTCCTAACTAAGACCGAAATATGGATATTTATAAAATATCCTTATTAGCTTCTAACATGGCATTAACTTCCAAAACTTAAGGTGACCAACTATAGATTACAAAATGAAACTAAAAATAGAACTAAAGTGGACTAAGGAGGACTATGCAAGAACTATGCTAGATTGGCGGTGGAAGTAAAAGTTCCTCAACCGACTATGAAGAAGTCGATTCATACTTTGAGTGACTCATCATCTAGTAGGGCCTATCTATGGGGTAGTCATTCCTCGTGATTAAATATAGAGTTTAACCATCTCATCAACCTTTAAGATACCTTGTTAAAAAACCTTATGAAAAGGACAACAATCATGGTAATAAAGATTAATGCAATATAATTATCTCATCCAAAGTCATCATAAAGCAATGCATTTAACATAATCTATCACTTCCAAAATATTCACTAATTTAGTTAAACATAAAGTAAAATAAGCAAATATGTTAATCTATTGTCTATTGCCAGTCATGTCAATTAACAATAACAAGTATTTTTAAACATTAAAAGCCTTAAATGAAAGTATTTTATATCTCCCATCATTTTCTCCCAAACTTTCTTTGACCTTGTCCTGATGGTTCATCATCTAGAACTATGGTGTTCTCTTTCTCTCTGTTTAGTGCCTCCATCCAAATGATGCAGTCAAATAAACCCTCCCTGTACTGTTCCAACAATCTGGTATTTAGTGCATAGCCATAGTTTTGTCTCAAGTTCTCAAACCACACTCTCATTACTGGAACTAGTATATTTGTCGTTTCCTTTAGCTTTGGTGCTAGCATAATAATAATAAGTATTCTGAATCTCATGCCTACCCAAAATTCTTTCTATTGTTGGATTAGAGTGATGACATGCTTGACTCCGACTAAACTCCAACTGATATTATTCAGACTAATTGGATCCCTTCTCTTGACTGATTCTAGAATAAGCTGGTACCTTTCTTCATAGGACTACAGTGTTAAGGATGGGAGTGTTGCTTCAACATTCTAGAATGCTGAAATGCTATCAAACAAATTTGAGACATAAAGGGGATTAACATCATTTAACCTGACCACTGATCTTACAACTTTGATATATAATTTAGCATGGGGCTTTTTAGGTCTCATTGGTAACCCATATTTTCTTTGAGTCTCTTTGTACTTATCCATTCTATTTGACCAATCCACCTAATTTTTCATTAAAGAAACAAATGATCTTATCTGAAGCTCACCAACATATATATTCAACACTGAGTCATTATTGTCTCCCATTAAAAATCCATGTTGGTAAAACTCACACATTATATTCTGAATGTTAGGGTGGCTGTTAAAGTAATCTTTAAGGAAATCATGATCTTTATTGTAATCCAGACTCCTTCCCAAAATTAACTGATTTATTTTCCATTCTAAAAACTTTTCTCTAAGAAACAAAGAATACGTTGCAGCTGGTCTTCTCATAAAGCATGGCAGAACTGAATTCTACCACCTGCTCAAGTCTTCTGTCAGTCTCATTCTTTTCTTTTTCTAAATTATGTTTCTACTCTTTCACTACTTTTTTTTCTTCCTTATATTCAAAACTGCCAAAGAATGGTATCAAGGCTGAACTAGAGTAGGTTGCACTGGAGGAGTGGGAGGAATATGAGGGATAATGGAAGGTAATGCAAGGTTGCATGGAGGAGTAGTGGAAGTAGAGGCTTCTTACGCATAGAACCGCATGGATTGTTGCTTTAATTCTTCTTCTTTCCGTTGCAACTCTTCCTTTAATCTTGAAATTTCATCAGCACTTACTAATGCTTGCACACTGGCTTGTTGCAGGGCATCCTTTGTTTTAATTAACCGTTCTCTAATCCTTGCATCATTTTGCTCAACTTTCCTTTCCATTGCTTGATTTTTGCAGACTAATTGCTACAATTCTTCTTCTTTTCTTCTCAACTTTTCTTCAAAGAATTGCACATTTCTTCTTTCTTGTTCTAATTCAGCCTCTAAACGAGACATTTTCCTTGTTCTCAGTAATTCTTTAGTTTCTAATTCCTCTGTATTCAATGCTTTGTGGAGTCCTTCTTCAATTAAAGGCTCTTTCCCTTTCCTCTTCTCATGTTGTGGGGAAGGTATAGGGGATTTCATAGTCTCTTTTGGTTCAAATTCTTCAGAGGCCTCTTTCTCTTCGAATTGTGTGCCAAACTCTTCAGTAGAGTCGTAGACTTCAAAAATAGGGTTGTCTTCAAGAGTCGACATTGGGTTTTCAGGGGGACTTTGAGGTCTCTTAGGAGATTGTACAGGGGTACGGGTATCTTCATGTTCATGGGATTTAATAGGGTTTCCAGAAATAGGGGTTTGACTTATAGGTGCCTCTTCAGGAGTTGACACAATAGTTTTAGCATGACTAGGGTTTTCCTCATGTACTTCTTGTCTCTTCTTTTTTGACCTAGTACGGGTTAACTTGATATCTTTGGAAATTTTATTTTTCCCCTTTTCTTGGAAGATTCTCCTTCCTCCATTTTTGTCTTTTTGGCTAAGGGTCCCCTTGTGGGTCTCCCTTTTTGCTTTCCTACGGGCACAAACAAAAATTATAACTAGCCCTGCTTCCCAGTTTCTTTTTTAAGAAATGGTATTTAATTATCAAATGTATCAACCCTTGGTATTTCATAGAAGATTCCCCCTAGCTTTCACTCTCAAAATCATGGAAGAAATTTGCTGAAATAAGAACGCTAGAAAATTTATCCTAACTGAAGGTTTTGTCTGACCATACCTTAAATGTATTAAAAGCCGCATTCCTAGATGTATCAAACCATACTGCCCATCGCAGGTGAAGAACTTCATAAGCCAAGTCGTAACAGTCTTCCATGGCTTGTCCAAACTGTTACAAGCTACGCCACGCTAGTCTCCTTTGTGCATTTGTATCTCTGGCCTTCTTTTTGGCTCCTGGTGAAATGTAGCCACCAATTTCTCATACTTAACTCGACCTTTGTTAACCAGTTTTCCTTCATTTGGAATCCCAAAAATTTCACTTATAATTTATGGTGTGACTTCAATTATTTCTCCCCTTACCCTGGTGACATTCACATTGAAGTTTGTCACAAATTCCCTAACCATTTTTGGTTGGAAGCCTTCATACTGCATCACAAAATTTAGCCTCCCAACTTCTTCTAACAATCTTCTGGTCTCTAAATCAAGATTGAGTTCTCTAGTTCAAAATTTCTCTTATTCCCCATCTTTCTCTGTCAAAAATGGTGGACTTCAACTGGTAGTCTGAATTACTTACCAAAAATGTGGAATGATTTGTTTCTTGATTTGGGAGTAGCCAATTTTGAAAATGACATAACATGCCATTAATCTCCTGCATTTATTTCCTTTACTGCTCCGGAAGATTCACACGCCACAACTTGAAACTTGCAATTCAATTTGCAAGGTTGGCATCATTCATTACACATGTCATCATGTACTTGGGAGGATTTTTGAAAAGACAACTAAATCATGAAGAGATCCATTGTCCTTGAATGACATCATCCATGTCACATCATTCCTTATTTTGAGAATCCATTGCTTTTTGAAATGATTAAAAGTGGATTTATTACTATCATTAGTTAACATTGTGGCGGAGATGTCTAGATTCATAAATATTTACCTATTTTAAATTAGTCTAACTACTTTAGAAAATAACTCAAAAACAATATTCACATTAAATGTGCACCTTAATTTATTTTGAGCCCTTGAGTTCTTCAAGAGTCTTCAGGAGTTCATCAGGAGTCTTCAGAAGCTCTCAGGAGCTTGGAATTTCAGGAGTCTTCAGGAGCTTTCGAGCAAAAATGGAGTCTTTAGAGTCTTCAGTCTTCAATATCTTCAGGAGCCTTCAAGCACTTTCAAAAGTTAACTTAGACCGCCATTTCTGGTTTTCAGTAATCAATTTTTTTTTTCTTTTTTTTACCAAAAGTAAACCGCCATTTGTTGGTTTTCAATTTACTTCCATTTTTCTTAAGGTATACCACCATTTGCTGGTTTTCAATTTACCTTGTTTATTTGTGCCTTCTTTAAAGGTTCAAAGATCTCTCATGGAAGAGATATCTTCCACATGAGAAAATGTTCAATTTTGTGTTGCACTTCACCTAGAAATTCCTCCTTTGTTGCTGGCTTATGGTAAGTTTTCAGTCGATGACCATTGACCAACATAACTCTTTTCTCTCCATCAATTGGAACTAATTGGAAAATTCCATTCTCGAACACTTGTTGTGTCTCATAGGGTCCTAACCATCTGGTATGGAACTTTCCTTTAAAATCTTCAAATATGGAGTCAAATAATAGCACCCAATCTCCATTCTGAACTGTCTGGACACAATATGTTTATCGTGCCATTCCTTCCTTTGCTTTTGAATCACTTTTGTATGCTGAAGTTCCTCCATTCTCATTTCATCAAGTTTATTAAGCTACAAAATTTTTCTTTTCTCTACTTCTGGCAGGTCAATCCCAACTTCTACTGTTGTCTTCAATGTTTTCAACTCAAATTCAATTGGCATGACTGGTTTCTTTCCATACACAAGTTTTCAACTCAAGTCTATTAAGTTGCAAAATTCTGCTTTTCTCTACTTCTGGCAGGTCAATCCCAACTTCTACTACTGTCTTCAATGTTTTCAACTCAAATTCAATTGGCATGACTAGTTTCTTTCCATACAAAAGTTCATATGGGGAGAACCCAGTCGTTGTTTTCCACGTGGTGTTATAGGTCCAGATTGCTTCATCTAGCCTATCTACCCAATCTGTTTTCCTCAAAGAAACTATTTTTATTAGAATATTCTCTAATTCTCTATTTGTGACCTCTACTTGTCCATTCGCTTGTGGGTGATAAGGCGAAAATTTTCTGTGAGTTATTTGGTACCTCTGTAAAAATGCTTCCATCATTGTTGACACAAATTGCGGTCCCTGATCTAAAACAATCTCTCTGGGTGCACCAAACCTTTGGAGAATTTTCTTGTACAAAATTTCTGCAACTTTATCTTCTTTTGCTGTTGGTAGTGCCTTCACCTCATCCCATTTTGTTGCATAATCGGTACAAACAAGGATATATCACTTCCCTCTTAAAGGTGGATCTGTCGGTCCCACAAAATTGATGCCCCACTTTTCAAATGGATCAAGAGCTATTTGTGGCTATAGTGGCATCTCCATGGCTATTGTAGGCCTTCCCATTCTTTGGCACTCATCACAGTGTTTGACAAAGAATGTTGCATCCTTTGTCATTTTTGGCCAAAAGTAGCCAACCCACAATATTTTGTGAACTATTCTTACAACTAAAAAGTGTCCCCCTTCAGGTTCGTGATGGAAGGAATGCACTACATCATAAACCTCCAATTCTATTACACATCTGTGCAAAACATGGTCAAGACATAATTTAAATAGAAGACCATTAATCCATTGAAATCTGAAACTTTCACAGATTAACCCTTTTTTTGCTTATAACTGAATTGACTTGGACATTTTCTTGTAACAAGTTAATTTTCCAAATTAGCAAACCATGGTGGATGAACTGATATAGAAAATAAGTGTTCGTTTGGAAATGCATCATCCACTAGTTCTTGGTTATCCTGTAAAGCAATTCTAGAAAGAAAGTCAACAACAACATTGTCCTTTCCAGTCTTATCAACGATAGTTACATCAAATTCTTGCAATAAGAGTAACCATTTGATAATGTGTCCACCTACCACTGCTTTATTCATTAGCTATCTGATTGCAACATGGTTTGTATGTACGTAGATTTTATAGCCTGTAATATAATGTCTGAATTTATTTATTGCATATACTACAACTAAAAATTCCTTTTCTGTTGTTGTGTAGTTTCTTTCAACAGGATTTACGTTTTTGCTAACATAGTAAATTACATGCATGGCATCTTTTTCATCTTGTTGTCCTAATATCGCACCAATGTCCAAGTTAGATGCATCTGCATGTATGTGAAAAGGCTCTCCCCAAGTTGGTCCTTTGATAATGGGTGAAGTTGTTAGGGCTATCTTGATTGTTTCAAAGGATTTATGAGAATCCTCTTTCCATACAAATTCTTCTTCTTTCTTGAGAAAGGTAAATAGTGGTGATGCAATTTTACTAAATCTTTCTATAAATCTTATGTAATACTCTGCATGCCCAAGAAAAATTCGTACTCCAATTTGGTTATTAGCGATTTCAATGTTCTGAATGATCTCAACTTTCTTGAGATCAACCTTTATCCCCTCTTTTGAGATGTGATGTCCCAAAACAATTCCCTCTATCATCATAATGGAACTTTTCTCATGATTGAGTGATAACCTATGATCTTTGCAGTATTGTAAAACCTTTTCTAGGTTTTTTAATGCTTCATCAAATGTTTTAGCATGGATTGCAAAGTCAACCATATAGATTTCTACACATGAAGTGGTGAAATATGCAAATATTGCAAGTACCGCTCTTTGAAATGTCACAGGTGCATTACATAGCCCAAATGGTAAGACTGCATATGCATACATACCCCAAGGACAGGGAAAGGTAGTTTTGTCTTGATCTTTAGGGGCTACTTGGATTTGGTTATATCCACTAAAGCCATCAAGAAATGAGAAGTAGTTGCTACCTGCTAGGTTGTCTAGTACTTGGTCGATAAATGGCAATGGGAAATGGTCTTTTTTTGTGGCCTTCTTCAATTCTCTATAGTCTATGCAGACTCGCCATTTACCATTTTTTTTGGAACTATAACCAGTGGAGAGACCACTAACTATCATATATTGGGTATATGAATCCTACGTTACGCTGCTTCTCAATTTCCTTTTTAATAATGTCACGAAGAACATGAATAATTTACCTTTGTCCTTGTCTTATTGGTCTGACATCTTCTGTGTAGATGTGATGACTACAAATTGAAGGATGAATACCTCTCATATTAGTATATTCCCAAGCAAACTCTTCAGTGTGTTTTTCTTAAATTTCTTTCAATTTTTCCTCTTGCGTTGGGGATAAGGTTAAATTGATATTAAGGGGTTTATCTCCTGCTACTGTAATCTCCTTTGTGTCTGTTTTAGAATTTATTGATTTCTCAACAAGAGTATTCAGAGGACAATAATGTTGTTCATGTAATGTTGTTTGACAATTGTCTTGCTCATTTTCTGAAGTTATCTCTTGTTCTTCACATTCTTGGATATGTTCGCTTATGGTTACCATGGCTAATTCCACATTACCATCACCTTCTGATTCTAAATCCTCATCCACCCAAAGTTGAGTGTTTGTTTGAATTGATGGTTGTGTAGGTGGATAAAGTGACAATTCTTTTAATTTTTGTCCATTAGTGATTATCATGCTTCTTGATCTATAGTCAATTAAGGCTACAACGATAGCCAACCATGGTCTGCCTAATATGATTGGGTATCCAGAGTCTTTCCTTCTAGCTTTGAGAACCAAAAAGTCAACTGGGTAATCCCATGTATCAATTGTGACCATGATTTCTTCTATAATACCTTCTGGTTTTGTAGTTGATTGATCAACCAACTGCAAAATAATTGTTGTTGGCTGAATTGTTGTCATTCCTTGCTTTTCAACTGTATTAGATGTAATGCCATTTATGGAAGCTCCTAAGTCAATTAGGACATTTGGTATTTCAATTCCATTAATACTTAGTGTTATGAAAGGGCTACCAGGATCATCATATTTCTGTGGAAGCAGTCTTCCTAATAACACATCAGTACTTTTAGTCCCTACTTGAATTGTTGAAGGCATTTTCTTTTTCCTTCCTGGGGTATTCATGCAAAGGGATTTTACTAACTGATTGATCTCGGGTATATCCTTGATTTCCTGTAACAGAGGTATCTCTATGTTAATATTTTTCAACTCTCTAGGAAGTTGTGAATCAATTACATTCATGTAGTTAGGGGAAGAGGTTTGAGGATTAGTTTTCCCTTCATGCAATCTCTCGGGATAGGGAGATTGTTCAAAAGTTTGTTTCTCTTCCAACATTTGTTCTTTATTTTCTTCCTCTCTTTCTGGAATTCTCTTAGTTGGTGTCGTTTACACATTTCGACTTCACAACTGTATGTCATTAACATTTACTACATTTACATTAGGGTTGTTTGTATCAGTTCATGCATTTTTTGTATTGGGAACCGGTTGAGCTGGCATTTGGGGTTGATTCACTTGATAATTGGAAGCATTAGGGGCATTAAGTGTCAGAGGTGTTTGTCCCCAGGGTCATTTTTGTCCTTGATTTTTCCATGGTTGGAATTGGTTTTGATTCTATTTCCATGAGGATTGATTTGCTCGCCATTGTGGTTGCTAGTTAGTCTGCCACTGGGATTGGTTCCATTGGGGATTCATCCATTCTGGTTGTCCCCAATATGTAGGTGGGTGTTGTGGCTGATATTGGGGGGTCCATTGATTTTGGTTTTTCCACGGGTTTTGATTCCAGATTGACTGTGAACCATATTGTCTTTGATTTGTGTTATACCCTTGGTTCTGAGATCTTTGGATGACATAATTGAGCTCTTCTTCGATCACTGGTGGTTTCTTGATATTTTTCTTTATTCCTTCCAAAAGATTGCAGGAACTGGTCAGGTGTGGTTTTTCACAAATCTCATAGATTTCAACCTTTAATTTAATGGGAATTCCCTCAAAAGGTTTTTTCCCCTACATTTGGAACAATAAATTGACAAGGGTTCAATGGTTCTCTTTTCTCCTTGCATGTTAAGATGTAGTAGTAGACCAGTCTTCATGTTCGCCAATTCTTCGATTACTTTTGATACGTCAGTGATGTGAGCCTTGTTCTGTCTGGAGTTTCGAGTCCCCACTCTAGTTCTAGAGTAGTTTCTACAGATATCCACAATGCCATCCAAGGAAAGCTTGTTAATTTCTCCCTTTCCCATCAGGTTCAAGGACTCTCTAGACTCATCTTCAATCCCTCTCAGGAAAATTGTTTTGCTGATTTCATCATCCAACCCATTAGTGCACCTTTGATGGAAAAATTGAAATCTATTAGCATAGTCTTCTAGACTTTCATATTTTAGTTGCTTTATGCGAAATGGTTCCTCTTTTCTATCTCTCACTCAACAGCAATCCTGGTATTTGTCCAAGAATTTAGTCTCCATCTGCTGCCAAGTCCTAATCATTCCTGATCCTAAACCCATAAACCATCTTAAAACTGATTCTTTCAAAGTAGAAGGAAACAACTTCAACTTTTGTTTATCAGTTGAATAATCATAGGTTTGGCATAAGATTTTGAATTCAAACAGGAATTGATCAGGGTCTTCTATAGTCTTTCCCCTAAATGTTGGAAGAACTAAGGGTGAAATGTTTTTCATAGGGGGTTCATCAAGCTGTCTTTCAAGATTGATAGGATTTGAAAAGGTCCTATTTGCTGGGGGACGTACCAGTTGGTAACCATTTCTTCTCCTGGAAATGGATTTCTCTTCTCCTCTCAATTTTCAATGGGGTTTTCTTGATTAATTTTTTGATTTTCAATATGGTATTGCTGGATATCCTCTTGATTAAAATCAAGATTTCTTCTAATGTCAACGTTTCATGGAAGAAACCTTCCTAGTTGGTCTTTGTTTCATCTCATCCACAATTTCAGATCTCTCTTCCCTATCAACACTAAGGCTTTACATGAAATAGGTAGATCATTTAAGTATCACCAACAACGATGCCAAAATGATGGGTAAGGTCGTTGATGTCACAACTTGCATCATTTAATTAATTCTTTTATCAAACCGAGTGTGTCTCAAAGCAATATGCGATAAGGATAGTTATCACAGATTCTTTTGGGGGGGGTTTTGCATTGTAAAAAGCAACTTCAGGTATTGTTTTTCCTACTTCAGGAGCTTTTAGGAGCTCTTGGGAGCTCTTTAGGAGCTTTTAGGAGCTAAACTGTAGCGACTGATTCCTAAGATTTAAATCTATTTTAGCTTCTAATTTAAAATCCTGTTGACTTAATTCTGACTTTATTAACTTCAATTTAGACCAATTCATGGAGACAATCAATGATCACTTTAATTCCTAATCTAAAAAAAAATTCAAATTAATTCTATTTTGCTTCAAAAGAAATCCATAACTTAATTGCTAGAAAGTAAACGCTAATTTAAGAGCAGGAATGAATTGCAAGAAAATGACGATTATTCTAAAAAACATAAAGACTAATCTCCATGAAAAAATTCTAAACAAACTTCAACTCCATCTTTCCATAAATTCCTAACATTGCTTTAATGAAGCTTAACAAACAAATATCAAGTTTAACCGATTTGAACAACATCTAAACCTAATTTATCTAAGAAACCTGCTAATGATTCTAATGGTTCAATTCAACATCTCTAATAAATAAATATAACCATTCTAATAATTTGATCTTAACCATAATAAATTGAAACTTTGAAATGTAATTGTAAATAGAAGTAACTATCCGATTTTAACATTTACCAAGGTAGAAGATGATTTCAACGATTGAACAATTCAAAATTAGTTTCTACTATAGATTTAATAGAAAATAACAACACTTAACAAAAATACCATAAGATCGTTCCAAAGGTTGAGTGGGCCCTACTCTTCCCCAGGTAATATCCTTTAACACAATGAATTGATTAAATTCTTTCTTCCCTTCTCATTGATCAAAAGTAGAACGTAGAACAAAGTATTGCTTGTGATTACATAAATTCTGATTGCAAATTATCTAACTCCTAACTAAGACAAAAATATGGATATTTATAAAATATCCTTATTAGCTTCTAACATGGCGTTAACTGCCAAAACTTAAGGCAACCAACTATAGATTGCAAAATGAAACTAAAAATAGAATTGAAGTGGACTAAGGAGGACTATGCTAGAACTATGCTAGATTGGCGTTGGAAGTAAAAGTTCCTCAACCGACTATGAAGAAGTCAATTCAGACATTGGGTGACTCATCATCTAGCAGGGCCTATCTATGGTGTAGTCATTCCTCATGATTAAATAGAGAGTTTAACCGTCTCGTCAACCTTTAAGATACCCTATTAAAAACCCTTATGAAAAGGACTACAATCATGGTAATAAAGATTAAAGCAACATAATTATCTCATCCAAAGTCATCATAAAGTGCAATGAATTTAACATAAGCTATCACTTCCAAAATATTCACTAATTTAGTTAAACATAAAGTAAAATAAGTAAATATGTTAATCTATTGTCTACCGCCAATCATGTCAATTAACAATAACAAGTCTTTTTAAACATAAAAATACTTAAATGAAAGTATTTTATATCTCCCATCAGTTCCGTGTTCAAAGATTTTTTTTTGGGTCCTTACTATGTTGTGGCTGACTTTGGTTGATTTGCATTAATAATTGTTTATTGATTTGGGCCTACAATTTGTATTCATTTCTTATTTTGTTGAAGTCGACATGGAGATGATATTATTCTTAGTTGTGGATATATATAAGTGATTGTTTCTACCATTTGAAGGTATGGTGTGAATGAGATGTGTGAATAATGTCCTAATCATTAGAAGGCAGAAGCAGAGTGTGAAGAAGAGTGAGCAAAGTGTGATGAAGTGTTCATGTGCTTAACTAGAACTGTAATAAGGTATTAGCATATGCCATTTTCTCAGTTCAAAATCTTGCAGATGTAATCCGAATGTTTCTGTAAGACAATGTGTCTTCCTTTGGGAAGTAAGCCTTGTTGTATTTGAGCAGTGAGCTCTAGGAAGTGTTCCTGAATGCATGTACATTCCCATTTATTTTTCTTTATACTTTTAATAGGGTATAATCTTGTGGACTAACCTCCACCATGGTTTTTTTCCCTAACAGGGTTTCCACGAAAACAAATCTTGGTGTTATGTGTGTTTCTGATGTGGTGATGATTTATGCTTTCATGTTTATTTATTAGATCTGAGAATAAGTTTAATAAGTTTAAATTTCTGTGACAACTGATTCACCCACCTCCCCCTCTCAATTGTCTGCCCTTGTGTTTCAACAATATGTCCCCCATGGATAGGTGAAAGTTGTTTTGTGGTGATCATCTTTGGCTATCATTATCTGATTGCACCCTAAGAACCCATACATTAATGAAAACATTTCATGCGTTGTTGTTTGATCCACAATCAGGTCGATATTGGGAAGAGGGAATTCATCGTTGGGGCATGCCTTGTTTAGGTCCCTGAAGTCAGTGCAGATGTGGATGCCCCCAGTGGGTTTAGTGATTGGTACTAGGTTTGAAACCCATTCTGGATAATCAATCAGTTGTATGAAGCCAACGTCAAGGAGATTTTGTAATTCAAGTTTGACTAGTAATGCTATTTGTGGATGCATTCTTCTCAGCTTTTGTTTTACTAATTTCGCCTTTGGATAGATGGCTAGATGGTGAACCACAACTTCTGGATCAAGACCAGGCATATCGGCATAGGTCCATGCAAATTTTACCTTTCTTTCCCTCAGAAATGCAACTAAAAGTTCTTGTTCTTTTGTCAATAGTGATTCTAAATAGAATGTGATATGTGGTGTTTCCTCGATCCCTTGATTGATTGGATTGCACTTTTCTGTCAAGACTGTTGAATTCTCTTGATGAATAAAACTAAGGGGAAGATTGAATCCCTCATCCTCTGGCACCTCAGAGAGGTTTTTACCATTGGATACGTCCTTTGTTTTTACTATTTTCGGGTCAGAGAGTGCCACAGTGTGGTTTTCACTCAAAGACCTTGATATCATTCTTAAATTTTCACTTTTGCAATTGAGGGATTCAATTGTTTCTCCATAATATGCATGTGTGTCCAACTCTATGCCAAACCCTGCTTTCTGATCTCCATATGGTATTGTATCCCACAATCCCATGAATTTTGAGAGAGCCTCATCATTTTCAAACATGTCTAAAACCGGTGGTCCTCGTTGGTCATAATCGATGAGTTGGGGGTAGACAATTTTTAGCTCATTGGTTTGGCTACTTGGTTCAAAAGATAGGGTACTAATCATGAAGAGGGAGGAATCTTCAAATAACATGGGTAGATCAGTTATAGGGTCCTCTTCACACACATTGGTTATATCAAAGGGTGAACTTGCAAAAGTGGTTTACAATTGGAGTGAGGAAGGAAAATTTGAAAAAAATGACCCCATGGCAAAAATTTTCATTTTTGGGGTTCGAACAAACCAAAAGAGGGTTCACTAGAACTAGGGTTCAAGTGAACCCATTCAATGAAGTTCCCATCATTCCCACCAAAAAACACAAAGGAAAACCCTTTTTGAAAAGGGGTTCGAATTAACCCCCCTTTTCCTACCTCTCCACTCTTTGGCACATAAAAACATCAGAATTTTTCCCTTTAAAGCTCAAGGGTTGAGGATGAAAATGGAGGAGACTTCACAAACCCAACTAGATGATGGTAGTCCTCAGAATGAGCTATCCAATGAATATAATTTTAATATGTTTCCATTTTATTATGTTTTTTTTTTTAGATTTATTAAACATAGGTTTTTCATTGAAAATCAAGCTCTCTGTTCTACACATGTTGAAAAATAGCAGATTATAAAAAAAATTTGAAAAATATGAGTGCACCAGATATTGAAGTCCTTGATCCAACAAAAATAAAATTGTATTTCGCTGCATACAAAAAAAAGTTACACTTTATACGATCTGCCTATGTCTAAATTGTAATTGGTTTGAATTTGAAACTTGATTAAGGAAAAAATATTCAATAAAACACTACCTAACCAATTGGAAGCACTAGATATCAGAGTTAAAAATCTAAATTTGAAAGAATTATAATTTTATCCTTCATGGAAAAAATGGTTATGCTTTATACGATGAGCGTCACTCCTTAAAAATGTTGTTTACTAAAAAAAAACTAGTTTTCGAAGGAGATGGAAAAAGAAGTGCAATTTGATTCCAATTTTTTTGAAAAAAACATATTTAGAATCTATAGAAAAAATGTCACAAATCACTAGTTTGCATCATCTTCAAATTCCTCACGGTTTAGCCACTATAGGTGGCTGAAAGTGAAGATTTAGTTAGAAAAAAATATTTCAGTGTCCAGTTTGGCCAAAAATTGTAAACCAGTATTGTGGGATCTCACCCCAAAGGTATAGTTGTCTAAGGGAAAACTTGTGGATAACGGTAATTGAGAAGGAACTTTGACTTTTCTAACTAGAGTACCTTTTCCAATTATGGTTATTTTCAAAGTACATCCAAGGCCAAGATTCTTTATTCGCTTCTTAGGAATTATAGGTTCTAACAGGTCGTCATTTTTTCCGAGTTTCTTGTTTTTGTTGTAGCCCATGCCAAGTATTATCTATAGTCCTTTGTTGTCATCGTCCATGGGAAGATCATGCATGATCCTTTCATCTTGGTATAGCAGACTTGATATGTCCTTTTTTTCTACTGTTTCCTGGCTTAGGTCTCCCCAACACTTGAATCTGGAGGGGTCTGCTTTGAAGGTTTGAGATGAGGTGTTATTTAGATGTGGTTTCCGACCATGAGATCTAGGAGATTGAGGTAACTCTCCTATTACAAAGGCACTCTTTTTCATTTTGTAATCTCCACACCCATTGTCTTGGATAATGACTTTGATATCAAAGATGCTAGGAATGGTGGGTGTCTTTGTCTTAGAAGTGGAGGCTAAGGCAGATGGGTCTACATATGGAGTTGTAGATCCTTCATCATTATTTGGGACTAGAGGGATCTTGTAGTACTTGGCTTCCATATTATTGCAATAATAAAATGGCTCGGGGTCACCATGGATTGTGACCTCTTGATTTTGATAGGGAAACTTGACACATTGATGGAAGGTGGATGTGACAACTTGCATTCCATGGATCCACGGGCGCCCTAGGAGGATATTGTAAGGTAGTTCAAGATCAAGGACTTGACATGTAGTTTCAATAATTGCTAGCCCTACTTGAAAAGGGAGTGTAATAGTGCCTTGAGACACCCTTTCTTGATTATTAGCTTGAGAGTACAAATATTCAAGCCTGCATCTCCATCCATCAAGACTCTTTTGACTTTATTCTTATGGACTAGGACTTCGAGATGGAGTGTTCAGAGAATGTCAAGAGATTTGTTGTGGCCTGATGTGTCCAACCATAGCTTGGAACTGGTCTACATCAAGATCCATGGGGACAAAGGATGTGGCTAATACTTCTAGGATCTTCCTATGTGTAGGTGAGATTTTCAACAACTCCATGATGGAGATGTAGGCAGGGGTTCTTTTTAGCTAGTCCAAGACATTATAGCCATTAGAGACAAATTTTGGATTAGAGGTGGGTGTCTTAGGTGGTTGTGATGGTCCATGAATGGTAACTTTTCCACCGCGTGTGGTGACTCCATAGTCGGCTCTAGCTCCTTTGACATTGACAACAGTGACCCATTCATCTAAGGACACAACAACATGATTGTAAATATGGTTTACATTGTTATAATTTTCCTTTCCATTTTTGTTCCCTTTATTGTGATCTGGCATCAGATTCATGTATATCTTAAGGTCTCGATTTCCTGCAGGTTGTTCAACATTTATGGTTTTGTCATCGATAAGGTCTTGGATCAAGTTTTTGAGCAGTCTCATGCAACTGGCCATCGTGTGCCCCTTGATTTTATGAAAATCGCAAAGGTGGTTTTCATTATTCCATGGTGGTTTCACTTGGGGCTCTTGATAATTCTCATAAATAGGGATTTTAATGAGATTCTCGTGTACTATTTTTTTCATGACAAATTTGATTCATTTCCCAAGGGGTGTGTATTTTCATTTGGGGGGATACTTATTCCGTGGGGGTGGTCCCCCTTGATTATTTAGATTATTGACCGCTTGACTGTTGGGTTGTTGTGATATTGCATTGGCTTGTGTGTTGTTTCAGTAATTGGCTTATAGTTGCTGATATGATTGTGTGTTTTTCCTTGGGGCACTAATTACAACTTTAGCATCAACGACACCATCATTAGTGATATTCTTGTTCTTTACCCATGTGTGAGGTTTTTCATTATAATTGGTTGATGGGTTGTTGTCTTGATAAGTAGGTGTCCCCCCTTGTGCAATGAGGGCTATTTCAATGTTGAGCGTCTTGGGGATCAATTGGTCATATGTGGTGATGCATTGTATTTTCAGATGGAAAGACAAGGTCCCTTCAAGATTGGCAATGATAGTAAAAATTTTCTATTCTTCAGGCATAGTTCACTTGCTCTTGTTGGCCTTGGATCGCCATTGTTGCAAGAAGGATGTGGATGTTTCCCCCTTGGCTTGTTTGAGAGCGGATAGTTCTTCTGGATTCATGTCCATGCATATGTTGAATGAATCGTTCTGTATGAGCAAGTCCACAATTTCTTGGAACTTTTTGATTCTGGGAGGAAGGTAAGAGAACCATTTCATTGCTAGTCCAGCCAAACTCTGAGGGAATAGTCGCATTAGATAAGTGTCGTCATATGCAACTTCCATATAGTGAGCATGAAATTCCTTGATGTGATCTTCAAGGTTACTAGTCCCACGATATTTGTAAAATTTAGGTATCTCAAACACTTTTGTGAATGGAACCATCACAACGCTTCTGTTGAAAGGATAAGGGCTCAAATTCCCTTGGGGTTTTGTTGTTTTTCCAAATTGTAGGTCTAGCACTTGTTGTGAGAGAAATTTGATTTGTGCAAACACATCCTTTTGCAGATCAAGTGGTGGGATAAATGTGTTTTGAGGTGGTTTGATAATTTTAGTGATGGGTGGGTTGCTTTGTGTGCTCATGGGAGGTGGTTGCAGGTTTTGTTGTGCAACCAACACTTGTTGGTATGCCTGCAATTGCTATTGTGCCAACAATGCTTATTGTTGGGCTAGTTGTTGAGATACTTCTTATTGTGCTTGGTATTGTTGTAAAACTTGTTGATAGGCTTGTTGCTAAACTACTTGTTGTTGTGCTTGGTATTGTACTTGTGCTTGAGCTTGCTAGGCTTGATATTGAGCTTGAGCTTGCTGGGTAGCTTGGGCGGCTTGTGCAGCTTGTGTGGCTTGTGCTGCTTGTGCAACTTGGGCAACTAGGGTGGCTTCTTGTTGTTGCAATAAAGCTTGAGTTTACGCTTGAGTAGCTTGTTGTGCTTGTTGTGCGTCTTATTGTGCTTGTGCTTGTTAAGCAGTTTGTTATGCGACTTGCATGGCTTGTTGATCTTGAAATTGCTAGAATGCTTTCTGATAGGCTTGTTGGGCAGGTTGTAGTGTGATACTGTATTTATTTGCCATGTTTGGTTTTGGTGGTTGAGGTGGAGGATTTGGAATGGCGTGAGATATTGTGATGAGAGTTTGTTGGCATGGATTTTGGGGTGTCGTTGGATTGATGATAGGGGGTTGTGTGATAGATGGTGTGCACAATTGTTATGCTAGGTCCTTGGGAGACCACATTTACATATGGTGTAGTGATTGATTGTGTTGTTTGGATTAGTACCACTTGGTGTTGTGATATTAGTGGCATGATAAGAGGATTTGGTATGTTGGTTTGATTCATGACTAGAGGATTGCTTTGATTTGGTTGATTGAGGATTGGTAAAGGGGGTTGCCCTAAACTAAGGATTGGTGTGGATGTTAATGGTAGAGGGGGAAAGAGTGGGAAGATGGGTGGTGTGTTTCCTTGAGAAAGTGATGATGAGGGATCAAAGATTCCCCCTTGTCCAAATAGTCCCCCTTGTCCTTTTGAAGCCATGGGGAGAGAGATTTGTGTGTCAAGAGAATATGCCAGTGATGCAACAAAAGTGGATGGATTGTTGGTGTCATGAAAGACAAGTGGAACATATGGATGTTTTGGGTTTTGAGGAATGGTATTTAGTTCGCCCAAGATGGTATTTGTGTCTAAATCTTGGTTATTCACAAGGGGATGTGTTTGAAGAGCTTGGAGCAATGAACTTCCCTTGATAACCATAGGTTGACTTGGAGCATTCATGAGATGAGGTTGGTTGTGGGATGGGTTGAATGATGTATTGGGAAGAAGGTGTGAATGATACTGGTGGTATAATCCCAAGAGGTTTCTCCACAATACTATTCACATCATAATCAGAAGGGAGTTTAGCCTCTTCCTTTTCCAATTCTAACATATATTGTGAAGGATTAAGTCTCGTCATTGTGTTTACAATTTTGTAATTTTTAGGGTTTTGGACCATTTCCATGATTTCATCTTGAGTCATTCCTAGGCCATTGTTGGTGATATCCTCCACTTGGCAACCTCCCTCTTGAAGATCTTGTGGTAGTTGAGGAAGGTTGAGTGGGGGATTGCTAGATCCAATGGGGTTGATTTTGACTCAAGTCACTTGAAGTGGATGTTTCTTTGTTTGTTTCCATGTTCTTCTTGTGATGAGATCTAGTTTGGACAATAAAATAAGGATCAATTTTCAGGAATATATGGGAGGTAAACCTCTAACTCCTTAGGTTGGTCCAAACTTTAGGTAGAAAAAATAAAATCTAAGATGTTAAGGATCAAAGGATGGTGATGAGATAATGAAAGATGAGTGATATGAATGATTGAACTCTTAAGAAACCTTGAAGGAGATACTAAACTTTAGGACTTTTGGATTTTTTTATTTTTGGTTTGGTTTGATTTGGTTTGATTTGATTTGATTTTGGATTTGATTTGGATTTGGATTTTGGATAATGAACTTATAGAGCCCAAGATGTTGGATGTTATCTTGGAATGAACTTGTTCACAAGGTGATAATTTAACTGTGTATGAAGAAGGATTCATCTACACATACTTAGTTAAACAAGATGATTTTGATTTTGATTTGAAGGATTTTCCAAAAGTCTAGTATGAAGGATTTTTCCAATATTTCTAAGAGTTGTTTGTGAGATGGGTTTTGATTGATGTTTTGAGGATGGATGAAAGTGTTGATTTTTGATCCTAGGTGAACCTAGAGAGACTTTTGTTTACAAGACCTAGGTATTGAAGAACATGCTATACTTCCAAGGACCTTTCAACCCTACAAAGTGAGATACTCAAAACGTTGGAAAATACTTGGATTTTGACAATAATAGAACGAATACAAATTGGGATTGTCTTTTGAAGCACGTTTGTAAAAGTTATAGACCAATCTTTCCCTAACTTCCTAAAGCATACACTGATGTTTCTTGAGATTTCTTGGACTAAGATGTTTGTGATGATTGATGGACTTTGGTTTTGGAACTTTGATCTTGTGGGAAATCATTTGAGAAAACACGTGGGGTTCAATTTTCTTTTATCTTTGTTTAATGATTTCTTTTTACCACAAACACTTTCTTGTTTAGCTTTTGAACTAAATGTCTATGTCTCAATTTCTTTTCATCCCACAAGGTCCATTATGTGGAAATCAAGAGAATCAAGGCAATAGTCCCCTAATGTTGACTTTAGAGAGAGAAAATTGAGATATAAGTCCAAGTATTTAGAAGCCTCTAAGGATAAATCCCTAGGGACAAAGTAATACTTGGTTTTTCAAAGATACGTGCCTCTTCTAGAGGGTTTGAAATTTTTTGTCCTTTTTAAATGTTTGTTTTCAAGATTTTGGATCCAAGCAATGTGTTTAACTAACTCAAAGATTGCACAACCCTAGGATGGAAAATAAAATATTTGTTGAATTCCCACTTGGATAAATCTAGTCGTGCCTATTCAGAGTGAATGATCAGAAGCTTGACCACACTAGCTCCCCTCCACGACACTCACTTCTATGGGTAAGACAAGCTTCAATTTTCATGAATCTCGCATGACGAAATTTTCATCTCTATAAAAAACTGCAAATATGTGGGACAACTCTAAAGGTCTAACCTCCTAATGCCAACAAATATTGGGATTTTTTGCTTCTAAACAAAGGTTCGTAATAAGGGCATCCAATTCAAAGGACACAATGATAAAGTCCCTCAATAGGTCTCCCAACCCTTAGAAAAATGGATTTACGCATCATAAAGATACTGGGGGAGAGCTATCGTGCATCACTCAGTTGATTGCAAACTTTCCTTGCAACCACAAATTTGTATAGCGGTTCAAAAGAGCCTAGCTTATGCTTGTTACCGCTTGGGTCATTCCCTTGGGGTGATTACTTTTTCCCACCAAGGCAGGCCCTCTAAAGGTGAACAAAAGTAAGTACATTCGTAGTTTGATCAATCCTTGTTTGCATGAACAAGGAGAGAACACATGTGATGCCTTTTCCCACACTAGCAAGCTTTGTTCAATTTTAAAACCAAAATTTGAAATGTGGAGGAAATATTTTAGACAACCTAATATAACTAAAATGCTTTTGATTCTTAAGATCATCGTGAAGTGCGAGAGAAGTACATATTCATTTGAACAATATTATTTTGTAAAGAAGATTGCAAAACAAGACAAGCACAAATTCATTTTTTAGTCCTCAAAGCAATGATGGATTCTTTTTATAGCACCAAAACCAAGTGTTTGAAGTTGTTTGTTCAATTTTTAAGACCCAAAATAAAATTTAGTGAGTTTCTAATGTTCTTTTTAACCCTTTGTATGTTCTTTTTAAAGCCCAAACGAAATGTATTTGAGTCCTAAACTAAAAGATAGCAAGATTTCCAAAGGTTGGGTTATAAGTATCCCTAAAGTGTTAAAAAACAATTGTTACAATCGTGAAATAGTGCCATAATAGACCTTCCCTTTGTTCCCTCTTTTCCTTCTTTGTCCCCTAACCTGTAAAAGTTGATTATCCTATAGAAAACAGGGCCACAAAACAAGTTAATGGTCAAGAGAAATCAACAACATAAAGCACATGTCAAAATAAATTTGAAAATTGATTTTTACCCCAACCCAATGTCACAATCGACAAAGGCGTCATTATTTGGAGCTTCAACGTTGCTCTGTGGAAATCATCATCACTCTGTAGAAAAACAGAGACCGTGTTTACATTGGTATTTCCTCTAGCGTCGCCCTTTGAGATTTGAATGATCCGACCTTCAAGAAAATCAACACAACGTCACCCTTTAGATATAGAGGCAACATAAATATATAGCGATGCTAGTTTGGTAGCATCATTGTTTGTCCTTAGCGTCGCTGTGTCCTAAAAGAACAAAAAATGGAAAAAAAAACAATGGAATTGACCAAAAAAATGTGTTAATTTTGAAAGATTCACCCTCTTTCTAGTGCCAAATGTAGAATGATTTGCCTAGACCTACTCAAACATGGATAAACAAGCAAACATTAGTCCTTAAGCAAGTGTAAACAAGCATTCCCCATGAAATTCATTCAAACACAAGAACATGAAATCAAAGTAAAGTAATCAAATAAACTACTAATGAAATTCTATTCTAAATGCTCAAACCAACATCCCATGGGGGAATTGGAGCTTCTTTGATTCAGAAAGAATCATTTTCCCAATTCCTTCATAAGCTTGATGATAGATGTGTGATTCTTGATGCAAAATGTCAATAACCTAGCTATGGATGATAAATTCTATGCTAACTTGGATGAAAATATGGATGAAATTGTGGATAATAAGCTTGCATAAACTTGTGGATCATAACCTTGTATCGAAATATGGATGATTGTGGATCCCAAATCAATAGAGAAGGCCTATATTTATAATGAAGAAGGTTTGAAGAGTGAAGAATGGGAAGAATGTAGGATTAAAGATTGGACCAATGGCATTGTGCCACTTGTCAACATGACAATGAAGGAGAGTGGAGCACATTTTGAACAATGTGCATGTTTAATGCATGTAGATGAAATTTGATTTTCAAGAGGTGGCTTGTGTAAGAGGGGATGTTAGAGGAATTAATGCCAAGTTGGCTCAAGGAGAGGACATGTAAGAGCCTTCAATGCAAAGGTGGAGGACAAAAGTCCTTTGGGAGGGAGAATTCAAGTGAGTGGAATATTCAAAAGAATATGCCACATTTGAATGAAAATAGGAGGGAATTAGTAAATCAAATAAATTGATTTATATGTGCAACTTGCAAAAGCTAGAGGAATGGGGGATTAGTGTTAGGAGCTAATTAATCTGGGATTAATTAACTTAGATGAACTTAGTTTGATTATGACATTTAATTTAAAAATTTGAGTTTATTTAAATCAAATGAAAGAATATAGGAACATTAGTAATTTAATTAAATAAAATGGTTTATTCAATTAAATGAAGAACATTAGGATTTAATTAAATAAAATTGATTTATTTAATTAAATGAAGAACATTAGGATTTAATTAAATAAAGTCGATTTATTTAATTAAATGAAGAACATGACGAAATAATCTAATAAAGTGTATTATATGATTTTGGGAGGAATTAAATTAATTAAATAAAGATTATTCAATTAATTAGTTAGTGTAGAAATGATTAAGAGTCGGTGTTAGTGAATCAGAATTAAGTGCATGATATCATTCAGGTCTAAAAATATTAAGCATTGTATCCAAAAAAAAATCTCCTCCATAGTAAGCTATTTAAATGTAGAAAACCACTCCTTGTGAGGATTAATATGCTAGGAGAAACTTGAAGCAATAAGCTAAACATCAATTGTTATAGTGTTAGTAGAAATAAACAAAACATCATTGTCATTGGATCATTAGACATTTTTTTGTATCTAGGAATCTAAACCCTTTTTCTTATTTCTACATTTTTTCTTCACATGTCCCATTTTTCCACAATTCCAACACTTCACTTATCTCTTCCCTAATATTTTAGAATATCCTTGAGACTTAGATATATCATTTTTCTTATCCCCTTTAGGCTCTTGTTTCTCTTTGGGCTTTCTCCATACATGCAAAGCATCTTTCGATCCTTTATTCATGGATTTATTTCTCACTTTCTCTAAAAAGTTTAGCAATAAAATTGTCATTTTTGACTCTACACCACTACCATTAATGACAACACTTAGATTTTTCCAAGTATTAGGTAAAGAGAAAAGTAATAAGATACATTTATCTTCCTTCTCCAACTTAACATATATAGATACAAGTTGACTTGAAATAAAACTAAAAATATTCAAATGGTTTGCAATATAATCATCATATTTTATTTTCAATGAAATAACCATCTTTTGAAATATAACTTATTAGTAGTTTTTTTGGTTTGATAGATATCACCCATCCTCTTCCACAATTTTTATGTAGTAGTCTCCTCCAAAATATTCAAAAGAAAATAATTTGCAAGACACAACCATGTGGTTCCTCATGCCTTGTGTATTTTTGACCAATCTTCACCAAACACATTGATGGATTCTTTTCTTTTAAAATAAGCAACCACTCATCTCTTTTTTCAAGGAGATCTTTCATCTTCAACTTCCACATCATGTTTGGTACTATTTACTTTCTTAGTAGCTATACATGAAATAGAATCCATGTTATACAATCATTTTCTCGAATTTACAAAATCACATAATGTAAGAGCTCCCACTACAATAAAAAAACCTTTGACACTTAATAGAAAGGCATCCCTCTCAATGCACAAATATTAGCTTTAATACTAGATTTTGAGAAATAAGGTAAAAATACTATGAGAATAACTTCTAAAAATGTATACAAATATAAATTGTATTTCTTAAACAAGGATCATCATAAGATTAAATTATTTAAAATATATGACTGCATAAGTCAAGAATGAGATTTAAATTAGCAAACCATGTCAACACAAAATATAGAGAAACTTCCACATGAGAAAAAAAGATAAATATGTATTAATATTCAAATATGAGATATTTCCACACACTAACTCGCTCTTCACTCTAACAACACCTATGTATTTAGGTTGAGAGGCTCTTTTACACCCAGAGGTGTTTCTCAGTCACAGCTCCTTGAGTCCGCATGGTCTTACCTATGCTTCCATATATTGCATGTATGCAATCGAAAATATCAGACAAAAATCCTTTATCCTTCATCTCGCCTTTTCCAATCTGGCCAGTGGGTTCCCCCGCTTGAAAAACAGTTTTTGTTTTATCTTCTGGCAATATTACAAGAGATAAGCATTGAATACTCTTATCAGCTTCGGAGTAGAACGCCTTTAAAAACCAAATTACTAAGAAAATAATTCAAAAATCATGTAGATTGCACTTTTATGAAAATAACAGTCAAAATATAATCGTGTTGAAAAGCAGAAAAGAAAAAAATTAAATAAATTATATATGCGATGTGCATGGTATAACCAATTCACAAGATCAAATTATATCTTGGAATATTTATTTGAAAATTTACTGTATTTTAATGATTAAGAAATTAATAAAACTCTAGCGGTTACACCTACTTAAAGTGACGAATACAAACCGTCTTAAGATTTCCATATATACATGTAAAATGTACTATTTTAGAATTTTAAACAAATAAACTTTTTTTAGTTACAATTAGGTTATATTTTTTTTTTTAAAACAAAGGGGTAAAAACTTTATTGAAAATCAGAAAAGAGCATTACAATAAAAATCAAGGGAGCTAGCCCCAGGAAACAGGGAAACAACCCCAAAGCATAAAACAAAATCAGCTATCCCCATGTATCCTCCTATCCTCCTCAAAGAATTGGTCTAAATCCGGACGTAGCTTAGGGTTAACCTGATCCCATCCTCAACCTTCCAACTATTATCATGCTCAGAGGCCCATTTAGCCAAACAGTCGGTAGCACAATTCCACTCCCTCGGGATGTGAACAAAGGATGCCTCCTCCATCCAAGAACTAACCTGGAGAATCCGCTGAACCACCGAAGCCAACTGCCAATTTATATCAGATATCTTCCGCTCATTCAATAGATTAATCAAGATCTGTGAATCGGCTTCACAAATAACCTTTCGCCATCCCAAAGCAAGGGCCCTCTCAATAGTATAAAGAATCGCCAGACCCTCCATGAAGGTAACAGTCTTCACCCCCTCATGAATAGAGAACAGAAAAATCACCGACCCAGCTGAGTCCTTGCCAACCCCACCAATCCCAGCTGGCCCCAGATTTCCCCTAGAAGATCCATCCGTATTGATCTTTAAAATGCCATTTGGAGGAGGTAACCACCTTCCAACCCGTTCAACTCTCTTTTTCTGAAGCCTGTAGTTCCTGGAGCTGACAAAAGAGGAATGAAATTCTTGGAGACCCAGTATGTCCACCAACTTAACATCACCTCTCTCCAAGGGGAAAACTACATCACACTTAGCCAAAACTGACTCTTGCACCATTCCTAACATACGCAACCACACTTGCCGACCCACCAACTTCTGACCATGAAAAATCCAACGGTTCCGCTCCAACCAAATCTGCCAAAGCAAAAAGGTAGGGCCCACGTACCAAATATCCTACAAAAAGGAAGCCATAGAGGGAGGTCTTCCCATACTATCTCAGAATTCAACCAAAGAGCAAGCATGAATACAAGGAAGCTTCCACACCTCCCACCACCAATGCCAAAGTTGCACAACAAAGGGGCAACGGAAGAAAAAATGCGAAGAATCCTCTTCTGTGCACCCACACAAGACACAAATCGAAGGACCTTGGAATCCCTGTTTACGAATGTTATTCTAGGTCAAGTTCCTATTCCACGCCACAATCCAAACAAAGCAGTTGCATTTTGGCCACGAGAGCTTATTCCACACCCTTTTCCACCAATGAACCTCCACCCCATTCAACTTCTGAGCCAAAAGTACCTAATAACTAGAAGCTATAGAATAAACCCCCTTAGGATTATGGGACCAAGCAAGAATATCCTCTTCCAGAAGAGAACTACAACTCCTACTGCAAAGAATCTTGTGAAGCTCAGCACATTCTTCCACAAGTCCCACATCTGACCACTCCGTAGGATTCTTCCACCGAGCCACCTCCAATTGACCAAAAGAAATGACAGACTTGAAGTCACTCACCCTAGACCAACCAGCCATGAGAAATCTCTGGCACAAAGGAAGCAAGTTGGGGAACTGAGAAGTCAGTGGAGGGAATCCATCCCAAGAATCCGACCAGAAAAGAGCATCAGTGCCCCTTCTGCAAATCCAGAATAAACCATCCTTGATGAGCTTCGCACCTTTCTAAAGAGTATTCCAAATCACTGATCCTTTCCCCTCAAGAGGGTAACGAGGGAGATCATGTCGAGGAATCCCTGGGAAATACTTATGAGATAAAATTCTGGCCCATAGCTAATCCTGCTCCACACACCATCTCCAAAATAGCTTAATAGCCACAACCACTCCAGACAATGCAGATTGGTGAAGTCCAAGACCACCAAATTGTGTTGGGCTACACACAACATCCCACCTGACTAAGCTCCACTTTGAAGACGGAAAACTTCCAGCCCATAAGAACTGCATTTCAAGGGAATCCAACTCCCTAAGAAAACCCATCGGAGCCACCTGAAGCATACAACGGTAGGTAGGGAGAGCCTGCACCACTAACTTGAGAAGTTGAACCCGCCCAACAAAAGACAACCATCTATGGGTCTAGTGATTAACTTTTGCACGAAGCTTATCAATAATGTTCTGCCAAGAACCCTTGGGGAGTCGGCGAACATAAATTGGTATACCCAGATACGTCAAAGGGAGAACCCCAATATGAAACCTCAAGATATTAGCAATTCTTCTCTGAATGGAGGCCAACGTATTGAAGAAGAAGATGGATGACTTCTCCTCATTAATCAATTGCCCCGAAGCAACTAGATAGACGTCCAACACATGCCTCAAATTGGTAGCTTCCCAAACAATGGCCAACCCCATCAAGGCAGTATCATCAACAAACTGTAAGTGAGATTGCGGGGGAAAATCTTCGTGCCATCGCCAACCCTGAATGATGCCAAGCTCCACATTTCTTTTCAACAAACGTCCAAGACCTTCCACAAGAAGCAGAAAAAGATACAGAGAAAGAGGATCCCCTTGGCACAAACCTCTAGAAGCGCCAAAAAGTTCAGAATGATCTCCATTTATCAGGACTGAGAAGGATACTGACATGACACAACTCATAACCCATTGGATCCACTCCTCATCAAAGCCAAAAGAAACAAGGATCTTTCATAGGAAAGACCATCTAACCCTGTCATAAGCCTTTGCCATATCCAACTTAATGAACATTGCCTTCTCATGGGAGCTGTCCATGGAATGGATGGTTTTCGTAGCAATGACAACATTGTCAAGAATTTGATGACCTGCCACAAAACCACTCTGCTCCTCCAAAATCTGCACTTTAAGCCACTTCTTCAACCTCTCAGCCATTAACTTGGATATGATTTTATAAGCCACATTGCAAAGAGAGATAGGCCAGAATTGAGATAACCTATCAGCCCCTTCACACTTGGGGATGAGAGCAAGGAAGGTGGAATTCAGGGCACCAAGCATTTGCTTATTCCTCTGGGACTCAAGGACAACCGCCAGAAGATCCAACTGAATGATATCCTAGAATTCTTGAAAAAACTCAATCGGGAAACCATCAGGGCCAGGAGCTTTACCCCTCTTCATCTGAAACACAATCCCCTCTAGCTCATCAAGAGAGATCTCTTTCATCAGATACTCATTCGCCTCCCTAGAGACCAGTTGAGGAATACAAGAAAGAACATGTGCTTCCTCAACAGAGCCTCCTCGCGAATCCTCCCTAAATAAAGTAGCAAAATACTGAGAAGCCTCAACAGAGATTTCCTAAAATGAGGCAAGCTGATCCCCTCTATCATTCACTAGAGTAGAGATGGAATTACCATGCTTCCTGTCCTTCATAGAATTGAAGAAGAAAGCAGAGTTTTTATCACCCTCCTGCAGCCATTCAACCTGGGCCTTTTGCTTCCAATAGATCTCTTCCCGCAACTCCAATTCCTCAACCACTTTTAGAGTCCTAGCCTCCTCCCTCAGAAGATCCTTAGAAGCCCCATTCTTATGAATCAACCGCGTAATATTATTCAACTCATCCTGAGCAACAACCTTATCATGAAAGATATTACCAAAACATATTCAATTCCACCTTTTAAGCTGATATTTGACAAACTGAAGAAGCTTGGAAAAAGTGTACATTACCATACGAAAAGCAGGTCTCCCAATCCTCCACCACATAGCCATCTGGTCATGAAGAGTAGAATCCCGTAACCACATAAGCTGAAATTTAAAGGAGGGAGAACGAGGCGCACGAGCATAAATAATATTAAGCTTTATGGGCCAGTGATCAGAACCTCTCCAATCTAGAATTTCAGATCTATTAGACCACAAGGAACCAACCCAATAACAGGAAACCAAGAATCTATCAAGCCTCTCGGAAACACAACTCTCACCAATTCTCCTATTATTCCAAGTGAAACGACCATTACTGGGCTGAATATCAATAATATTTAAATTTGAAATGCTATCCCTGAATAGCAGAGTAGAAGGCTCCAACCTAGCAATACCACCTCTTTTCTCAGACAACTCCACAATAGCATTAAAATCTCTAGCCATAATCCATGGATGGAAAGGATCTAAGCTACGAACAAAACGAAGATGGGACCAGAGCAGCTATTTACCCTGAAACTCAACAGGTGCATACACATTAGAGAGGAGAATACACTCACCAGTCTCAAAACAAGAGGCAACCAAGGACATAGAGGATCTAGAGGATGTCCACCAAAGAGGGAAAATCTTTCGAGGGTTCCAAAAGCAAGCCACCCCCTCGGAAGCACTAAGAGCCCCCACACACTAGCATTCACCATATTTCCAGAGCTTAGGTGCCATGTCCAACATATTATCCACAGATAATTTAGTCTCCTAAAGAAAAAGAACATTCGGAAAATGATACCTAACCAAATCATGAACAACTTTTTGTCGAGGGCCACTGTTCAAGCCCCTTACATTCCATGAGAGAACAATCATTTTTGGGGGCATGAAAAATGTGAATCCAGAGTCTTGATTGATCCTGACTCCACCAAAGTTTCTCTAGCTAATTTAATCTTATCCATATCCTTTTTCCTTCCTAGCTTGGAGGTCCTCTCACCAACCCCTTTCTTTAGTTCCTTTTGCAAAATACCCAAGCGAGAAGAGGAAAAAGAGCTCTTACCCACTTTCATACCTTATTTCAGGAGCAATGGAGATCCTCCTCCTCCACTCTTCATACCTCCATTAATAGAATCATGTTCAGCCTGGACAACCAATTGTTGAACAGTATCCATCTACCCAATGCCAACCTCCTGCACAACCTGCATAGCTTCCAAAGGAGGCCCGTCCTGTCCTGTACCCAAAGTTCCTTGATCCAAGTTAATCAACCCCAAATTCATTTCCTGCTAGCTGAGATCATCCAACACCTCAAACCTATTAAAAGTGTCATCATCCTGCCTCTCCCTCAAGGTCCGCTTCTGCCCTCGATTCCTATTGCGAGCCTTGACAGGGACATAACCATCATCACTGTTACCATCACCTGAAATAGGCTCCTTCCCCTTATCAACCCTAGGCAGATTGTACGAGAAGGCTGAGAAGGCTGGGGCGCCATAGGCTTAGCCTTAGGGCACCTACGCTGCAAGTGACCATATTCATGACAGAAACGACACTGAAAAGGTAGGGTTTCATAATCTAGCTGTTGTACCCAAGTATAAGATCCAACACTCACTTCAACAGAATCTGGCAATGGCTTGCTTAAATCAATTCTACACAGATACGAGCAAAAGTCATTACCTTTTTAAATTGTGTCTACTGTGAAGATCTAACAGGTTTACTGAGCATTGAAGCCACCAAATGCAACACATCATCCTGCCAACACTCAACCAGAAACCACGACAACCGAACCCAAACTAGAATCCGAGTCGGTAGCACCTCAGTCGGGTTGAAGCCTACATGCCATGGCTTGATAAACAATCCCACTTGGTTATAAAAATAGGGACCACCATCAAAGACCTGATTCTGATCCGCCATGCAATCAAATGAGACCATAAAATAGTTGTTCGCAAGGAGCCGAATCTCCATCTCCCCCTCTGGCATCCATGTTCGTTGGGCCCAGGATTCCAAAAATTGCAGTGAAACTCTCAAACCCATGAACTTGCAATAAAAGGAGTGCCTCGAATAGTATTCAATATCATCTGCAAGCATCTCCATCAAAATAATCAATTTTGGTCTCTCTTTGCATCTTTCCAAACACCCATTAATCTTTGTTATCCGAGAACCATTAGCGGGTCCTAGATCATTCATCTTCGTCTCCGGTGAAAACAGTGTATTGTCAAAAACATTCCCACCATGCGCCGAAAGCTTCGAACCACATGCTGATCGGAAATCCAATTTGGGGATAGCCCCGGAAGTTTTCCCACATGACATAGCAAAAATCAAAAACCCCGACAGGCACGCAAGCCCCAGGCACTGTTTGCAAGAAAAGGAAAAAACCCCAAGGGAAAAAACTAACCCCTCCACCCAGACACCACCCAAGTGGTAGCAAGAAAGCCTCCAGAATAGACAAAACCCACACAGCAGTGGGAAGAACCAAGGCCCCACAAAATGGTCGGCCAGCCAAGCAACAACCCCAAGACCACGCACCCTCACCATAGACCCACGCGGGTAGAGGAGGAGATCAGGTGCCAAGACAAGCTGTACACAGCTCGGTTGCACCCAAGAAGAGTCCCCGATGGTAAGAGGGAGCCCGCACCCAACACAATGAATGCTAGCCCTCACACAGCCGTCGCCAGCACAGGAAGAAGGAACCTGAAGAAAGTTTAAAAGAAGATACCCCCGTCACAGACCCCAAATGCAACAAAAACCCCCCTCCACACAGCAGCGAACATAACACAGAGAACGACCTAGGGCACAAACGCCCTAGCTTGGCTTGTAGAGCACGCGAACGCCATCCAGCTCCACTCACAATTAGGTTATATTAATAAGGTGATCAATTTAATTTAATTTTTAAAGTCATGATGTATTATATAATTTAGTTTTGAAATTTAAAATTAATAAAAAATAGTATTTAGTTCTGGTTAATAAATAGTTGTTTGTTCTTTTTATCATAATTTTCCTAACCACATTCTCTTATATGTAAGAAGTATAATGACAAAATTTAAATTAGATTGCTTTCAAAATTTGGATGAACAATCTCATGTAATCATAATTTTAATAGGATTCTGCTTTGTTTGAGGTAGTCTCAATGAGTTCTCATCTGCACTAGAAGGCAGTGCAAAGCTTGGGATTAAACATGTAGATTGGCAAAAGGTTTGACTATGGGTGCCAATGGTGTCACTTTCGCTATATGCGCATTCGTGACATGGTATAGAAGCACACTTGTCCTGCACAACGAAGCTTCAGGAGGAAAGATTCTTGGAATAGGATATCATCTGATCATTGGTGGCCTGTAAGGATCTGCTTTAGAAACAAATTTTTTTTTGAAGTGTTTTCATTTGTAGTTCATTTTGTGTTTTTTTGGTATATCTAGATAATTTTTTATTAATAATATTCTTTCATTTTACATTAGTGATTGAAGCCATCACTTGCTTATTTATTTCATTCTCCTTTCATTTTACAATCTTTTGAAAATTGTAGAGCTAGAGGATTTATAAATTTATTGTTATAATAGAGTAATACACATGCTTTTTAATTGGCATGAAAATAGGCATGTCGAGAAGGATAACTCTCGATGTATTTTATATATATATATATATTAATATTTAATATATTGTATGCTAGTTATAAGATAATCTCCTCATAAAATTACTATCTCATGTCTCCAATTTATAAAGAAATGGAAGAGGAATGCCACAAATAATTTTCCACACTAATATACTCTCAAACCATGGTAAAATGCAAAAACTCATATATCCAAAATGAAAAGGGTTTTATTGTTAATAGTAAATATAAGTCCTAATGAGCCATGAATAATAAAAAACCTTCATACTAATAATAAATGGCATCTTTGACTTGTAACTCCTCCATAATAGTCCATATTCGAAGGCAAGTGTTCAAAATCATCATCTAACTCATATGAGACCCATCAACAACATTCAAGATGTTACGCTACTTGATTCTCATGTCTGAGTTTTAAAAAATGCTAAAAATGGCTTCATAACCACCATTGTCAACTCTAACTCCTTCATGAATATATAAGACAATCAATGTCAAGATTCTCGAGAAATATAAGTTACAAAATAATTTTTAAATACACCCTATGCATCCAAGGACACATTCTAAGAGTGCTGGAGACATATGAATATAAATATAAGTTGTCAATCCATTTTAGATGGAGTGCACATATACTATCCTCTATAAGTATTTTAAATTTGAGATAGTCGAAAGCAAAGCAAGGTAGGCAAAGGATTTAAAGAATTAATGATTAATTTAAAGGTAGATAAAAAAAGAATTAAAGGAAGTTGGTATATGAGTAGGCAATACAAGTGTGATATAAAACCAAAAAAGAAAAAGTGAACATTAGGATATTGCATTTACATCAAGACCAAAGAGTAGGTGTAAAATGAAGAGTAAAAGGGAAAAGTATCGGCTTTAATTCCTTATTATTTTTTGCAGAGAGAGGGGAGGTTTAGAGAAGAATTGGTAACCCTTTTCCTTATCTTACTAATGGTAAAAAGGTTTGATTTTGGGGGTTACCACTATAACACCTCCTCCCCTCCTTAATAAAATTGGAACCTGTGAAAGAAGACAAATGATGATCCAAGTTTTAAACAACTAACCTCTTACTAATAAATTATTTAGTGAAAAGCAAAACTAATCCATCTACTAAGTGAACTTGTACTTTTATCTTTTACAATTTTAAATTCTTAATAATTTTCACATTAGCACTTAAATTTATTGATTAATATTTATGCAATTTTAATATTAAAAGTAATAAAAAATAGTTCTATTGTATTAAAAGTAAATAACAAGCTTGTATTTTATATATATTACATAAAACAAAAATGTAAGTGTAAAATGAGAATAAAAGAAAAAAGTATGCACTTTAATTATTAATTTTTTTATCTTTTATGGAGGGAGAGGGAAGTTTTAGAAAAGAATTGTTAACCCTTTTCTTTATTTTATTGAGAAAAGCTTCCATTTTGGGCTACCCCTATAATACCTCCCCTCTCCTCCTTTCTTAATGATATTCAACCTCCTTTCGTGAAAGACAAATGATGATCCAAATTCCAAACAACTAACTTCTTACTAATAAATCATTAAGTGAAAAATAAAACTAATATGAAATCTACTAACTTGTACTCTTATCTTTACAATTAAATTCTTAATAATGTTCACATTAATTGATTAGTATTTATGTAATTTTAATATTAAAAGGAATAAAAAAAATTCTATTGTATTAAATGTAAATGACTACTAAAATTATGTTATACTTGGAAAATTAGTTAAGACCGAAAAGTTTCGTTACATTGTCGATCAATCAACAAGGCTGAAACTCCAACAAATACTTCTTTTCTCTTCCCCAATGAAGCCATTTAAATCTGAACAAGCCTCCAAATTTCGAGTCCAGTTAATCGCCTGCCACACGTAAACGATCGAATGCCATCCAATGCCGTATGACATGCAGCCTGCACGTAGCAAACCATGCAATACGTGTTATAGAGGGAAAGTGAATGGATAAGATTAAAAGCTAAACTCATTTGTATTTTATCCACGAACAATCAATCTGCTTTTAACTCAGGAAAATTTGCAAATTTCAATAGGCTTGCATTTCAAAGCTTTTCGTCAATCTGGTAGGGATTTGGAATTGGTTTCTGGATTATTCAAAGAAGAGCAAAATTTAATTATGAGTTCATATTTTATTTAATGTCAATAGATTTAATTATTTAATATAATCATAATTAAATAAAAATATATAAAAAAAACATAAATAAAAATTGAAATTAATTTATAATTTAAATAAATAAAATATGTGGGATTTCTTTAATTAGATAGGGCATATGAACTATTTGACAAAATGACCCAAATATTTTATCTTCTTGAAATGCCACGGTTTTAGGAATTACACAAATTTATGTACATGTTCATGCACACACACACAAGATTTTATTTTTACATGTTTACAATTTTTAGTTTAGGACTTTCATAAGGAAGGATGTATGTATAAACCAACATAACATTCCTCCCTCTCTTATTATTACTATATATTCTTCTCAAATATCCACTCTCGTAATAAAATTGAACTTTATTAGTGGATACAAACAATAGTAGGTTGTGTGCATGAGATTTTTTTTTTTAATTATTTAGACAAATTTTACAAATAGAAAAATAAATCCAAATATATCGATTGCATTCTATTAATAATGATTTTTTACTTATTCACATGCATTTAGTTTTAAATTTTATAATTTTTAAATAAAGTATATTATGTAAATGTCTAAGAAAATACAAATGAGTTTTAAGGGTATTTAAGAGTCCAAAATAATTAATAATATGTTATATAAAATTAGTTGCAACATTTTTTAAAGGATAATTTTGTAAGTCAACGAGTATTTTAAGTAATTTTGAAATGATGTCAATTAGGAGAGTTCTCACTTATCAATTCACAGGATTTGTACAAGCAATCCACCTTTGAGTTAAGAGAATCAAGGAAGACACAAGAACACCTGAATGAAGAATCTACGATTTTGTAGGTCAAGAAGCATTTCAAGTAATTTTGAAATAATGTCAATTGGGAGAGTTCTCACTTATCAACCATAGGATTTATATAAGAAATTCACCTTTGAGCTAGGAGAATCAAGGAAGACACAAGTACACCTAGATGAAAAATCTAACATAATCTAAGTTATTTGCTTCTCCATTTCTCCATTCAAGAATTTTTCCTCCTCCTTCAACGGAGAGCTCTCTTTCTTAAAAAACACAATGTATAAGAATTGTTAAAAAAATATAAAATTATTTTCTAGAATTTATTTTCGACTTTTGGGAGTTGAACACTTGGAATCTAGAAGTGCATACATTGAAGAACATAACCCATAAATCAATTTTCCAGAACCATAGCAAGGACCCATTCGCCACTAGGCGAATGAGTCCTTAGTGAGGCTCGAAAAAGCACTTTTTCTAATAGGTACACAACATTTAACCCTCTTAAAACTTGCCTTTTGATTGGTATATCGGTTAGGTTTAATTTTTGATACTTGTTTACACATTATAGCTTGCATATTGAATGAAATTAGAGAAGTAGGTGCATCATAGTTTTCATTTTGGTGAACCTATTTTTCTATGTTTCAATTTCAAGTCAAATTAAAAGTAAAATTCTTATATTCAATTTGGTCTATATCTGAAAAAAAAAGTATGTTTAATTTTTGAAAATCATTATAGGCCTATGTTTAATTTTTGAAAATCAATATAGGCCTCTAGGGGTGGCAATAAATTCACAAGGATCCTTTGAAGTCACAAGGATCTTCATGGCATATATATTATTTTTCATAATTTTGTTTTTAACAAATGTCATAAAATTCTTTCAATCTCTTAACAAACAATTCATGTGTGCTAAGAACTTGTTGGTGAAGATGAACACAACCAAAAACATAAAATGTTAGTGTTTTATCATGGGTTTGCAAATATTTTTGGTGGTGGAGTTTACAAAAAAATTGTGAAAAGCTCACAAGTTGCAAGCAAGTATCATTGAGAAACTTGAAAGTTCCCTTATAGGACTTGGTGCACAAGTATGTTGAAGTTACTTGCCATGCAAAAATATCACAAGTTCTTGTCAAGATTGCAAACTATGATCCCAACTTTGAGGGCTAGGGTTGTCATATTTCTAAAGTCGCTACACAGTCCTTTGTAAATTGGGGAATTTTTTTAACAAAATATTTACAATAATAGGATTGTGTTGACTTAACAATCACTAGAGGCAAGCACCATTACAACACTAATGCAAGTTGGCATAGCACAAGTAGGGATTTGAAACAATTAATTTAAGCTTTTGGTCACAATTGCAATGATTGGGTTGCATTAACTAAAGCATTAGAAGAAGCAACATAAAATCAAGAGATAGAAAGACTAAAAGCCTTAAAAATCAGTAGAAATGACTCAAGAAATTAAGCAAAAGAATTGATAGCTTACAAAGGTAAATACCAATACTAGAATATTGGTATCTGGTCTAATAGGAGCGCTCATTCAACATCACTAGGAGAGATCAATGAAGGCAACACAAAAGTGCCAACTACATTTATGACATCATTACTATGCCCTTTCAACTCATGTCATGGAGAGATCCATTATATTTCTTTTCAAAAAAAATATGTAAGATATATAAGGGGTATTGAAGACACCATGATTTTTTTAGCTTGTATCAAGGTCATTAATGACTCAAATGTAATATCCCCAATAAACAATTTCCAATCTGCCATAAAATATTTTAACCAAAACACCAAAATGGAGAAATTGGGTGCAATGAAACTTTAGTAATAAACTCCAAATTTATCATTAAATAGTGTGCCAATGGAATAAGCATGCCTTGCTACAAAAAAAGCATGATTTTAACAATTTTTTTCTGTTATTAACAGCAACAAACATCAACCATAACCATGCTGCAAATTACATTGTTTTGCAAAGAAAACAAATACTCAACTTTCAAAAAAATCAACTATAGCTTCTAATACAAAAATCTCCAGCACTTCATACAAAGTCTAGGGTAGCAAAATACATAAATAAGCTTCTATAATCTTCTAAAAATATTGATAACAATAACAATATAAATCAAAACCCAAAAACTAAGCACTTAAAATTACTATCTCTGGCAACTACTTGACAAAAAACACCACAATGAAACAACCTTCAACATCAATGCAATTTTTGAGTGAAATTGTGCCTATAGACCCTCAAAGCCACTATCATTGAGTCCAAATCCCCTTCATTTTCTAGCCTTAGAGATTATTCCCACAATGGTTTATCTACTTTTCTAGGAGAACCAAAACTTGTGCAAAGAAGCAAGCATAGAGTGAAACCCAAATCAACAAACAATGTAATTAAAATACCAAAACCACTCAACAACCAACTTGGGCACCCAAATCCCAATGCCCCAGGTAGAGAGGTTTGCGTGAAAATCTTGTAACTTTCACCGCAAGTGTTGAAACAAAATTCCAATGCACCCGAGAGAAATAGTAAAATAAATCCCATTTCTTGCACCACTTCACAAGCCAATAAACATCTTTTTTGTCTTTTCCAAAAAGCTACTCCCATCTTGGCTTAATTAAATAATTCACAAAAATTTGATATTTTAACTCCAAAATACCTTAAATAAATCACCTTGAGAAAATAACTTTCCTGGTTAAATTTCAACTTTCAAACTTACTATATTGGGAAATCGAGCCTGCTATAAATAGTAAGTTGCTAAACTTGAAAAGGGGACATGACAAGCCTCCCCTCCCAAAAATTTCTTGTCCTAAAGCAATGTATAGTTGGCTGATTAAGAACCTTTGATCCTTCCCATGTTACATCTTCAATTGGAAAATCCTTCCACTTGACCAGATGCTCGGTTATGCTTCTATTTCATGACTTCTTCTCTCTTTTTTCCAAAATACTCTCAGTATTAAAAATAGTTTTCCTTCATCATATAGAGGTGACATCATAGGATAAGTCACAAATTGTTGTCCCACAACCTTCTCTCAAGCATGAAACATGGAAAAAACTGTGTATCTTGCAATCCAGTGGCAACTCCAACTCATATGCAACCTCCCCAACCTTCCCTTTGACTTTCTAATGTCCATAGAATTTTGGCTTAAGCTTCTCTGCTCCACTCCTCTTCAAAGAAATTTTATTATATGGCTACAACCCCACAAAAACCAATTCAACCACTTCAAAAACTCTCTGTCCTCTTCTTATCTGCATATAACTTTTGCTAATTTTGAACATGGTTCAAATTATCCTTAAGAGACCTTAGAATCTCTTGACTATGTTGGATAAAGTCACTTGTTTTAGGGAGTCTACTATCTAAAATAAATAAATTAACAAACGAAAGAGTATCATAACCATATAGAGCATGAAAAGAAGACATTCCAATGGATATATGGTGGAATGTGCTATAACAATACTCTCCTATGTGTAACCATTTCACCCAAGCACCTTGTTGATTTGAGACATAATTTCTCAAGTATCCTTCTATCCATTTATTGATAATTTATGTTTGTGCATCCATTTGGGGGTGAAATCTTGTGCTAGGAGTAAGTTTTGTACCTATCAAATGGAATAATTCCTTCCAAAAGGAACTAAGAAACCTATTGTCCCTATCACTAACAATGCTCTTGGGCAACCCATGTAATCTAAAAATCTCTGTAAAAAATAGGTCTGCTACTCGAGGTGCCTTAAATTCATATGTGATAGGAAATAAATGTGCATGCTTCGTCAATCTATCAACCACCATGTTGCAAATATGCAATCCTTACCTTGAGCTTTAGGAAAACCTATGTTGAAGTCCATAGAAATGCTTTCCCACTTATGCTCCAGGATTGGGAGTGGCTGAAGTAAACTTGCTGAAAAAATATGCTCACCCTTGTTTTGTTGACAAGCCATACATTCCTTGATGTGTGAGTATATCTTCTTTCATCTCCTTCCAATAAAACCTCTCACGATCTTCCTTATATGTCATATAATACCATTGGTGGCTAGCCAAAGGAGTATCATGAAAGACCCTCAATATCTTCTCCTTAATCTTGGACCTAGGTACCAAGTATACCCTATTCTTATAGTAAATTAACCCATCAACAATGGTGTACTTGTCATCTTCCACCTTCCTATCCAAAATTTTAGTGGCAAATGGATCCTTTGCTTATTCTAAAATTATATTCACCTTCCAATCAACAATGATAGTAGAAATAGTGCACAAATAAGGCTTCCTAGAAAGAGCATCAACTACTACATTTTCTTCCCTTTAATATACTCAATCTCAAAATCATAAGCCCGCAACTTACCCATTTTTGTTGATGATCAATCAAATCTTTTTTATTCAAAAAGAATTTCAGACTATTATGATTTGTCTTAACCATAAACTTCCCACAAACTAAATATTGCTTGAACCTATCTAGTGCAGGCATAATTGCCAACATCTCTTTGTCATAAATTGAATATCCTCTTTCTAATGGATTCAATTTTCTACTTTCAAATGCTATGGGTTGTCCCCTTTGGGTTAGGACAGTCTCAATACTTTCCCCAAAAGCATCACATTCAACAACAAATGGAAGATAAAAATCAAGAATTGCAAGCACTAGGTAGGAACTCATTACCTTCTTGAGCCTCTCAAATGTACCTTGAGCTTCTTCAGTCCCAATAAAAGCTCTTCTTAGTTGAATCAATCAAAGGGGTAGAAAGCTGAGAAAAACCATTGAAAAACCTTCTATAGTAACTACAAAAATCAAAGAACCCTCTCAACTGAGTGAGATTGGTGGGTGGGGGCCAATATATGATAGCTTGAATCTTCTATGGGTCAACTTGCACCCTATAAGGTTATGATATGTCCCAAATACATAATTTTAGTCAGCCCAAATTCACATTTAGATAATTTAATTAGCATAAAAATATTGCTGCTCCAAAGTTCCCACAACTATATCCATGTGTTCTAAATGCAACTCTTTCCAAGTTTTATAGTAAATGAAAATATCATTGAAGAACACTAAATCAAACTTCCTGAGATGCCTACTTAAAACTTTATTCATGCAAGATTGGAAAGTTTCTGGTGGATTTGTGAGACCAAATGGATTGACAACAAACTCAAAATTTCCATAGTGGCAATGGGAAGTAGTCTTCTCTACATCTTCTTTCCTCATGTGGATTTGATGGTAACTCTATCTTAGATTGAAATTTTAGAGAAATAAACCGCCCCATGCAACTCATCAATAATTTCATCTATCCTTGGGATGGTCTACCTATTCTTAATGGTTTTATTTTTTAGAGCTCTGTAGTCTATACACATTCTCATTGTACCATCCTTCTTTTTTACGAAGACCATAGAAGAGGCAAATGGACTAGAACTAGGCCTTATGAAACCCAAATCAAGAAGCTCCTAGATGGTTTTATCTATCTCCTCCTTATAACTCCTTGGGTGATGGTAGGGAGTGGTAATTATTGGTTTGGCACCCTGTTCTAACTCAATGACATGTTCAAACCCTCTATCTAGTGGTAACCTTGGAGGCAAATCATTGAAAATGAGACTATGCTTATAATTTTTTTTATTGAATTTCAAAATGATATTTACCTTTCTTTTTGGAAGAGCTTGTTGTATGGATCAAGATTGTTTCTTCCCAAGCTACTTATTCCCTCCTAAGATTCCTTTCCATCCTTTGAGCTAAAACCACTCTAGGTGTTCCATTTGATAGGCCTCTTAACACAATTTATTTCCCATTGGCTTGAAACTTGAACTCCATGGTTTGGTGGTTTGTATAGTATCCTCTAATAGAATGAAGTCATTGAACACCCAATACAACATCGGTTTCCCCTATTCCAACCACATAAAAATCATCACATACCTCATAGTCACCCAAAGTAATTTTGAGTTGTTGAACCAGTCGAGTGTAATGTATAGTAAACCATCAACAACAGTAACACTGAAACCTCCAAAGTCTTCTATCTTCAATCCCGTCTTTGACACATAATATTCATCTATAAAGTTATGTGTTGCACCAACGTCTATGAGAACGGTTGTCCTTTTTCCATCTATAACTCCCTGAACTCTGAAGGGGTGAATCTAGGTGCTCCAAATAGGGCTTCTATGGTGACTCCCTTACTCGTTTCTCTTTCTTCATTTGATTCTACTTCCTCTTTGGAATCATGGAATTCCTTATTATCATATGTGTCCAAATCTAAAACCACCTCAATAAAATGCACGTGTCCTTTCCCCAAGCATCTATGCTCTAGAACCCATGGTTCTCTACAAGTAAAAAAAGGCTTCTTCCTTCGAAGTTCAAATTTTGTCACACCATCCACCTTCTTACCAGTTGCGTTCAAAACATTCTTTGGTAGGGGAATTGTAGGAGTCTTTTTTTGAAAATTTACCTTATTTTGCCATGTATTTGGAGGTTTGGATTGATGGAAAGTCACTTTCTTGGGCATGGAGACTTCAAGCTGCAAACTTCACTTAATTGCTCCCTGCAAGGATGTGGGTGAGAATGCCTTAACTAGACCCTTAATAGGTTCTTCAAGGCCTTCCAAGAAAAGGTATATGATCCTCTTTTCATACATGTACAACACCATAACATCAACATTTTAAAATTTCTCAACATAATCATCTATGGAATTTTTTTGTCTTAAGATAGACAACTCTTTAAAATATTTTTCTTCATCCTTAAGCTCAAATATATCTATTAATCTTTGACTGAAATCATTAAATGAATTTACCTTATCATGACCTTGAGTGGTCATTCCATGGTACCACCAGTCAAAAGAAGCTCCTTCAAGGTGAAAAGTTGTATATTGTATGGCATCTTGTTCTTTAATTGGACTAAGTGTGAAATAGGTCAACAACTTTTGTAACCATGCTCTACCTAAGATTTTATCAATTCCATCAAAGGCAAGAGCTAAGAGTTTATTATTTTTCCTCTTAAGTTCCCCTCCATTGGAGCCATGGTGACACTTGTACCCCTTTACTATCATCATACTTTACATTTGAGTGACATATTCATTGTAAGGGACTACACTTTTAAACCCTTCATCCTAATTTTTATAGGAAGCTCTAATGGTTGTAGGCTCTTTTGCCAACTCTTCCATGGGATTTGGAGTTGGGTTAGCTATAGGAGGATCACCTCCAAGTAGGAAAGTTGATTTGGAGGGTTTTAAAATGCTATGTTGTGACTCATAAGTGCTACCCTTTTCATTATGTGCTGCTAGATTTTGTATCTTCTCTGCCAATAATCTCATAATTCTCTTGTCTCAACAAGACTGTTAGTGGTTAACTTTTGACTCCTCTAAAGATCTTGGAGAAATTTCTTATGAATTTCATCAACATCAGCCATCACTCTACTCTTTGAAGACACAAATTCACTACCTTCCAGTAGTGGGTTTGAGGCAATTTCTTTATGCTTTTCACACTACAAATACCTCTTTTCCCTGTGACTTGGTTGCATAGAAATGATTAAACCCTTAGGTTGGAAAGATCATTGCTTTGATACCACTGTATTATCCCCAATAAGTAATTTCTAATTTGTCGTAAAGATTTTAACCAAAACACCAAAATGGGGAAATCGGGTGCAATGAAACTTTAGCAATAAACTCCAAATTTATCATTAAATAGTGTCAATGAAATAAACACACCTTGCTACGAAAAAAACATGATTTTAATTTATTTTTTCTACAACAAACATCAACCATAACCATGTAGCAAATTCCATTATTTTGCAAAGAAAACAAATACTCAACTTTCAATAAAATCAATTGTAGCTTCCAATACAAAAATCTTTATCACTTCATACAAAGTTTGAGGCAGAGAAATACATAAATAAACTTCTATAATCTGCTACAAATATTGATAACAATAGCAATATAAATCAACAACCAAAAACTAATAACAATAGCAATAAAAATCAACAACCAAAAACTAAGCACTCCAAACTACTATCTCTGCCAACTACTTGACAAAAAAACACCATAGTGAAACAACCTTGAGCACTAATGCAATTTTTGAGTGAAATTGCGCTTGTAGACCCTCAAAGCCACTATCCTTGAATCGAAATCCCCTTGTTTATCTAGCCTCAGAGATTATTCCCACAATGATTTATCAACCTTTGTAGGAGAGCCAAAACTTGTGCAAAGAAGCAAGCATAAAGTGAAACCCAAATCAACAAACAAGGTAATTAAAATACCAAAACCACTTAGCAACAAACTTGGGCACCAAAATTGCAACGCCCCAGGTCGAGAGGTTTGCATGAAAAGCCTGTAGCTCCCATCGCCAAATGTTGAAACAAAATTCCAATGCACCCGAGAGAAATAGTAAAATAAATTCCATTTCCTTCACCACTTCTCAAGCCAATAAACATTTTTTGCCTTTTTCAAAAACCTACACCCATTTTGGATTAATTAAGTAATTCACAATCATTTGATATTTTACCTCCAAAATATCTTAAATAAATCACCTTGAGAAACCAACTTTCCCAATTGAATTGCAACTTTGAAATTTACTATATTGGCAAATTAAGGCTGCTATAAATAGTAAGTTTCTAAATTTAGAAAGAGGACATGACACAAAAGAGTAAGTTTTGAAAAGAAAAATCAAAGAAAGAATGACTCTCATTAAACAATAAATTTAGAAAATAAATTGTCTTAATAATCCAAATATTTATTTATTTATTTATTGTGTGAAGAATATATAAAAATGCAAATGTTATAACAAGATTTGTATGGTACTCAATATTACATTAAATTCTATTTTTAATTAGAAGGGTTTTACCTAAAAAGATATTTTCAAGATTTGTATGGTACTCAATATTATATTAAATTCTATTTTTAATTAGAAGGGTTTTACCTAAAAAGATATTTTCTTATTTTACTTCAAAATTTGGATAAGTTTGATCTTGATACAGGGATAATTAAATAGTTTACTAATGTTTAGAATACCTAAAAATAAATTTGCTATATGTTTTTTCCTTTTCAATCAACAATATAATTAATATAGAAATGCATTCTACAATGACATAAGATACTATAACAAACTTTTATTTGATTATTATATTATTTATCATTTAATTATATTTTAGCATTTGCATTGACATTACATTAACTAGGCATTATGCATTAGTGTATCTTTTTCCTTTTAATCTTGTAAATTAGTATGAGGAATTTGATTTAGAGCCAAGGAAATTTCAAGGTTCACTCTTTTTACAATAGATCAAAAAGACACATTTAAAAATTGTATTTATCCCAAAATAAATATAAATTTTAAGATTCTATAAAAATTATAATATAACAAATATAATTATGTCACATGAGATTAAATAGCTCATGTTCATGTTCTCTTTTTAATGTAACTTCAAGATAAAAAAAAATACAATACCCAGAAAACATTGGCATCTGGAAATTGTGGGCTATTTCCGTCGTGAAAAGTGAAGAAAAGAGAAATTAGGGTTCAGTTCAGTTGAGAAGAAATTTGAAGGCGTAGATCACCCTCTGCTACTAACATCACCATGAAATGGCGACTCCCAATCTTGAAACAGGTAACCTCTACTACCCACTTTTTTCATTTCTCTTCACTCTTCCTACGCCCTCTTTCTTTCTCTGCAAAGAACCACAAAACCCCACACACTGACAAGTTTTTACAAAACATATCTCCTACCTCTAACATTTTTCAATTCAATAAATCCATTAATGCCCTCTGTAAATCGGGCAACACAAACAAGGCGTGGGACCTCTTCCATTCAGCCATTACTAAACGCCTTCCTCTCACTGTTGTAACTTTCAATATGCTTTTGGATGGTCTTGGGAATGACGGCAATCTCAGTAGAATGAAGAAATTTGAAGGCGTAGATCACCCTCTGCTACTAACATCACCATGAAATGGCGACTCCCAATCTTGAAACAGGTAACCTCTACTACCCACTTTTTTCATTTCTCTTCACTCTTCCTACGCCCTCTTTCTTTCTCTGCAAAGAACCACAAAACCCCACACACTGACAAGTTTTTACAAAACATATCTCCTACCTTAACATTTTTCAATTCAATAAATCCATTAATGCCCTCTGTAAATCGGGCAACACAAACAAGGCGTGGGACCTCTTCCATTCAGCCATTACTAAACGCCTTCCTCTCACTGTTGTAACTTTCAATATGCTTTTGGATGGTCTTGGGAATGACGGCAATCTCAGTAGAATGAAGAAATTTGAAGGCGTAGATCACCCTCTGCTACTAACATCACCATGAAATGGCGACTCCCAATCTTGAAACAGGTAACCTCTACTACCCACTTTTTTCATTTCTCTTCACTCTTCCTACGCCCTCTTTCTTTCTCTGCAAAGAACCACAAAACCCCACACACTGACAAGTTTTTACAAAACATATCTCCTACCTCTAACATTTTTCAATTCAATAAATCCATTAATGCCCTCTGTAAATCGGGCAACACAAACAAGGCGTGGGACCTCTTCCATTCAGCCATTACTAAACGCCTTCCTCTCACTGTTGTAACTTTCAATATGCTTTTGGATGGTCTTGGGAATGACGGCAATCTCAGTAGAATTTACTTTCTCCTTGCTGAAATGGAAGAGATGGGCATCCATCCAGATGTCATCACTTACACTACCCTCATAAAGACTTTGTGTACACGGGATCTATTTGAGGAAGCACACGAGCTCTTGCACAGAATGAGGAATAGCCATTGTTTTCCAGACATTTTTACCTACAACACCCTAATTAATGCTCTCTGCAAGAAAAGGTAGGATGGATGAAGCTTTAGTATTGGTAGCTCAAGTGATACAAGATGGCATCTTTCCAGATACTATTTCATACAGTTCCCTAATTCATGGCCTTTCCAAGGTGGATAGGAAAGATAAAGCTCAAAAGTTATTTAAAGAGATGATAAGAAAAGGTTGCTCTCCTAACGTTGTTACGTACAACTATGTAATTGCTGGTTTGTGTCAAAGTAACAGGGCAAGGGAGGCTTTCACACTTTTTTCTCAAATGGAAGTCAGGGGATGTGTTCCTAATGTGGTAACATATAATATTCTGATATGTGCATTCTGTAGGACAGGAGACATGAGAATAGCATTTCAAATGTTAGAGAAAATGAGAGTAAAGGGTTTGAAACCTGATGAAGTGACATGCAACACAATCATTGACGGTCTGTGTAAGGCAGGTGATCTTGCTAGCGCACATCTACTGATAAATAATATACTTGATGAAGGCATGTCTCCTAAGCTAATAGCTTATAGCTCTTTGATTAATGGTCATTGCAAAACTGGTGAAATCAATGAGGCTTTAAAGCTTTTTAAAAGCATGGAAATGGTTGGCATTATTCCGGATGTTGTAACTTATAACATGCTAATAACTTGTCATTGTAAAGCTGGAGAAATGGATGAGGCTTTAAAGCTTTTTAAAAGCATGGAAATGGTTGGCATTGTTCCAAATGTTGTAACCTATAACATGCTAATTAATGGTCATTGCAATACTGGTCAAATGGATGAGGCTCTGAAGCTTTTTAAAAGCATGGAAATGATTGACATTACTCCAAATGTTGTAACTTATAACATGCTAATTAATGGTCATTGTAAAACTGGTGAAATGGATGGGGCTTTAAAGCTTTTTAAAAGCATGAAAATGACTGACATTACTCCAGATGTTGTAACCTATACCATGCTAATTGACACATTATGTAAAGAAGACAAACTTGATATTGCTTTGTCAATGTTAGATGAAATGAGAACAAAAGATTTGGTTCCAAATGATGTCACATACAACACATTATTTTGTGGTGTCCGCAAAAGACGTGACTTGGAAAAAACCTTATTTTTGATGGATCAAATGCAAAAGCAAGGCTGTGCTCCAAGTGATAGGACTGTTAAGATACTCTGCTGGCTGATTGATGTTGGAGAAATAGAAAAATTAAAAGACTTTGCAAATAACAATGCTTTTATTATTTCTAAGCGATCATAGTTCTCATACCTTGATAGTGACAGATTGTTGAAGTCACTCTTGTATATTTCTTTCTCAATGTATGAAGTTGTCTCATCAATTTGAGGGTGTTTTTATGATTGGTGTGTTACTTATTCGTAGAAACTTACTTCTGTTCAAAGACTGGAAAGGTGGACAATGTTATTTAGTGGACAGTTATTTTCTGTGCCAAAAGATTTCATTTTATTCAATGGTTGCACTGACATCTAATTTTAACACAGCACTTCTAAATAAGATTAAATCTTTTCATACCTTTATATATTATGAAGTATATTAGGGATAGTTAAATGAGTACAACTCTTGTATAGAGAATGCTTTATATTTCTATTACAGCTTGTTCAGTATCTTTATCATAGTTCATAGTTGGGCATATCTGGAGAGATCCTGCGCATTCATAATCAAACAAGAAACTGAATAAAGCCCAAAAGCACTGATTTCCACACAAGTAACACAAAAGCACTGATTTCCACACAAGTAACACGAGAAAACTAATATGACAGAAACTGCACACTCTGTTTTGTTGAATTTGTGATCAGATAAGTGCACAGAAAATTAATTCAAAAATCAGACACAGAAACACAGCATATACCCTGGGAAAACCCTCCTCTTGAGGGAGAAAAACCCAGCAACAAAGATATCTCTTTTATATATAATAATGGCAACAATTCGCTTTACAATGAGGCCAATACAAGGCCAATATTCAGCATCAAATCTAGATGCAATAACAGAAGATATTCTGTACTTCCTTGTAATCCGAATCTTCACTTAGGGAAATTCGCAATCTGCTCTTGAAGGAATTCGCACTTGGAAAATTCGCAATCTGCTCCTGAAGGAATTCGCACTTGGGAATGAAGGAATAATTCGAACTTGCTTGATCGATCAACAAGGAGAGAGGTGGTCTCTTATAAATGCATGACTATAAGAGACCTCACAAGGTCGGCCTCAACCATAACCATAAATTACAATTTTATCAAGTCGGCCAAGATACAATGATAAATAATAGATACAAGTCATAAAGAAAGTCGGCCAGAATGAGAATAATATTATTTACAAAGAGATGCGCCCATACTCATTTATTCTCACATATAAATAAATAGCCAATAGGCTACATTTATTTATGACTTTACTCGAGGCTGGAAGGATGAACCCGAAGCTGCCACATATCATTAACACTCCCTCTCAGCTAGGGAGAGAACTTCCAGCTGCACAATACGAACCATCTCAATATGAGGTCCATCTGCCATCATTGCCTGCAATCAGATACAAAGAGAGGAATATCACCTCAATGTGATATTAGATATCGTCTCAATATCAACCATCAATTGGTGAGTACTAGTGTTCATCACTTGCGTGATGTTGTCACCTCAATGTGACTTTCACCATGGCTCTCCCAGAGGGTGAAACACAAGTACAAGAAGATCATCACGGACTCTCTCACGTGATGTTGTCATGGAGTCACACACATGACATCCACCATGACTCAGCTCAGAGGGTGGAAACAAGGGCTTTCACCTCAAATTCTTCCGTCACAGAAGAAAATGCAATAGTTAGTACAAGTGTTCATCACTTGCGTGATGTTGTCACCTCAAGTGACTTTCACCATGACTCTCTCAGAGGGTGAAACAAAAGTACAACATATGTCATGGAGTCGCACACATGACATCCACCATGACTCAGCTCAGAGGGTGGAAACAAGGGCTTTCACCTCAAATTCTTCCGTCACGAAGAAAATGCATTAACAAGGGATTTCACCTCGAATTTCTCTCTGAAGAACTCATTAAACAAGGCTCAACGTCGAGACTCATACTTTCGATCAAAGGCTGGATTCTCCACCATACCAAGCTTGTCTCGAAAGTACACGAACTTTACCAGGCGAGAGGCTTGGTGAGAATATCTGCCGTCGCTCATCGTGCTAATGTACCTCAACTGTACAGCCTTTCGCAGTACCATATCTCTGATATAGTGGTACTTGATCTCAACATGCTTGGTTCTGTCATGAAACACAGGATTGACAGAAGGCTTCACACAACTCTGATTATCACAATGAATAATGGTGGGCTCCATTGATTGTCCAAACAATCCTGCAAGGAGCTTACGAAGCCACACTGCTTCTCGAGTTGCCATGCAAGCTGCAATATGCTCAGCCTCTGCTGTACTCAATGCTACAGAAGATTGCTTCCTGCTGCACCAGGAAATCATAGCAGAACCCAAACTGAAGCAACAGCCAGAGGTGCTCTTCCGATCCGTGGTACAACCTGCCCAATCAGAATCAGTAAAACCAAGTAGCTCCAAGTCTGCATCTGAAGTGTACTTCAACCCATATCCAACTGTGTCACGCAAGTATCTCAGGATATGTTTAGCTGCAACAAGATGTATCTGTCTCGGATCACACATAAACTGGCTAAGTGCACTCATTGCATAGTAAATATCAGGTCTAGTGTTAACTAGATACATCAAGGATCCAATCAGCTGTCTGTACAACGTAGGATCCACCAAATCTGAACTAGCTGCAGCAAGATTACCGTCTTCTTCAGGCTTAGCAGGCTCCCTCTAAATCTTCAGGCACTTGCATCAACCTTCTGACCTCTTCGTCCAAGATTGACTGCAACACTTTGACTTAGATAAATGTTTTCCAGTGCACACCTTGGTACTGAAGAGAGTTCAGAATAGTCCTCATCGACCTCATCTCAGATCTCACTATTCTGAATAGGTTTGCGGAGCTACCAATGGCAAATCCAGAAGACTGTCTTGAGCAATTATGATCTCAGCAACTGAAGGGATCCTCTAAGGGTTTAGCAACAATCTTCACTTCTTTTCGGTGAGTTACAATACTCCCTCTTGATCCTAGCTCCAAAGATTGCAAAGGAGACTTCTGGAAGTGAGCTCCCTCTGGCCACCAGCTCAGTCCCAAGGCTGCTTGATTATTTCTTTGGTTGGCATGACTTCCTCACAGGATGTCTCAAGCTTTTCATCATTAAGCAATTTCTCATCACCTTCTTGCTCCTGCAAGCATTTTAGAGAGAGATTACTTACAGTTTGTAACTATCCAAAGAAATATCAAGGGTAGAATCATACAAAGTTTACTATCTCAGGTTATACATCATGAAATAAGTAAATCAAATAAATATATCAAAGAGATGAAGGAATAAAGAACTTATCTTTATATGATTTTGATATAACTCTTCCATCTTTTACTCTTCTCGAGAGTGCTAAACTCAGCACAACAAAAGATAATCTGAACAACTGCAAATTTCTTGAATGCATTATGCAGTTAGCAAGAAGAACCAACTCTCCCCAAGAATCAAGGTCCTAACACAGATCATGCATTAGAGAATGATATCGATGTGACCAACCCATCACAACGAAAATACAGTTCTCTTTTCCATCTCAAAGTCACACTCAGAGATCTACATAATTAACATGAAATGACTAGAAATAAATAAAATCTTCAAGGAATCTTACGCTAGTGAACGCAATTCAAGAGAAACCACTATCTCTCTTTACTAATTACAAGATCCAAGTGAATGATATAACTCCGCAAACAAGGAATACTTATCTCTTTAAATATTCTGATGGATGCAACTACTGGACATGATATGATACGCTGATCTTGTGGTCAGATCAGTTCGCAACCTTCATAGCTTGAAAACAGGCCTCTGGCAAGGTTAAATTTGAACATGACCATTCAAATTTATGATTCACTTCGTTTCCAGCTGCAATCCATCAGATTATGCAACATGCTTACTAGCAACACTCAGAGAGTTAGATCATCACTCGTAAACTTTATTAGATCTTGTACAACTCAGCAGACTGAGTTTCACATAGAAATATAAACAACAACAAAAAAACAATTACTTATCTTGATGAAATCAGACTCTCCTTTTCAGGTCTGCACTTTTCCTAATATAGGACTTCTCAATTTGTTCCGCCCTTAGCAATGGCGTCACCTCAGGTTATGCAGCAACCTTTCATCAGTGACATGCAAATCACAAGACATTTTTCAAATATAGGTGGACGAGCTCGAACTTGATTCTGAGATGGACAACTCTAGCAGTCCAGAGAAAGCTTCAGATTCTGAAGGTCTCGAGGCAATACTGAAGGCATCCGTAACCTTGACAAAGATAGATATAGAAATCCTCCAACTTGATTCTGCACGAAAGGATTTCCTTTGACTGCCTCTTCCAATTGAACTTGGCTTTGAATCGCAATCCCAGCTATGTTAGAGTTCAATACGGTTATCACTTATAACCTTTATCAGATCTACACAAGTTTAGCAGATTTGAGTTTCACAAAAAATAAAAAATAAAAGTATAAACAACAATAGAGAAACAGAAACTTATCTCTATTTAGTTTCAGTCCTAATCCGACAACCATCATCTTTACTCGATGATGTACCACAGCAAAGAGACTGATCTTGCTATGGTTTGGGCGATAACATTTGGATTGATCTTGCATGAAGCTCACTGGTCTAGCCCCTGCGCCTGGTGTAGAGATACAGAGTGCAGCAGAGGGTGAGGTGACATGAGGAAGTGAAGACCTCCAAGTCACGCCAGTGAGAACTAGGATCTCAATACACACTGCAATGTGTTCTAGATGCTGCAGCCACAGGGATGCACCAAGCCTGATCTCTAAAGGAAACTCGAACAGAGGTGAAGATATCACTTGGTTTTCCTTCAATCACAATTACTGATGGAGGTCCCCATTCGTTGGTGAAAATGCCAATCCATGCACAGGCCCAGCACATATCACTTCACCACTTGGGTCTGCTGCTAAGGAAACGAACTGTTTGGGAGTGGGAGTTGTAAAAGTCCAAAAAATTTCTATAGCGCAACAAGTCCCAAGCACGCACTGTCCCATCAATTGATGCACTAAGGAGTGCATGGTTGCCTGGCAAAAAATGAACAGCAGTAACTGCATTTGTATGCCGTTGACTTTGAGGCTTAGAATCATTCGAAATTCATATGAATTGCACAGACAAATCTGATCAGATATTCCGCCTAACCCGCTCTGATACCATGTTGAATTTGTGATCAGATAAGTGCACAGAAAATTAATTCAAAAATCAGACACAGAAACACAGCATATACCCTGGGAAAACCCTCCTCTTGAGGGAGAAAAACCCAGCAACAAAGATATCTCTTTTATATATAATAATGGCAACAATTCGCTTTACAATGAGGCCAATACAAGGCCAATATTCAGCATCAAATCTAGATGCAATAACAGAAGATATTCTGTACTTCCTTGTAATCCGAATCTTCACTTAGGGAAATTCGCAATCTGCTCTTGAAGGAATTCGCACTTGGAAAATTCGCAATCTGCTCCTGAAGGAATTCGCACTTGGGAATGAAGGAATAATTCGAACTTGCTTGATCGATCAACAAGGAGAGAGGTGGTCTCTTATAAATGCATGACTATAAGAGACCTCACAAGGTCGGCCTCAACCATAACCATAAATTACAATTTTATCAAGTCGGCCAAGATACAATGATAAATAATAGATACAAGTCATAAAGAAAGTCGGCCAGAATGAGAATAATATTATTTACAAAGAGATGCGCCCATACTCATTTATTCTCACATATAAATAAATAGCCAATAGGCTACATTTATTTATGACTTTACTCGAGGCTGGAAGGATGAACCCGAAGCTGCCACATATCATTAACATGTTTCTTAAGAATACTGCACACCACCTACTGCATCTACACAATGAATAGAGAGGAAGAGCAAGGTTAAGAGAAAACTTCTCACCGCACCTACACAAAGTGAACAATCAATAGAAGAGGCTACTAAAGCACTCCTGCAAATGAGTACAAAAAAGAGAAATAAAAGACAGAAGTAGAAATCAAAACATGGGGCCCCGTCATCTGAAGAGGAGGCACAAGGAAGGGAAAATCCCACCTAAAACAATCAAAGACTCTCTTAGATGTGAAAGCCTTATTTAGTGTCCTATTCACAAAAGGGGTCCTGGAACAAACAATGGCAGTATATGAGGAGATGGGGGCTCCTATAAGGTGATTCACAGAAGAAGCAATTATCATATATATGGTGGCCTCCGCAAAGACATTGGAGGGAATGATCAACCTATTTCCGCAATAGTTGGACACCAACCTTGAATAGAGAAGAGAGCAAGCTACATAGTAAGAAGAGAAATTGAAAAAACAAGCTTTAGTAGAGATCGCTCTTTCAGCCACTACCATAAAAAAAGGGAAAATTTAACCCAAATATGTTGATGAACCTAGATAGCTTCGCTTAAAGAAAAGGGTAGACAAGCTTATGATGAAGAATGCAAAAATTATAAAGAAAATTTAGCAGAAAATAATACAAGCTACTAAAAAGGCCTATGCAGGGGTCCAAAAAGAAGAGGCAAAGACTCACAAAGCTTCATCTTCACCTTACAATGGAATAAAACCTCTAATAGAGCAAAATATTCCTTTTCAATCCCACCATCCCTAGAGAATCCATCTTCATCTATCACAACTTTCCCAATGCAATCCATTAAAGATGATTTGGCACAACAAAAGAAAATCTAGCCATCCTCCACTTGACAGCTACTACAACTTTTGCTGGTTGGATCCCAGGTTAATATTTCTATCATCTCTCCCTTGCAAAAGTTCCAACTTGGAGACATTTTTCATTAGATTATTAGGGAAGATATCCTCAAAAAATATGTGGATAACACAGATCAACTTGAGGGAGTTATAAGAGATAATCAGAATAAGTTTCAACATTTCTAGGGAGATTCATCTCAACCACTGGGGCTATAGATCAAAGTTCTAGTAGATAGCTTGATAAAGGACACGCAAAAACAAATGTCCACCCTCCACCAAACAATCACTACAGAATTCACCAAGAAAAAAATGGATGAATAAAGGAAGAAATATGCAACTTCTCACACTACATTGGAATCTAACATTAGCACCTTGAATAACATGGAAAGTGACATCAATATATTATATCAATTTTGTCTAGAATGGCCCAACCCGATGAAAGTTTCAAGGGCCAAATTGAGCATCTATAAAATATAGATTCTCCAAGTGGAGAATACTAATGATGCTCTATATGACATGGATTGAAAGATAAGGGCCCAATTGGAAACACTTCATGTCAAGCTACAATAGGCGCAAGACCAACAAGAGAAAATCAAAAGTCAATTTAAATAGTTAAGGGAAGTAGTAAGCTTTTGGTTTGTCCAGGTTACAAGCCTCATTCATGATGCTCAGGAACTGGCCCACCGAATTCAAATTCCCACCACCTTGCCAAAAGCAGAGAATATCCTTACACAAATCAATACATAGAATCACCTTCTCCCATCTCATAGAAATATACAAGAACATCATTACCACCAAGTAATTCGGTCTACATGTCTTGAGAAAAAGAGAGAGATTTCAAAGGGGGGATTATGTTGGCAAGGTAAGTGGTAGAGCAGGGGTCCAAAGCAGAAGTAGATCCAACCACAAACCACTACAGAGAGGATTTAGAGCTCAAGGACAACTAGAGAGGATACATTTTGTAAGGGAAACATCTCGACACCAAGATATATGTATATCTATAGGAAATATGATGTAATATAGCAAACATATATACATATATAGATGAATATAATGAAAGATTGAATATATCATACATAGAAGTTTGGGAATGTCTTGTATAATATGTATATTGTATGATGGATATTATTCATGATTCATATTAAGATATTAACTATAAACACCGCATTCAAATCCTAATTTTGATCCTTATACTATTATTGCTTCTAGGATATAAACACAACAAATAGAGAATTCTTAGGGCTCAGAATTTTGATCTATGATATCCACTTTTCTGGGTAACAACTCTATTAAAGAAGTATTTTTTCAATGAAATGAGTTAGTAAATGCAACATTTTAAATATTGAAGGATTCTATGTGTACCACTCTAGCTCCATTCATTCCAAATTTCATTAAGGATTTTGTAATGGAGTGATGGTTCAAAAATGATATGAGATAAATTCTTATGCAAGAAGATAGGCCCATTACTTTTGAAAGTCATCAATTGAAGGGTAAGAATCAAATCAAATCCATTTATGAGAAGGAAATGCTAACTATTCTTCATGCAGTGAAATGATGAATTTCATATTTAATGGGTAGGAAATTGAAAGTTAAGTCAAATTATGACAACCTCAATATTTTGTAGAGAAATAATATTTTGAAGAGCAACACAAATTGGTCACTAAGATGTTGAGTATGAATTTGAGATTGTCTATAAGGAAGAAGAATATTTTGGTTAATGCACTGTCCAAGAAGGGTGACTAAGTGTTGGGAAAATGTGTCTCAACCTTGTAATTACATAAGTTATTGTTGATACACAAGGTCCTATTCATACGCATCTAGTAGTTTATTAATTAATCTTATCTCAAATTTTCCCTTGCTCTCTTTTACCATTTAAATTTAGTTTCATTTTATTCATTTGTCATTAATATAATGGTATGTAGATATAGTTATTGACATAAATAATTATATTTCTTGTTTTTATGTATATTAGTTTCTTGTCTTAATTATCTTCTTTGCTCTTTATATCTCATTTTCATTTTTAGGTTTTTCATTTTCTAATTTGAGGGGATTAATTTATAAAATAGTTTCTTTTTGAGGTTAACCATAATTAATAACAAAAAATAATTTCTTTTTTAGGTTAACCATTTATTTACTGTCATTTTAAATATATCTTTTCTTCCTTTTCATTTACTTAACCATTTTTTTCTTTTGTCTTCTCGTGTAGTGTGCCTTCCCCATCACTCTCTTCTTAGACTAGTTTGGGTTTGCATCTCATCCTTTTATCATGGAATGTGATCTGAAACGTTGATGATTTGTTTTGCACACAATTGAATCCAAAAGCTGCACAAACACATTCAATATTGATTGTGGAAATCTCATCATTAAATTTATTATTAATATTTTATTAATAACATATGTACATGTAATTCATCTTATTAATTAAATATATATTTTAAATCAAAATTTCAATTATTTTATTGACTTTAACATTATTTTACTTTATTTTGAATGACTTTATTTATTAATATAAGTTTTTAAAACTACTTTATTTACCAACCTACAATTTTTCTTAAGAATTTTTTTTTTTATCTATAAATTATTTGATTTTATATCTAACTTTTTTAGATTTAACACACTTTTTCTTAATACATAAATATCATCATTTCAGGAATTGCACATATTTGTTCATCTTTTGTGCACGCATGCACACACACATACATATATGATTTTATTTTTATATGTTAAAAATATTCTTACTCTTTTATGAGGAGGAACTTATGAATAAACCGGCAAAAAATTCCCCCCACTTTTTCTTGTATATTCTTTTGAAATTTCCACGAAATCATAATACACTTGAACTTCATTAGTGGATATGAACAATAGTGGGTTGTGTGCATGAGGAAAAAAAAAAATTATTTTCACTTACACAAATTTTACAAATAGAAAAAGAAATCCAAATACATTGGTTACATTCTATTGATAATGGTTTATTAATTACTCATATACATTTAGTTTTTAAAATTTTATAATTTTCAAATAAAGTATATTATGTACATGTTTAATGAAATATAAGGAGTTCTAAAGGTATTTAAAAGTCTAAAATAATAAGTAACATAAAATCAGTTGCAACATTCTTTAAAGGATAATTTTGTAGATCAAGAAGCATTTCAAGTTATTTTGAAATGATGCCAATTAAGAGAGTTCTCACCTACTAATCATAGGAATTGTATAAGCAATTCACCTTTGAGCTAGGAGAATCAAGGAAGACACAAACACACCCAGATGAAGAATCTACCATCTTCTAAGTTATTTGCTTCTCCATTCAAAAAAATTTCCTCCTTCAAGAGAGACCTATCTTTCATAAAAACACAATGTATTAGAATTGTTAAAAACATGAAATTAATATTTCCTAGAATTCATCTCCCCCTCACTTTCTCTTACACCATGCCTTGGTAAGGTGGACTATTTAGTCCACACTCATCTTTTACATGCCAAATTATGGTATGCTCTTTGCAAGGTGCAAGGTGGACACAAAACCCACTAATCAGTTCATATATATAAGGAGAAAGTCAATTATCCAATATATACTTGCCTTATAATGAAACACATTGCATAAAAGAAGAAATATGTTTCAAAAACATGATTAAGATTAAAAATAATAAGCCACTTCGACAAAACAAACCTCCAAAAGTCTCCAAGAAGAACAAAAATTGCAATATATGGTGATAATAAACTCACCATTAGCTCATATATACCTTATGCATTGGATGATACACAAACCAACTTAGATACCTAAATATAACACCTAGCATAGCTTAAATCTCTAAATAAGAATACATTAATGATTGTATAGTTTAATTAAGAGTCAAGGTATACACAAGCTAACTACTCATAAGCCTACACACATTATATGATGAAGGGTATATCATGCCTCACTTTATAGAGAAAAAATGTTCTCAATGCTAATCAACTATTGATGCTTCTTTGTGAAATACTCATCTTCCCACATGACATACTCAACCGAAAAATTCTTCCATTGGATGAGATACTTGATGATTGTCCTAGTCCTTAATTTATTTGTACATGACTAGAGAATTAACTCTAGATCAAAGATGATTCTTCCTTCTTCATCTAGCTCTAATAATATTGTGTGAAGGGATCTATCAACCAATAACCCTCTTTACATAAGAAACATGGAAAATTGGAAGTATCTTTGTTGTTTGAGGTAAAAGCTTGTAGGCTACACTAGCTATCTTCTACATAATCTAGTATGAACCATAATATTTTGGTGACAAATTGTTATTATTATTTTATTGCTTATAAGGTTGCAATCTCATAAAAGCACAATCACCTACTTCAAAACTCCTTTCACTATGGTGTTGGTCAACTTGTTTCGTTCTATTTTGTCATATGGATAAATACTGCTTGAGTCCTATAAATACCTAGTGTTGATAAGTCATGTAGTCCTCCACAACCTAAAATATTAGTGTTACCATTAATGATCATATGATGGATGGGGAATGGTATCCATATAATTCCATAAAATGGAACATTTTTTAAGAACTATGGAATTGATGATTTGTTTGTCCATGTGACTAAGGATGAGATAAAAGATTTGAGTCATTTGAGTACCCAAATAAAAAAAATCTACGAAAAAATTACTAGTAAAGATAAGATCACAATCGATGAAAATAACCCTAGGGGTACCATGTAACTTTTGGATGTACTCCATAATTTTTTTGCCATTATACTTGTCATAAAAGGATGGGATAATACAATAAAATTGACATTTGGTGAGTTGATTGACCACTTCCATGATGACACTCTTACCCTTAGATCTTGAAGGCCTATGATGAAATCTATGGAGATATCTTTCCATCGCTAGCCATGAATAACTAAGAGACACAAAAGACTAGTATCTCCTTTATTTTTTTGACATACCAAAAATTTTTCCATTAATTTTGAACATCAATTTAAGCCCTTCCCAAAATAAATCCTACTTGATTCTATAATATATCTTCAAAAGTATTGAAGACCCCCAAATAGAGAACCATGGAACTCTTCAAGAATCTTGTGATGCTGAAATTATTGCATAGGTACAATCTCTTTAAAGCACACTAAGTCTCCCTTCCACAAAAATATCTAAATTATTAGGATTATTTTTCAATTATTTAATGATACTTCTTATAGAAACATCACTATACTGCTTTGCTTTGGTTGCTTCAACCAAATGCTTGTAATATTAAAATAACACACAATAATTCCTAATCCTTGTTGTAAGGAAGTTAAGGTAGTGGAACAACTTCCTATGCTAATCTTGAGAGGAGGATAATGCAAAAAATTTCAGATATTTGACAATTACAGAAACTTAAATAGAAAAACATAAATATCATGCATACCACTGAATCCTCAGAAATAGGAGGAGGTTCCAAATCTTTTAGGGAATGGAAGACAAGGAGTAGGGTCCTATTTCACTCAAGTTTCACTCAAGGAAACCCTAGAGATCTCAATCCAAGGATGGAATGAAGGAAAGAGATCCACTAAAGGTTGTTCTAAGGTATGATTATTTGTGAGATAAGATTGGAAAAGATCTTGACATGTGTCTTAATCATGTATAATGAGACAACTACCTCAATAAATATTAAATGACCTAGGACACAAGCATTAAATTCCAAAAGATAAGTTAAGATCTAGTGACAACTAACACTAACTAGAAATATTTCCTCCTAGAACCTAAGTGGAATTAACATGTAAATAGGACTTAGATAGGTAAAACACCTATTTACACCAACACCCCCCTTAAGTACATTAGGGAATACTATTATGCAAATGACACAAAGATGGGTCCCAACTATGAGGCCATGTTAGGTACCCATATTCAAATATAATGCAATCTCTCACAAATGAAGAAAAGGAGAAAACCTAGTGGGATAAAACTCCTCCCCAAAAGAAAGAAAATATACAATAATACTCTCCATAAAAATGAGAGGAAAAAATACCATTCGAGGAAAAATACCCTCCATAAGAGAGACAAAGAAAGAACATTCAACCCCCCCAATGAGATAAAATTGCTGTGAACTAGAAGCACATTGGTGGAGTAAGATTAGAAACTTAATCAAGGAAAGAAAAGGAAATATAATTCTAATGCTAGACACCATATTAGAGTCACTCAAGGACTCAATCTTGGAATCATGATAAAGCAACAATAGTCTCAATGCCAAGGAACACTGGGAAACTCTTGATATGGAGCAACCATAGAATTTGAATGAAGCAACAAGAGATAGAACATCATTCTAGGACTAAAATGAAGTGTAATGGTCAAAACAACACCCTCCCAAACATTAAAATATTCAAGTAATATCTAGGATACCCATTGAGAAAGAAATAAAATCATAATATACTTGGGACATAAATAGGAAAAAGTGCATGGATGGCATGATAGGGCTCCTTAATACCTTTCCAATGCCACAAGAATCATGAAAATCAAAGATCATGGCAAGAAGTTATGAGCTTAGGAGCCAAAAATGAATATCTAACTTTAATCAGCAATAAATTCCTCCAAACAATGAATTTTTTGAAAATAACTTGCACCACTATAAAATTTGTGAAGCTGTCTTTTTGACAATATCTCCAAAAAATGACCTCTTGGATTGCAAGTTATGGTATTTTGAAAAGAACACTTGATTCGGGCCTAGAGGACAAAATTAGGTCCTTAGGGGGTTGGGTGTTGGTCCTCCATGTGACCTGCACTACAAAATTGGTTTAAAAAAATGCACTGCCACTGACAACGATGCTACCGGGGTGATGTTGTAGGGGGGGCGAAAGACCTTAAGCCACGCCACCCCAAGGCATAGCCCCTTGCATTGAGTTTTGGTGTAGTGGGACCGAGGGTTGTAAAATATTGCATCCAAGTGCCAAATGTCAATACAAACCAATTGATGGTAAACTCAAAATAGTTTTTATTATTAAAAACTTTTCTGTACCGAACCAAACAATGATTGATGTGACATACCAAGTACATCTACCGAAGTACAAAGCCAAAACAAGGCTAACACATAAGAAGAATATTATCTGTAAATGGAATATGTTGATTTTTTCAACAACTATACAATATATTTGAGCAAAAATATATGACCTATCATATAGTATGGCTAAATCCCCACCCAAGGTGGACCCGACCAACCAAGGCTTCGCCCATCGCCCTCTAAGGAAAATTATATGGGTGGTGGAAAATGCCTTGGTTAGTGGGGTTGGTTCCCTAGGCAGTGGGATCTTGGAATTATTGGATCGATCAAGTTGAGTACCAACCTAGAAGAGTCTCCTTAGAATAGTATGGTGTAGGAGCACCTTGTCCTCAAAATACATTCAAAAGGAAAAAAATTGCAAAATTTCAATTTTCCATTGTAAAGCATTATAAAAGATCATATGAGGTCATAAATGATGTATTTGAAGTCACAAATAGGTCACTAGGTGGGAAAAAGATGGAGAAAGCAAAATTTGAAAAATTTGTAAAAGTTGCCAATTATGTAAATTGCAAAAAAATGCAAAAAATTAGAAGTTGAAGAGTCTTTTTGGGAAATTTGAAGGGATAGGTCAATGAAAGAAGTTGAAAATGTAGTCATTGGTTGGGGAAACATCTATAAAAGCAGTTGTAATGCAGGCAAGTGATTATCTTTGTATTCTTGAAGAGTTCATATCAATAAAAGTACCTTGTTTATCAAATTTTAGTTTGGGGTCTTGAATCTTATTGTTTTAAGTTGGATAAGGAATTAGTTCTCATTTCCATCCATTTTGTGAGGAATATATTAAGTATATTTCTTGTTTAAGTAGAATTTCGTGAACTTGGTCTGCAACCTTAAATAAGGTTTTGAGAGTCTAAACAGATCTTAAATGACTACTCCATCGATTAGGGCTATGTAGTTCAGTGGAGTAGGTTTGTATAGGATGCTTTAGGTTGTTTTTGTGTTTATTTTTTTAGGGGAAGGCGAGATTACAATGTGAAAGCTACTATCATGACAGAAAAACAATGTTTTTCCTCACAAAATGAATGGCTCCAAGATGCTAAATGATGTAAAGGCATGCAAGAAGGGTGTGAGAAGGTTTATACAATTTTTTCAGGTATATTTGAACATGTTTTAACAATTTTCAGATGGGTTTGAGGTTTTTAGCATGTAATTCCAATAAACCCTCACTCTTTGGTGTTACAAAAAGCCTAGAATCAAGGGTTTTATAGAACAATGATTATTTGTGACTTTCTACTTCTAAGATTTGTTGAATTTTGTGTTTGAGACTTGATAAAGGATTTTTTTCAGTTATTTGAGGTTGGTGAGTAAGTTAGAGAGTACTTTCTTTGAAAATTAGGCCTATTTGAGGCTCATTTGCTGCAGAACAGTCAATTTTTTCTGATATATTTTTCAAAACAAGTATACCTGCTGTTAAATTATGTTTAATAAGGCTGAAATGAGTTCCTAAAAATGTATTTTTTCTATGGATATTCAATGTGGTTTGCAAGATACACCCGATTTAGTGTTTTGGCACCTACAAGCAAGTTTGGTCCTTGAGTCCAAGAATTTGAGAATCTAATAAAACAAAGTTATAAGGCAGTGTATGTGGTTTGTTTCTGTCAAAATGATGATGGTTAAAGGTGTTTAAAGGTCTGATAAGAGTTAGAAGTAAGATTGAGTGAATGGTTGTCTTTTTGCCTCATTGAAACAAGTTGAAATGAAGGGTAATTTGGTGAATAGTGAATGGCTTGGTTGGTTCAGTGTTTGTCAGTGATGTTATTGTTTTGGTTCAGTCAATTTGAGGATGGTTAAAGTATATTTGAGTCTAATAAAGGTCTAGAATATTGATGAAGTGATTTGGCTTATTGGTAGCCTTATAATTTCAAGTGAAATTCATGGATTTTGGTGAATGGAAAAGTGAATTTCTGATGAATTTGCAAAGTGATCTTCTATGTTTGAGTTTGGGTCTGAAGTACCCTAGATTATTGGTTGTTTTGGTAGATTCTCTTGCATCATAGTAGGGACTACCCACAACATTGGTTGGGATTCAATGATCCCTGGAAACACCTAGAATTCCCCTCCACCCCACGCACCCACCCACCCCTATGGATTTCATCTTTTTCATATGGATGGATGATGTGTAGTAGATGGATGAAGATTCAAGCAAATATTTATAGTTAGGCACTTGGGGATGGGCTACTAGCCATATCAATTATATAGGGGCCCATCAACACTTTCCATATATATAGGGGGAATCAAGACTTTCCCATCAAAGGGGGGCATGAAGACTTGGTTATGGGCTACTAGCCATATCTATATAGTTGGGGTATGAGCTACTGGAGTTGGCGATGGGGATGAACACTTTGATTCATGCAAATATCTATATCCGAGCACTTAAAACTCATTTGAACTATTGGTGCTTGAATACTAGTAGGAAGGATGAAGTGAAGGAGGAAGGCTTCAGAGTGTCCCCCCCCATCTCTATCTAAAGAAGATTTCATGTGAAGGATTCGGTCGTCAGTGAAGGAGTCAGTGGATTCCCTACATATATATAGATGGGGATGAAGTGGTTTCCCTATATATAAATGGGGATTGGGTCAGTCATGTTACATCTATAGTAGGAACCTCGATTCACACTTTTATCTATTTACCTATGGGCATGGGAGTGAAAGATTTGTTTTGGGAGTGAAGGATTGGGAGAGGTAGGTAGCCCATATATAGATAGGGGTCTCTAGTTAATGAAGGTTACTATTCTGGAGTGAACTTGCTATGAGGATTGGTAGGTTGCCCATGGCAGTTGTTGAACTTATATTCCCACCATAGAGGTTGTATTCCCTCTATAGATTTTCTATTCCCACTATATAGGTTGTCATGAGAATCTGGATCCGTATGATTGTATGAAATTAGTGAGGATGCAATTTTTTGTTTGATGCCTTTGGACAAAAGTGTCAAAAAATGAAAAATTGATAGTAGATCCTTATGTTCTTGAGCCTTCTGAATGTAATGGTAGGGTCAAATTTGGCCCAAAGTGCTCTAAGAAAATAGGTACCTCCAAGATCTAGAAATTGAAACCCTCTTTGAAACCCTTGTAATTTATTCAAAACATGATGAAAATCAACAATGAAAGTCAAACCTAACTTTCTCTAATGCCCTATATTCAATGGTGAGGTCCTTGAAACCCCAACTCATACTTAGCAAAAATTTCATGCCAAGATTGGTCCCTCAGATTTGGGAAGAAGACTACAACACTAAAGCTCTAATACCATGCAGGAGTTTATGGTGAACTCCTTAACACCTCAGGATCACCTGTAAGACAAAAATAACTTCCAAAAGAGAGAAATGGTACAAATATCATGCTATGATTATGGATGCAAGATTGCCAAATTGAATATATGACAATGTATATATGATGTCTTTCTTATAAAGGAAAGTTGTGAGATAGGATTAGACAATATCTTGACATGTATCTTAATCTTATACAATGAGACAACTACCTCAACAAAAAATAAATGACCTAGCACCACGAACATTAAATTCCAAAAGATAAGATAGTATTTAGTGACAACTAACACTAACTAGAAAGATTCTCTCCTAGGACTTAAGTGGACTTAACATGTAAATAGGACCGAGATAGGTAAAACACCTATTTACACCAACAAGATCTGAGGTGGTAGCCTCGTATGAATTCCCCCTAAAGATGGCCAGCTAGTGATCATAGATGCAAAGGAAATAAAGCATGCATTGAACAGATCTATTCCACTATGCAATCCATATAGTTGGTAGAGTAGGACAACATCCAAGATTCCAGATATTCCTAATATAGGCTAGTGTGGGTTGATGACTCATTAAGGAAGTGTTTTAAAAAATTGAGACTTGTAAGGTTGGGCTGGACCCCACATGTCATTCAATGTAAAAATTGATCATAAATTGGTTAGATAAGGTCACATTTGATACCATCATCATTAGAAGAGATAAGCAATTGGAAAAGAAAAAATATGATGTAGAGATCATTGCACGATCTAGAAATTTAAATATGCCATTAGAACTAGCCCAAAAAATTGCTCCATGTATTCAAAATTGGTTGGTCATGATGACAACCCAAACTGGGATCATGAAGATCCAATTTATTATGTATGAAAACCATGCCTCTCACTCACCAACTATCTAATGAAAATGCAAAGTCACATCCTTGTCATAAGCCATCTCCACAATATTAAAGTATTTTCACAAAACCCAAGTAGCAGTTGGCATTGATTCAACAATCCACCACCATAAATTCAATTTCTCAACAACATCATTAGAAGCATAAGCATTAATGATCCCAAAGGAATGATTATCAACATTCATCAGGATCTAGATCATATGATGAGTTGGATCAGACACATGGCCGACAACACAAGAATTCCTAGTGAGGTCAGTGAGACCGTAGATATTCCAAGAGAAAAAAATCATGAATGGGAGTCAAGAATATCATTACTATCTAACTCCTCAAGCATGTAAAAGTGATTATGCAAGAACTTCAAGGAGAAGGAGCCCAATTGAATTTTGGGCGAAGAAATTATTTGTTTCTCAGCAACATATGCTTTTTTGACAACATCAATACATGCATGAGACTAAAAGCCCATTGTGAGTGATAACTTAGACCAATTAGAGAACTCTAATTGTTGTAAGTATGAGCAGTTGGTGTTATCATTGATGTCAACAAGCCTATGTTGTCATTGATATCTATTGTTAGGTGAGATTATGGTGTTGCTTTGATAAGATTTTGTTTATGGATATGTGATTGAGTTACTATGTTGCAGTTGGCCTGGTGGTGATGAGGAAATGATGAAGATTATAAGGATGTGTCTCTAGTGCTTGGTTTCCAAGTACTTTAGAAAAAAAATCATAAAAAGAGGAAATTGTGTGTTGTAGTGTTGTTCTAGGTTGTAGAGGTGTGTTTTGGTTTTGCTCCACATTTCTTCTAGGTTGAAGATTTGCCTATGTGTTTTGGATATGTTGGTGAGAGATGTTTAGAGGTGTTATATCCAAAATTTTGTGTGTTGGATCGTTGTGTAGAAGAAGTTGTGTTCACCAGTGTGTGAACTGTGCATTACAGAGGTGTCTAGGAGAAATGTTTTCTTTGCATTTCTTTGAAGTTATGTTTTAGGTCTTGCAGATTTGAAGGTTGTTTATTTTTTGGTATCTTTGTTTAGTCTAGTTGGTTCGAGATTTGGTGCTTTAAAAGTTAGTTTCTCAAGTAACAATGTATGTAAGAGTTGTCTGCGTGTATTGGGTGTGTACATTCTTTAGGTGGAAGTTGTTGCAAAGGAGTTAGTTAGATTTCAAAGTGTTTGAGGGATATTCTAGATCATGTTCAAGCATAGTGTGTGGCTTGCAAGTCATCCTTGGACTTAAGGAAGCATGTACTTAAAATTTTAATGGTCTTTCACAAGTAATGACCGACTTGGTGTTTGCACTAATTATGGTGAATAAATATTGTTTATAGAAGTGTGTCATTGAATGGCATTGTTTATTTGGGTCCTAGCTAGGGTGTGATGTTGTTTGCTTTCACTTCTATCCGCCATGAAAGTGTTTTGGCACTAACCTAATTTGAATTTGCATGGTTGAGGTGCATAACCAACCTTGGAGAAGGGTTTCAAGGTTGAAGATGGTATAAGTATGAGTTGAGTTGTTGAAGGATGTTGACATAGGCAAGATAGCTGCAAATGATGCGAAGTGTAGAGTGTTACAATGAAAAATCAAGGTGTAGTGAGAGCTTTCATGTGTTAGTCTACTGGATGTAATGACAAAAAGGTGGCTACAATTCTCCAATCAAGCTATGAAGGTTTTGGTGACATTTTGGTGGATTCTTTGTTGCATTGAGATGGTTTTCTCTGTGTAAAATTTATTCTCTATCTTCTTTTCTTTTCTAGCAGTGATCCCTTCTTTCTTTGGGCAGTAAGCACTATTCTATTCGATGTTGATATTACTTATATTGTGAGCTAATCATTACTGTTATTTTTACCTTCTTGGGTTTTCCACGTAAATCTGGTGTTCTCTTGTGTATGGTGTTAAGTTATTTCAGTTTTTGTTATTTGCTTTTCATGCTAATTCATCATAAAAAATTTAAGGGTTTAATGAATGAATGTGGATTTGAATGTGTATGAGGGTTTTGAAGTTTTAAGGTACAATTGATTCAACCCCCCCTCTTAGTTTTCTCGTGCATTCAACAAGAAAATAGAAGTTAATTATAAAGTTTATACTTGGATAATTGAGTAAAACAATACAATAAAAGAAATAAATGAAACTTATTTTGTTAGAAAATAATGTTATTAGGCTTATACCTTTATAACATTCAGATATTTTCCTTTATAAGGTTATAAAACCTAATTATTATTATATTCTTTATAAAGCATTCACTATAAATCTTCAATTTATATATCTTTACCAATAAGAGAGAACTCAAAGAAGCTCCTTAAATATAGGAGAAGGGGTGACAAAATACCCCAAGGGATATTAGCCTCACCTATTCAAAAACAACCATTTATTATTAATTAATCTAATAATTATTTATAAATGGTAGTCTTGAATAGGTGAGACTAGAATATCCCTTCAAGTATTTTTCCACCCCTTCTATATTTAAGGAGTTGAACTTTCTCATTGATAAAGATATATAATTTGGAGACTTATAGTGAATTATATCACTATGCACAAGAGATAATATTAGCCATGTGGAAGTGGGGAGAAGTGATACCCCTTAGTTATGTCTTGATAATTTTATAGACAATTTATAAATGTTTTATAATAAATTATGTATTTTTGGCCATATGGAAGTGAAGAGAGGTGATATCCCTAGGTTATGTCTATATTTTAATGGATAGATCTATAAGTGTTTTATAACATAATGGTGTTTTATTGGCCATGTGGAAGTGAAGAGAAGTGACATCCCTAAGTTATATCTATATGAGCTACCTATTTTTCACTACCAGCTCAAAACAGGTAGAGCTGAATTGCATCCATCAAAGAAGGTACAAAAATTTTCTGCTTAAGTATTCATTATGTTCCAGAACTTTGATTACTTATGAATTTCAAGTGTTATTATGCAAATCTCAGACAAAGGAAACTCATAAATTTGCATAAAAGAATGTTGCTTTATTCATATTGGAAAGGTTGAAATCCCGCACAAGCCGCGGGAGTAACTAAATTTGATTTACACAATCAAATGATGAATATAGAAAGGAAGTGTATATCATACAACTGAAAATAATGTAAACATAAGATAGAAAGTGATTCGTCATTGCCTGGAATGACGAATCATCATTACACTTGAGGTCTTCAGTTATCGTGCTTTCAAATTGATCCAAGTCCAGCTCCAAAAGCACCTCAGAAATTATAAAGGAATGGCGCTAGAGTTATACTCTAAGCAATGATGAATTACATTCCTTTATTCCTATGCTACTAATGTGAATGTATTTTGCATTATATCAAACATTCATCAAATGAGAGGCCAGACAATCAAGAAAAAAATAACTCAAGAGGAAAGTTTTCAGCTTCTTTTATTTTGCTGACACGTTTGTTTCAATGTGCAGGAACAATTTCTTCATGTTTGTGATCATCTTATCAGATATGTGGAGTAAAACAGGCTCCCACAAGGGTAGATCCCAACATATCATAAGGAAACCTCTCATTCACATCATATATGAGAGTTATTTAATCAAAGATAGAAACAGTCATCATCTAGGATTACCATCAAGAAGTCTATTTCACCATGTGAAGAAGGATTAAGCAATTATCTTTTGCTCATCAAGACAAATAGCAATTAAATTATTTCTTTCAATATCAGAGCAACATAGTCCATTCCGACATCAAGAGACAGAATAGATTAATCCATAACAACATCATTATGCATTTAAGCAAGTTCACATCTGCTCTTATTTCAAAAAGAGTTAACACAGTCATAGAAACATGATTTGAAGTTTCAAGATATATGCTATAGGACTGTCATGTTGATAGTAGTAATGCATGGTGTAGTCAATCAAAGAAGGGACAGTCAATGATGCTCTTTTAAAAGGATACATCAAGAGGAAGCACATTGGAAATGAAGGAAAACAGTCCAAAAGAACACTATTTTTAAAGTGTTGTTTCTTCATTTTATATATTAACAAAGCATGAAAGATTGTGTGCTTCAGAATGTATGCTCGAAGAAAGATACCATTAAATGAATTAGTCTGATAGCTAGTGGAAAATTTTAAAGAGAAAAGAGCCAAAGCCAAGTATTTACACAGTATACCAGAGTGCTCTTACACTGTATGGAATCAAGAAAATTATGTGCTACAGGTGTGCATTATAAGCAATAGCAAAAGATTAATGAAAAATGAATGGAGGAGCTAGATCTGGCAAGAGTAAGAATGCTGATACAAAACTGGAAAAAGTAGAACATTTTGAATTATCAAAATCTCAAAGGACAGTCATGAATTTTCAGTGCTAAGTAACAGATGCTTATTTTTGAAAAACATGACATTGACAGTCGTTAGTGGAGCAGCAATTAAATTCTTTGAAAAAATATCAATATAGAATGACAGTACCATGAGAGGCAGCCATGCACGTGCATATAAGGTTTTCAAAGGTTATATATGAAAACTGAATCAAATGATGAGCAACAACAGAAAAGTATAATGCTTATTAAGTTGTTGAGTGTAATGATGGGCAACAATTATGAACAACAATATTTAGCAATATATGTTTAAAGCTACATCCAACTTTCAATTTTAATATTTTAACATGACATTGACGGTCATGAGAATTGTAGCAGCATTAAAGGAGGTAGTCACTTTCGTTGAACAACAAGCCTTCTACTGGAGATTGTATAAATTGCGGCCAGTAACAACAAATAACGCGTACAAAAAATGAGTTACAAAAATGAGCTTGAGGCCTATAGTAAGGAAAAAGGAGGTCAGTTGCCTATACATGACAAATACACAATAAAGGGTAAACCCAAATCAAAGATAAGCTCATTTGATGCAATGATGGCGATTTATATACATAGCTCTGTAAAACGTTGAAGAGAATTTAAAAAAAAAAATTGTGTTTAAATGCCATTTATCATGAGATCTCATAACTTGTAGACAAATGAAGATAGAGTTTTGGGTTTTTTGTCAGACAAAGAAATAAATTACTCAGAAGCTCTAATATAAGCCACAACCTCAATATACAGAGTTTTAAAGAAGAAAAATATAGAAAGATCTGCTAATGGCGGCCATTTAAATGAATGGAGTTAGCCATTGAAATAAAGGCAGAAATAAAACTTACCATCATGTCTATGGCTGAGCTCTTTGTGAGCTTTAAAATCTATAGGGTGAGCCTTGCTTATATATAAACCTAGCTCTCATGGCGGCCAGAGCCAGCAAAGTGCAGAGATTGACAAGGACAGAGAAATGACAAGGAATATATCAGATATTATGCACAGCCATGGCTTTAAAGCCTCATAAAATGTTGTATAATGGAGTCAATGTACCTCAAGCTGGTAAAAAATGAACTTCACATATGAAGATCAGCAAATTTCAGTTCATAAACGTCCAAAAGGTGCAGATTCGAGCCATTTCATGGTGGAATTCGAGCTTCAAACCCTACTCCATGGCAACCAACTTCTTCGTGAAGCTTCTTCAAAGTCAAAAAAATGATTACCTGGTTCGATTTTGTCTTCCCTAAATCAATATAAGTTTGAAGTTTTCTTTTTCTCCAATGATTTTAATAAATCATTATGTCTTATTTTTGCATGTGGCTACTTTCACTCTTAAGTCAATATTGTTCTTATCATTATAGTTGACTATTATCAAAATATTTCCAATACACATGATGGTCGACCAATATTTTTGGAAATAGTGAGTGCATATTTTTGAAAATATAAGCTAAGTATGACATATGAGATGGAGAAATATGCTTGGCTAAGTTAGCTTTATTCTTTTCTAATTTATTTGCATTAATTCCATGTAAATGAATTAGTTAAATGATGCATTGTAAATCATTTAATTAATTCATCATTTTTAAATACAAATAAAGAATGTTATGTAAAGCTGAATCACAATTTTACTTCAGTTACACATCAAACTCAACTGAAGACTTTCACATGAAGATGGAGTTCCATTGTGCATGGGCGAATTGACAAGAGCGAGATAGTTTTGCATGCTTTAGCCCACCTTTTCAGGGATTTCCAGTTTAGTTTTAGTTGCAGATCAGTTACATGCTTTATGACTGCAAGTTCGAGACTGAGTTCACTCATTTTTGCATAGGTTTGAACCTTATTTTCAGGGATTTTGCTTCTGCTTGGATTTCACCTTGGAGTTATCACTTTCTCACTGAAATTGACTTTCAGTTACTTGTTCATGCACTTTGAAGTGCATTCTCATTGTATATATTGAAAAAGTTTATCTTTTTCATTTTAGTTCTTGGTTTTTCAGCCTTTGCATTTTGCAAAGTGAGATATCTTGTAACTCAGCATTTTAGATTTAATACAATTTTACAGCTTTATAGGTTATCATTTTTTTTTTTTGCAGAGTTTCCTTCTTTTCATTATTGCGATTCAGTATCAGCCTTCTCAGATTCAGGAGTCTTGTATTTATTGAATGTTTAAGATTCAAATTTAATGTGTTTGATTTCAAAGCCTTTAAATTCCTATCACATTCATGAATACATGTACACAAAAAAAGCAATTTTAGTTATAGATCATAAGTTGTGTTGTTAATTTATCCTCTCCTTTAGGTTGTGAAAATATTATTTTCCTTCATTAAGAATGGATTATCAGGCCTTCTGATGAGACACTTATGTAATTAGATTTCCCAATTTGAGTTGTGAAAATAGATTCCGTAATAATCAGTTGTGAATCAATCTGCTCATAAACATCAATTAGGTGCATCACCAAAAGTTTAGTTTTAGTTCATGCATTCAATTCAGTCCTTCTTACCCTTTTCTCAAAAAATCATTCAAGTACCTAAATTGATCATCATATAGGAACCAACCTAGAGAATCTGGAGGTCTATCTTCGCCATAGGAATACCCATAGCCTGAAGATAGTTCCCATGTTTCAACAGATTGCTAAATTTAACCATTCATGCATAACGGGTGCAGTCTGATTGACAACAACTATATTAAATAATATTATAATATATTATTAAATAATATTATAATATATTATTAAATATACATAAATATTATATTAAATAATAATATTAGAATACATTATATGTTCTTAGATTATATATTAATTGTTGGAGTAAATTAATTAATATTTACTCTAGTGCTTAATGCAAACTTAGGAAAAGGTCATCTAGTTCTGATTGCGAGTGTTATTGCATTAATTATGCATTTCAATTAGTCATGTACTTTATTCTTTGTGTTGCACACAAGATAAAGTCACTTAACTAATTCATGCATTATGTTATCGCATTCTTGTCTTAGCGAGAACTCCATCATTCAGGGTCACATGTTGAGTTCACCTGAGTCTACATAAGCATATTCGATCCTTCATTATAATTATTCAATAATCAATAATCATTATTGTTTCACATATTTTACTCTGTAATTTTTCATTCATGTGTGACAAGTCTCTCTTAAGAATATCATCTAGGGCTTGTGGGATCTCAATCACGAATTCTTTCATGGTATTAGAACTCCAGATCTAAAGATCTTTGTTCATTTGTTTGAGGAAGTGAATAAAAATGAAGTCAATTATTGAGGACGTCAATATACTATTCTTACATTACATGTTCTTGGAATTCTCTTGTGCAAACCTTTACCCATGCATTGGTAGATAAGGAGGCGCAATGTGGATAGTGGAGGTCTCATTATGTTGACCAAGTCTTACAAAATCTGTGCAGATTCCTCACACTTTTTTTTCAGATCGTGGTCTTTTGTCTCATATGTTTTCTTGCAGACTTGACATTGGTGTTTGTAGCCAGATGTTGCCAACATACATGTTTGGTACACTATATTAAAGCGCCTCTATTCATATATTATGTGTGGTGTGATCTAGATCTTTTGGCTGTCTTCATCTACAATCACCATTGAGCCAATGCACAAAGAAATTCTACCTTTTTAACACATCACTTTGCTACCATTTTTAGGCGTGATGATTGATTGAGACCTCTACAAAGTATTTACAGTTTTAGGCTTTCTCTGTGAAGCACGACTCAGGGGCAGTTTCTGCCTTCATTAGGCACGCCTTCAAACCCATGATTCCTCTATTGCAAGGCGATTTTGGGTGTGGGGCAAAGCAGAGCAGCCATAACTCGGTGGGAGAGAGGCTACATTATTTTGTTGGCTATTTGATTTATTGAAGGTTGTGATTTAAACCATTTGAGGCCACAAAATCTTCCTTGGGAGGGCCCAAATTCTCCAACAACTTTGATCTCTTCATTGAAGGAATCAAGTCTTTTAAGCATCATTTGTGTGCAAGTCGACCAACATTTGGAGGCTTGTTGCAGAGATCTCTATTGAGGTGCATGTTTGGTGGAGGCTTGACGTGAAGATTTGCAAGCGAGTTATTCTCTTCATTTTGCAGGAAGATTTCTATGAATATTTTCACCACAATCGAGGAAAATGTAAACCTTTGTTTCTAGATGCATGCATGTTTCTTTCCCTAATTTTTTTTGCATGCTCCTTTCTTTCTTCCTTGTTGATTCTTTAAAAATTGAACGTGCTTTGCGAGCACCACATGATAAAGATCTAGGAAAATTTGGAGCTTTGTAAAAATTGAACTTATATAAAGTTCCATATGGGGGGTTCTACTTAAAGCATCTAGTATAGGTTTCTTTCATTTTGCTTCTGAATAAACAAACTTAGAATATTAAAAGTTGTTAATTAACCACTGAGCTCTGCACTACTCCTCCAATAGGCAGCCAAAAGTGTTCTTTTGTTCTAAGTTCTTGACTACATGAGCTTCCAAAGTCACATCCTCATGTGCTTCCAGAGTTTCTTTCTAGCAGGACAATATTGAGCATTGGATAAACAATGGCATCATCCCAACCAAAGGGCATCTTTGTAGTTCTTCAGCAGTTGTAGCTTTCTTCTTTAGTTTGAATAAATTGTTAGGAGTTTCTCCACCTGGATTTTCTCCTTTCCTCTTTGTTGACAACCACATCACCGCTATTGTCCCACCATCTTCATCGCCTTTGCAGCTTGTTCTATATCAGTCTTCACAGGATTCTAGATTGACATCATTACTTTCCGATATGTGGACATGTGAGCAGTTTTCAGAGGCAAACATCTTCTAGATTTGGATTCCAAAATCACCCATTCTTTTGGTTTGGCTTCTCCAATCACCAGTGAATCCTTTTCTTCCTAAGGGGAGAAATGTTGTTTGCAAGTAGTGGATCATATTCTTTCTTCAAGCATTCATCATTGACATGTGAACTCTTTCATTATGGGGAGGATTCATATCTTCTTTCTCTCTCTCCTATCGGGGGTACATCTATTGTACTTGCATGACAGAAGTAATCCTTGGGGGGTCACATTGATTCCTCCTTCTATCCTTCTTTCTTTAATACAGTCATTTATTTTTCTCTCTTTTGGAGAGGAGTTTTTCCCATGTGGTTTTCTCCTTTTCTCCAGTTATGAGAGATTTCATGTTGTTCATGGGTACCTCATATGGCTTTGTAGCCGAGACCCATTCTACATCCATCATTGCATTTTTTTCCTTCATCAGTTTTTTGCTTCTCCTCAATTATCATTTAGGGGGGTGTTGGAGTAAATTAATTAATATTTACTATAGTGCTTAATGAAAACTTAGGAAAAGGTCATCTAGTTCTGATTGAGAGTGTTATTGCATTTCAATTAGTCATGTACTTTTTTCTTTGTGTTGCACACAAGATAAAGTCACTTAACTGATTCATGCATTATGTTATCTCACTCTTGTCTCAGTCAGAACTCCATCATTCAAGGTCAGATGTTGAGTTCGTCTGAGTCTACATAAGGATATTCAATCCTTCATTGTAATTATTTAATAATCAATAATCATTATTGTTTCACATATTTTTCTGTGTAATTTCCCATTCGTGTGTGACGGGTTTCTCTTCAAAATATCATCCAGGGCTTGTGGGATCTCAATCATGGATTCTTTCATTAATATTAAATTAAATATATATTATATTAAAAAATATTATAATATTTTGTCTATGATTAGATTATACACATGGGTAATCCCACAATAATGGATCCAAACGTGGGACATAAATTTTTTGAAAGAGAGTGGCAAAAAAAATGAACTATCCTCGGTTGAAGATATTTCTTTGAACAAAGTTCCTTCACTCGAAGGTCTTTACGCAAAGGCCTTCAATCAAAGGTTAACCTTCGAGCAAATATCATCTTTGTTTGAAGGTCTTTGCTAATAAAAAACAATAAAATAATACCTTCGAGCGAAGATTACCTTTGCTCGAAGGTATTATTTTATTAATTTTTTTAAAGAGTTATATTAATCAACAACTTTGTTTGTCAATTCATTTAGTTGCATTAATTTTTTTTGCACAAACATCCACATCCAAGGAGCTCATAGTCTACATAGTCAACGTTTAAGCTCACATTTTGCACAACCTTAATAGCTAAGGAGAGTGGGGAGGTTCTAGCAAAGGTCCCTAACTATGAGGGTTCTATATTTTTCCCTATTTTCCCCCTCATTTCCTCTCCAATTTTTCCTATAATTTCTTGATTTATTTTGTGAAATTTCCTTGCAAACGGTAATCAATTCTTTAAAATTTAAAATTAAAATCATGAAATTTACAAACCAAATAAAATTTAAACCCTACATATGATTATCAAAACCCTACATATGATTATGAAACCCTAAAATTGAAACTTTACATATGACTATCATAAACCCTAAACCCTAAAATTGAAACGTTTCATGCACAAAGTAGAAATTATGAAATATTTTCAAAAAATTATTTCTCTTTAAACCTAAATTGAAGATTTTAAATTGACCAAGTACTCTCAATTCAAGAAAAATAGGTTTTGGATGGACCCAAAACCCTTACAAATAAAATGTTGCAACAAGAATAAAACACAGCCTAACAGTAGCCAACCAACAATGAACTAAAAGAAAAAGAAAACCAAAGGAAATTAACTATTTCATATTTAATAAGTTTTGACACTTATTATGTTTCTTGATGCCTTAAGAAATATTTTTCCTCATTCTTCAAGTTTGGAGATTCTATAGTGTACATCAAGCACATTGTGCATGTGTGAATAGACTCTCCCATCTTCTCCCTTATTCCTCCAACCCGTTAGAGACATTTGTGTTTGTTCTTTCCTCATATTGCATCCAAGTATGCATATTTTTTCCCTACCATGGACCCACTCACTCATTCTACGTCATCAAGTTCCTAAGTCATGTGACTCCTACAATTCTATATATCTAGATATAAATGGAATCTTGTTTCATTTAATCCTAGTTCCATGTATGACACAACCTCCATAGCCACATATCCATATCCCTACATTATATCATATATCCAAACTCTGCCTTATTTACTTTTACATCCTACATATATTCAATACACTCATTTATCTCATCTCCTTACTTCTCTTATATCTTTTTGTCCCTATAACTCTTACATTGATCCATCCTTGTCCATGTCAACTATTCACACCACCTCCAACTAACAATCATTTTCTAGATCTCTATGATGAAATTTTATCTCCTCTTTCTTTTTGATTCCTTCTATGGAATTCACTTCCTTTCCTACATTTTTTTCATTCATATATGGTTAGATTCCTTTCCTCCACTTCCTTCTTCTCACTACCCACACTCATCTAACACCTCCATGCTTCATGTCCTCCATAGTTTAAGTATATCTCAATATAAATTAGATCCTCCTCATTCTTAAGAGGTCGCCATGAACCTCTAGTCATAATCCTCTTTCTCATAATATTCTATATCATCCATTTCCACCAATTCTCTTGGCCCCTCTATTAGAATAATTTTAATACCTCGACCTCATGCATCATTATAATGCATGTATAAAAATTATTACTGTAGACACGTAAAATTGTCTGAACGTATCACACATCTCGATTTCACCTTTTAACATCATTTTCCTCATTATCCCTATTTCCTCAATTTAATTAAACAATTTCCAATTATTTGATTAAATTAATTATTTACCTCTATTAATTGAATAATTAAAGTTATTTGATTAATTCATCATTTTCTCACTAATTCCCCTTAATTAAATAATTTTGATTATTTAATTAATTATAATTTCCCTCTTCCACCTTGATTAAATAATTTCTAATTATTTAATTAAAAATCCTAGTTCCCTCTCATCCTCACAATTAAATAATTTTATAATTATTTAATTCACTAATTTTCCTCCAACTTGCACAAAGAATATTCCCTTTTCAAAAAAAAGAATATTCTCAATTCAAATTCAAATATCTTCTTCCCTCCAATTCAAAATATCTTCAACCAATTTCCCATTAAAATAGGGATATTTTGGGCCCCCATGAAATCTCATCCCTTGATCTTCCTTGATCTCCTTGATTTCATCTTATCCATTGATCTTCAAATTCAATCTCCACCATTTATCAAAAATATTGAAATCTATCAAATAATTCATTCATCCATGAAAATTATTCACAATTTTCATAAGCTTGGTAATTCTTGAATTCTTGAGCAATCTTGAGCAATTTAAGCATCCTTTTTGTGAATCACATCTTCAATTAAGCTTTTGTAATAATGGATTATGTACAATTTGAGCAATCCACATCATAAATTGTCATCAATCCACAATGAGATTGAAGGTTTGCATGATTTATTTGAGTTAATTATGTTTGAATTACATTTCATTTACTTAGTTTAAATCTTTGAAGCATTTGCAAACTGATTTCATTGAGCATAGGTCATAATGATCTTAATCTTGTAAGTTTTTAGTTTTTTCTAACTCTAATGGCTTGAATTATGTTTTCTAACCATCACTCATATTTTCCCTACAATATTTTAGCATGCCTGATGGGACCCACATCTCATATTTAATGTTTTTGCGAAGTTTTTGTTGGTTTGCAAGATACATAGATGCTTTTGCAGAAGATCGACACATTTGATTGACAATATTTGATGTGTTTGTTAAATCTCAACGTGTATACAAAAATACAACAATACTTTATTTAGAAGTGATGTGTTTGACTGATACAATTCTCTCTCTATTTTGTAGGTTACAATGACACATTTGACAAAGTTTGACGCTATTGTCAAAGATTGATTCTTATGCTTGAAAATTTTTGACGCATTTGTAGAATGTTGACACTTTTGTTTTTATATCTCTATTTTATTTGTAGGTTAACTTGATGTTTTTTTGAAAGATCAATGCATTTATCTTTTTTACAACAACGTGTTTGCAAAAGATCAATGCTTCTATCAAGTATAATTTGACGCTTTTGCTCTATTAGGGTTTACAAAATATTTTTTATTTCTTCCATTTTCCTAACCCTAATATGTGCCTATATTTCTTGATCTCTTCTATTTGAGCTAATGTTTGTACAACGTGTGGCATGCATTGGGAGAAGGTTAAACACCAAGATTACTAACATTTTTTTGTAGGAATTTTTTAGAGTTATTTACATTTCAATTGGTGCTCTTAAAAATAACAACAACTATCAAATTTCAATTGGTACTTTAAAAAGAATGAGAAATCTCACATTTCAATTGGTGCTCCTAAAACTAACCCACAACTATCACATTTGATTTTGGTGCTTTAAAATAAACAACTTGCACATTTCAATTTGGGTTTAAAATTGAACAAGACAACTTGCATTTTTTAGTTGGTGCTTTAAAATGAACAACTTGCACATTTAAATTTGGTGTACTAAAATTGAACAATACAACTCTCATTTTGAATTTGATGCACTAAAATGAATTATATGTCATGTTTGGTAAGCTAGTGGTTGTGTATGATCTTTCCTTGCACTTTATGTGATCTTAGAAATCAAAAGCACCATTAGTTTGCAATCTTTGTTTGTGCACCTGAGGTGTGACTTTCTATGTATGCTCTTCCCTCATAACTCTTAAGAATGGTCTTGGGGATCATAAACATCATTATTGTTTAATTCAATTAGGAGGCCTACTTGGGGATTTCATCACCTCAAGGTTGATGACATCAAGCACATTTTTGGGTAGGGTATATAAAGGGGGGAGAATGAAATTTGTACCCCAAGGTGTGGCCAACATCCTTCAAGCCAAGCCTCACAACCCTCGTTCCACTGAGACATGTATACGTAAAGAAAAGAGGGGAGACCCCCCTCAACTCAAGCATCCATGAATGGGATCAGTGTTCACCAATCCCCCACTACGAACCTTATTTATTATTAGCCTTTAAGATTACCATTCATTAGCTTGGGATGTTGCAATGTACAATATCATGCATGAAGTTACCATGTATTTACCCTTGTTGAGGTGACCGATATTCCTTGATTAGGACCTCATCCTTTTTAAGGTGAGAGGTGTGAAGGTGGTACATGACCTTCATATACTCTATTCACCCATTCATTGTGGAGATATTTGCTTTTCCAAGTGGGCTTATCCCAAGTTAATACACTCGTTCTACTACTAAGGTAGGTTTTGTATCTATGGTGTGTATTCATCATTAGACTACCTATGGCACCAATTAGTGTGCTCTTGTTGAAGAAGACACGTGAAATCTATCAAAAAATCCTTGGAGTCAATCCTCTATGATATTCTTTATTATTTTTATCACTTTCTAGATCAGATAAACACAAATCAAACTTTAAATTTGATCAAGAAATTATAAAACCTTAAAAGTTTTTAGGTCCAATGTTGTAAAACCATGTCTTTGAGTCAAAGCGATGCTTCTATTTGCATCCTGACATATTTGGTTTTCCAAATCACTGCTTTTATCTGCAATTCAATGCTTATGTGCATATTGATGCTTCTATCTTAGAGAAATCCTCTGTCAAAATCCTAAAACATGATACAATGACACTTTTGACTATCACATAGTTACAAGTTTACATATAAACTTGCACTTTTGAAAAATCTTATCGCTTCTGTCAGGGGTAGTGCAACACTTCTTCCAATTAAAATGATGCTTTTTCAATTAGCATGTTTTACTATCAATCCCAAAACACCAGAATTCTCAAAAATATTAGATTCATAATTTTAACCTATAGTTAGTACAGGACTAGAGACTTGTTCAAATATAATTTTAGTCATCACCATTATCCAAAACAACATACAACATTTTATCTCCATCCCTTATCATTTGTTCACTTTGTACTTCTTTAAACACCTCCTAGTCATCTTTGGATTAAACTTAGTCTTGTCAAACATCAAATAAAATAAAAAATCATCCAAACATCAACCTACATTTGACACTGGTCATTTGGTCTAGATCTCCATATCTCATCCCCTAGTTTTCCTTCTTACTTGGAAAATTGTCTCCTTTCAAGTACCTAGTTAAATTAGCATCAAATCTTTGTGAGATAGCTTGCTTGAGAGTCATAGTCTACTCCTAAGTTTGTGACCTTATTATCCATTTTCTTTGCTTGGACTCAAAATTCTATGACAAGCAAGGATTATCAACAAACATCCATGAACACAAGATCTAGTCAAAAATTTTGTCTAAATTGAATGTTTTATATCTTCCACTCATCCAAACATTGATCCAAAATTTCTTAGGTGTCATTACTAGTCCAGTTTGAAACAAATCAAAATATCCACCCAAACATCCGTCAAAATCATTTTTGTCTCATAGGGTTACTACAAGTTATATGCCTATAATGAGATCCAACATAAGAAAAACATGGAATCTAATCCTAGTAGATCTATTGTACCCACTACCACGAGTGTTTCTGAAATAACCTTAGGAATGCCTGATTTTGAATTTGATTCTAGAGCATATAGTACTCCAAGACAAATCCAAACATCTCAAGATCAAACAATCACAATATGTGGCATCATTCATGAAAGTTATGGATTAATGGAATATACTCCTAAACAACTAATAGAGATGACACATGACCTGTCTCTTGTTAGAGAACTTGACATAATTATGTTACGAGTTGATCCAAATCAATACTTGCTTAAACTTGCACAAGGAGGTGTCAAACTACTTGCAAACTTTGATGTCAATAAACTAAGGGAACAAACCTTTACATATATAGCATCAATGAATTTTCCACATGAAAACAAACCCTTAGTACACCATGTTATACAAAAAATACCATAACCTCCTCTACCAAATGTACCAAGTCAACCTGCTATGCATCAAATTGATATATATCCAAAAAAAATTCAAGACAATACATAAATATATTATTTCTCAATCAAGGTCTAGGAAATCAAACAAACCTAAGTTTTCTAGACACAAACATCTTTCCAACTACAAAATACACAAATCAACCCAATCCCAACATTCCAAATATGAACACAATGAATTATGGGACAAATCCATTTACAACACCACCTTCACAAAATGTACACCCTCAACAACACTCTCAACAAAATCCTCAACAACACCCTCAACAACAACCTCAACAACAACCTCAACAATAACCTCAACAACAACCTCAACAACATCCTTAACAACATCCTTAACAAAATCAATACATCTCACAAAAACCCCTTACACCACAACAACACCATCAATGTATCTCACAAAAAACCCCTACACCACAACAACAACAAAATTATCAATACATTTCACAACAAACTCCAACTCCTACCCCATAGCAACAACAAAATATTGTTTATCAATAGCAACTACTCTCCCAACAACAATTACTCACACAACAACAACAACAACAAAACCTTGCAAAAAATATCCAACATTCATAATACATCCAATATCAACCACAAAACCCTCAACAAAGCATCATTTCACAACATCAATAGGGTTCATTCATTATACCTTCACCACCACAATACAATCTACAATACCAATCAAACCCTCAACCTCGACACACTCCATACAATCCATATGACATGATTTCTAACATCCCCCCTTATTAAAATCCACTATATAATTCATCCACCATACCTCAATTCAACACATATAACCCACCACCAAACAATCCCCGTACTCATATAACATCACAAATTCAAATATTAGTACAAGAAATCTAGGATATCCATATGGGGACAACCAAGAAATCATATTCTCTCCAAGATTTATGTCCCTAACTTTGAAATACCAAAGTTTAACAAGTACAAAGGATGTGGTAATCTCGAAGAACATATACAAGAGTTCTACATAGTTTGTCTAGAGGTGTCTTATAACCATACATATCCCATGTGCCTCTTTCAGCTAAGTTTAGGTGGACAAGCCATTGAATGGTTTTCACACTTACCCCTAGGCATGTCAAAACCTTTCAAGAAATCGTAGACCAATTTTCCACACACTTCTCCTATAATATTGATGTCGAAGTCATATTAAATGAATTATATCTTGTCAAACAAAACAATGGGGAAACCTTTTCTTCCTTCCTACAAAGATGGAGACATAAGGTGAGCAAATAAAAATGGCTTATTCTAAAAAAAAAGTAGACATCATTGTGAATAATCTAAACATAAAAGTTATCTTTCATCTACATATGAAATGTCCCACAACCTTTGAAGAGATTATAAAAAAAATTCTTAATATTTAAAGGGAACTCATCACTAAAGGGTTAGTGAAAATTTACAAGGATAATAACCAACTGTCAAGTTCCAACGACAAGCCCCACATATGAACTAAAAGCAAGAATGTAACCAATGACAGTGTGGTGGATACAAATTTTATTCAAAACACACAAAATTATCTAAACAAACAATAGAATATCCAAAATGCTAATCCTCCAAGAAGACCACCTCCTAGACCAAATAACTACCTAGCTAGACAAAAGCACACTCCCTTAAGGGAGCCGATTGAAACGGTTTTGAACAGACTAATCCAAATAAACTTAGTAAAGCTTCCTGATTTTAAATAATATGAAGAACCTCAATTTAAACCCTCAATGACTATTGTGAGCATCACTAAATAAAAGGACGCAAAACATCAAATTGTATGAAACTTAAAAACATCATTCAAGACCTAATAGATCACGATGAGGTAAACATTGATCAACCTTTAGGGACCTCAAAAAATAATGAGTTAGGTATGTACAAGAATCCTATTCCTGGTCATGGTAAAGGAAATGATGCTAGAAATTTGAAAACCTATATCCAAGCCAACCACTCCTACAAAAATATTGTAGTACATATACAAGATTGCAACCACCATATCTTTGTTGTTACAATACATGGGAAAAATCCAAGTGTGGAGTCACCACAAGAAGATGGAAAGTCACCATCCAAGGAGCTCCTCCATAAACAAAAGGCCTAACAAAATCAAATCCCATTTATTATAACCTAATAGACCATTGTGAGAAAACCCCAACACAAATCTCAATCTTAGAACTGTTGAGAATCTCTCCCACACACAAATAAGTCTTAGACAAGGCTCTCTTACAATCATTTGCACCTAAGGACATAGATACAAAACAATTCAAGGCCATTGTAGGGCATATCGTATCCACTCATCACCTTGTATTCATAGAAAATACCTTCCCTCTCAAATGTATCATAATCATGCATTACATCTTGAGGTCTATGTCCATAAACACAAGGTAAAGAGAGTTTTGATAGATGGAGGAACAAGCTTAAATATTTGTACTTTTCGATTGGTCAAGAATTTGGGATACTCTGAAGGAGTAATCGAAAGAACAAAAGGAATAACCTTCAAGGCATATGATGATAATTAAAGGGACTTAGAAGGAACCATAAAGTTTCCTATACAAGTTGGTCTTGCAATAGCTGAAAAACATGTCAAGTTTTAGACCTTGACTTGCCTTACAACATCCTTCTAGGCTTCCCATGGATCCATGCCATGTAGGCCATGTCATCTACATACCATCAATGTCTCACGTTTCCTTACAATGATATTACCATCCATGGTGACCCTAAAGCCTTTTACTATTACAAAAGTATGTAAGAAAATTATCATAGATTGTTCCAAGTCCATAATAATGATGCAACTATACCTTCAACATCCTACATTGATCTATCTATGCTTATATCCACATCTACATCCCATCAAAAACCCTTTGAAGTCAAGGTACAAATAAAAGACAATGGCTGTGGTGATTATAACCTTAAAAAATCCTTCTATGTGGGACAACTACCACTTTCTCCAAAGACATATGGAAAACCTCATCATATTAAAAAAACATCCAAGACTATCAAGTTTGAACCTACTGCCTTTGCAAAATGGGGAGAGCTAAATATAGAGGTTATAGATGAAGGAGACTTCTCAAAAATGATATATCAAGAAGAGCAAGAAGAAGCTCCTCTTCCTGTTGATTTGAGTAGCAAAGGATATCAAATGATCAAGAACATGGGTTACACAGGTAATGGTGGACTTGGTCTAACACAACAAGGCATCAAAGAACACATCATTCTAGAAAAGTGACCAAGGTATAAAGGTCTTGGGTATGGCTTGCACAAAAATATGACCCCTTTCATGGAGGATACCTTTATCGAGGAAGTTGTAGCTTATCCCTGGTATAATCCATTTGATAGTGATGACACCAAATATTTTCCCATGTTTATAATGGACCTATTTGAAAACACATCTATATACACTATCACAACCACATCGTTCACTTCCCCCATTAAAAATAATGGCCTCAAAGTCATTTATGCCCAACTCATAGATTGGAACCAACAACAAGCACCAATTCTCAATTTGTTTGAAAATGATGAAGCTATCGTTGAATTCATGGGACTACAAGATGGAATACCTTTGGGAGACCACAAAGCAGGGTTCTACATAGAACTTGAAACTCAAGCATACTATGATGACACTATTGAATCCATTAGTTGCAAAATAACAAATATAAAAATCAAAACAAGATCCCCTAGAAAAAAACACAAGGTGGTGCTTTCAAATCAAGAAAAAGTAAAAAGAAAGGTTATATCCAAAGATGAAAACCTCTATGAGGCACCTAAGGATGAATGATTCAATCTCCTTGATATTTCTATGGACTAGGAAAATTCAGCATTCCTTATTGAAGATGCACAACCAGTTAACATCGGAACAATAGATCAACCATGGGTAACATATTATGCTACATCCCTAGATGATGAAGAACAACATAACTTGGAAGATTTCTTAAAGGAGAGAAATATAAAATTGTCTGTCTTATACAGATATGTTGAGTCTTGATACATCATTAGTGGTACATCATCTAACAGTTCATCCAAACACTAAACTAGTAAAATAAAATCTCAAAGAAATGCATCTTCATATAGCACTACTTGTTAAGGTAGAACTGTAGAAGTTATTGGACGTGGGCATCGTCATACCTATAGACTATCCTGAGTGGGTTTCAAACTTGATAGTAGTGTCTGAACCTACTAGGGGCATCAAGATATGCATGGACTTCTAAGACTTGAACAAAGCATGTCCCAAAGATGATTTTCCATTACCCAACATCGACATCATAGTGGATTTCATAGCCAGACATGAGATGCTATCTCTCATGAATGGGTTTCAGGGTACAATCAGATAAGGATAGCATCATAGGATTAGCATATGATGTCATTTATACTGTTGGAACATCATGCCATTTGGCCTCAAAAAATTTAGAGCAATATATCAAAGAGTAATGACCATAATTTTCCATGACATTTTCACAAAATTTTGGAAGATTATGTGGATGGAATACAAGAAAAATATATAACAAGAAAAGAACATCTTAAGGTATTGGCTCAAATTTTCAATAGACTGGAAAAATATCAAGGCTTAATCTGAAGAAATGTGTCTTTGGAGTCACTTCAAGAATTTTTTTGGGATACATAGTATCACGAAGAGGAATCAAAGTGGACCCTGCCAAAGTTAAAGCAATCATTGAGATGCCTCTGCCTAAAATACTCAAGCAACTTTAGAGTTTTCAAGGAAAGATATAGTCTATTAGGATATTTATTGCATAGTTGATTGATAAATTCCACCCATTTATAGATATTCTCCACAAATGTGTAGCCTTCAAATGGGACAATAATTTCCAACAAGTATTTCAACAATTGAAGAATTATCTTACATTGTCACCAGTTTTGATGCCACCAGTCGTAGACAAACCTTTGATGTTTTACATCTCAACAACATAAGCAACACTAGGCACTCTCCTGGTACAACATGAGGGTGATCCCACAATATTGGTTTACAATTTTTGGCCAAACTGGACATTGAACTGGATTTTTTTAACTAAATCTTCACTTTTGGACACCTATAGCTACTAAACCATGAGGAATTTGAAGATGATGAAAACTAGTGATTTGTGAAATTTTTTATGTAGATTCTAAATATATATATTTTTAATTTTTTTGAATTAGATTGCATTTATTTTTCCATCTCCTTCGAAAACTAGTGTTTATTAGTAAACACCATTTTTAAGGAGTGATGCTCATCGTATACAACATAACTTTTTTTCTATGAAGGATAAAATTCTATTTTTTTTGAATTTATATTTGTAACTACGATATCTAACAAGTTCATTTGGTTTCATAGTGTTTTATTGAATATTTTTTCCTTAATCAAGTTTCAAAGTCAAACCAATTGCAATTCAGACATAGGCGGACCATATACAACATAACTTTTTTTGTATGTATCGAAATTATTTTATTTTTTTTACTAGATCAAGGACATCAATACCTAGTCTAAACATATTTTCCAAAATTTTATTTTGTTAATCTACTATTTTTCCACATGTGCAGAACAGAGAGCTTGATTTTTGGTGAAAAACCTATGTTTAATTAAACTAAAAAAAAATACATAATAAAACCAAAACATATTAAAATTATATTCGATGGATAGCTCTTTCTGTGGACTAACATCATCCAGTTGGGTATATGAAGTCTCCTCCATTTTCATCCTCAACTCGAGCTTCAAAGGGAAATTTTTTGCAAAGATTTCATAGAAGAGGGGGAGAAGACGAAAAAAGGGGGGTTCTAGCGAACCAAGGTTCACTAGAACCCCCCTTCTAGCGAACCATCCTTTAAATGAAATTAAAAAATAAAACCATTAAAGGGGGTTTCGCTAGAAGGGGGGTGGGTTTCTAGCAAACCCTTTAGGGGGTTCTAGAAAACCCCCTAGTTCTAGCAAACCCCCTAAAGTGTTTTCCATTTGAAAATGCATTTTTCCTTCCTCAACGGAATTGTAAACCAGTTTTGTGGGTTTACCCATCATGATGACTCGGGAGAAGAAAGATATATCTACTACATTAGTAGGACCCTAGTCAGATATGAGCTCAATTATACCCCTATTGAACGGGCTTGACTAGTAGTAGTTTTCGCTTCCCAAAAACTGACGTTACATGCTTAGTCATCAAATTAAGCTTATCTCTAAATTTGATCCACTAAACCACCTACTATCAAAAGCAACTCTTATAGGTCGTATGGCTAAATGGGTTATGATCCTGAGTGAGAAATTGACTATGTGGATCAAAAGGTGATTAAAGGGAAGGTTATAGAAAATCAATTAGCAAATGTTCCTATCTATGCCAAAAATCCTTTGGTATCTAAATTTCTATATGAAGTAGTGTTTACCATCACATCGACAAACAAATTTAAGTTGGATTTTGATGATTCCCATACACAATATGGATTAGAATCAGGGATTCTATTCATCACTCCTCAAGGTGGTTGCATTCCAAAATCCTACAAGATAGATTTTTCATGCACCAATAACATAGCTAAGTATGAAGTACTTATAACAATATTAAGAATGGCTATTCAGTGGAAAATCAAAGAACTCCAGGTCTATGGTGACTCCCAACTAGTGGTACAATAGGTTAATGATGACTATCAAACTAAAAATGACAAGTTGATGCCATATAGAAGAATGGTTGACAACTTCAAATAATACTTCATGATTATTACTTTTGAGAAAATTCCAAGGGTCAACAAAAAAGCAACAACTGCTATGGTAACCATTGGGTCTCTACTAGATATGTCACACAATAAACATAAGTGTGAATTTCTAGTGGAACAACTTATCATACCATATTTGAAGTTCCTAAATTAGAATTTATGTGTGAAGTTGTTGGTCTCAATTCTCCATGGTACCATGGCATTTACCTATATATTCATGATGGTATCATTCCACCTGACCTTAACAATAATCTCCATAAAACCTTTATATGAAGATCCTCTCGTTTTGTTATTATTGGTGATACCCTTTACTAGAAAATTCTCAATGGAACAATGCGTAGATGTATTAACCTAGAAGAAGATACAATGGCCTTACAAGAGGTACACAAAGGCATTTGTGGGTCACATTCAAGTGGTGTAACCTTAGCAAAAAAATTGCTTAGAACTAGGTATTATTGGCCAACCATGGAACAAGAGGAAAATCAATTTATAAATAAGTACCTAGAATGTTAACAACATAGTGATCTCATCCACACTCCAACATAGGAACTATGACCTATAATGGCATCTTGTCCTTTCTCGCAATGGGAGCTTGATCTCATTGGAAAGATTTCACCCACATCATCCAATGGTCATAATCTTATCATCACCGCTACTAAGTACTTTACAAAGTGGATTGAATCCATTCCTATGACTTATATAACTGGTAAGCAAATATCCAATTTTATCCTCAACTACCTAATATGTTGTTATGGTGTTCCTCAAGAAATTATCACTGATAATGGAACACCCTTCAAAAACTAGGACATCTAAGAACTTTGCACCCAGTTTCATATCCAACACTATTTCTCCACCCCTTATTACCCTTAGGGGAATGGTCAGGCCAAAGCATCTAATAAGACTATCTTGAAAATCTTTAAAAATACTATTAATGATATTGGTTGAGATTGGCACTTACAACTAAATCCTACCTTATAGGCTTACTAAGTGAGTATCAGAACACCTATAGTGTCACTCCATATTCCTTGGTCTATGGAATTGAATCCATATTATCCTTTTAGGTTGAGCTCCCATTGATAAGGGTTTCATTGCAACACTTAACTAATGATGAAGAGTACTAGATGTCTAGATTGAATAAGCTAGAATTTTGGATGAGCAACATCTACAAGCACTAAATAATTTGCAAGCCTATCATAATTGTCTTTGTAGAAGCTATAACAATAAAATCAAGGGCTAACACTTTCAAGTGGGAGACCTAGTTCTTAAGGAGAATCAAAAGAATTATTTAGATCAATGCAACAAATGGAAATTCAAACCTAATTGGTTAGGACCATTTTTTATTACCGTAATCTATGGATTTGAAGCATATCAACTAGGAACACTTGAAGGGGATCCCTTGCATGGTCCTATCAAAAATATTCATCTAAAATGATTCTATGCCTAACCCATGAGGGGTATCTTATTTCAAAAAAGTAAAATAAAACTAAAAAATCTAAAAAGGATAAAAAGGATAAAATAGTTAAAGAGAAAAATCATCCTCTAGTGAAAACCACTTCGGTGGTGCTTTGGGCAAGTACCTTGGTGAAAACCTAGAAAATGGGTGGCATGTGTAAATAAGCACCATCTACTATCTATCAAACACTCTTTCTCTTCTCATTCATAATAAATCCATCATCATCCATCCATCTACCCACATCCTTATCATGGCTTGGTGTTTGAATAGTATCTATCACTACCGGTACCACTTGGCATTGTCCTAAGGTCCTCTTATCTACCTCATAATCAAGTAATCTAGCATCAAACTAGGGGAATCTTCCTACACCTAGTTGTCAGCATAGATTCTTGTATATCCCCTAAGTTATTTTAAAAACATCTAAAACATACATATAACATTCAAAAACATCCATTTAAACATCTATATAAAATTCAAAAAATCCAAAAAAAATCATATAACTCAAAATCCCAAAACCATCCAAATATGTTGAAAATCTCAAAAACATTCATATACCTCAAAACCCAAAATCATTTGAATAGCACATAATACCAAACAAACTCAAAAAAATATTAAAAGCACAAAAAATAGCCTCAAAACATCTCAAAAGACCAAAAACATTTGAAAATTATTCCAAAAAGAGAAAATCGTCCATCCCCAATCATCTATCCGCAATAAATTTTTCATCCATAATAAACCTATCGTTGCCTCATCTTTGTAAAAACAAATAAAATAAAATTATTGGAACACAAAAGTTCACGCAAAATTGTAAGTCTTGATCATTGTCAAAAAAAATATCAAAGTCTTCTTATCAATAGCCTAAATCATTTTTAGAATCCAATTTAACATCTAATTAATGTCTTAATAGATATATCTTTCCTACAATAGACATCATTTTGGATATCACCTAAAACCTACACTCTCAGGCAAGAGATATGATGACATTGATGCGTTTTTATGGTCATTCTTTTATTTTCATTGTATATTTTGTCCCATTCCATCTCACACTCGAAACTACCTTGATCTTCAATATCTTGGTATGTCTATAGGGGTATGCAACGGGGCATAGTCATTTCTTTCATCTACTATGTTTTTTGGATGTTCTTGCAATACAACCTTGGTGAATACTTGCCTTGTGTGTGCAAGGATAGTCTTGAGTAATACAATGACTTATGCATATTAGGTTCTTCATACCTTTTGTGTATTTGTCTACTTACTTTGATGGCTTCATTCTCTCACATGATCAAACAAGGTTTTTGTATGTTAGGTATGAACAAGGATTCTCAGGTATCTATTTGCAAATTCAAAGTCCATCCAATAGATACAACACAACCATGGTTCCTCATACCTTGGTGCATCATGTCTACTTGCTATATCAAAATAAGGATTTCTCTATGCTATTTATCATAATCTAAAAGCAAAATAAAAACCATCTATCTTATCTCATCACGTATCTAATAAAATCTCATAATCCACCCAATAATCATAGATTTATTGGTACTTGATCAACATCATCATTCATCTCATTATATCTATTTAATCATCCATTCTTCTATTCATCATACAACATTTCTATCCAAGTATCATGACATACAAACACAAAATATCCATCGCATCCTACGTCCACAAATCATCAACAATATCATATCATGAAGAAAATATCATCATACATCATCATCACATCATGAAAATATCACATATCAAAAAGAATAGATCCATATATCATGAAATATCCATAATCAAGGAATGTATTATAAACTCATAATCATAGTCGCATGAAAAAGGATCTCATCTCATATATAGTAAAAAATGTATGTCATGATACAAAACATCTGATACATCATCAAATATGTGATATAATATATACATCAAAAATACATATACAAGAGGCTATCCATAGCTGATGAATGTATATACATCATAAATATGTACATCAAGATATAAAAATACAAAGACATATAAATTCTCTACATCAAGCTCCCCCTCTCCTCTTGATCAGGAGGCTAAGGAGGCCCCAACTACTAAGGTGGACCTTGTGTCTATTGGATCTTCCTTCTAACCCATGTGGTTGTGGAACCTGACCCTGTAAATGGCCTTGAGAAGGCTTTCCAACTGATCATCCCTTTGAACCACTAGGTCCTATTGCACTCCTCTGGGAGAATCTAGGTTGTCATCTATGTGCAAGGACCACAATGTCATATAGTGTCCTATAATATGTGGCCTTTCTCTAAAGAGACCAGATCACCTAAATATGTTGAGTGAGGGGAATGACCTATCCCTACCTAATTGCCTCCAACTGCTACCAACATCCTCTCTCTTGATCTCTCTCTACCATGACCTATGCAATTTGTGCCTTAAGTTGATTTCATCAAGAGATCTCTACATCTCTCTTGGTCCTCAACTAATCTCGCTTAGTGGTCCACTAAGCTAGTTGTATTGTAAGGCCATCCCACTCTTGGTGGTACCCATTGCATTCTCTCTATGCATGGTCACACTCTTGTAGAGAAACAAAAATCATTTGATCATCAAGCTCCCCATCTCTTATGCCTCCTACTACTACTATCATTTCAACTGCTCCAATCATGGGAAATTTTCCATGCCCTTTGTCCTTTGCAATTGTTATCTCTACCTTGGCATATTGTCTATGTTGATGGGCTCTACTTGTATCACCCTCACAGTGCCTCCTGCCTCTAACGACACCCCCATTTGGATTTATGAACCTTAGTGGTCTTTGGGGAACCCACCATGCATCATAGGCTGGAGTAGTTCCTAGATATTCTTATCCATATACCTAGATCCATTGAACCTAGGACAACTGATCAAACTCTAATATGGTTGTCTATGGAGAGGGAATCAACCCCCAAATCCTCTCTCTTGAATATTTTGAGCAAAAACTATGTGATAATCATCTATGGGGACATCTTGTTGCTCACTAATCTACCTCCAAAGTAAATTAGGAAGATATCTCTTCAGGATATATTGTGTGTGGTTGATCAACCACCTATTCTACCTACAGTATGGAAAATATTGATCATCATCCTCCTAGGCCTCCATCTAGACCCATTGTCACCATCAAAACTTGGCTATGTCATCAACGGTGCACCTCCAACAATATAAGCCTCACATCCTGCATTGTGTGAGAATTGTATCATATCTATACACCATAGGGTACTCCACCTCTCCAACTATCTTGAGCATGAAAATGTTCTCCTAAACCAAAAAGTCCAACAAACTAACTTTTTTTTATAAGCTAGTAGAGGACCTATACGCCACCTAGTGCATATCATGACATAGGTTGGCTAGTATGCATGGGCCCCATGCAAATGTGCATGCCTCCTCCATAATCAAGACTCAATCCCATCCAATGCTAAACCTCCACGATCATTGGTCTGACATAATTTGTTTACATATCAATCCTACAATGACAATGATGGTGTCGCTAACAAAGTCGGTGTACTATCACAAGTCAATATGTCCATCATCAACCTCCATCTCATAATTCCCCATGACTCTCTCCAAGCCTCCTCATCGTGATCGACGCTATAAATCACCCTCTTGCCATGGATGGGTACTCACAGAATGCGTCATATGTCCTCCAATGTGATATTCACCCCCCTAGTGGGTAAAAGAAACAAAGATGTCTTTGATCTCCACCTCTCAACTAGTGCAGTCATCAAGGCTAGGTGAGCCCAAATTTCTTGAATATAGGTGATATAGTATAATCCAACAACTGCAAGAAACTCCACATCAATATTTGTCAAACCTGCCATTCAGTCTAAAAATTGCGGTCGTCACTCTCATGATAGGATTAGGTCTAGAACAACCTACAAGCATAACACCCACAACATTAATTTCTCAAAAATTGCAAAAAAAACTAAACTTTGAATGATCCTAAAGCAATAGCAATATTTTTTCAAAAGTGTCACTTTGTCATAGTCAAAAGTAAGGCTTTTTTAAAAGCATTGCTTTACCAAAATAGATGCGAGTGTTTTTACAAATGCGTTGCATAAGCACAGTCAAATGCACTGCAAAATTTACATATCTCAACACATTTGAGATAGCATGATGCTTTTGATAAAAGTGTCACTTTAGTGTTCATAAGCATCACGTCGAGTTAAATAAGCATCGTTGATAAAGTGACATATTTTTTGACCTAACTTTACTCCTACTTTTGGCTACCTAAAAATACGTGCAAACAAAGAAGGGTTAGTCACATACTATGGTGCCTTCTCTACCTAGCCACTGGAGCTAATGGATTGCCTCTGCGTGATGTGGTTCTCGAGCAATAGGTGCCATAATGATCAAGTATTACAAAGGTTTGAAGCTAGGAAATCTCTTAAGGCTCTATAATCCCTCAAATCAAAGGGTGAAAATGAGCTTGAAATGAACCAAAATACATATATGCCTAGAAAACCCTAGGGTTTTTCCTTAAAACTAATTTTCTAAACTTGGCTATCCATCTTGATCAACTTTTAGGACCCCTAGGGCTTAATTTTTTCCCCCTTCTATACAGAACTAGTCCCATCATCCTATCGTGATCCTAATCCAAAAAGTGTTTAAATTCTAGTTGATCTCTTGAGGGGCAGCCTACCATCCTTCATTCATCTAATAGGGCATAATGGAGCATCGAGTAAATTTTTTTTTAAAATCAAGCAACATCAGGTCTTTGAAACAACGTAGTAGGTACATTGTCTCAAAGAGGGTAAAAATGTAGACACCTAAAATTGTTTGAACATATCACACATCTTGATTTCACCTTTCAACATCATTTTCCTCATTATCCCCTATTTTGTCAGTTTAATTAAATAATTACCAATTATTTGATTAAATTCATTATTTTCCTCTATTAATTAAATAATCAATGTTATTTGATTGATTTGTTATTTTCATCATTTTCTCACTAATTCCCCTTAATTAAATAATCTTAATTCTAATTCTCCTCTTGCACCTTGATTAAATAATTTCCAATTATTTAATTAACAATCTTAATTCCTTGGTGAGTTTACCTAAAAGCACTGTCTTCTTTCTTAATACTCAGGAACATCATCAGTAGAGGATTACTAGTATTTTGCAATGTGGAATTGGGGATCTTCACTCAACCTATTTAGGGCTTCCTCTTTTCTCTAACGGGGTTTTGGAATCCTTTTGGAATAGCATTATTGATAAGTTCACCTTCTTAGCCGAGCTAGAAAAAATTAGTTAATTAAGTCTACTTTGCAAAATCTTCCGGTTTATGATTTAAGTTTGTTCTAGATCCCTAGGAGGTATTGGGAGAAGATTGAGAGTATCTAGAAAATATTTATGTGGTTTGGTGTGGAGAAGAAGAAATGGTTACATCTGTTGTCCTGGGAGGAGGTTTGTAGGTCTAAAGTTTAAGGTGGCTTAGGCCTGCGTAAGCTGATAGACTTTAATTCTTCCCTTATTGCTAAACAGTTGTGGAATTTGCTTTTGAATGGTAAGGAATGGACTGCTATTTACTCCTCAAAGTATTTGAGGGGGGTGGATAAGTTTAGAGATCTGTTGAGGGAGAATTTTGGCCCCCCTCTGGGGTCAGCCCTTTGGAATTTCATGCTAAAAGTGCATTCCATTGTTGTTGTCGATCTGCATTGGGTGTTTGGGAATGGTAGGAGGATCTTGCTTTGGGATGATTGGTGGATTGGGAATGGTCCTTTGAAGAATGAACCTTGGGCAACCCCTTTCAAAGATTTTTTTATTAGGAAATGGGCCCTTTATGTGTCTGATTACATCTCTAAGGGTAAGTGGATTAGACTTGATCTAGTTAATAGGGATTTGGAACCTCTTTTTCTGTTCCTATCCCTAATTCATATTCTTGCTTATTTTAATGATTTTGTGGTGTGGAGGTTTGCTCCTAATGGCTAGTTCTCGGTGTCTTCGGCCTTCTCTTTTCAAACCTGGATCATTGGTCTCCCTCCCTTTGGGCATCGACTATGGAATGCGAAGTTTTTTCCTAAAATTAATATATTCTTCTAGATTCTTTGTCAAGACAAGATCTTGACTCTTAATA